>CM060926.1:86830983-88030983 GCA_030737875.1 Allium sativum | reverse complement strand
TTCATTGTTACTTAAAGATTTAAGCAGTCACACATTCAATTATTTATTTCTAAAGAAATCCATTACTTCCTTATCTTCACATACACACAAATATATATTCTACTTGAGGAGAAGATTATAGGGATCGTGTACTAAAATTGAAAAATCAGTGTTGCAACAAGAACACACCAGTCAAGACAATCAACTTTCATTAAATGAGTCTGTAACCCATTTAAAGTAGATGGATGAATTTTTTTTCCCGTTCAAATCAGATGGGTAAGCTTTTAGCCAAAACCAAGTAGTGACAGTAAACATATTCCTCCAGGCGAGGAGAGGGTGTTGATAGTGAAAATCCAGAAGAGAGTTTAGGATTGGAAGTAGGATGGGGTCTGAACTAGTACAAAAATATCTTGTGTGACCTTTTTGTTATTCACTTTTACTTTACTGTTATCATCTGCATTAATATATATATTCATTTATATTACATGATCTTTATACTCTTTCACCAGTATCAAATTGTACTTTAACAAGTAGGTCGTAAATTGAGAGCATACTTTCCATCACATACTTTCCTTTCTCCTTTGCAGTTGACAATGAGGTAGAGGCTCTAAAGTAAACACCTTTCCCTTAGCGATCTCTAGACAATCATTCTTGTAACTCCTGATCTAGTAATAATTGAGGCACTTGGTGTTCTTCTTTCCACTAATAATCTTTCTATCCCCTAAACGACACTCATTTGCATAATGGCTCTTATTTTTGCACTAAAAGCAAAACTAACTCAGCTTTTCCTTTCTACGAGCTTCATCCTGCTCCTTCTTTGGATAGAACTTCTAACTCTACCCACTGTAAGTACTTTAGCCTTTTTGTCCAAGAAGGCAATCATTTCCTTATTTCTTAATGTCATATCTACCACAACATTACAAGAACTTCTGATGTACGACAACGTATCCTCAGCTAACTTCGGTTTCAATCCTCTTACAAACTTCTCGTTTCTCTTCAGCATACTATCAACTATAGTTTAACCATAACCAGAAATCTCATCAAATCACGTAGCATACTTAAGAATGAACATGTCTCCTTGCTTTAATTCAGCAAAATTATTGAACAAAGAATATTTTGCAACTTATTTCTTGAATCTTTCCTCGAATCTTCTTCTGAATTCATCCAATGGCATCTCATCCTCCACTAGTCCATGGTAATACTATTCCACTAACAAAGGGCATCTCCTTGCAGTTATGTAGATTCAAGTCTCATCTTCTTCTCGTCATTTAATCCAAGGTTTGCAAAAATCTTTTTGCAATGTAATAACCAATTCTCTACTTCAATTGCATTCTTATACAGATGAATGCCTTTCCATCAAGCCTTGCGTAGTCCTAGCTCAATGTAGCATAATTTATAGTAGGAACTTTTGGATGTGCGACTACTTCATAGCCTCCTATACTCGCAGCATTCCAAACTTGCATTAAGTTAAAGAAGAATTAGTACATGGCGCCCATATCCACCAGTGGTGTTCTGACAACAACATTAGCAGCATCGATAGATGATATACTTGAGTTTTTACTTGTACTTGGTCAAACATTTCCATTGGTAATCATACTTCCTCCTCCAATATTAATCCTTTTTTTTCCACCTTTATACCGTATGACCTTTATCTACATCTAAATTTTAGTAAGATATGAGTGAATGGTCTTGAGAGCCAATTGAAAGAGAAGAATAGAGATATGATCTACAAACTTATATAATACAATTATATTACTGTAAAGTTATCTCGTGCCCTCCTTGTCTTCTTTAAATCATTATGTTTGAAAAACATTTATTAAAGTTGGAAGTCTTTAGTACTTCACATCCTTGTGCTATGATACCAAACTGTAACATACCTTATTCAAAGATCCAAAATTAACATTGTTGTATTTTTAATATTAATTTTCAATGACTGAGCAAGAATGTGTTAATAAAGTCAATACCAAATGCACATGAACATGAAAAAAAATAAACACAATATCCCAAAAACTTTTTTCCGTTCACATTCATTGATTACATTATCCCGTAGCAGTTTACAGGTTTTAGGTGAAATTATAATACAAAATGTTTCTAGAGCGATATAAGAACATGCCTCCAAGATTGACCAAATTACTCAGAATAAACTTATTAGAACATCAACATAAATTAAAACATGAGTGCAACAACACCAGAAAAACAAAATTGAGCTCTTGGAATTGCTAACGATGCATCCTGCACATCTCTTCCATCTTTATTCTTCAAAAGAGCTAAGACCAAAAATTACTCCCGAGCTACTCAATAGAGTACCCAAGGTTAAAGTGGAAAAAAATTTGAGTCGAATAAATAATATTGTATGAATAATAGTATGCCAAAGTAAATAAAATAGATATCTAGTGGGACCTTGCAGCTTAATGGAATGAGTTTCCCCTTACTAGTATCCTTACTCAATTAAATTAAATAATCAACTAATCAATGTTCGGCCTATGTAATGTCCCGTATTTTTATGGTATAATAATTAATTGTTTTAATTATATAAATAGTGATTTAGAGATTTAAATGGTCGTTTAATTAAATAATATTGAATATTTAATTAATATAAATAATAGAATAATATATTTAATTCTAAAATAGTCAGAATTAGTAGAATTTGCAATATTGTGTGAATTGGATTTGTTTATAATATATAATTCAGTATAGAGTTGAATTATATTAATGAATTTATTATTTAAACGAAGTTTGAATGTATAATTTATATTATAATTATAATCGAGCTCGTAATGGCGCAGCAGTTCGTAATTTGGCGGTTCGAACTTTAAACGAATATACAGAATCTGTTTTAAGTCGGATTTCTGTGAAACGAGAAACGTTTGAATCTATTGAACGATATTTTTCTAATGAAAGAGAAAAATTGGGATTTCATCGTGTAGATTTTTATTTATGATCAAATCAAATTTTCGAAAAGTCGCAATGGAATTCCTTTATAATTTATAAGGATTTATTTATATTATAAATGGATTTTTCAGTATAAATTGAATATCGATTCAACCGGGATTTAAATATTGAGTTATAAATCCAATTGGAGCTGTATGATATTCTATTGTGAATATATACGATAATATTTATTTATAAATATTAAATTTAATTATTTTTAAATATATTAATATTTAAATGGGTTGATTTAGAGCTTTAAAAATAGCCAGTTTTGCAAACGACCACCGTTTTCGATGAAACTAATTTTGTTGGATCCGAAATATTAAATTATTGCTAGATTTCAATTTTTGTAATTTTTGAAGTCAGTATGTGGCCGTACGGAATTTTAATGTGAAAACAGTCGACAATTTGACCTTTAAAAATACGCTGTGTGAGCAAACGGATTCAGAATTCGACGAAACTAGTTTCGTTGGGACCGTATTGTCGAACTGTAGATGTATGTCCATTTTCGTCAAAATTGGATATCATATGTGACTACACGGAATTTTAACATTGAATACAAATAGCGGCAGATTAAAATAGATTATTTTAATCGAATATAAAAATATAAAATCTTCCTATAAATATGCCACCATATTACCCTAACCCTAAACTATTTTTGTCTTCTGGTCAAACCAAAACAGGCTGCCGGTTATATGCTTGTTTAGTTGGGTTCGACGCAAGGTTATGCTACAGACTTCAGCAACGAATGTTAGGGTTTCGAACTCTGGAAAATTGGGGCGTTGTTTGATAATGTAAAGGGTCGATTTGGGTCTGAGGAGGTATGTACGGTTTTGCGTACTGATTTTGGTGGGGGAGGTTTTGTTCGATACTGCTACTGTTGCAGTGAAGAGCGCTTGGAGGATGCGACGATGAAGTGGAAGTCGGACTTGTTTTGTTGAGTTGCAGGAGATAGGGTGCAGAAGGAGGAGGTTGAAGAAGGGATCAGTGAGGGTTCTCGTTGACTGAAGAAGGAAGTGGCAAAAGGTGAAGTCAGCGAGTATGGAGGCTTGTGTTCGAACTAGGTTATGGTGATGGTTTGATTTGTATAAAGTGAAGCAGTAGGTTGGATGACCCAGTCTCGTTCATTGGAAATGATAAATGGGAGGAGGACGTGTGGTTTTAGACAAGAATGTGTTCTAGTTAGCTAATAGTGATTCAAGGGGAGCATGGTTTTTGGGAAGTTTGTCCATGAAATGGTGAAGCAGGTGATTGTGTTCTTGGCGTATGAGTAGTGTGTCGGCAGAGAAGAAACAACAGAGGAGATTAATAAATTAACATGGTAATTAAGGCTTAAAAAATAATTTGGTTATTAGTAATACCTTATGGTATATAATAGTGTATAAAATGGAAAATGCCATAACTCTGTCATATGAAAACAGAATCATACGAAATCAGCCACATTGGAATCGCAGTGAAGAGATCTACGTTGTGGAACTGACATGACTGAAAATGGAGCTATTGGAATTTCTTAGAAAAATCAAACGCTCGTTTGATTTAAAACGAAACCAAACCAGAATAGGCAAATGCGAACCAAAGTGAGTAAAACTCACTAACTCTGCACAGTTATATTTTTATAATGTATTTTTAGAACTGATAAATGTTGGTTGATTGTTGTGTGTTGACCTTTTAGTTGAACTGCTAGTCAGTTGGTTGAAATTATGTATATATATATATATACATATATCGTTAAGTATATATTGATGCTGTTTATCAGAATATTTAATGTTGAAATGAAATCAATGTTATTTATGTGTTTAACATCTGTGGATGCAGGGAAACATGTTGGAGGGATCCAACAGGATTCCTCAATATTTATAATACTGTTTGTTTTCATATATGGTGATATTTGATGTGATATATAACCTGTTATTGATTATGATAACATTGGTCTAGTTATTTGGTATTTGAAATACCATAAGAAATACTGGAATTTATAAAAGGGAATTTTCAAAGTGTATTTTGAAAATAAATTATTTATATAAAATAAATGGATCGTATATAAAAGGAAATATTTGTAAAATAAAATAATTGAAAAGAGAATACTTATTTAGAAAATAAATAGAGCTATAAAAGGAATATTTATTTGTTAAATAAATAGAATTGAAAAGGAATATTTATTTGTTAAATAAATAGAATAAGATAAAAAGAATATTTATTTGTTAAATAAATAGAATAAGATAAAGGAATATTTATTTGTTAAATAAGTAGAAAAAGATCAAAGGAATATATATTAGGAAAATAAATAGAAAGATAAAAGGAATATTTATTTAGAAAATAAATACGATATCATAAAAGGAAATATTTGGAAAGTAAATAGGATTATAAAAGGAATTAGAGTAATCAAGTAGAGTTAATCGAGTAGAGTTAATTGATTAGAGCTAATCGAATATGGTTTATTCGAATAGAGTTAAAGGAATTAATCGAATATAGTTTATCCGAAAGGAGTTAATCGAATGTAGTTTATTCTAAAGGAGTTAATTGAATATCGTTTATTCGAGAGGAGTTAATCGAATATAGTTTATTCATAAAGGAGTTATCGAATAGAGATTATTGAAAGAGAGTTATATGTTGAAATTTGATTATATCGATTTCGAGAAAGTACTATTTACTTTCTGATTTTTAATCAAGATTTATATATTTAGTTATAAATTGTCTATTTAGTTATTTAGTTAAATTAAGGAATAAAAGTTATATTTTGAAGTTAGAGATTTCAGAAGAAGAGATTATAACACTATTGTTAAAATCAAATGATTTCTGTAAAAGAAGTGTATTCGTAAATAGAATCCAAGAGTTACGTAAGGAAGTTTGTTAAAGAATTAAAAGGTGAACTGTGTCTGTTTCGAGGTTAGAAATGTTGTTTAGTTAAGGTCTGAGAGGAATTTATACCCCAACTTGATTGACTCCATTTTTAACTAAGGAATGGTTAATGTTTGATAGTGAAGGTTGGTGTAAGAACCCGTAACTTCCCCGTGAAGGAAAGAGCGGATACTTTGAGAACAACACACAAATAAACGCAGACGGAAGAACATTTCATTGTTATTACAACAATTCCATCAGATACAAGAATATACAGAGTATAAATGAATAAATTACATTCGATAAATATCAGAGATTACAATAAATTACATAGCAGCGGAAAATAATACAAGGCACAACTGAAGGTGATATACGGATACAGAGCTTTCCGGATATCATTCCAGCTGTAAATCAGGATCCTGTGAATATAAATCTGCAAAACCAAAACTACTAGCTGCCCGTGCGGAAAATAGGGGCACCCAGAGTTTAGGTTAAAACAATAAACTCCAGGTCAGTCATGGGACTGGTGTGAGAACTAAAACAGTTATTTAAAGCTTTACTTTAAAAGAGAGTAATTCAAGGGACCACGCCGTATAACACGGAACGGGTTTCCTCCCAAGAATATCAGTGCATAGAAAAGACAACGCAATGCTTTTTCGAAAAATGAAGCTATTATGAGACCCAGGTCCCATCACACAATGCAACGCAAGCCGGAGGATAGGGTTTTCCCTTATAATAGCCAAACATGCTTGGTACGTTTAAAAACAAATCATTTGATACTATAATAAGTGTATAGTGTCAAAACAATTTCAATCATAAATATAAATCATAGACGGCATGGGTACCATATATCATGTCGCCATACTAGTTCTATAATTAAAACCGCAATACACGTATTGGAAATTGGATTTCCGTCATGAGTCGAGGCAAGGGGCAAGCTCCTCTCCGCTTCGAGACACTCTAGCAAATGCTCAGGACTACACACTCTGGGCAGCCACTTGGATCGGTTGGGCCGGTCCTCACTTACGTTAGAGGATTAGTTATTCCTGAACACACGTTTCCCGATCCTTACAGACCTATAATCGAGGCGCCTCATTCCAACAACCACAAAGGTGAAAAGTATATAAATGTCAGGGCTGGTAAGTCACTGACACCACCAAAGCTAGAAAGAAACGTCGTGTTCTCCCAACGGCCCGTATCCAGTTTTTAACTCATACCGAGGTGTGAGGCTCGCGAATTCACGTTATACACAAAGCTACGCCACAAAGGCCGTGCTTTGATCATCAACCACAAGACTTTGCTTTTCAACAGAAGCCTTGATCAATGCAACTCAGCGTGCCACACAGGCAATTCATGCCATGCGATTGATATCTATCCATATATAACCTCTAAGCTCGTACGTCTCAGAAAAGGGCGTTAAGCATGAGAATAAATTCTCCGCCACCAAACAGATATATATTTAATAGAAATCAATCAACACAGAATAAAATCCAATGTCAGACACACAATCCATTTACGAGTCCGTTCTGGGTCTGAACGAAACCGGAGGCACTTTCCTCGCATATCCATCGATCTCCAAGTACGTCTGGACGACCACCAACTATTTCCATCCTCTTGGGTGTACAGCCCAATCAGGATCGTCAGTAATTATCCAAACGATGTGAAGACTTCCGGTCTTCGACCACCGTCTTCATCTTCGACTTATCGTCGAATCGGTTATTCAGAATGGGTATAAACCCGGCCTTTCCGAACAACCCGCGTATATTAAAAACAAATGTAACACAAACACAACATACGCCCCATTCCAATTCAGAATATCCTTTTATTCACGAAATCACATTCTTAGGAAAAGGTTCCAATTAATTTTATCCAAGATAAATTCTTTAAAATTTATCCTTTAATCTTCCTTTGGATGTCGTTTCAAACCAAATTATGGTTTTCCAAACTAGTCAAGATTAGCAAACCACACCGAAGTAATTATTTATTTTATTTCCCAATCCCAACCTATTCATCCCATGAAGAAAAACTGGTAATACTCCATATCTAACACCATGGTGTTATCGGTAAAATTAATTACCATTTCACGTTCGAATCTAATTAAAGATTTGACTATCGCTTTGGAGCAAAACTGGTGATACTCCATTCTCGCTCATTTCTAAATTTGATAATTTAGATTATAGATTCACATTTCAACCTAATTGCAGATTCGTTAAAACTCCTTTTACTGGGTTAAAGAACTAGGTGTTATTTAAAACACAGTTCACGACAAACCCAAATCACATTCTATTTATTATCGGGTTAAAGAACTAGTGTTATTTAAAACACCGTTAACGATAAACCCATTTCAAATCCAATCAAATATATTAGAAATTCCGATTATTTAAAACCCCTTTTTAAATCTAATTTATTTATTTAAAAATAATTGGGTTTTAAATTTAGTTCAAAACTAGTTCATTTCGATAAAAATCCATTTTTATCTTTTCAAATATGGAGTTTTTCACCCCAATTTTTCCCAAATCATTTCTTATGATTTTACACAAATTATTGATATTTTTAATAATTTTATCAAGGCCCGTACAGTCGATTTCCATCAACGGCCATCGAACTGCACTTACAGCGACCTTTTTCGAATTTGATTTGGACGTATCTCCAAATCCAACTGTTAGATTTCAAATTTCTAATATTCGTTAGAAAGCTCTTTTCGATACGAACCCAACGGTTCTGGTTTTAGGAGAATCCGCCGGTCGGATCTCCCGAAATGTCCGTTTGAAATAAATGGTCGAAATTCACGAACTGCCGCGGCGCGGTGCGTTCTATTCAGGCCATTATATTATATATATAACATATATAATATATATTTCTTCGATTTCTATTCAATTCACGTTTCAATTCAATTTGAATTCATTTCACTTCGTTTTAAATCCAATTCGAATTCGTTTTCAATTCGATTCAATTCAAAGTGGTTTTCTATTCGATTCAATTCAAATTGGTTTTCTATTTGATTCAAATTCGTTATATATGCAATTGAAATCAAATTCGTTTTATTCAATTCGTTTCGAAATCGTTTTACATTCAATTCATTTCGAAATCGCTTTATATTCGATTCATTTCGAAATCGCTTTATATTCAATTCATTTTGAAATCGCTTTATATTCAATTCATTTCGAAATCGCTTTATATTCAATTCATTTCGAAATCGCTTTATATTCAATTCATTTCGAAATCGCTTTATATTCAATTCATTTTGAAATCGCTTTATACTCAATTCATTTCGAAATCGCTTTATATTCAATTCATTTCGAAATCGCTTTATATTCAATTCATTTCGAAATCGCTTTATATTCAATTCATTTCGAAATCGCTTTATATTCAATTCATTTCGAAATCGCTTTATATTCAATTCATTTCGAAATCGCTTTATATTCAATTCAAAATGAATAAAATCGATATAAATATCGTTCACGTCAAAATGGCGTCAATCTAATCAACACGGCTTCATATATTTCTATTTTCAAATATTCTATTTCAAATATTTCTATTTTCAAATTTTCTATTCGACAAATGAATATTTATTTTTGTCAATACACGACTATTCTCAACGAATGAGTACTGTCCACGTGTGACTATTTTTGTTATTTAATATATTTTATAAAAATTAAGGTATCTATCGTTGGATATTGAATCAGACTCCAACCGTTAATTAGTAAGAGAACGATTTCCTGAATATTAACCCCGAAGGCCGAAACCAACATCAGATTAATATCCAGGAGACCACTCATCTCATCTATTTTCCAGTTGATTTCTAATTCTATATATGATAAAGAAGTAAATTTTATTATTAAAATATTTCGTTCAACACATGACTAATCTCAACGGATGAGTACAGTCAACACATGAACCTTTATTTTATAATATTGATAAAGATGTAAATTTTATTATAAAAATATTTCGTTCAACACATGACTAATCTCAACGGATGAGTACAGTCAACACATGAACCTTTACTTTATAATATTCTTTACTTTCTAAATTGGAATGAGGCCCAATCAATCACCATATAATATTAATTATATGGATTTTAATACATCACATGTATATAATAGCATTGAAAAATAATCAACCATCAACCAAAGTGCACTACACTGTATAAGCATCAAATATAGATATCTAACGCTTATAACAGCCTGTCAATCAATCGATCGACATATTTAATCAATCAGGATGAGTGAACTTCAAATTTCATCCCAACACCCGTGTGGGGTTTCAAACAATCAAACACAGATTTTAGTTGTGCAGTTGGGCGATGTGTAAAATTTATCGTCCCAATCAATGTCAGTCAAATCGGTGTACATAAACAAACCGTCCGGTTTGTAAATGAATATTTATTTATTCACATTCACTATATTCATATTCACGTTAAAAATTATATTTTTAACGATAACACATTTTATTTTAACATATGAATTTCTATTTAGTTCATTCTTTAAATAAAATGATATTTTTATTTTCTAACTTATTTTAGAAAATTTCGGCGGCATAACGGCACGATACTAGAAATGGGACGAGGCCTAGCCTTATCCCCGGTCTAGTGAAGGCCCACGCCATTCACACATCAATCAAATCCATTCCATTTCACCAAACAATTCAATTTCAATCAAATAATCTAACTAATTTTTGCAATCAAACAAACAAGTCCATGGTCTGTGGACGATTGTGTCGGGTGCTACTAAGCACCGTCTGCATCTTAGTGTATATATATATATATATATATATATATATATATATATATATATATATATAACTAGAAAGGAAATTGAAAGGTGAGAAATTCTCACCAATAGCTATCCAATACCACGACTCTTTATTTAGAGAAATCTTCGCCATTCTCGTCTTTTTGTCGCTTTCGTTGCCCGTACCCACTATATATAAAAAATCACATTTTCACTTCGCTATTCAATATATAAAAATCGAATTTTTACTATGCTATTCAATATATAAAAATCGAATTTTTACTATGCTATTCAATATGTAAAAATCGAATTTTTACTATGCTATTCAATATATAAAAATCGAATTTTTACTATGCTATTCAATATATAAAAATCGAATTTTTACTATGCTATTCAATATATAAAAACCGAATTTTTACTATGCTATTCAATATATAAAAATCGAATTTTTACCTCGTTGTTCAATATAGAAAAATCTAATTTTTACCTTGTTGTTCAATATAGAAAAATCTAATCTCTTCTATTTTAAAAATCAAATCTTTTCTAATTTAAAAGTCAAATCTTTTCTAATTTAAAAATCAAATCTTTTCTAATTTAAAAATCAAATCTTTTCTAATTTAAAAATCAAATCTTTTCTAATTGAAAAATCAAATCTTTAAATCACTTAAAATCATATTTTTTTTCCCTTGGTGGTACAAATCAAAGAAAATCAAATTTTATATTTTAAAAACCATGTCTTTTTATTATTTAAAAACATGAAATTTTCTTAGTAAAATCATCATTTTAAATTCTCAGTTTTAAATAAAATAAATAATATAAAGAACTGAAATAAAGGAAATAATGTAAACAAATTTTACCTTGATTTGGAAAAGGGGGGATTTATCAGCGTCGCCTAAAGGGGGAGGGTATGCTCACGCCGGAGACTGCAGGCGGAAGGGGGTCGTGGGTGCGGCTCGTCGGAGGAGCAAGGTGCGGCTACACCAAGGGAGGTGGTTCAGGCGAGCTTCGACAGTTGGGGTGGGTTTTAGGGCGTTGCGGTCGACATCAGGGGAGGTTCTTCATCGCGATTTCTGAAACGAGGGGGGTCTTCTCGTCGATCGACTTCGAGGAGGGGGGGAGGTGTTCGATGAAGGGGGCTGCGGCACTCAAGGAGGAGGAGCGACGGCTGCTCCGCCCCGTCCTTCTTCTATTTTTCTTTTTTCTTTTTTTGTTCTGATTCGAAATGAATCGGGGGGGGGGGGGGGCGGGGCTGGAGGAGTTTAAGGGGAGAAAGGTTTTTTTTATTATTATTTTATTTTTCAAAGAGTTGACTTTTACATACGAACTCGAAACGAGGCCCACCGCTTGTCGTCCATAATGTATTACCCCCATTCCGAACACAATGGGATATGTATCGCAGGTTGATTTGTTCGTCTCGATCAGTTTCCGTTGAATTTACATTTAAATCATTATATTGAATTTTAAACGTACATTTCAATTTACCGGGGTCACATACTAACTCGATAAATTACAGAAAAATATTTTCTAGCTTCGTATTGATGATACGGTCCTAACAAAACTAGTTTCGTCGAATTCTGAGACCGTTGGAGAAATGGCCAATTTCCAGTCGATTAAAATCAACTGAAACTGGTCAAACGCGTTTTCCTTTGCCACGCTCACATATTTATTTGAAAAATTATGAAATTTGAAACCAATCAATAATTTGACATCACGGACCCAACAAAAGTGGTTTCGTCGAAATCCGAGGTCATTTGCAAAATGTCCATTTTTAAGGGCCTGAATTCCATAGCGACTATTCAGAATTTTCAACTGGACATATCTTTTGATTCCCGCTATGAAATTTTGATTTTTCGGATTCGTTGGAAAGATATTCTCAATTAGATCCTAATGTTTTCGGTTTCACTAAAATCCGGATTGTTTTGCACCCGGTACATTCAATTGAAGTTTGAAATCGAATTATTGAACTATCGCGCCATTTTCAATTCTATTTATAATTATATATAATTATTTATACTAACGACGACGTATATAATATATACGTCGAATTATATTCGAAATAAATTTCTCGTTGTTATTATTTAAAATAATCTATTTTAAATGTTCAAAATTCGCTAAAATTGCCAAAACAAAAATTTTAAACTGCCTCAGAATTTCGGGTTATTACAGTTGGTTAAGTGAATTAAGTTAATGAGTGTAATGTTTTGAGTTGGCATAGCGATGTTTTATTTAAAACATCTGTTTAAATCCAATTGTAGGAGTTTTGGAAATGTTTTCCAAATAAGAAATGGAAATGTTTTCCAATGTTAATAATGTATATTTTCTAAAGTTAGAAAATAAGAAATGTTGAATATATGGAAACAGGAGATGAAAAATGATTAAATTAATGAACTAAAGAGATAAATGTTAAATGATGATTGATCGATATAATTTCCATCTGGAAATAATATCGTTGTTTGCACACGTGTTTTTCTTTGATAGTTAACACACCGACTATCGAAGTTTTTGACCATTTTTCCGTCGTCAATACGGAGAGACCGGGATTTGATTCATTATCTGAAAACCCCTCTGTATGGACGTTAGCGTTGCGATCAAATATGATGAAGATAAATTTAAGACGGAGTTATGAAAGGGTTGTACTGTTTACAGAATAGTGCCTTCGGTTTGTCCAGTCCTAAGACAACCTGTATGGAAGAATGTATGACAGAGTATATTTAATAGATCGCGTAATTTGATCTCTTCAAACGTATTTACGTTTGGTGGCGGAGGAATTCATTTACTTAGCTTTATACCCGTGATATTTTTGGGGAAATCAATTTGTGATTTGGCGGGTACGACGATGTGGCATTCAAAGTAAATGAGGAGTGATCTGTTAAAAGATACGTTATGACCTCCAGCCTCATCAACTGGGAAATGACAGAAATCGAGCAGGCAACATGGCTAAGTGGGCCGCACCCAATTAGGGTATATTGTCACCATCTAGAGAATATTCATATTTGTTACTTCTTTCGCTTCTGTATCTCCCGGGAACGGTTATGTTGGTATACCCACCATAAGGTGATAATTTATTCGGAACATTCAAGCGAAATAAATGGTCGGTCATGTGTGGCCGAGTTACAAGATGTTCTTATTGAACTCCAGTGTATCGCTTCTAGAGTACACTGATCGGAAGGTGGTTCCATACCTTGTCACAGTTGGAAATCCATTACCCAATAAGCGCCCGCGGTATTTGATTGTATATAATATATGTGGAATGTGAGATGAAAGCGTTTCCACTAGATTGCTATTTATTTGATTTAGACATTATTATAATATCAGAAGAGTATTGATTATAAAGAAAAGTTTTGGGTTATCGTAAGGTAAAAACCATCCGTGTTTATGTGTGGATCGGTCTTACGATTATCATTTCTTTAGAAAGGATTTTAAAAGTTAAACAAATGGTTGGAGTTCACTCACACCAGTCACATGACTGACCCAGAGTTTATTTTGTTTTGTTTTCCCTAAACTCTTCGGTGCCCAATTTTGTACGGGCAGTCAAGTAGTTGTGATTTACAGATACTTGAAGAGCTGGAGTAGGAGGCTTCAGGATTATATAGCTATTGCTATTTCCGCTGTGTTGTAAGTGTTATACTCTAATAATGGTATTGTATACAGATACTGTTTTATTTCAAAGTTATGTTATGAAATATATTTATTCGTTCCGCTATGAGATTCGTGTTTATTCTGATGTTGTGATGTTATTCTCCTTCTTCTATTCTAATTTTCTATCTTATCTATTCTCACCCTCTATTTTCTTTCATTAACTATCCGGTATTTCTGATGCTTGGATAGTCGACATCGAGTTTATGTCGATAACCAGGATCGCGAAAACCCGGGTCATTACAGTTGGTATCAGAGCTTAAGGTTAAGTTATTACCTTGGCTCTGTGGCGTGACTCGGTAGAGATGGGGTTAGCAATACCCTATATTGAGTTGAGTGTATATATATGTGCGTGTATTTGTTATTCAATATAAAATTGTTTTATATTGTGGAGATTTATCGGCTGAGTTGTTTATGAGTTCTGGTCGATCAGTTTGATCCACTGTATCGGTAGGGGTTTCTAAACACTCGAATACGATGAACCAGTACATTATGTTTTGAAAAGAGGGTAAATGAAATAATTTTGCCCAAATTATATTTTGATATAAAAGATTGATATTGAAATGATTATAATATATTGGATATATTGGTTGTTATTATAATCGAATGAGATTGTAGAAACTGAAAAGGTTAGATATAACCAATCGGAATTCGTATTAATGTAAGTTATATAAATCAGATGAATTAAATCTGAATTTAAATCAGAATTGGAATTAAAAGTGGAAAAGTGTTTGTAAATGGAATTGAATTAAGTATAAGAGAAATTTAAAATCCTAGGAGGTTTTAGAAATGTTTTCCAAGCATTGGGAATAGTATTTTGGAATAGATTTCAAAATGGAAGTATTCGGAAATGGTTTTAAAAGTGATATAGTATTGAACTCACTTCGATAGATGGGAAATAACCCTGATGATGAATCACGACATCATTAGTGTTCATTTTTGAGTTGCTAAGTGACAGATTACTACCAAATATTTTGTTCTTGAATTGTTTTGTGGAAAGCAAGTTGTTTTGAATTCCGAAAACGGATATTGATCTTAGAAAAGCTAAGTTATTTAAAATTCCCAAGGAAAGATTTTTTGATTCAAAACCAAATTGAATTGAAATTTGGGAAGCAAATTGGAATTAAAATAAAGTCAATTAGGTGGAAATTTAATTGAATTAGAATACTGATATCGAGTAAGTTGGATTGAATTTGGAATGGATAATGGACTTTGAGTCCAGAATGGAAATTGGCTTAGTTATAAGACAATGGTTGGATTTGAAGATAACCTGATTGGAGTTTGATTGGGATAACATCGGTATATGCTGAATTGATAGCAGATGGAAGTGATATAATGATATGCCTGACAAAAAGGTACCAGTTTATATTATATATGGGTTTGAGATTTTGATGAGCCGAATTGGCAAGCCGCTTGGCTGTTTGATTTTCTTTTGGGTTGAAGAAGGCCTAGAGAGGAGAGTTAGAGTTTGAGCTATTGACCAGTACAAAGGAGGTGCTGGCGAATTTTTTTGAAAAGTTAAGGTGTTAGAAAATTTTCAGGATTTTTGAAAATTTTCGTTAGTAGGAATAAATAAATATTTATTTGAATTCAAATTGGTTCAGTTGAAACCGAAGTTAAGAAGTGAACAAATAAGTTCTAACAAATCAATAGAGTTTGTTTTCTACTTTGGCAATTTCGAGGACGAAATTATTTTAAGGGGGGAAGAATGTAATATCCCGTATTTTTATGGTATAATAATTAATTTATTTAATTATATAAATAGTGATTTAAAGATTTAAATGGTCGTTTAATTAAATAATATTGAATATTTAATTAATATAAATAATATAATAATATATTTAATTCTGAATAGTCAGAATTAGTAGAATTCGCAATATTGTGTGAATTGGATTTGTTTATAATATATAATTCAGTATAGATTTGAATTATATTAACGAATTTATTATTTTAACGAAGTTTGAACGTATAATTTATATTATAATTATAATCGAGATCGAAATGGCGCGGCAGTTCGTAATTTGGCGATTCGAACTTTAAACAAATATACAGAATCCGTTTTAAGTCGGATTTCTGTGAAACAAGAAAGGTTTGAATCTATTAAACAATATTTTTCTAATGAAAGAGAAAAATCGGGATTTTGTCGTATATATTTTGATTTATGATCAAATCAAATTTTCGAAAAGTCGCTATGGAATTCCTTTATAATTTATAACGATTTATTTATATTATAAATGGATTTTTCAATGTAAACTGAATATCGATTCAACCGGGATTTGAATATCGAGTTATAAATCCAATTGGAGCTATATGATATTCTATTGTGAATATATACGATAATATTTATTTATAAATATTAAATTTAATTATTTTTAAAGGGAAATTCTATAGATACACAAAATTTTGACATAAATGGTGACACAATCGATTTGCACCATTGGATATCCCCATGAATTACACCTCTCCGTGTAAAGACAAAAAGATCCAACGGTTGAGGCTCTATGTCACTCTCTTTGTGTCTAATTTTGTGTCCAAATAGCCGACCCCATTTTTAAATATATTAATATTTAAATGGGTTTATTTAGAGCTTTAAAAATAGCAAGTTTTGCAAACGACCACCGTTTTCGACGAAACTAATTTTGTTGGATCCGCAATATTAAATTATTGCTAGATTTCAATTTTCGTAAATTTTGAAAGTATGTGGCCGTACGGAATTTTAATGTGAAAAACAACTGATAATTTGACCTTTAAAAATACGCTATGTGAGCAATCGGATTCGGAATTCGACGAAACCAGTTTCGTTGGGTGCGTAATGTCGAACTGTAGATGTATGTCCATTTTCGTCAAAATTGGGTATCATATGTGACTACACGGATTTTTAACATCGAATACAAATAGCAGTAGATTAAAACAGAATATTTTAATCGAATATAAAAATATATAATCTTCCTATAAATATGCCACCATATTACCCTAACCCTAAACTATTTTTGTATTCTGGTCAAACAAAAACAGGCCGCCGGTTTCTTTTATCAAAACCAAATCGCCAGTTTCAAAAACTAATTAAATTCATACCAGTCTCATAAATTCCTTATACGATGATTTTGGAGTTTGTAAAGAGCAAAGCTTCGTTTATATGCTTGTTTAGTTGGGTTCGACGCAAGGTTATGCTACAGACTTCAGCAACGAATGTTAGGGTTTCGAACTCTGGAAAATTGGGGCATTGTTTGATAATGTAAAGGGTCGATTTGGGTCTGAGGAGGTATGTACGGTTTTGAGTACTGATTTTGGTGGGGGAGGTTTTGTTCGATACTGCTACTATTGCAGTGAAGAGCGCTTAGAGGATGCGACGATGAAGTGGAAGCCGGACTTGTTTTGTTGAGTTGCAGGAGATAGGGTGCGGAAGGAGGAGGTTGAAGAAGGGATCAGTGAGGGTTCTCGTTTGACTAAAGAAGGAAGTGGCAAAAGGCGAAGTCAGCGAGTATGGAGGCTTAAGTTAGAACTGGGTTATGGTGATGGTTTGATTTGTATAAAGTGAAGCAGCAGGTTGGATGACCCAGTCTCGTTCATTGGAAATGATAAATGGGAGGAGGACGTGTGGTTTTAGACAAGAATGTGTTCTAGTTAGCTAATAGTGATTCAAGGGGAGCTTGGTTTTTGGGAAGTTTGTCCATGAAATGGTGAAGCAGGTGATTGCGTTCTTGGCGTATGAGTAGTGTTTTGGCAGAGAAGAAACAGCAGAGGAGATTAGTAAATTAACATGGTAATTAAGGCTTAAGAAATAATTTGGTTATTAGTAATACTTTATGATATATAATAGTGTATAAAATGGAAAATTCCATAACTCTATCATATGAAAACAGAATCATACGACATCAGCCACATTGGAATCGCAGTGAAGATATCTACGTTGTGGAACTGACATGACTGAAAATGGAGCTATTGTAATTTCTTAGAAAAATCAAACGCTCGTTTGATTTTAAACGAAACCAAAGCAGAATAGGCAAGTGCAAACCAAAGTGAGAAAAACTTACTAACTCTGCAAAGTTGTATTTTTATAATGTGTTTTTAGAACTGATAAATGTTGGTTGATTGTTGTGTGTTGACCGTTTGGTTGAACTGCTAGTCAGTTGGTTGAAATTATATATATATATATACATATATATATATATATCATTAAATATATATTGATGTTGTTTATCAGAATATTTCATGTTGAAATGAAATCGATGTTATTTATGTGTTTAACATCTGTGGATGCAGGGAAACAGGTTGGAGGGATCCAACAGGATTCCTCAATATTTATAATACTATTTGTGTAACAACCCATAATTTTCTGAATATTTAAAATTTATATTTAGATTAAATAAATGGTATAATATTCGGATAGAAGTCGAAAAGGTGGATATAAAGGATGATAATTGTTGGAAGGGGTAAAATTAAATTTTCAAATTTAGTTATTAAGAATGTTGTAAAAGGGAATTTAATATTTTTAATAATTAATTGGAATTTTAGTTGGTTAAGTTTAAGGGGGAATTTAAATTTAAATAGGTAAATTGGTGAAATTCTAAATTATTTAATAATAATAATTGAAATATAAGTTTAAATGGATAGATAAATTAATTCAGGAACTTAAAATATGTGAAAGATGTAAGCGTTGGTTGTTAAGGAGTCCGGAGTCGACATAAGGCATACTCTCTGTCAATGTCGATACCACTTTGACAACTGTGAACGTTACGACGTATGGAGAATGAGGTATGATGACTTGGTGGCGATTATTGAATCGAAGGAGATGGACGATGACGAAATAGCCCTGACCTTCGGGTCAGAATTGAAATGACTAAAACAGGAGCTATACCGTGAATAATTGAGGTTGCACCTTTGATCGGACACACTTCTTCGATACTATTTCTATAACTATGATGATGATGATTTAGGCCCATTTGAATTTGGGAGTGTGATCCGAGGTGGGCGGTAGTGGCTTCTATGCGTTACCACCGATCCGAGAGTGCAATTGGTAGAATCCTACCCTAGGCATTGCCTCGAGTGCCTTGTCATATTTATCCATATCGAGCCCCATACGATTTTGATTTAGCATTGCCTTCTATGGAGTGCCCTCTGATAACACCAGTACGGTGAATTTACGGTACTGTATAGACTGTTGATGCCTGTAAACGGCGTATGG
Source organism: Allium sativum (assembly GCA_030737875.1). Taxonomy (NCBI): domain Eukaryota; kingdom Viridiplantae; phylum Streptophyta; class Magnoliopsida; order Asparagales; family Amaryllidaceae; genus Allium; species Allium sativum. The sequence continues at coordinate 88,011,684 of CM060926.1, read as the reverse complement.
GTAATATGGTAATCCCGCTTACGCTATTTTAATGATATTTACTTTACTAAATAGACACTATCATAATAGCGTATTATACTATGTATGTATTAGTTTAACGGATCCTTGAGAGATGGAAAAATCCCGTAACATCTTTTGAGTTACTGCACCCATGATACTGATGTTATTTCGTATTTTAATTTGACTAATATGAGAATGATTTAGTGCTGATCCGAGTGTTTGTTTTGTTTTCGTTTTATGCAATACGCTCGGGTCAGCAGATGTTGCAGTTACGAAGATTACTTTGCCTTGGAGATCGAAGATGAAGATTTGGTATATATCTACTATATATGTATTTCCGCTGCATTTGTATTTCCGCTGCCATGTTATGTATAACTGCTTATGTGTAACTCTGATTTATCATTTGTACGTTATAGTCAAATGTATATATTCCAACTGTTTTTAATTCCTATCTGTTTATTATATGTTATCCTTCCGCTGTGAGATTCCGTGATTGGTTTTCTCTTCTTTCTTCATTTTTCTTCTTTTCCCAATAACTACCTGTATTTGTGGTTTGTTTGGGTCGACATATGTGGATTATTGTCGATTTAAACGGTAAAAAATATGGGTCGTTACATTTGGTATCAGAGCGAGGTTAGCAATTACCTTGGCTCTGTTTGGGAATTAACTCATTTGAGATGGGGTTAGTAATGCCCTAGAATGAGTTTGAGAGTATATATGAGAGAGCGTACTTGTATTTTTGATATAAAGTGGTTTTATATTGTGTTGACTTATTCTATTTAATACTTATGGGTTCTGGTCGATATATAGGACGCCATAGGATCGATAAGATTTTCTAAATAATCGACTAGAATGGATTGACATAATACGGTTTTCGATTATATTTTATACATATCATATATATTATTATTGGTTTTGGGTATATAAGCATTAATCATTAGTAGGTAATAATATTAAGTTATTATCTATTTGGGTTGATTCAATAATAAAACTAATGGAAAATTTAAATGGTTTAAAGAGATTTAAAAGTGAAATCTATTAAAAACAATTGGGTGTAAAAGATTTATGACTAAAATGGAATTGAACTTGAAACTTGATTCTAGGGCTTTTAAAATAGTTTTTCCAAGTTTGGAAAAATTATCGTATTATAAGGAGTAGTTCTGGAAATAGTTTGGCAAAGTTTTGAAATAGTACCGTATTATAAGAAATAGTGCTGGAAATAATTTCAAAAGGATTTTTTTAAACAAAATGAGAGTTATCCCTTCTTGGACCTTAAGATAACTTCGGTAATGAGTGCACGCATTATCGATGTTTATTCTGAAGAGTCTAAGTGGGGGAGAGACCCCTCAATGATTTTTAAAATTGGTTTCAACAAAGGATTTTGGATTTAAATTTTTATATGGTATAAAAGTATATAAGGGTATTGGTATATACTATTTAAAGGGTTGAATTTAAATTAAACCAGAATTTAAATTTTAGGTTTCTTATAAATTAAATATTTGAATTTAAATTTTTGTATTGTATGGTTTCTATGAAATAGTATAAGTACTTATGTAATTATAAAACTTGGTTTATTAACCCGGAATCAAGCAATTTAAGTTCATCCTAGCTAACTACATAGATTCAAGATTAATTTTCTTGATTCATTGGAGTTTTAGACTTTGAAATTATGGAATGGACTTAAGAACTAAGGGGTCACCACGGAACTCTTAAATATGGATGATAATAAGGGAACAAACCCCAACTTTGATTAGTAAGGGTGTTAGAAGAAATTTAAATTTACCGTGAAATAAATTCAACTTAAGTTAACCAAAATAGATTGGAGGATTAGGTTGTGTAAAAATGGTGTTAACTCATGACATGGCTAATTAATAAGATATTAAGTTAGTCGAGAATGAGTGGAAAGAAACTTATGTTGTTGAAAATATGGAATGCCGATAAATTAAAATTGAAAGGAATGAAGTTGTTAATGGAATTTGAATGGTCGATGGAATTGGAAATGGAAGAGATCTAAATGGTAAACCTCATTTGGAAAATATGTCGAATATAAATCTAAGTATGAACAATGAAATGAGTAGAGTGTAAACCATTTTGTCGAAGGGAATATAACTTAATTCGAGTAGAGGAATCGAGTTAAATAAAGTATACTTAGGAAATCGAATAGTAATTGATTGAGAACTAAGTATAAATTTGAGTTATGAACCATCCTTAGTTCGAACCATGATTTCAGAATCGAATAAATAAGTTGAGTAAATGGAATAATGTTTAATTTAAAATGAAAATGAGAATAAGTGAATAAAAAATGGTTAAGGGTATGAATCAAAGTGCCAGACAAATGAAATAAGATGCAATGTAAAACATGGCTTAGTCGGAATAAGATGATAGTTAAACAAATTCTAAATTTGGAACCAAGTCGATTCAATAAGTCAAGCGAATTAAAATTAATGAAGGTAAACTTGGAAAGAAAATTAATTTGGTCGATTAAGAACTAAATGTAAATGAATTTGCAAGTGAAATTGAACTAAGGTTTGTTTTAGCCGAGTCAAGTTAATCGAATCAATAAGAGTTAACTTAAAAACCGTATAAAGATCAATAGAGAAGTAAGTGCTTATGAAATGAGTAAGTCATAAAATTTGGTAAATTGATCCATATTAATGGACTTAGGATTTAATACAATCAAGTTCGTTGGAAAAATTTAAAGTGAGTTCAAGTTTAATTGGAATTTAATGCTTGAAATGAAACGGGAAAAATGAGAAAAGGTATATTGAAATGGAGTAAGCAATTGAACGCGAGTCCATTGCTCGAATAATGAAATAATAAAAAATTAAAGTGTTAAAGACTTGCTAAAAAAATTCTGAATTGGAAAGGTTGAAACTCCAAATAAAATAATCGATGTTTATATAAAAATCTGAAATATTTGACAAGCTGAGGTAAAACGACCATAACGTTTGAAGGGATGATCGAAATTCGATGATTCTGGACCTGTTGGAAACCTTAGAAACTAAACTAAAACTTTTGTTACTAGCGCCTTGCCTAATTTTCGTGTTTATTAGGTAGAAATCCGAGAATTAGTCGTAGTTGTACGTGCAGAAAATTAAAAACGGAAACGTATACCTATATTGTTTTGATCATAACTTCCTAACGGAGCATCGGATTTTAATGTGCGAGTACAATTCGGAAAGGCTAGAATGTAAACTAAAACTTTTTCTTAATATGTTGAGTCAAATTTTGCTGTTTAAAGGGTTAAAAACTGGGTTGAACAACTCAGATCTTTATTTTTCAGTGTATAGGCTGAGATGTTTGCCTTCACTAAAATGGTCATAACTTTTGAACGAATTATCCGAATTCAACGAATCTGGACAATTCAGAAAGCTAGGAACAAATGATACAACTTTTGCCTAGTATCTGTGGGTCAAATTCCATCATTTGAAGGGTGATGAACCTCATTTTGTTCGCTGGTCAGTCGTTAATACTTCGGTTTTTTTGTTGAAATGATTGGTATATGTTGTGTAAGCTATATATATTTGCTGTGTACCATATATATGTTTAATTCTTATGCGTATGTGAGTATGTAGCATGTGTAGCGAAGTCGCACTACGCTTCGGAGCTCGCTTGCGCTAAATGCTAAATGCTAAGGTAAATGAAAATGCAAATAAACGCTAAGAAGGTACGTATTTGAGCTATATAGTTTGGTAGTTACATATATATGCCGTTTTCCCCATTTTTGGGATGGCTCATCGAATGATGAGATGTATACTTGAATTTTATATGTATTGTGATTCTTCCGGACCTCTCCGTACAAAGGAGATGCTGCCGAAATTTTCCGTGATTTCGGGAGTTAGAAAATGTATGAGATTTTACAACTATATATAACTTATCTTATAAATGCAATTGATGAGTATGAATTTTAAAGTATGATTTATTTAATGCCTTATTTCATTCTCTTTTCAAGGACGAAAAGATTTTAAGTGGGGGAGAATGTAACAACCCATAATTTTCTGAATATTTAAAATTTATATTTTGATTAAATAAATGGTATAATATTCGGATAGAAGTCAAAAAGGTGGATATAAAGGATGATAATTGTTCGATTGGGTAAAATTAAATTTTCAAATTTAGTTATAAAGAATGTTGTAAAAGGGAATTTAATATTTTTAATAATTAATTGGAATTTTAGTTGGTTAAGTTAAAGGGGGAATTTAAATTTAAATTTAAATAGGTAAATTGGTGAAATTCTAAATTATTTAATAATAATAATTGAAATATAAGTTTAAATGGATAGATAAATTAATTCAGGAACTTAAAATATGTGAAAGATGTAAGCGTTGGTTGTTAAGTAGACCGGAGTCGACATAAGGCATACTCTCTGTCAGTGTCGATACCACTTTGACAACTGTGGGCGTTACGACGTATCCAGAATGATGTATGATGACTTGGAGGCGATTATTGAATCGAAGGAGATGGACGATAACGAAATAGCCCTGACCTTCAGGTCAGAATTGAAATGACTAAAACAGGAGCTATACCATGACTAATTGAGGTAGCACCTTTGATCGGACACACTTCTTCGATACTATTTCTATGACTGATGATGATGATGATGATTTGGGCCCATTTGAATTTGAGAGTGTGATCCTAGGTGGGCGGTAGTGGCTGCTATGCGTTACCACCGGTCTGGGAGTGCAATTGGTAGAATCCTACCCTGGGCATTGACTCGAGTGCCTTGTCATATTTATCCATATCGAGCCCTATACGATTTTGATTTAGCCTTGCCTTCTATGGAGTGCCCTCTGATAACACCAGTACGGTGAATTTACGGTACTGTATAGACTGTTGATGCCTGTAAACGGCGTAAGGGTAATATGGTAATCCCGCTTATGCTATTTTTTATGATATTTACTTTACTAAATAGACACTATCATAATAGCGTATTATACTATGTATGTATTAGTTTAACGGGTCCTCGAGAGATGGAAAAATTCCGTAACATCTTTTGAGTTACTGCACCCATGATACTGATGTTATTTCGTATTTTAATTTGACTAATATGAGAATGATTTAGTGCTGATCCGAGTGTTTGTTGTGTTTTCTTTTTATGCAATACGCTCAGGTCAGCAGATGTTGCAGTTACGAAGATTACTTTGCCTTGGAGATCAAAGACGAAGATTTGGTATATAGCTACTATGTATGTATATCCGCTGCATTTTTATTTCCGTTGCCATGTTATGTGTAACTCTGATTTATCATTTGTACGTTATAGTCAAATGTATATATTCCAACTGTTTTTAACTGCTATTTGTTCATTATATGTTGTCCTTCCGCTGTGAGATTTTGTGATTGGTTTTTCTCTTCTTTCTTCCTTTTTCTTCTTTTCCCAATAACTACCTGTATTTGTGGTTTGTTTGGGTCGACATGTGTGGATTATTGCCGATTTGAACGGTCAAAAATATGGGTCGTTACAGTTTGTTTTCATATATAGTGATATATGATGTGATATATAACCTGTGATTGATTATGATAACACTGGTCTAGTTATTTGGTATTTGAAATACCATAAGAAATACTGGAATTTATAAAAGGGAATTTTCAAATTGTATTTTGAAAATAAATTATTTATATAAAATAAATGGATTGTATATAAAAGGAAATATTTGTAAAATAAAAGAATTGAAAAGAAAATATTTATTTAGAAAATAAATAGAGTTATAAAAGGAATATTTATTTGTTAAATAAATAGAATTGAAAAGGAATATTTATTTGTTAAATAAATAGAATAAGATAAAAGGAATATTTATTTGTTAAATAAATAGAATAAGATAAAGGAATATTTATTTGTTAAATAAATAGAATAAGATATAAGGAATATATATTGGGAAAATAAATAGAAAGATAAAAGGAATATTTATTAGAAAATAAATACGATATCATAAAAGGAAATATTTGGAAAGTAAATAGGATTATAAACAGAATTAGAGTAATCAAGTAGAGTTAATCGAGTAGAGTTAATTGATTAGAGGTAATCGAATATGGTTTATTCGAATAGAGTTAAAGGAATTAATCGAATATAGTTTATTCGAAAGGAGTTAATCGAATATAGTTTATTCGAAAGGAGTTAATCGAATATCGTTTATTCAAAAGGAGTTAATCGAATATAGTTTATTCGAAAAGGAGTTATCGAATAGAGATTATTCGAAAGAGAGTTATACATTGAAATTCAATTATATCGATTTCAAGAAAGCACTATTTACTTTTTGATTTTTAATCAAGATTTATATATTTAGTTATAAATTGTCTATTTAGTTATTTAGTTAAATTAAGGAATAAAAGTTATATTTTGAAGTTAGAGATTTCAGAAGTAGGGATTATAACACTATTGTTAAAATAAAATGATTTTTGTAAAAGAAGTGGATTCGTAAATAGAATCCAAGAGTTATGTAAGGAAGTTTGTTAAAGATTTAAAAGGTGAACTATGTCTGTTTCGAGGTTAGAAATGTTGTTTAGTTAAGGTCTGAGAGGTAGTTATACCCCAACTTGATTGACTCCATTTTTAACTAAGGAATGGTTAATGTTCGATAGTGAAGGTTGGTTAAGTGAATTTAGTTAATGAGTGTAATGTTTTGAGTTGGCATAGCGATGTTTTATTTAAAGCATCTATTTAAATCCAATTGTAGGAGTTTTGGAAATGTTTTCCAAATAAGAAATGGAAATGTTTTCCAAGGTTTAATAACGTATATTTTCTAAATTTAGAAAATAAGAAATGTTGAATATATGGAAACAGGAGATGAAAAATGAATAAATTAATGAACTAAAGAGATAAATGTTAAATGATGATTGATCGATATAATTTCCATCTGGAAATAATATCGTTGTTTGCACATGTGTTTTTCTTTGATAGTTAACACACCGACTATAGAAGTTTTTGACCATTTTTCCGTCGTCAATACGGAGAGACCGGGATTTGATTCATTATCTAAAATCCCCTCTATATGGACGTTAGCATTGCGATCAAATATGATGAAGATAAATTGAAGACGGAGTTGTGCAACGGCTGTACTGTTTACAAAATAGTGCCTTCAGTTTGTCCAGTCCTAAGACAACCTGTATGGAAGAATGTATGACAGAGTATATTTAAGAGATCACGTAAGTTGATCTCTTCAAACGTATTTACGTTTAGTGGCAGAGGAATTCGTTTCTCTTAGCATTATACTCGTGACATTTTTGGGGAAATCAAATTGTGATTTAGCGGGTATGACGATGTGGCATTCAAAGTAAATGAGGAGTGATCTGTTAAAAGATACATTATGACCTCTAGCCTCATCAACTGGGAAATGACAGAAATCGAGCAGGCAGCATGGCTAAGTGGGTCGCACTGTAACGACCCAGAAAATCTGAACCAATTTAAAAATTTTAAATTGGCTAAAATAATGGATTTTAAATATTTAAAATAAATATTTTAAGTAATGGCGATGAAAACTGAGTTGAATCGACATTTGAAAACCAATATAATTAAATATAATTATATATAGAATTGAAAATAGCGCGGTAGTTCGAAAATTCGATTTCTAATTTCAAATGAATATACAGAATTCAATATAAGTCAGAATTGAATGAAACAAGAAATATTTGAATCTGTATAACTATATCTTTATAACGAAGTTAACAAACTGAGATTTCATCTTAGAAATGATAAGATATGTCCAGTTTAAAATTAGAAATAGTCGCTGTGGAATTTATATATATTTATATATATATAAGGCCCTTAAAAATGGATATTTTGCAGATGACCTCGGATTTCGACGAAACCACTTTTGTTGGGTCCGCAGTGTCAAGTTATTGCTAGGTTTCAAATTTCATAATTTTTCGAATCAATATGTGAGCGTGGCAAAGGAAAACGCGTTTGACCAGTTTCAGTTGATTTTAATCGACTGGAAATTGGCCATTTTTCAAACGGTCTCAGAATTCGACGAAACTAGTTTTGTTAGGACCGTATCGTCAATACGAAGCTAGAAAATATTTTTCTGGAATTTTTCTAGTTAGTATGTGACCCCGGTAATTTGAAATGTGCGTTTAAAATTCAATATAGTGATTTAAATGTAAATTCAAAAGGAAACCGATTGTAATGATCAAACCAGCTTGCGATACATATCCCATTGTGTTCGGAATGGGGGTAAAACGCTATGGACGACAGGCGGTGGGCCTCGTTTCGAGGTCGTATGTAAAAGTCAACCCTTTTGCAAATTTAAATAATAAAATAATAAAAAAAAAAAAATTTTAATTCTTCCCTCCCCCCCTTTTTCTCTTCTGCTTGCCCCCCCCCCCCCCGTTCATTATAATCTCAGAAACGAAAAAGAAAAAAAAAAGAAAAAAACCTAAATCGCCAGCAGCCGCCCCCCCTGATCCCTCGAGCGCCGAGGAAGAACCGCCGCCTCCTCCCTAGAAGCCGCCGCCTCCTACCTTGAAGCTCGCGAAGACGCAGAGCCACCATCCCCCCCTGAAGCGAAGCCGCTGCCCTCACCGTACCCCCCCCCCCCTCTCCCTCGTACTGCGAAGACCCCCCCCCTCCAGAAGCGCCGCCTTGCCGCCGAGCCGCCGACGAAGGCGAGTCGCCACCCCCCTCCCCCCCCTCTCGCAGGTACGTGATTTATTTGATTTCATTTTTAATAAAAAAAAATATTCGATTTTTCAACAGTGGAAAAAAAACTGAAATGTTTTAAAGGTTTAAAACTGAAATGTTTTAAAGGTTTAAAACTGAAATTTTTAAAAGAGTAAAACTGAATTTTTAAAAAGATTTTAAAACTGAATTTTTTTATAAAAGTATTAAAACAGATTTTTTAAAAAAAAGATTAAAGCAGATTTTATAAAGTATTAAAACAGGGTTTTTTTTTTAAAAAGAATAAAAACTGATTTTTTTTTATAAAAGTATTAAAACAGATTTTTTAATAAAAATTAAAACTGATATTGTTTTAAAAGTGAAAACTGAATTGTTTTAAAAGTGAAAACTGAATTGATTTTGTAAAAGAATAAAACTGATTTCTTTTAGAAAAGTAAAAATCATATTTTTATATGTTGAAAGCAAAAGTAAAAATCATATTTTTATATGTTGAAAGCAAAAGTAAAAATCATATTTTTATATGTTGAAAGCAAAAGTAAAAATCATATTTTTATATGTTGAAAGCAAAAGTAAAAATCATATTTTTATATATTGAATAGCGAAGTCAAAATTCGATTTTTATATATTGAATAGCGAAGTCAAAATTCGATTTTTATATATTGAATAGCATAGTAAAAATTCTATTTTTACATGTGTAGAGAATACGGGCGAAAGCAACAAAAGGCGAAGATTTCTATTAAGAAGAGTCTCGCAGTTGGATAGCTATTGGTGAGATTTCTGATTTAAAATTTATATATATATAAGTGTGAAATGAAAGTGAATAGCTATATATATAAATATCTATATATATATATATATATATATATATATATATACGCCCCTCGTCCACAAACCATGGACGATATTTATTGGTTGAAATTGTTGTGATAATTGGTTGATAACAAATGGTTGTTTGGGATTGTTTGTGATTGATATTGGTTGATTGCGGTTGAAAAATACCCATTGGTGATTGTGAAATATTTGGTTGAAACCACATAGGATTAGTTTGTGGGAAATGAATAAATATATATACATGCCGCCTGCGTGCGAACTAGATGCATGATTCCCATTGTCAAAAACCGCGAGGTTTTAAGGTAGAGCGAGGAGCCGTACTAGGGACGGTGCCGGTGTAACTACCCTGCCATTATGCTGCCGAAATTTCGAATAATATTTGTGTGTTTGAATTAATTTCATATGCTTAAACTATTGAAAACATTCATGTGTTGAATTGATATTCATTCGTTGTTTAGAAATTCATGTGTTGAATGGTATTCATATTTTGAAATAAACTGTTAGATAATAAAAATCACATTTTTATCTATATCTAAACTATTGAAAACATTCATGTGTTGAATTGATATTCATTCGTTGTTTAGAAATTCATGTGTTGAATGGTATTCATATTTTGAAATAAACTGTTAGATAATAAAAATCACATTTTTATCTATATCTAAACTATTGAAAACATTCATGTGTTGAATTGATATTCATTCGTTGTTTAGAAATTCATGTGTTGAATGGTATTCATATTTTGAAATAAACTGTTAGATAATAAAAATCACATTTTTATCTATATCTAAAAACTATTGAAAACATTCATGTGTTGAATTGATATTCATTCGTTGTTTAGAAATTCATGTGTTGAATGGTATTCATATTTTGAAATAAACTGTTAGATAATAAAAATCACATTTTTATCTATATCTAAAAACTATTGAAAACATTCATGTGTTGAATTGATATTCATTCGTTGTTTAGAAATTCATGTGTTGAATGGTATTCATATTTTGAAATAAACTGTTAGATAATAAAAATCACATTTTTATCTATATCTAAAAACTATTGAAAACATTCATGTGTTGAATTGATATTCATTCGTTGTTTAGAAATTCATGTGTTGAATGGTATTCATATTTTGAAATAAATTGTTAGATAATAAAAATCACATTTTTATCTATATCTAAAAACTATTGAAAACATTCATGTGTTGAATTGATATTCATTCGTTGCTTAGAAATTCATGTGTTGAATGGTATTCATATTTTGAAATAAATTGTTTTATGATAAAAATTCTATTTTATCACCTACATGAACTATATAGAAAAAAAATAGTGTTTTGAAATGAGTTGTTTTACAATAAAAATCACATTTTTATTGTATGCATAAATCGTTAAAATGTGAAATGTTGAAAATAGCCACTTGTTCAAAATAAACATATATGAGTTGAAATATTCATTAATTAGCTAATGAAGTGATTTGCACCTATTTATGTAACATTAGAATGAATGGTGTTTTTAAACCAAATAGAAATCGAATATGAAATCGAATAGAAAATGAAAAATGATATGAACTGTATACATATGTACATGCAATATTCTTTGAACAGGTTATAGCAAAGGGGCTAGAGAAGAGGAATAAAATTTTGTGCCCGACAAATAGGTACACGTTTACTGATTTGTTTGGGTGATGATTTTGAGCCTATTGGCTAGCCGCTTGGCTTCTTCTTTTTCTTTTTGAGACTAGAAGGACCGGGACGCTATTTGCGATTTCCCGACGCTCCCGGTGCAGGGGAGGTTATGGCGAAATTTTTCCAAAATTTAAGGAGTTAGAAAATTTTTTGAAGTGAAAACGATATAGAAATCATTGAATGAACTATATTTATATAACTATATAAATATAAATAAAATTAAAACGAAACGAGGCCGTGCAGTTCGTATTTTGAAACCGTGATTTCAAACGACTAGTACGGGAAATCCGACCATTGGATTTTCCCGAAACCTCAACCGTCGGGTTCGCCTTGGAATAATCTTTCCAACGGCACCAACCTTGTAGAAATCCAACGGTTGGATTGTCTGGAATGTTTAATTCAAATCTGAAGAAAAACAGCGCCAGAAACGATTATATTTATTTATATATATAAATATAATTATATTTAATCGAATAACGACGCTGCAGTTCGTATTTTGAAATCGAAACTTCAAACGATTGTACCGGGAGATCCGACCGTCGGATTTTCCCGAAACTGGAACCGTTGGATTCGTTTTGAAAAGACCTTTCTAATGAAGTAAATTTTGTGAAGATCCAACGGTTAGATTTTCAGATATGTGTAAATCAAATCTGGAGAAAAACAGCGCCACGGCCGCCTTATGGCCCGAAGCGTCGTTTTGGATAAAATGGCTATTTTAAAATAAATAAAAATAGCGATAAATAGTTATAAAATATCGTAAGCGTTATAGAATGAAAATAAACTGAATTTGCTTGATTTATGTGATGTTTGATGGTTGAATGTGTTTGGTGTGAAAACTATATTAAAGAACACAATTGGTGTTGTCGAATAATTTAACCATTGAAATAAATCGATTTGAAATTCTAAATATACGTGAATTATTTGAAAAGGCCGAGTTAATTCTCATTTCGAATAATCAACCGACGATTGAAATTCGAAGATGAAGACGATGGTCGAAGACCGGAGATCTTCACCTCGTTTGGATGGTAACCGAGGTCCTGATTGGGAGGCATCCCGAAATATGGATAATGAGTGGTGATCGTTCAGACGTACGTGTTGATCGAAGGGTTTGCGAGGTATTTAGTGCCTCCGGTTTCGTTCAGACCCAGAACGGACTTGTAAATGGACTGTGCGTCTGACATAGGATTTATTCTGTGTGGCATGCTAAGATGCAGAGATCAGGACTTCTGTTGAAAAGCAAAGTCTTGTGGTGATGATCAAAGCACCGCCTGTGTGGCGTAGCTTTGTGTATAACGTGAATTCGCGAGCCTCACACCCCGGTAGGAACCTAAAACGGGAGGAAGGACCTCAGGGAGGGCATGCGTTTCTTTCTAGCTAGGGTGGTGTCAGTGACCTACCAGCCCTGACATTTATATACTTTTCACCTATGTGGTTGTTGCTGTTGCGAGGCGCCTCGGTTTGATCGGACGATCCGGGTCCGATGGAGTCATTCGTTGGCTCGTTTTACGCCCCAAAGGGCGGGGAAACGTATTGTTCAGGCATTTTAATCCACATCGGTGGACCGGCCCTGTCGCTCCAAGGGCCCACCTGAGTCTGGGTCCTGTGGCTCGGGCTAGAGAGTCACGAATTCGGTAAGGACTATCTTTTGCCTTGGTTCATGACGGAAATCCAATTTCCAAATACGTGACTGTGCGGTTTTGATTGTATACCTATATATGGCGACATAGTGGTATGGGGCATTAATGCCGTCTATGATTGATAGTTATGATTTGAAATTGTTTTCAAAACATATAAACACTAGCAATAATATCAAATGCCTTTGTTTTATTCGTATCAAGCATATCTTGGCCGTTATAAGGTAAAAACTCTATCCTCCGGTTTGCGTTGCATTGTGTGATGGGAACTGAGTCTTATAACGGCTTCATTTTTATAAAAAGCATAGCGATGTTTAAAAGAAAGTTTTGTTTTAAAAAGCACTGGCAATCCAATGGAGTAAACCCGTTCCACGAAAGTGGCGTGGTCCTGTGATTTGCCATATTATATATGTGTTGAGTAGATTTCTCATACCAGTCCCATGACTGACTCGTAGTTTGTTTCACTCTCAAACTCGGGTGCCCCTTTTTCTACACGGGCAGCCTTGTATTCAGGTTTAGCTGGTTCTTTTTCTGGATAGCTGGAGCTGAAGATGGATTCTATCATTTATTTCTTTTTATGCTGTTCAGCTCCTATTGTACATATTTTGTTTATTTCCGCTGTAGACATTTATGTATAGCTGAACTGTATTTGTACTAAGTAAGATCCTGTATACTGTGTAACTCTGATGATTACTTTTATCCAGTATATTTTGTTGTTCATTCTGGTGTATTTATTTAATTCTGTTCTGCTATTATATGTTTCTGTGTTATATTCCAAAAGATAACCTTGTTTCCGTGAAAACGGGAAATCGGGTCGTCTCAACGTGGTATCAGAGCTTTGGTTAAGCTTAGTTCTGGAATATAACATTTGAACGAACTCGTCAGAAATAGAACCAGTAGTGTTCTAGGACGGGTAACTCTATACAGATAGGATCAGTAATATCCTAGTATGAGTAAAGCAGAATGAATACACTACGATAGACACAATTACACTTCAAGTATTTGTCTCTATATTTTAAAATACCCTTTCTGTGACCTGACACTTGATCTGCTATTTGCCGAAGAACTAGAAAATGAGTGCCAGAAATAGAAGAAGTAATACTAACCCGGATATTGAAGCTCTATTCATGAAGTATAGAAATCTGGGTGGAAAGCCGTTCTCGGGCGAAGAATCTATTATGAGAACACAAGCTTGGATTCGTTCGGCTGAGAAAATCTTCGAAGCATTAAAGCTTAGGGATGACCAGAAAAGATTACTGGCCTCCTGGGCTCTCAAAGACGAAGCTTTGTTTTGGTGGGATTCGGTTATACAGAATAATCCAGAAGGTGATATCACCTGGGATAGATTCAAAGTGATTTTCTTAGAAAGATTTACTCCTCCCGAAGCAACCGAGAGATTAAGTGATGAATTTTCTTATTTGATTCAAGGCGATATGACCATCCCAGAATATCACAAGAAATTCAATGAACTTGCTCACTTTGCTCCTCATCTAATCCAAAATCCGAAGAGGAAAAATATGAGATTTATTCACGGGCTTCAAAGGAAATACCAGAATAAAGTATTGGGGCATGTGAAGCTTCCTTTTTCTGAAATGATATATATGGCCTATCAGTATGAAGATCTCCATAAGAAAGGAATGTTATGCGACGAAGAAGAAGTCTATTCTAGTGACAAAACAGAGTCAGAAACTGATATTCCTGAAGCCAGTGCAAGGTCGGAGATCAGTAAGAAGCCCAGTGCCAAGAGGAAAAGGGCTGAATCTGGGAAAGAACCAGTGACAACAGCTATTTGCTCTAACTGCAATAAGAAAGGACATTTGTCGATAAGTTGCAGATCTTTAAAGAAACAAGTTAAGGATGGGTCTAAATCCAAAGAGAGGCTTCAAGAGAAAAGAGGATGCCATAAGTGCCACCAGGCCGGTCATATTGCGAAAAACTGCCCGCTACCTCAGAAACCTAAAGAAGAAAATGTAAATGAAGTGGTAGAAGTACTTGCCTCCTCGTCTACTCAGGAAAGGTCTGAAGTTTTAGAAGGCACGCTCAATGTCAAAAACATCCCAGTTAAAGTACTGTTTGACACAGGCGCGTCAAGAAGCTTTATTGCAAAGAGTGCAGTCAAGAAGTTGGATTTGAATTTGAAAAAGCTCAAAGAGCCCATGACTGTTCAGAATCCAGTTGGAGGTTCCATTAATCTCAGTTGGATTTGTGCAGTGCCCGTCTCTTTTTCTTGCTATAAATTCCCCATGGTCTCTATCATCATGAATTTTAATGAATTCGATCTTATCCTGGGATTGGATTGGCTAACCAAATATGAAGCTGAAGTTAAATGCGCCGAGAGAGTGGTTAAAGCAAAGGCCCAATCGGGGAATTATATAACCATACCATGTGAAGGCCCGACTTCAAATAGAAAAGATTTCTGGTCAGCTCTCGATGTTTCTCCAGCCCAAATAGAAAATATCCCTGAAATCACTGAGAATATTCCTGACCTCATTAAAGATATTCCAGTCGTCAAGAACTATGCGGATGTGTTCGAGGAAGTTGTTCGCTTACCTCCGCAGAGAGAAATAGATTTCAAGATTGCTTTAGTTCCCAATGCAAGGCCGGTAGTTCACGCTATTCGAAGAATGTCCTTGAAAGAGAAAGAGGAATTAGACAATCAAACAAGACAGCTAGTATGGAAAGGTCTGATCAGGCCTAGTTTCTCTGATTGGGGTGCAGCAGTGGTATTTGTCCCAAAATCTGACGGTACTCTACGGCTATGTGTGGATTATCGTGATTTAAACAAGCAGACTATAAAGAACAAATATCCCTTGCCGCGGATTGATGATTTGTTGGATAGATTAAATGGAGCACAAGTATTTTCACGAATGGACCTAGCTACAGGTTTCCATCAACTTCGAATTGCCGAAGAGTGTGTTCCAATGACAGCATTCAGAGGCCCCGACTTATTCTACGAGTGGTTAGTAATGCCGTTCGGCTTATGTAACGCTCCAGCCTATTTCGTCGATCTAATGAACAGGGTATTCAGAGGAGTCTTGAATAAATTTGTTCTGGTTTTTATTGATGATATTCTAATCTTCTCTAAATCAAAGGCCGAACATGAAAAGCATCTGGAACAGGTTCTAGAAATTCTGAGACGGAATGTATTGAAAGCCAAGTTTTCCAAATGTATCTTCTGGCAAGATGAAGTGAAATTTCTGGGTCATGTCGTATCGAAAGATGGAATCGCTGTGGACCCAAGCAAAATCACAGCTATTCAGAATTGGAAACAGCCTAGTACTCCCACGGAAGTCCGCAGTTTTCTTGGATTGGCTAGCTATTATCGGAAGTTCGTTAAAGACTTTTCTAAGATATCTGGCCACTTAACGAAGCTTACAAAGAAACATTCCAAGTTCAAATGGACTCAAGAAAATGAGGAGGCTTTTGAGGAGCTAAAGTTAAGATTAACCACAGCTCCAGTGTTAACCATCATCGATGGCAACCAGGATTTAAAAGTATGGACTGATGCTTCTAGGGAAGGCCTTGGCGCAGTGTTAATGCAAAGAGGCCAAGTAATTGCCTATGCTAGCCGTCAACTGAAGCCACACGAGAAAAACTATGTAACTCATGATCTTGAGTTATTGGCTATCATATTCTCTTTGAAAATCTGGAGGCACTATCTTCTGGGTGAGAGATTTGAACTGTTTACAGATCACCAATCATTAAAGTACCTGTTCACTCAGAAGGACTTGAATTTGAGGCAGCAGCGTTGGCTGGAGTTTCTTGCAGCATATGACTTTGAAATTATATATACTCCAGGAAAAGCCAATGTCGTGGCTGATGCATTAAGCCGAAAGAATGTAATGATCGCTAGCTTTATTATCACGACATCCTTGATTGACAAAATATCTATTCTTCAGAAGGAGGATAACTTTATTAAAGATATGATCAAAAGGATTCAGAAAGGTGAACCCTCGTGTTTTCAAATAGATAACGACGAGACTTTGAGGTTGAAAGGAAGGATTTGTGTTCCTGACGTTCCGGAGCTAAAAAGGGAAGTGTTAGATGAGTGTCACAAGTCCAAGCTGAGTATCCATCCTGGTGTGGCCAAAATGTATAACGATCTCAAAAGAACTTTCTGGTGGAAGGCTATGAAAAGAGACGTTTCGATATATGTTAGTCGATGCCCTACTTGCCAGCTAGTCAAAAGCGACCAACAGAAACTGGCTGGATTATTACAACCGCTGGAAGTTCCTGGTTGGAAGTGGGAGCATATTTCTATGGATTTCATTGATGGTCTGCCCAGGACCAGAAAGGGAAATGACAGTATTTGGGTGATCGTGGATCGTTTCACGAAGACCGCCCATTTCATACCTGTCAAATCAAATAGAACCGCTCAGAGTCTGGCGCAAATATACTTCAGGGAAATAGTTAGACTACATGGAGTGCCGCTCAGTATAGTCAGTGATAGAGATACAATATTCACTAGCAAATTCTGGGAAGCATTTCAAGTCGAGCTGGGAACGAAGTTAAACCTAAGCACCGCTTATCATCCTCAGACAGACGGTCAGACTGAGAGGGTGAATCGCATTCTAGAAGATCTATTGCGGGCTTGTGTTATAGATTTCGGTGGATCATGGGAAGACAATCTGCATTTGGCTGAATTCTCTTATAATAACAGCTACCAGGCGAGTCTGACAATGTCGCCATTCGAAGCATTGTATGGTAGACCGTGCCGATCTCCTGCTTGTTGGGTCGAGCCTGGAAATAGACTTGTATTGGGTCCTGATATGATTCGCGAAGCTGCTGACAAAGTCGATTTTATTAAGAAGCGATTACTCGCCGCTCAAAGCCGACAAAAGAGCTATGCCGATAAAAGAAGAAGAGATATATCCTTCGAAGTTGGCGACTATGTATATTTGAAAGTATCGCCGATGAGAGGAGTTATCCGGTTCGGTAAAACTGGAAAGTTAGCACCCAAATTCATTGGTCCGTTTCCTATTCTGGAACGGATTGGAACTCTCGCATATAAAGTTAAATTGCCTGACTGGTTGCCTGGTGTGCATGATGTATTTCATATATCTCAACTTCGAAAGCACGTTCATGATCCAGACTTGATCGTGGAAGAAGCAGCTCAGCAGGACATTGAAATTACTCCAGAATTAGCTGTGAGGCGAGAGCCGCTAAAGATTATCGGCAAAGAAACCAAAGAGCTGAGGAACAAGAAGGTTCACTTAGTCAAAGTGCAATGGAGTGGAGATCCGCGAGATTGTACTTGGGAAACGGAGGAGAGCATTCAGAAAGCTTATCCTAGATGCCGAGTAGATATCTCTGATTGACTCTGGTGCAAGGTACATTTACCCTACTTCGCATTACCATTTAATTCTCTATTCTGTTGCTATTTTCTTCCCATGGATGTGCATTGTTTATTCTATACTCTGAATATTAAAAACAAATTGGTTGTTGTATTGAGGGATTGTAGATTTATCAAACCACTTTCGACTTTATTCCTTTTCGGGGACGAAAAGTTTTAAGTGGGGGAGATTGTAACGACCCAGAAAATCTGAACCAATTTAAAAATTTTAAATTGGCTAAAATAATGGATTTTAAATATTTAAAATAAATATTTTAAGTAATGGCGATGAAAACTGAGTTGAATCGACATTTGAAAACCAATATAATTAAATATAATTATATATAGAATTGAAAATAGCGCGGTAGTTCGAAAATTCGATTTCTAATTTCAAATGAATATACAGAATTCAATATAAGTCAGAATTGAATGAAACAAGAAATATTTGAATCTGTATAACTATATCTTTATAACGAAGTTAACAAACTGAGATTTCATCTTAGAAATGATAAGATATGTCCAGTTTAAAATTAGAAATAGTCGCTGTGGAATTTATATATATTTATATATATATAAGGCCCTTAAAAATGGATATTTTGCAGATGACCTCGGATTTCGACGAAACCACTTTTGTTGGGTCCGCAGTGTCAAGTTATTGCTAGGTTTCAAATTTCATAATTTTTCGAATCAATATGTGAGCGTGGCAAAGGAAAACGCGTTTGACCAGTTTCAGTTGATTTTAATCGACTGGAAATTGGCCATTTTTCAAACGGTCTCAGAATTCGACGAAACTAGTTTTGTTAGGACCGTATCGTCAATACGAAGCTAGAAAATATTTTTCTGGAATTTTTCTAGTTAGTATGTGACCCCGGTAATTTGAAATGTGCGTTTAAAATTCAATATAGTGATTTAAATGTAAATTCAAAAGGAAACCGATTGTAATGATCAAACCAGCTTGCGATACATATCCCATTGTGTTCGGAATGGGGGTAAAACGCTATGGACGACAGGCGGTGGGCCTCGTTTCGAGGTCGTATGTAAAAGTCAACCCTTTTGCAAATTTAAATAATAAAATAATAAAAAAAAAAAATTTAATTCTTCCCTCCCCCCCTTTTTCTCTTCTGCTTGCCCCCCCCCCCCCCGTTCATTATAATCTCAGAAACGAAAAAGAAAAAAAAAAACAAAAAAACCTAAATCGCCAGCAGCCGCCCCCCCGATCCCTCGAGCGCCGAGGAAGAACCGCCGCCTCCTCCCTAGAAGCCGCCGCCTCCTACCTCGAAGCTCGCGAAGACGCAGAGCCACCATCCCCCCCTGAAGCGAAGCCGCTGCCCTCACCGTACCCCCCCCCCTCTCCCTCGTACTGCGAAGACCCCCCCCTCCAGAAGCGCCGCCTTGCCGCCGAGCCGCCGACGAAGGCGAGTCGCCACCCCCCCCCCCCCCCTCTCGCAGGTACGTGATTTATTTGATTTCATTTTTAATAAAAAAAAATATTCGATTTTTCAACAGTGGAAAAAAAAACTGAAATGTTTTAAAGGTTTAAAACTGAAATGTTTTAAAGGTTTAAAACTGAAATTTTTAAAAGAGTAAAACTGAATTTTTAAAAAGATTTTAAAACTGAATTTTTTTATAAAAGTATTAAAACAGATTTTTTAAAAAAAAGATTAAAGCAGATTTTATAAAGTATTAAAACAGGGTTTTTTTTTTAAAAAAGAATAAAAACTGAATTTTTTTTATAAAAGTATTAAAACAGATTTTTTAATAAAAATTAAAACTGATATTGTTTTAAAAGTGAAAACTGAATTGTTTTAAAAGTGAAAACTGAATTGATTTTGTAAAAGAATAAAACTGATTTCTTTTAGAAAAGTAAAAATCATATTTTTATATGTTGAAAGAAAAAGTAAAAATCATATTTTTATATGTTGAAAGCAAAAGTAAAAATCATATTTTTATATGTTGAAAGCAAAAGTAAAAATCATATTTTTATATGTTGAAAGCAAAAGTAAAAATCATATTTTTATATATTGAATAGCGAAGTCAAAATTCGATTTTTATATATTGAATAGCGAAGTCAAAATTCGATTTTTATATATTGAATAGCATAGTAAAAATTCTATTTTTACATGTGTAGAGAATACGGGCGAAAGCAACAAAAGGCGAAGATTTCTATTAAGAAGAGTCTCGCAGTTGGATAGCTATTGGTGAGATTTCTGATTTAAAATTTATATATATATAAGTGTGAAATGAAAGTGAATAGCTATATATATAAATATATATATATATATATATATATATATATATATATATATATATACGCCCCTCGTCCACAAACCATGGACGATATTTATTGGTTGAAATTGTTGTGATAATTGGTTGATAACAAATGGTTGTTTGGGATTGTTTGTGATTGATATTGGTTGATTGCGGTTGAAAAATACCCATTGGTGATTGTGAAATATTTGGTTGAAACCACATAGGATTAGTTTGTGGGAAATGAATAAATATATATACATGCCGCCTGCGTGCGAACTAGATGCATGATTCCCATTGTCAAAAACCGCGAGGTTTTAAGGTAGAGCGAGGAGCCGTACTAGGGACGGTGCCGGTGTAACTACCCTGCCGTTATGCTGCCGAAATTTCGAATAATATTTGTGTGTTTGAATTAATTTCATATGCTTAAACTATTGAAAACATTCATGTGTTGAATTGATATTCATTCGTTGTTTAGAAATTCATGTGTTGAATGGTATTCATATTTTGAAATAAACTGTTAGATAATAAAAATCACATTTTTATCTATATCTAAACTATTGAAAACATTCATGTGTTGAATTGATATTCATTCGTTGTTTAGAAATTCATGTGTTGAATGGTATTCATATTTTGAAATAAACTGTTAGATAATAAAAATCACATTTTTATCTATATCTAAACTATTGAAAACATTCATGTGTTGAATTGATATTCATTCGTTGTTTAGAAATTCATGTGTTGAATGGTATTCATATTTTGAAATAAACTGTTAGATAATAAAAATCACATTTTTATCTATATCTAAAAACTATTGAAAACATTCATGTGTTGAATTGATATTCATTCGTTGTTTAGAAATTCATGTGTTGAATGGTATTCATATTTTGAAATAAACTGTTAGATAATAAAAATCACATTTTTATCTATATCTAAAAACTATTGAAAACATTCATGTGTTGAATTGATATTCATTCGTTGTTTAGAAATTCATGTGTTGAATGGTATTCATATTTTGAAATAAACTGTTAGATAATAAAAATCACATTTTTATCTATATCTAAAAACTATTGAAAACATTCATGTGTTGAATTGATATTCATTCGTTGTTTAGAAATTCATGTGTTGAATGGTATTCATATTTTGAAATAAATTGTTAGATAATAAAAATCACATTTTTATCTATATCTAAAAACTATTGAAAACATTCATGTGTTGAATTGATATTCATTCGTTGCTTAGAAATTCATGTGTTGAATGGTATTCATATTTTGAAATAAATTGTTTTATGATAAAAATTCTATTTTATCACCTACATGAACTATATAGAAAAAAAATAGTGTTTTGAAATGAGTTGTTTTACAATAAAAATCACATTTTTATTGTATGCATAAATCGTTAAAATGTGAAATGTTGAAAATAGCCACTTGTTCAAAATAAACATATATGAGTTGAAATATTCATTAATTAGCTAATGAAGTGATTTGCACCTATTTATGTAACATTAGAATGAATGGTGTTTTTAAACCAAATAGAAATCGAATATGAAATCGAATAGAAAATGAAAAATGATATGAACTGTATACATATGTACATGCAATATTCTTTGAACAGGTTATAGCAAAGGGGCTAGAGAAGAGGAATAAAATTTTGTGCCCGACAAATAGGTACACGTTTACTGATTTGTTTGGGTGATGATTTTGAGCCTATTGGCTAGCCGCTTGGCTTCTTCTTTTTCTTTTTGAGACTAGAAGGACCGGGACGCTATTTGCGATTTCCCGACGCTCCCGGTGCAGGGGAGGTTATGGCGAAATTTTTCCAAAATTTAAGGAGTTAGAAAATTTTTTGAAGTGAAAACG
This sequence comes from Allium sativum, assembly GCA_030737875.1. Taxonomy (NCBI): domain Eukaryota; kingdom Viridiplantae; phylum Streptophyta; class Magnoliopsida; order Asparagales; family Amaryllidaceae; genus Allium; species Allium sativum. The sequence goes on along the minus strand of CM060926.1, from coordinate 87,989,495 downwards.
ATATAGAAATCATTGAATGAACTATATTTATATAACTATATAAATATAAATAAAATTAAAACGAAACGAGGCCGTGCAGTTCGTATTTTGAAACCGTGATTTCAAACGACTAGTACGGGAAATCCGACCATTGGATTTTCCCGAAACCTCAACCGTCGGGTTCGCCTTGGAATAATCTTTCCAACGGCACCAACCTTGTAGAAATCCAACGGTTGGATTGTCTGGAATGTTTAATTCAAATCTGAAGAAAAACAGCGCCAGAAACGATTATATTTATTTATATATATAAATATAATTATATTTAATCGAATAACGACGCTGCAGTTCGTATTTTGAAATCGAAACTTCAAACGATTGTACCGGGAGATCCGACCGTCGGATTTTCCCGAAACTGGAACCGTTGGATTCGTTTTGAAAAGACCTTTCTAATGAAGTAAATTTTGTGAAGATCCAACGGTTAGATTTTCAGATATGTGTAAATCAAATCTGGAGAAAAACAGCGCCACGGCCGCCTTATGGCCCGAAGCGTCGTTTTGGATAAAATGGCTATTTTAAAATAAATAAAAATAGCGATAAATAGTTATAAAATATCGTAAGCGTTATGGAATGAAAATAAACTGAATTTGCTTGATTTATGTGATGTTTGATGGTTGAATGTGTTTGGTGTGAAAACTATATTAAAGAACACAATTGGTGTTGTCGAATAATTTAACCATTGAAATAAATCGATTTGAAATTCTAAATATACGTGAATTATTTGAAAAGGCCGAGTTAATTCTCATTTCGAATAATCGACCGACGATTGAAATTCGAAGATGAAGACGATGGTCGAAGACCGGAGATCTTCACCTCGTTTGGATGGTAACCGAGGTCCTGATTGGGAGGCATCCCGAAATATGGATAATGAGTGGTGATCGTTCAGACGTACGTGTTGATCGAAGGGTTTGCGAGGTATTTAGTGCCTCCGGTTTCGTTCAGACCCAGAACGGACTTGTAAATGGACTGTGCGTCTGACATAGGATTTATTCTGTGTGGCATGCTAAGATGCAGAGATCAGGACTTCTGTTGAAAAGCAAAGTCTTGTGGTGATGATCAAAGCACCGCCTGTGTGGCGTAGCTTTGTGTATAACGTGAATTCGCGAGCCTCACACCCCGGTAGGAACCTAAAACGGGAGGAAGGACCTCAGGGAGGGCATGCGTTTCTTTCTAGCTAGGGTGGTGTCAGTGACCTACCAGCCCTGACATTTATATACTTTTCACCTATGTGGTTGTTGCTGTTGCGAGGCGCCTCGGTTTGATCGGACGATCCGGGTCCGATGGAGTCATTCGTTGGCTCGTTTTACGCCCCAAAGGGCGGGGAAACGTATTGTTCAGGCATTTTAATCCACATCGGTGGACCGGCCCTGTCGCTCCAAGGGCCCACCTGAGTCTGGGTCCTGTGGCTCGGGCTAGAGAGTCACGAATTCGGTAAGGACTATCTTTTGCCTTGGTTCATGACGGAAATCCAATTTCCAAATACGTGACTGTGCGGTTTTGATTGTATACCTATATATGGCGACATAGTGGTATGGGGCATTAATGCCGTCTATGATTGATAGTTATGATTTGAAATTGTTTTCAAAACATATAAACACTAGCAATAATATCAAATGCCTTTGTTTTATTCGTATCAAGCATATCTTGGCCGTTATAAGGTAAAAACTCTATCCTCCGGTTTGCGTTGCATTGTGTGATGGGAACTGAGTCTTATAACGGCTTCATTTTTATAAAAAGCATAGCGATGTTTAAAAGAAAGTTTTGTTTTAAAAAGCACTGGCAATCCAATGGAGTAAACCCGTTCCACGAAAGTGGCGTGGTCCTGTGATTTGCCATATTATATATGTGTTGAGTAGATTTCTCATACCAGTCCCATGACTGACTCGTAGTTTGTTTCACTCTCAAACTCGGGTGCCCCTTTTTCTACACGGGCAGCCTTGTATTCAGGTTTAGCTGGTTCTTTTTCTGGATAGCTGGAGCTGAAGATGGATTCTATCATTTATTTCTTTTTATGCTGTTCAGCTCCTATTGTACATATTTTGTTTATTTCCGCTGTAGACATTTATGTATAGCTGAACTGTATTTGTACTAAGTAAGATCCTGTATACTGTGTAACTCTGATGATTACTTTTATCCAGTATATTTTGTTGTTCATTCTGGTGTATTTATTTAATTCTGTTCTGCTATTATATGTTTCTGTGTTATATTCCAAAAGATAACCTTGTTTCCGTGAAAACGGGAAATCGGGTCAATTAGGGTATATTATCACAATCTAGAGAATATTCATATTTGTTACTTCTTTCGCTTCTGTATCTCCCGGGAATGGTTATGTTGGTATACCCACCATAAGGTGATAATATATTCAGAACATTCAAACAAAATGAATGGCTGGTCATGTGTGGCCGAGTTACAAGATGTTCTTATTGAACTCAAGTTTATCGCTTCTAGAGTACACTGATTGAAAGGTGGTTCCATACCTTGTCATAGTTGGAAATCCGTTACCCAATAAGCGCCCGCGGTATTTGATTGTGTATAATATATGTGGAATGTGAGATGAAAGCGTTTCCACTAGATTGCTATTTATTTAATTTAGACATTATTATAAAATTAGAAGAGTATTGATTATAAAGAAAAAATTTGGGTTATCGTAAGGTAAAAACCATCCGTGTTTATGTGTGGATTGATCTTACGATTATCATTTCTTTAGAAAGGATTTTAAAAGTTAAACAAATGGTTGGAGTTTACTCACACCGGTCACATGACTGACCCAGAGTTTATTTTGTTTTGTTTTCCCTAAACTCTTGGGTGCCCAATTTTGTACGGGCAGTCAAGTAGTCGGGATTTACAGATACTTGAAGAGCTGGAGTAGGAGGCTTCAGGATTATATAGCTATTATTATTTCCGCTGTGTTGTAAGTGTTATACTCTAATAATGGTATTGTATATAGATACTTTTTTATTTCAAAGTTATGTTATGAAATATATTTATTCGTTCCGCTGTGAGATTCGTGTTTACTCTGATGTTGTGATGTTCTTCTCCTTCTTCTATTCTAATTTTCTATCTTATCTATTCTCACCCTCTATTTTCTTTCGTTAACTATCTGGTATTTCCGATGCTTGGATAGTCAACATCGAGTTTATGTCGATAACCAGGATCGCGAAAACCCGGGTCGTTACAGCCTACAACCACAATAACTAATAAACATGATAATCAGTAATCATTTATGAATGAATGTATGCATGCATGTCCTAACTATTTTTCTCAAGAGTAACTCTAACTATCCGTCTCAACCTAATCCTGACCGGTCGTCTCATGTGTTATCTAACCTATTTATTTTTCGTAGGTAATCTATGGTTTCCTGTTTACTCTTGACCATCTATCTCACTCTGAATGCCTCTCTCACATCCAATGGATGACCGAGCCTATCAGATTTATCAAAATATTTAATTGGCTGTTAGAACTAAACTGGATAGTTTGACCAAGTTTAATACTTTTCTAATTATCTGTCATCTCACTACTTTTCTCCCTTAATTTTTTAAGGTGGAATAAGAACCTAATGGTTTCGTGGGATCACCAATAAAGTAGCTCATTGTATTTATTTCTAAATGTATCATACTTTTGGTCTTACTCTAAACCTTCCCTGCTCACTGCAATGTTCGACAATTCCGCCAAGGGCGATAATTGAAATATAGTGTGCGACCCTGCACCAATCATATATGGTTTCTAAATCTTTCGAGTGATTACTATCCTCCTCTTGTCTATCTAATGTTAAGGGTTTATCAACTTTGTAAAATACCAGGTTAATACTTTACAAAGTTTTACCTATAGGCCTTTATAGTTAAATCCCATTAGATATTTCTTTAAAACAACAAAATTCAGTAACGCTTTACTAAATAAAAAAATTATACCAAATAAATGCTTTCAAATCAGTTTTGATAATGTATTAAAATCCTAGAAGTGATACACCTCAAAACATGTGGCATCGAAGCCATAATCCTTTCGAAATTAAGAAATTTTCATAGTCCTTCGAACCCTTTTGAAACTATTAAGAACAATGGAAAATAAGTTGTTAAATTGCTTTGGTTCAAATCAATTCAAAATATTTCTTAAATAAAGAATGTATAGGAATTTATAAGCTTTATGGGCTTCAAAACAATATAGTTGGAAATTTTTGGTTCGAATCTTTGTGGCTTTGAAGCAATTCAAAACATATAGGGTCGCTTCGTATTTAAAAAACAAGGGCTTCAAACCTGAAAATACTTAGGCGTTTGAAATAGTTGACACAATCATTTGAAACCAATTTGGAAAAATCGGAACGAGTTACTTCGAAACAAAACAAGGTAGTTGGATTGGTTTGAAACCATTCAAAAGTGAGTTCCCTTTGTGACGCAAAACTGTAACAACCCGGAATTTTCTCCCTTTGATTTGGAATATTTAATTAATTTTAAATATTAAAAAATGGGTGTTTTATAATTAAAATGCCATCTTTTAATTCATAATAAATAATGTGAAAAGCATTTTTTTAATTTGGTTTACAAAAATAATTAGTTCAAAGAAAAACAGAAAATGCGACCGGAAGAATTTGTCAAAAATGTTGATTTTTTATCATGTAAAAGTTGTTTAAATTACTTAAATAAATAATAAAAATACATATATATTGAATAATGAACTTAGATTAATGTTAACAAAGTCATTAATTAAAATAATAAAGTAAGATGTGATGTTAAGTAAGATTAATTAAAGAAAGAAAAGTAAATTACTTAAGGTACACTTTAAATAAGGAAAAAGTGACATCTAATGTACCTATATCATCATTTTGCTTTTTGGGTGGAAAAGTAAGAGAGAGAGAGAAGGGTGTTGATGTGGCAAGCAAAAGAGGGAGGGTAGAAAAGGAAAATGATGAGATGGCTTTAGTTTTGGAAAGGTTGTTTGTTAATTTCGAGCGTTAGTGCACTTTATATTAAATCTCTTTTCTTTCTCTTCTTCCATTTCATTTTACTTTCTTAAATTTTTTATCTTTCTTCTTCTTCCTTTAGAATCTTCAAAAATCTTTTTAATGGCTTCTTAGCTTTCAAATTTTAATTTCCATGGTTTTAAAACCTCAAATTTATTTAGTTCTTGCATTTTCAAATCATTAGAACTTGTGCTTTTGTTTTTTTTTCTTAACCTAGAATTTACCTCTGTTTCTTGTAGCCGTAACTGTATGGAAAATAGATGAAATTAAGAAATTCTTTCTTTTAAATCTAGTAAAATTATGTTGGCTACAATTTCTGTTTTAAACATTTTTTCTGATTGTTGAGTTTTACTATGCCAAAAGTTTAATTCTTTCAGATGCATTTTCTAACCTAGTTTTTAAGGTCCGAAAATGGCGATTGCTGTTTTGGCTATATCTCACCCAAAAATAAATGAAATTTAGATTATTTTTTTAACAGTACAGGAAAGAAAATGAAAGAACATTCATTTAGACAACTTTTTTAAATTCCATCATTTTTAGTTGAAATTCAGTTTCAAAAAGGCTAATTTTTGGGTTTTATTTTTGTAAATTTGTTGATATCTCAACTCCTCAAAACCCTCATTACATCTCTTAGGTCGACTCATTTTGGCCATGAAGCCTTCAAACTTCATATTTGCTTAGATAATTGCATACACTAGAGTGGATTAAAGTTTTGTTGAAGTTGGATTTGATTTGTATGCTTAAGGTGAGTAAAACTCACACCTTTACATTTAAAGTTTGATCTTTTAACTATTATATTTATCATGTTAGTAAAAAAAATTATGGTTGAATCTTTAATTGTTTGTGGTTATGTTGTGGCTATGTATGTTATAAACATCATGTTGTGTTATATGTTTAGAATGTTATAACCTTTATGTGGTTGATAACTTGGAATCCTTGGTTGAAAGCATGTTATGATTTTGAAATCAAACCATTTTAAAGTTTGTTTTTATCTTTATAAAAATTTTCTTTAATTTTTTTAAAAGTTAGTAAGCTTCCTTTAGCATGTTTCAAAAGGAAGTTTAAAAGTTAAGATTTTGAACTTATGGGTTTTATAGCGATAATCGATATAAGTGCAATTTGTTATTTTCTTTAAAGTAAGTTTGTTTTCAACTTAAGTAAGTTTTGAAAATGTTTTAAAAACTAATTTGAAAGGCAAGTAAGTAATTATTATTATTTAAGTATTAATTAATTTTTTAATTATAATTATATAGAGTGATCAGGACTTAATTACCACGTAATTAAGTAATTTGTACTTGAGTTTTAATCAAGTAAGTTTGATTCTAATTTGTTTAATTAATGAATGCTAATTATTATATAATGACTTTAAACCGAGGATTAATTATGATTAATTACTTAATTAATATTATTTAAATTAATTAATTATTTAATAAGGGTTTTAAATAGTAAAAATTATGCACACATCCCTAAAACTAAACTTAATTAGACTCACATTCGGCCTAACTTTTCATGTAAATTAGGTCCCTATTTTTAAAAACATATAAAATAATATAAAAAAATCATGAAAATTCATTATTAAATAAAACACGTTCACGCTAAAAAAATCAGGTGGAAAAACAATCGATAAACACGTCAAAATCAAAAAATACACAAAATAGCGGAAAACGCAGTAAAATGCATGAAAACATGCACATATTTCAAATATTTGCATACATGTATGCATATATTTTCATACCCTCGGCCTTTCAACGCATTACTGCATACAAGTATGCAGCTATTCTGAATAGCAGCATACTTGTATGCAAATATTCAATAGGCTTGATGATTTTTTTTGCATGTGTATTTAAAAAGTTGCATACATGTATGCAACTATTAGTAATAGTTGCATACATGTATGCAACTTTTTTTTTCGATTTGCGTGGACTGAGGGGAATATTTCCAGATTTTAGAATATATTTTTTTAATGCAAGAAAGCATTTTTTTGTGCAAAAATGAAAAAGGCGAAGTGGAAGGAGTTGGAAGGTGGAAGGGACAAAACTTTTTGGGCGGCAGCTCAAAAAGAGGGGGCGGAAACGAATGGGAAACTTTGTCCCTTTTTTTTATATTTTTATAAAAAAGCGCTACAATGTAAAAAAAAAAAAAAATCTAAAATCTGGAAATATCGACAGAAGTTCACGGAAATTAAAAAAAACTTGCATACATGTATGCAACTATTTGACTTACTTGCACACATTATGCAAGTATTGCATGTAAAAAATATGAAGTGAAAATTTTGCCTGAAGATTGTTCCACACTTGTATGCAAGAATCTGTTTACCCTACATACATGTATGCAAAAAAACAAACGCACATTCAACATTTGAAAATACTTGCACAGATGAATGCAAGTATTGCAAATATGTGCATGATATGATGCAAATTACTGCATTTTTCGTTGTTTTATTGTATTTTGTGATTTTGATGCATTTTTTGATTTTTTTACGAGCTGATTTTTTGGGTGAGTGTAAAGGCCCAGATTTTTGACCATTTAGTTTAATATTTAAAAATGTTTTTTTTATATTGTTTTGGAATTTTAAATGATTTAATTTCAATAATTTTGAATATTTTATTAATCTAATAATATTTTATTCCGAAATGGTAGAAATTTAGTGGATCTGCAATATAATGTGAACTGACAGTATAAAAGGATAAATTTTGAATTAAAAATAGTACGTTTACAAAGGAAGTAGTAGCTAACGAACTCAGATTTCGATGAAATCAATTTCATTAAATCCGAAATGATGAAATTAGGTAACCAACCAAGTTACGTCAAAAATGACATCCGTATGTGGAAAAGAAAAAAATAAAAGGCCAAAATTTGAACTAAAATTTGATGGTAATTGGAATTTGCTAAAGGTAACGGCAAAACTGGAACCTGAGACCTATCCAGGAAAATTCTAAACATAGGATATTAGCTATATATGAAGTCTGGGAAAATCCTATAACGGATATAGAAAGTTGTTAAGAAAACAAAATTTAAATAAATTATTTGAAAATCTAAACGAACTCCGATTTTTGATTTAAATACATAGGATTGAAGTACGTTAAAACGGGACTAGATGGTGGAAGAATTTCTGAAAATCGTTATCGTTTGATACTCCAACATGAGACCGGAAGATGTTGAAACTAACACAAAACACTATTTTGAATTTGAATTTAAATTATTTGAAAGTTCAAACGAATTCGAATTTGAAATATTTTTATATATTATTGAAGAGCAAGAAAAATTGAACAACATGGTTGAAATTTTTTTTGGATAAGGTATCAATAACTAAGTCAAATTAACGTCTGAATAGGGTTGAGAAAACACACTTTACTATTCATAAATTATTAAATTTATTAATAATTTAATTAATTTAAGGATTAATCATAGCCATCCATTTTCGACCGTTGGATTCGCGCCACCTCAGAAATGCATATGACTTCTTCGGCTATAAATAGCCCCCCTTCATTTTAAACTCACTCCTCCTCCTAGGAAAAGGTTTGGGCTTCACAGGATAAGTTTTTAAATAATATTTTGGTAATATATATATATATATTATAATTAAAATAAAATTTATAAAAATAAATATCGGAACATTCTAAGGGTGACAGAGAATATAGTGTCTAAGGCTTAAGTTTGGAAAATATAGTTTCCTGCTCTCCCTGGCTATCCCTAACTGACCCGACGGATTGGATGGTTAATTTAAATTAAAATTTAAAATTTAATTTGAATTTAAAATAGACAAGGGGCATTTTCGTAATTTTTAACTATAAACTTTAAAAGCTTATAACTTTTCCAAAACAAGTCGGATTTCCACGAAACAAGGACCGTTGGATTCTTATCGAAAAATACTTTAAAATGAGTTACAGTAGATTTTTGATCCGGGTTATAATTTTTAAGTTATAATTAAATGAATATTTTTAAAATAATTTGTTTGGAAACTAAATTTAATTAATATTAAAATGGTTTTTCAATTTTAAAAATTGGATATGGCTAGAGATGGGAAAGTAGGATTTTTTTAGAAGGGCAGGGAAGGTAATTTGGCTAATAACGCAATTAGGAAATAATTAAGATAAAAATAATTTAATTAATTAAATATATATTCATTTAAATTAGGTAAATATTGTAAATAGCATAACTTTTGCATATGTTAACGAAATTTAATGAAACAAGATCCGTTGGGATCGCAGTGACGAGACCTATCCGATGGCACTGACTAGGAGTCAATCTGACGCTGTTGAAAATTCAACTAATTGTGGATGGTCGTCCCAAATTAGAAGCGACAAACGCATCAACCTTTGACCAGAACAAACTCTGGTGAGTTAATTCTCACACTTCTGGAATCCTGTGATGTGGTACATTCACAGTAAAATATATTTTACAGTTAACAGTTTAAATTGGCTGACTGGATGCGATGGATGCAAGTTGTTTGTTGTTGTTTGATGGTTGCAGTTATTTATATTCTGCCAATTATTTAATTTGAATGTTGTTATCAACTTACATCTCTAATGCAGAGAAGGACAGGTTGGAGGGATCCGACCGGATTCCTCAAATTAACTATATTTTGTTTGTTATGCATTGTTCACCTTGACTGACACCAAAACCTGTATGTATGTTGATGGTTGAATAGATACGCACCTGTGTTGTATTTAAAATCAACCGACAGTGTTGATTTGGTAATTGGCAGTGAACGGTCTAGAATGTGTTGTTTCTGACGTCAGTTGACGCAGTGTTAGAGTTATAAGTTATTTTATAATTGGAATTAAGTTTTAAATAAAATTATATAAGGGATTTAAATGGAAATTATAAATATCTATTTTTAATCGGGTTTAAAGGGTTATTTAAATGGATTATACCAGTGTTGAAAGCAGAGAAAAACCCAAGGTTTTACCTACGGGTTGGTTAAATTTGACAATTTGTTTTCAAACAATTAAAGGTTGATTTTTAATCAATTAAGTTATTTGGTTAATTTAAGAAAAGGGAAATGGCAAAGGAAATTCAGTTCACTTTTAAATGATATATATATATATACGGTTGATAAAATCCACCGTTTTCGAGTAAAATAGACAAAGGGATAAATATGGATTTAAATATTCGTTAAAGTGTAATGAGTAGAGTTAGAGCATAGTTAATCTTCGATTAACCAAAAATCTAAAGAGAATATTGAGCTGGGTATTGTTAATAACCTAAATTATTTTGAGTAAGCTTGTAAAAGTAATTATAATCCTATTTTGGTTTTGGGCAAGGTTAACTATATTATAATATGGTTAATGGTAAAAACTAATTATCCTTTTAATTTAAAATGATTTAAAGTAATGAATTCAATTTGAAATCGAGTAAGAAATAATTAGTTGGAGATAAATTCGATTAAGAGATTATGGAATGTTTTATGACCCAAGTGTTCGACAAACTTGGTAGATGAAGTTGGTAGGTAAGTATAAAGATTTAAATCAAGGTTTACTTAATGTTTCAAATTAAGCAAGGCGAATTCAATTTGGAATGATACTTTACAGGAATTAAGTGATGGGATATTCGAACAAGGATTTCAAATGTAAGGAAAGGTTTTGTAAACCCAAGTTTGAAATCAAGATTTGAAAGGAGATTTAGTGTCGGTGGTTAAGTGACGAACTAACATTATTCTGAGGTAAGAACGTTGTTGATCAAGGTCTGAGAGGTAACTAAAATACCCCAACTTGGTTGGCTTCACTATTATCAAGGAATAGTATTAGTTTGGAACGAGTGAAGTGTTCAGATTGGTTTTATCCTATACGAGAATATAAAACTCTGATGTAAGGTTTTGGAAATTAAATAATATTACGATATGAGTTAAAAAGAAATAAGAATGTTGTTTTCAAATTATAGTAAACATTTGTTAGTCAATTAGAGTTGATCGAATATAGTTAGAGTTAGTCAAACCAAGTTATCTAGGGAAGTTTCCATTGCTTACGACTGCTTGCGTAATTCGCAGGGCTGCAGATAGCCTACGGCGGTCGGATGTTTCCTGAGGGAATCAGGCGTAACCATAGTGATCGCTGCGATCTAGAGTCGAGCGGATGGAGTTAAGTCAAGTATTAATTAATCGATAGTAGTAATCAAGTCGAGTTAGTCTAGTCGAGTTAAATAAGTCGAGTTAGTCAAATTAGAGTTAATCGATCAAAGTAAATCAATCAGAGTTAATCAGAGAAAATTTGGTTTATATCGTTAAGTATGTTTTAAAAGGGGTCAAGTTGTGTTAAGTGTTGAATCAGCAAAACCCATTGTAAGCACACTATCGTTATTTGATAGTTAAAACACTGACTATCGAAGTTGACAAATACGATTGTTGGTATGGAAAGTCCGGGATCGAATTATATTCGAAAACTATTCCGACCAACAAATACGTGTAGAGATCAGAAGTTGATCGTGTTGGAGCATTGAAGACTGTGGATTTTCATAAGCTGAAGGACTGCTAAAAATCTCTGGTTTAGCGGCCAGAGATAAACTGTGGTTCTGTCGTGGTTGGAATCTACAGGTTGCAAGGACTTCTCACTGCTGATCCTTGGGGTGATCCCTATATGAGATACAGTAGGAGAGTACCTTCGGTTCATCTTGTTCCTGGATGACTTGTATGGACGGATGTCTGACAGAGTATTTCCAAAAGGATTTACATGCGTTGATTTCTCCAAACGTACCATAGCTGATGGCGGAGAAATGGTCATTTTCTAGCCAGATAGCTAGAGTATGTTTGTGGACGTCAATCAGTGTGATCTGGCGGATCTGACGATGTGGCCTTCGAAGTATATGATGACCAGATGTGTTCTGACCTCAAGCCTCATCAACCGGAAATTAGGGCTGTCAACGGGTACCCGAAAAATCCGATATCCGTCCAAATCCGTATCCGAAAATACGAAAAATATCCATTATCCGAGATGCGGATACGGATATTCGAAAATCATTTCGGATACGGATATCCGATATCCGAAAATCATTTCGGATACGCATATGGTTATAGTGGTATCCATATCCGAAAAATATCTATCCGATTTTCTGATATGTGTATGTAGTATATATATTATATAATTTTTAATTTATATTTAAGATTAAATTAATATATAAATTTCCTTAAAATAGCTAAGCTAAACTCAACTATTTAATTATAAAGGAAAGTTGTATTTTGTATTATGCAACATTTTAAATCATGTACTCATTTTATTTTGTGGTATGGTTATAATTAAAACAGAATTGTGTATGTTCTTCTATGATTTATATTTTGTTTTATTTTAGTCTTAGGGTTGTGTATTTCATATTTTGAACACTTTATGTCTTAAAATATTTGTTGTAAGAAAATTATTTGATTGATGTCCTGTTTGTAATTTTTAATTAGATGTATTCACATTTTCAAAAAATATATTTTATGAGCCAAATTCGTATGTGAGTGATGTATTTGTAAACTTTTACTGTTTTATTTTCGGATATTTTTTCGGATGTTTTCGGATATTTTTCGGATATACACATCCAATGTACAGTTTTAAGATTCGGATACGGATATTTCGGATATTTTCGGATATCTGTATTCGCTAAGGCGGATACGGATATTTTCGGATATCCGAAAATATCCGCGGATACGGATACAAATATTTTTAACTGGTATCCGCGGATATCGGATACGGATTCAGATACGGATTTTCATTTTTGGATACGGACTCGGATACGGCACTATCCGTATCCGACTGCATCTGTTTACAGCCCTACCGGAAATGACAAAAATTGGGCAGGCAACATGGCTATGTGGGTCGCTCCCATTAGGATGTATGATCACCTATCTAGAGAAATTCCTATTGCTTCTTAATCTATGTTCCATGCTGTCCCTTATCGGGAGACGGTGGTTTGAGCCCAACCGTCGGTGATATACATTCGATACACTCAAGCGAAATGAGTCGTCGGTCATATAAGGGTCGGGTTGCAAGATGTTCTTGTTGAACCTAGTGTGTTCGCCTCTAGAGATACACTATCGGCAGGTGGTCCCATACCTTGTCAAGGTTGGAAATCCAAAATCCAATAAGCGCCCGCGGTTTTGATTGTATACTATATATGTGGAGCGTGAGATGCAAGCGTTCCACTAGATTGATAATTACTTGTATTTAGACATTATGATAATATCAGAACAAACTATGATTTTGATAAATGGTTTGGGTTATAGTAAGGTAAAAACCGTCCGTGTTTATGTGTGGACTGGTCTTACTATTATCCTTTGTTTCAGATAGTATTTTCCAAAGTTAAACCAGTGTGTGTGTTCTGTGAATTTATCACTGATAGTATTCCAGACTGACCCGGTGTATTTTGTTTTAAATCAAATGTGCTCGGGTCAGACCAAGCATATGTACAGGTTAGGTTCGCTTGGAGTCTCAGAAGCTGGAAGCAGGCGACTTCACCACTAGTTATATAAAGCTAATTCCGCTGTGCAGTTATATGTTAAACTCTGATGATTGGTATGTATACAAAATTCTTTTGTATATTTGATATTATATTTTATCTGTTCCGCTGTGAGTTCTGATGTGATGTTCTTCTTCTTTTTTCTATTCTAAAATTTCTTTCTTTCTTATCTCACCCTCTAAATTCTTTCTAAACTATTCAGTGTTTTTCGGTGCTTGGAGGATCGGTATGAGATACGGTAAAGGTATATATATCGATTTTCGGGGCCGAAAACGCTGGGTCGTTACAGCGGTATCAGAGCTATTGGTTTAGAGATAACCTTCACTCTGTGGTATAACTCAATAGAGATGGGGTTAGCAATGCCCTAGATTGAGTATGGGTCTGTATATGAGAGCGCGTATTTGTAATTTGAATATAAATTATTTTCAAATATTTTGTAAAGAGGGTAAATGAAATAATTTTACCCAAATTATATTTTTGTATAAAAAGAAAATTAATTTATCATATTATTGAGGTATCAATGGGGTTAAAACTAAGTATGGAATACGACTTAACTTAGTTAAGTCGAGTTGAATTATAAATAGATAGTGTTGGAATAAAATATATTTGGAATTGAGTAATCAAATTAATAATTGGATTAAAAATCGATCTGATATGTGTCGATATGTGAAACCAAAATGAAAACAATTAAGGAATGTTAATGTTAAGTCAAAATGTTTTGGTTGGATTGTTATACCTTGGTTGTTGATGTGTTAGATGGATAGTATAAAAATTTCACCAACAATTAGATGTAAAGTTGAATGATATGTTTGGATTGTGTGTTCGATTTCATTAATATGAACTTGAATATGAATATAAATTTGGACTTGGTTGAAACCAATCTGAAATGAATAAATGGAGGAAGAATCAATCCAAGATTAATGAAAGGAATAAAGGGATTGGTCAAGAAGCGATTATAAATAAATTCTCATGTGAGCAGAATTGGCCACAATGGATAATATGGATATTTTAAACCAAACTGATATTTGTTTTGGGAACTAATGAAGTTTATTTGAGTTGAGAACAGGTACAGAAGTGCCAATTCAGTTTTAAAACTTATCCAAGAGGAATTCTAGAGTTAATCGTCTCCAGTTTGAATAGAGTTGCATAACAGTTAAGCAGGCTCGAGTATAATATATATCGCTTATCGCATAATAACGCTCACAAAAAGATACGCCTACGCAAAATATAAAGTTTTGGTTTTTATTTGGATTTTGGGTTTGAATTTTTAAATTTTCCGACCGTGTTGGTCGATGAATATATATTTCTTGAATCTGCGATATTGCAGATGCCCTCCGTACAGGGGAGACTCTGCCAAAAAATTTCCAAAATTTAAGGTGTTGGAATATTTTTGAAGATTTTTGAAATTTTGATTTGTTGAAATAAATTGCTTTTAAAATTGATTTGATTAATTTTGAAAATAAAATCGATTCTTAATTAAATATATTTGTAAAGATAGTGGATTTGCAACATTCTTTCTGCCTTAGCAATTTCGAGGACGAAATTATTTTTAAGGGGGAAGGAATGTAACGGCCCAGATTTTTGACCATTTAGTTTAATATTTAAAAATGGTTTTTTTATATTGTTTTGGAATTTTAAATGGTTTAATTTCAATAATTTTGAATATTTTATTAATATAATAATATTTTATTCCGAAATGGTAGGAATTTAGTGGATCTGCAATATAATGTGAATGGCAGTATAAAAGGATAAATTTTGAATAAAAAATAGTATGTTTACAAAGGAAGTAGTAGCTAACGAACTCGGATTTCGATGAAATCAGTTTTATTAAATCCGAAATGATGAAATTAGGTAACCAACCAAGTTACGTCAAAAATGACATCCGTATGTGGAAAAGAAAAAAAATAAAAAGCCAAAATTTGAACTAAATTTTGACGGTAATTGGAATTTGCTAATGGTAACGGCAAAACTGGAACCTGAGACCTATCCAGGAAAATTCTAAACATAGCATATTAGCTATATATGAAGTCTGGGAAAATCCTATAACGGATATAGAAAGTTATCAAGGAAACAAAATTTAAATAAATTATTTGAAAATCTAAACGAACTCCGATTTTTAATTTGAATACATAGGATTGAAGTACGTTAAAAAAGGGACCAGATAGTGGAAGAATTTCTGAAAACCGTTATCGTTTGATACTCCAACATGAGACCGGAAGATGTTGAAACTAACACAAAACACTATTTTGAATTTTAATTTAAATTATTTGAAAGTTCAAACGAATTCGAATTTCAAATATTTTTATATATTATTGAAGAGCAAGAAAAATTGAACAACATGGTTGAAAAAGATTTTGGATAAGGTATCAATAAGTTAGTCAGATTAACGTCCGAATAGGGTTGAGAAAACACACTTTACTATTCATAAATTATTAAATTTATTAATAATTTAATTAATTTAAGGATTAATCCTAGCCATCCATTTTCGACCGTTGGATTCGCGCCACCTCAGCAATCCATATGACTTCTTCGGCTATAAATAGGCCCCCCTTCATTTTAAACTCACTCCTCCTCCTCCTCTTTCAAGCTTTGGCAATGGCAGAAATAATAATAAAATAATAGAAAAATAGGGAAAAGGAAGAAAGGGAGAAAGGAGGGCAAGACGGGGAGCTAGGGACTCTTAGGCAGAGGTTTGGGCTTCACGGGGTAAGTTTTTAAATAATATTTATTTATTTATTTATTTTGGTAATATATATATATATATATATATATATATATATATATATTATAATTGAAATAGAATTTGTAAAAATAAATATTGGAACATTCTAAGGGCGACAGAGAGGATAGTGTCTAAGGCTTGAGTTTGGAAAATATAGTTTCCTGCTCTCCCTGACCATCCCTAACTGACCCGACGGATGGGATGGTTAATTTAAATTTAAAATTTAATTTGAATTTAATTTGAATTTAAAATAGACCAGTGGCATTTTCGTAATTTTTAACTATAAACTTTAAAAGCTTATAACTTTTCCAAAACAAGTCGGATTTCCACGAAACAAGGACCGTTGGATTCTTATCGAAAAATACTTTAAAATGAGTTACAGCAGATTTTTGATCCAAGTTATAATTTTTAAGTTATAATTAAATGAATATTTTTAAAATAATTTTTATGGAAATTAAATTTAATTAATATTAAAATGGTTTTTCAATTTTAAAAATTGGATATGGCTAGAGATGGGAAAGTAGGATTTTTTTAGAAGGGCAGGGAAGGTAATTTGGCTAATAACGCAATTAGGAAATAATTAAGATAAAAATAATTTAATTAATTAAATTTAATATATATTCATTTAAATTAGGTAAAAATTGTAAATAGCATAATTTTTGCATATGTTAACGAAATTTAACGAAACAAGATCCGTTGGGATCGCAGGGACGAGACTTATCCGATGGCACTGACTATGAGTCAATCTGACGCTGTTGAAAATTCAGCTAATTTTGGACGGTCGTCCCAAATTAGAAGCGACAAACGCGTCAACCGTCGACCAGAACAAACTCTGGTGAGTTAATTCTCACATATTCTGGAATCCTGTGATGTGGTACATTCACGGTAAAATATATTTTACAGTTAACATTTTAAATTGGCTGATTGGATGCGATGGATGCAAGTTGTTTGTTGTTGTTTGGCGGTTGCAGTTATTTATATTCTGCCGATTATTTAATTCACATATTGTTATCAACTTACATCTATGATGCGGAGAAGGACAGGTTGGAGGGATCCGACCGGATTCCTCAAATTAACTATATTTTGTTTGTTATGCATTGTTCACCTTGACTGACACCAAAACCTGTCTGTATATTGATGGTTGAATAGATACGCACCTGTGTTGTATTTAAAATCAACCGACAGTGTTGATATGGTAATTGGCAGTGAACGGTCTAGAATGTGTTGTTTCTGACGTCAATTGACGCAGTGTTAGAGTTATAAGTTATTTTATAACTGGAATTAAGTTTTAAATAAAATTATATAAGGGATTTAAATGGAAATTATAAATATCTATTTTTAATCGGGTTTAAAGGGTTATTTAAATGGATTATACCAGTGTTGAAAGCAGAGAAAAACCCAAGGTTTTACCTATGGGTTGGTTAAATTTGACAATTTGTTTTCAAACAATTAAAGGTTGATTTTTAATCAATTAAGTAATTTGGTTAATTTAAGAAAAGGGAAATGACAAAGGAAATTCAGTTCACTGTTAACTGATATATATACATACGGTTGATAAAATCCACCGTTTTCGAGTAAAATAGACAAAGGGATAGATAAGGATTTAAATATTCGTTAAAGTGTAACGAGTAGAGTTAGAGCATAGTTAATCTTCGATTAACTAAAAATCTAAAGAGAATATTGAACTGGGTATTGTTAATAACCTAAATTATTTTGAGTAAGCTTGTAAAAGTAATAATAATCCTATTTTGGTTTTGGGGCAAGGTTAACTATATTTTAATATGGTTAATGGTAAAACTAATTATCCTTTTAATTTAAAATGATTTAAAGTAATGAATTGAATTTGAAATCGAGTAAGAAATAGTTAGTTGGAGATAAATTCGATTAAGAGATTATGGAATGTTTTATGACTCAAGTGTTCGACAAACTTGGTAGATGAAGTTGGTAGGTAAGTATAAAGATTTAAATCAGGGTTTACTTAATGTTTCAAATCAATCAAGGCGAATTCAAATTGGAATGATACTTTACAGGAATTAAGTGATGGGATATTCGAACAAGGATTTCAAATGTAAGGAAAGGTTTTGTAAACCCAAGTTTGAAATCAAGATTTGAAACGAGATTTAGTGTCGGTGGTTAAGTGATGAACTAACATTATTCTGAGGTCAGAACGTTGTTGATCAAGGTCTGAGAGGTAACTAAAATACCCCAACTTGGTTGGCTTCACTATTATCAAGGAATAGTATTAGTTTGGAACGAGTGAAGTGTTGAGATTGGTTTTATCCTATACGAGAATATCAAAATCTGATGCAAGGTTTTGGATATTAAATAATATTACGATATGAGTTCAAAAGAAATAAGAATGTTGTTTTCAAATTATAGTAAACATTTGTTAGTCAATTAGAGTTGATCGAATATAGTTAGAGTTAGTCAAACCAAGTTATCTAGGGAAGTTTCCATTGCGTACGACTGCTAGCGTAATTCGCAGGGCTGCAGATAGCCTACGGCGGTCGGATGTTTCCTGAGGGAATCAGACGTAACCATTGTGATTGCTGCAATCTAGAGTCGAGCGGATGGAGTTAAGTCAAGTATTAATTAATCGATAGTAGTAATCAAGTCGAGTTAGTCTAGTCGAGTTAAATAGGTCGAGTTAGTCAAATTAGAGTTAATCGATCAAAGTAAATCAATCAAAGTTAATCAGAGAAAAATTGGTTTATATCGTGAATTATGTTTTAAAAGGGGTCAAGTTGTGTTAAGTGTTGAATCGGCAAAACCCTTTGTATGCACACTATCGTTATTCGATAGTTAAAACACTGACTATCGAAGTTGACCAATATGATTGTTGGTATGGAAAGTCCGGGATCGAATTATATCCGAAAACCATTCCGACCAACAAATACGTGTAGAGATCAGAAGATGATCATGATGGAGCATTGAAGACTGTGAATTTTCATAAGCGGAAGGACTGCTAAAAATCTCCGGTTTAGTGGCCAGAGATAAACTGTGGTTCTGTCGTGGTTGGAATCTACAGGTTGCAAGGACTTCTCGCTATTGATCCTTGGGGTGATCCCTATATGAGATGCAGTAGGAGAGTACCTTCGGTTCATCCTGTTCCTGGATGACTTGTATGGACGGATGTCTGACAGAGTATTTCCAAAAGAATTTACATGCGTTGATTGCTCCAAACGTACCATAGCCGATGGCGGAGAAATGGTCATTCTCTAGCCAGATAGCTAGAGTATGTTTGTGGACGTCAATCAGTATGATCTGGCGGATCTAACGATATGGCATTCAAAGTATATGATGACCAGATGTGTTCTGACCTCAAGCCTCATCAACCGGAAATGAAAAAAATCGGGCAGGCAGCATGGCTATGTGGGTCGCTCCCATTAGGATGTATGATCACCAATCTAGAGAAATTCATATTGCTTCTTAATCTATGTTCGATGCTGTCCCTTATCGAGAGAAGGTGGTTTGAGCCCAACCGTCGGTGATATACATTCGATAAACTCAAGCGAAATGAGTCGTCGGTCATATAAGGGCCAGGTTGCAAGATGTTCTTGTTGAACCTAGTGTATTCTCCTCTAGAGATACACTATCGGCAGGTGGTCCCATACCTTGTCAAGGTTGGAAATCCAAAATCCAATAAGCGCCCTCGGTTTTGATTGTATACTATATATGTGGAGCGTGAGATGCAAGCATTCCACTAGATTGATAATTACTTGTATTTAGACATTATGATAATATCAGAACAAACTATGATTTTGAGAAATGGTTTGGGTTATAGTATGGTAAAAAACCGTCTGTGTT
This sequence comes from Allium sativum, assembly GCA_030737875.1. Lineage (NCBI taxonomy): Eukaryota > Viridiplantae > Streptophyta > Magnoliopsida > Asparagales > Amaryllidaceae > Allium > Allium sativum. The sequence continues at coordinate 87,969,543 of CM060926.1, read as the reverse complement.
TATGTGTGGACTGGTCTTACTATTATCCTTTGTTTCAGAAAGGATTTTCCAAAGTTAAACCAGTGTGTGTTCTGTGAATTTATCACTGATAGTATTCCAGACTGACCCGGTGTATTTTGTTTTAAATCAAATGTGCTCGGGTCAGACCAAGCATATGTACAGGTTAGGTTCGCTTGGAGTCTCAGAAGATGGAAGCAGGCGGCTTAACCACTAGTTATATAAAGCTAATTCCGCTGTGCAGTTATATGTTAAACTCTGATGATTGGTATGTATACAAAATTCTTTTGTATATTTGATATTATATTTTATCTGTTCCGCTGTGAGTTCTGATGTGATGTTCTTCTTCTTTCTTCTATTCTAAAATTTCTTTCTTTCTTATCTCACCTTATAAATTCTTTCTAAACTATTCAGTGTTTTTCGGTGCTTGGAGGATCGGTATGAGATATGGTAAAGGTATTTATATCAATTTTCGGGGCCGAAAACGCTGGGTCGTTACAGTGAGTACATGTTTGATTTAAATACGAATTTTCTGGATTTTTTATATTTTTTTTAGTGTTCTTTCAAAAAATAGGGACTAAATTTACATGAAAAGTTGGACCGGATGTGAGCCTAATTTTGAAACTTAATAGGGACCTGTGAAAAACAACCCTTTTAAATAACTATTTGTTATTAGTTATGTTAAGTTTAAATTAAGAACTTAATTAAAGTTTGCTAAATTAGTAACTGACGTTTAATCAATTATTTAATAAGGAATAATAATTATTTAATTATTATTTATGGTAATTAATACGTGATTATTATTTTAAAGATTATATACATGTTTAATTAATTATTTAAAACGTTTAATTATTTGATATTTAATTCAAATATTGATTAGGGATTAAGTTATTTACAATAATAATTAATTATTATTTAGAGGTTTAATAATTGTTTGATAATAAGTTTAATGAATGACTAATTTTACAAGGATGTTTTAAGGTATGTTTACTCCAAGGGATCTCTTTGTCAATTACCTTTAAGCGGTCCTTTTGATTAGGAATTAAATGACATCTGTTTAGCAGAACAAGACACCATTCTGCAATTAGTATAACTGATTAAAATTATATGGACACTAGTTAACAGAATCAAACCTCATTCTATTACTAAAAATGAATTTGACCTTGCAGATTCATTTAACAGGACAAATCATCCTCCTATTACTATGTTATTGTTGTGGATGTATTTGTGGTTTATATGTATTGACATGTTATTTAATGAATGATATTTGCGGACATCCATTAGTAGAATACATCCTCATTCTACTATAACTTGGTTGTTAATTATGTTAGACATCTACTAGTAGAATACATCCCCATTATACTATGACCTAGTTGTTGGTTATGTTGACATCTTTTAAGCAAAACCAAAAACCATTCCGCTATATTGTTAACTTGGACATCTATATGGCAGCACAAGTCACTGCCTTCCATTATCACTTTAATACTTCCTTTATGTTGATTAATTATTTATTAGTTGATTCTTTATACATATTTAATTGTTTGTGAATACACATATTATAACTTAAATAAGTTGAACTCAATTAACTTAGGACCTTTGGAAATTTCTAAGCCTTCTTTCAAATTGGAAAGCATATGGACTCTTTCTAAATAAGCCAGTACAGCTAATACTTTACAGTGTGATTTTAACTCGTCTTGGTTTAAAGCAATATTTATAAAAGTAATTTTCAAATAAGTTATTATTTTAATTTTGCAAAAAAAAATGGGTTAATTATTATTTTATAAGTAAATAAGGTTTGGAGTTTAATAAAATGATTCATGGACCTAGATTAAAGGAATTTAATATAGATTAACTAGGGATCGTAAACTTTAAGTTATTTCAAAGGATAAGAGTGTTATCGAGTTAAGGTCTAACAGGTAAATAAAATACCCCAACTTGATTTGCTTTATTGTTATCTGAGAAATAGTATTTGTTTAAGATTTAGAGTAGATGATTTAAAATTTGATATTTATAATAGAGTTTGGAATGTTGATGTTTATAAAAGCAGTTTACAATTGATTTTTGATATTTTTAAATAAAGTTTACAAATGGTTTATTTAAAAAGGGCCTAAAGAATACGAATTATTAGTCTTTAGGAGTAAGAAAGGCAGTCCATCACAAAATCAAAGCTATGAATTGAAACGGATTGCTTCGAATAACTCTTCGTAACTCCTGGCTTTGTAGCACTTCATGCTAAGTTGTCTTGGCATCATAAACTTCTCCAAAGGTTGAAGCAAAGAAGTGGCTTCATCAAAGTCAATGAATAGAAGCGAAACACCCCTTCGAAGTGGAAGAACCTTAAATAACATGAAAACTGTAAATTTTTTGTTTTTGAAAATACTTTTCACCGGCACCTTAATATTAGTAAAATCCTTATTGGTTTAAAAACTTTATTTTCAGTCTTGTTTCATAGATCTGAAAATTTTAAACATTAAAATATTGCATCCTAATTCTTTTTGAAACCATTATTTAATTAATCCTTAATTAAATCCATAAGTTTTTCTAGCTTTTAAAATTCATATTAATTCATAAATCAATGAAAAAATCCACAAAATTATAATAAATCCCTTTTTATACATACATATATATGTTGTAATATATAAGAGTGAATATGCTTTTGTGATATTTTATTTAGTCCCACATTATGGGAATAAGTTTAACATCAGCTCCAAAGCCTATATATAATGGAGCCAATGTAATAGAAATGTAGACACTTGATGTGATAGAAATAAAAGTCTCTCCTCTATCTTTTATGTTCTCTCTAATGGCTTTTTGTTTAACATATGTTCTGTTTTATTTTATAACACGTTATTAGCACGAAATTCTATTAGAGCTATTGTTTGAAATATTCTAGATCTACATTTATGGATCTATCATGTAAGTAATTTTCATTTGAAGATTTTCATGTATTTCTAGATTTGTTCTACACTTGTTTTCTATATGAGAATCATTAATTAATGGATCTATCAATTTATTATATCTTCTGTTCTTCTAGTTCTGATTCAAACTTCTAGATCTATTTTTCTATTTTGTTGTTGCTGGTGTAGATCTAGATTGGGTTCTAATGGATCTATTTTTTAGATCTAATTATTTGTATTGATCCTAAATATGTATCTATATCTTTTCTTTCAATTCTTTGCAGATCTAATTTTGAGTTTTTCAAATGCAAATGGAGAATTGATTATATATGTATTGTTTACATTATTGATGATGTAGAGGTAGATCTAGTTTTATCCTTTCCGATCTACTATTATTTTTCATATGTAATTCTTTTGGATAGACTAAAGACAGAATAATTCTTGTAAAAAAATGATTTTTTTATGCATAGCCAATAATGACAGAATATATCCTTTAAAAAATGATTTTTTTTATGTGTATCCAACAGAATTATGGGTATAAAATATAATGATGTAGCATCTAAATTCAATAGCAACATTTATCACTAGAAGTGAGATTGAAAACTCATGATGTAAATAGATTCTTTCAAATGAGGAACCTGAAGTTCATATGACATGAAGTTCATATACAAATTTTGTCAAATGAGGAACTTGAAGTTCATATGCAAATGAGGAACCTGAAGTTAATAAACAAATGAAAAATCATAAAATATATTAATTCTTTGGAATCTGAAATAATATGAACCAGTAGTTCATATGTTGAAGAAGAAAAATTTGAAGTCCAAAGCTTTCTTAAAAGTTGCGACATAAAAAGATTGTACTTTCAGAAGAAGTTAAAAGAGACACACACACACACACACATCATAATATGTGATAATAAAATCGGATTCAATAGAAAATCTCTAAACGGGTTTCATCTAACTGACATCTTTAATGTATAGTTTATATTAACTGAATAACCTGAAGATATAATATGCATATTAATCTCTTGAAGAGATGTTTTAGAGATTTAATTGTATATAGCAAATCCAACCTCCTAGAAGAGAGGTTAGAATTTTTTTTGTTGCATTGCAATTACATAAATAAAAGATATGTTCCCTGAAGGAATATCATACACTCCAGAAGTAGTGATTTCTTTTCTCTCTTGAATCTTATTTTTATTTAATGCACCTAATTTTGTTACTGCTTTTAAGGTTTGATATGTATTTTTGCATATTGATATGACATTTCAATAGTTTGTATATATTTATCTCTGGAGGAGATAAGTTCATCCCAGAAGCGGTGATAACAAAATATTTTTAGAGGATATTTGTATATTTGGAAATGGTAAAATATCTCTAGAAGAGATCTGTTTATTTGAAAATAATAAAATATCTCCAGAAGAGATTTCTACTATTAAAGGTGATAAAATATTTGTAGAAAAAAATTCATAAATTTTTCCTAAATGGTGTTTATGGAATATCCCAGAAGCGATTTTATATTTTGATATGTATATAAAAGAATTTTCATTGAAATATTTTCAAATATCAAAGATGATAATGCAAATTTAATGACTAAAGAAAATATGCATCTCGAAGATCATAAGCTAAGAATTAAATATTGATCTTAATTTAGCACACCTAAATTGTATGCAGAAGCAATTTTTGTTATAAAAATGGCAAATTTAGAACCTGCAGTTTCTATAATGGTAAGAGTAATTTTGATGTAAAAAGAAAGACCTAAAAGATCTTTATATTGATTGTATAATTTGAATCTAAAACATGTGTTTTTTATGTTGTAAATTTTATGTATAGATCTGCAAGTTTTCGAATTATTCATATTAAAGAATGTAAAATCTCTGTTCTATAATTACGCATTTCTATTCAATTCTCGATCAGATATTATGCATATATATATGCTATTTTAGAAAATTTGTTTATTTCAGTTTTGTCGTTGACCAATACTGTAGCTAGATCAAAATTTTATTCAGTTGATTTAAGTAAAATTTATTTATTTGATTCATATATTTAGACCATATAATGGTTGTTTCCATTATTTTTATATTAAATGTATCGTTAAAGTAATATGTATTGTATTGCCATATTATTATAAATGTATCAAAATCATTTGTCATTGTAAGTTAAATGATGTATGTTTGTGTTTGGAATAAGAATAGACATATGTATTATTATTCGATGTATTTGGCAACTAATATCTAATGTAATGGAAGAAGTTTTATAACTCAGATCTGAGACCTGAAGTCTTGAATTATAAAAAAAAGGGAAACTTTTTGATAAAGTTTACAAGTTTGAATTCTTGACAATTAACAAGAATGTAAAAGCTTCTAAAATAGAAGTATGTTAAAAAATTGAGAACTAGAAGTTCATCATAAATTTATAAAATTGATATACATATGTATATGTATATATATGCATAGGAACTTGAAGTTCCTTACTCAATGAACTTGAAATACTTCATAATTTAAAAGCCTGAGGCTTTATTGAAACTGTGTAAAATAATAACATTAAAAAATTTGATATCCAAAGATTTCACAATTTTCAAAATGAGTTGTATCTTGCTTATATATTTATATTTACAGATTATGTTGAAGAATAAATTTTAACAACTTGAAGTTGTTTATATATTTTATTTGAACCAGAAGTTCAATACAGTGGAACCAAAAGTTCGATACAGCTGAACTAGAAGTTCAATACAATTTAACAAACTTGAAATTGTTTATATATTATTTGAACCAGAAGTTCAATATGGATTAACAACTCGAAGTTGTTCATATATTTCATTTGAACCAGAAGTTCAATAGAGTTCCAAATCAGATATTTTGGATAATATGAAACGATCTTTAAGATTCACGTTGACATTGCTTGATAAGCAAAAATTAATGATTGGAACATTATAAACAATTTGTTCTAAAATCAGTAACTTGAATGAGAGAGAATATGCAAATCAATTACATATGTAATACGTGGACGCACGTATATGCACATATATGCGAATATTTAATTAACAACCTGAAGTTGTCATGAGCTCATATTATAAATTATGCATATATTATTTTAAAATTTCAGAAAGTCGATTGACATCAATATCGAATGACCTGAAGTCATGTGCATATTCAAATGATAGAAAATTCCTCCAAGTCATTAGATTATTGAAAGGGAATAAGCAATACAATATGAATGCATCTTATCAACTAATAAGAGCATTATCCTCCTACAATTGAAATACATCTAATGTATTTGCTAGCTATGATGCTATAATGGATGAAAAATGAATCCAAAGTAGGTTAATTATTTAAAGTGACAAAGTTTGTCAACATTAAGGGGTAGGATAAAGAAATCATCAATGTTAAATATTTGCTAACATATAGAATTATGCAAAGTATTAAGTAACTTGCATAAATTATCAATTATGTCCCTAATTGTAACAACCCTGATTCTCAGAACCAATTCAAAATTTTTATTTTAGCTATTTAATGGATTTTGAATATTTAAAATGATTTATTTTAAATAATAACGACTAAAAATTTATTTTTATCAAAGTTAGAACGAATAAATTTATTGTAATTATAAAAACGAGCCTGAAATGGCGCGGTAGTTTGAAAATTCGATTTCTAATTTCAATTGAATGTACAGGATTCAAAATAAATCGGATTTCAGCAAAACCAAAAATATTTGAATCTGTTTAAATATATCTTTCTAACGAATATGAAAAATCCAGACTTCATAATGTAAATGAAAAGTTATGTCTAGTTTAAAATTCAGAATAGTCGCTACGGAATATATATATATATTTTATATAATATATAGCCCTTAAAAATAGCCATTTTGCAAACGACCTCCGTTTTTGACAAAACCACTTTTGTTGGATCTGGAATGTCAAATTATTGTTATATTCCAAATTTCATAGTTTTTGGAATTGATATGTGAATGTGGTGAATTTAAACGTGTTTGCTAATTTCAATTTGAATTTAATCGACTGGAAAAAGACCATTTTTCAAATGGTCTCTAAGTTCAACGAAATTAGGTTTGTTAGGACCGTATCGTCAAAACATAGCTAGATTTATTTTTCTGGAATTTTTGGAGTCAGTATGTGGCCCCGGTAAATAAAAATGTACGTTCTAATTCAATATATATTATTTTATATTTTAATTTAAAGAAAAACTGATTAAAACAGTCAAGTTGGCTTACGAAACATATCTCATTGTGTCCAGAATGGGGATAATTAGTTAGGGACGTCAGTCGTTGGGTTTGAATTGGAGTTCGAATGAAAAACTAACTTTTTGAAATTAAAAGGAATTTAATATATATATTTTTATAAACCCCCCTTCTTTCTCTCTCCCCGTTCAAATTGAAAAAAAAAAGAAACAAAAGGGGCGACGGAACTCTAGCACCTCCATCCGTCGCCTCACTGCCGCGACCCCCCACCACCTCCGACGCTCCCCCCCCCCCAAGCTCCTCCTTCCTCTCCTCCTCCCTCTCTCCTCCTTCTTCAATTAAAACCGCACCGCCCCCAAATCAGCCGCCATGGCCCACCTCTGACCACCACTGACCCGCCGCACCCACTTGCCACCACCAGCAGCCCAATCCGTCACCACCCGCCATCTGACCCCGACCGTGGGACCCGCATTCGCAAATAGCCCATTTTTATAATTTTCAATTTTTGCAATTAACACCCCGACCTGTTTTAGCCAATATCTCCCAAATGGTGCACTTCTGGCCAAAACTCCACATTACCAAAATCGAAGAGCACGATTTTCTCTTCGATTTGAGTATATGGAAGTTAGATTTTGGATTGCGGAGTTGTTCAGAAAACGCGTCCAAAGTCTGCTGTCTAAATAGTGCCTTTTCGCGATTTCAGGCGAAATGGAACAATTTCGGAAGAAAGGCCACTACGCGAAAGTTGTCCGAAATGGCGCGTTTAGACTAGGTAAAAAGACGGCGTAAAGATTGAAGCTCGTTTGCAAATTCTGGGATCAGAAAAGCAATTCAGAACGTCAGAAAAGCAAGGCGGAGTGGATCCCAAAGTGAGAACTCCTTCTCACTCTAATTATTTTATAGTTAAATATATATTAGGATGCAGACGGGGCTTAGAAGCCCCCGACACTATTTATTGTACAAATCATAGTTGTTGTTTGGATTGTATTGTGGAAAATTGATTGTATTATGGTGAAATGAATTGTATTGTTGTAATGACCTGCATCGTCAACGGTATAATAATTAATTTATTTAATTATTTAAAAGGTGATTAAAAGGATTTAATGGTCGTGGAATTAAATAATGGTGAATATTTAATTAAAATAATAAATTAAATAATATATTTAATTCTGAAATAATCAGAATTGGCTGAAATGGAGATATGGTGTGAACTGGATCATCTGTGATATTTAATTCAATTCAGAATTGAATTAGAATAACGAATATATTATATAAACGACAGTTTGAACGTAGAATTATAATATAATTAAAATTGAGCTCGAAATGGCGCTGCAGTTCGAAAATTGGCGATTTCAACTTCAACTGGATATACAGGGTCCGTTTTAAATCGGATTTCTGTGAAACAAGAAACATATGGAGCTGGTGGAGTATATTTTTCTAGTGGAAGAGAAAAATCGAGATTTCGTTGTGTAGATTTTGATTTACATCCAAACCAAATTTCAGAAAAGTCGCTGTGGAACTCCTTTATAATTTATAAAGGGATTATTTATATTTTAAAAAGGAATTTCAATATAAATCGAATATCGGGTTGACCCAAAAGTGAATATCAAGTTATAAATTCATATAGGAATATTCTAGAGCTGTATGGTATTCCACTGTGAATATATATATATATATATATATATATATATATACGATAATATTTAATTATAAATATTTAATTTAATTATATTTAAATATATTTATATATTTAAATGGGTCATTCAGAGCTTTAAAAATAGCCAGTTTTTCATACAACCTCAGAATTCGACGAAACTAATTTTGTTTGATTCATAATGTCAAATAGTTGTTAGATTTCCAGTTTCATGATTTTTAGAGTCACTGTGTGACCGTACGGATTTTTAGAGTGAAAAACAGTCAATAAATTGACAGTTAAAAATACACTGTGTGAGCAAACGGAGTCGAAATTCGACGAAACCAGTTTCATTGGGACCGTAATGTCAAACTATAGGGGCATGTCAATTTTCGTGATTTTTGGGCATCATATGTGGTTGCAGGGATTTTTAAGGACTCAGGATGAGTATAAAATCAAGAAAATAAAATAAAAATCAAATAGAAAAAAATATCTAACATTTTTCTTGGCCAAAAGAGAGGCCACGCGACATTCTTCTACAGCCACAAACGGCACCTAACCCAAACAGCCTATATAAGCCGTATAAAACCACACACAGCAAGAAAAAACCCAAACTTTTCCACTTTCAAAAATCCTACATAAATCAAATAAATTAGTGCAAATCTCAACACATATATTTTCGGATTCGTTGTGAGGAGATAATCGAGCTGATGTGCATTTCGCTGACTTCGATTTGGATACTCGTTTGTGCGGAAATGTACAGTAAAACTAGGGCTTGAATCCGTGGTGGTTGGGCTCATTTTTGAGCGAATGGAAGGTCGTACTCAGCTTTTTGGTGGTTGTAGGCTTCTGAGGTGCGACTTTGGGTGGAATCGAGGCAGAAAAGTGTCGCTCGTTTCCTGTTCAGATCCGCGTGAAGCTGAGAATCCGCAATGAACATATGTAAATCGAGTTGGGTGTTTTTGGGATGGAGTTAAAGAGATTTTAGTGGGGATTAAAATGGTGAGGGTCATTGAATTTTCGGTGAAAAGAAGATGTTAAAAATGGAGCTTTGCAGATCGAAAATAGAAAGAGGAAGTCTGTTGGGATCGGGATATTTAGAACGGGGAAGATGGGTTTTGTTTGAGGCGGGTCTGATGAAGGAATGGGCCAAGGGAATAGTGGGTGAGGCCCAATAAATTTATTCAAGTTATTTTAATTCAAAACGAAGTATATAACTTGTAAATTTTATATCTTATTCATACAGAATCGAAATCGTCAGTTGAGTTGGGATCGTATGGACGGTGGCTACACCATGGAACTGTCTGGAAGTGGATTGGGGCTCGTATGAATTTATGGTGAAATAAATTGTTTGATTCAAATCAATATCGTTCTTTAATGATGAGCTGCAAATGTGAGTAAATCTCACTAACTCTGAACAGTTTATAATTTCATGTTGTATTTTTAGAACTGTTAGATATTGGCTGATTGACTGTGTGTTGACCGTTTGATTGAACTGCTAGACAGTTAGTTGAATTTCTATATTGATTCTATTTATCAGGATAAGTCATATCGAACTGAAAGTGATGATAATCATATTGTGTAACATCTGTGGATATAGGGAAACATGTTGAAGGGATCCGACTGGATTCCTCAACAACTATTTTATTATTTTCATTTATTGTGATATATGACGTGGTTTATAATCTGTTGTTGATTATATGTGTATGGACGATATTGGAATATTTATAAATAGGGAATATTGTTAAGGGGAATTTTAACTGAAGGGTAACATTTATAAATGGAATATTTATAAAGTGAGTTATTTATTTAGGATAAATAAATAAGATGTTATAAAAGGGACTATTTACTTAGAAAATAAATAGGAGATAATAAGTGAGATATTTATTTGTTAAATAAATAGGATAAGATAATGGAATATTAATTTGTTAAATTAATATAATAAGAAACGGACATATTTATTTGTTAAATAAATAGGGTTATTAAAGGAAACATTCAAAATAAATAAATAGGATATTAAACGGGTTATTTATTTAGGAAATGAATAAGTTATGATAAAGGGATATTGACTTAGAAATTGAATAAGTTATAAAAGAGATGTTAAGCAAAATAAATAGAACAAAGGATTATCTATTTAGAAAATAAATAAAGGATTATTTATTTGGAAAATAAATAGAGGAGTTAATCGAATCGAGTTAATCGAACAGAGTAAATCAAATAGAGTTAAGCAAAATTAGAAACTGACTAGAGAATAGTAAATTGAATGGTTTTCTAAGTGTCGATCTGATGTTGGTTTCGGCCTTCGGGGTTTATACTTAGAGAATTATTCTCCTACTAGTTTACAGTCAGGGACTGATAGTTGTGAAATGATAGTGATATGTAAATAATAATGGAAATGTTTTCCAGTGTTAATAACGTATATTTTCTAAACATAGAAAATATGAATATATATATATGAATGATGATTGATCGATATAATTTCCATCTGGAAATAATATCGTTGTTTGCACACCTGTTTTTCTTTGATAATTAAATCACAGACTATCGAAGTTTTGACCATTTTAACGTTGTTAATATGGAGAGACTGGTTGGATTATTATCCAAAGAACCACTCTGTATTGGCATAAACGTTGCGAATCATATATGCCAAAGATAATTGAAGACAGAGTAAAGTGCAAGGGCTGTTGGATAAATCTTAGATAACAGTGCCTAACATGGATATACTGAATAGTACCTTCGGTTCATCCTGTTCCTGGATGACTTGTATGGACGGATGTCTGACAGAGTATTTCCAGACGATCACGTCTATTGATTTCTCCAACCGTACCAAGAGTGGAAGCGGAGAAGGAAACTTCTTTTAGCTAACACATAATGTATTGTTGAGGACGTCAATCGGTGATTTGATAGATTTGACGATGTGACATTCGAAGTGAATCTGGTGTGATGATAAAGCGTAGCTTCTAGCCTCACATTCGGTAAATGATAGAAATCGGGCAGGCAGCATGGCTAAGTCGGTCGCTCCGAAGTAGGGTGTATAATCACCCGATCTAGAGTTTCATTTATTTCTAAAAATCTATTGTCGATATTGTCCCATTCAGGAAACGGTTGCTGATCCCAAACGTTGGTGATATACATTCGATACACTCAAGCGAAATGAGTGGTCGGTCATGTGTGGCCGGGTTGCAAGATGTTCTTGTTGAATCCAGTGTATTCCTCTCTAGAGGTACACTAGCGAAAGGTGGTTCCATACCTTGTCGTAGTTGGAAATCCATTACCCAATACGTGCTTGCGGTTTTGATTGTATACTATATATGTAGAACGTGAGATGAAAGCGTTTCTGCTAGTTGATTATTATATTGTGGTTGATAGACATTATTATAATATCAAAAGGTTTTTGATATAAAGATATTTTGGAATCTCATGAGGGAAAAAAACCTGTTCCGTTATACGGCGTGGTCTTATGAGATATCATTTTCTTGTTCAACCGTTTAAAACTGTTTTACTCATACCAATCACATGACTGACCCAGAGTTTATTTGTTTGTTTCCCTAAACTCTTGGGTGCCTAAATTTGTACATGCAGTCAAGTAGTTGGGATTTTACAGATACACTTGAAGAGCTGGAGCAGGAGGCTTCAGGATCATATAGCTATAGTTTATTTCCGCTGTGTTGTAAGTGTTGTACTTTGATAATGATGTATATTCAAGTACAGATGTATATTTCAAGTTATGTTATATATATTATATGTTATTCGTTCCGCTGTGAGGTTCGTGTTACTTTGATGTTGTGTTCTTCTTCTTCTTCTGTTCTAAGTTTCTATCTTATCTTTCCTCACCCTCTAATTTCTTTCAGTTAATCATCCGGTATTTTTCGATGTTTGGTTAGTCATCATTGAGTTTATGGCGATGACCAAAGTCTTCAAAAACCCGGGTCATTACAGTTGGTATCAGAGCAGAAGGTTAATTGATTAACTTGGCTCTATGGCGTGACTCGATAGAGAGAGGGATAGCAATACCCTAGATTGAGTTGAGTGTATATATACGAGTGAACGTATTTGTTATTGATATAAAAAAAATTTATATTGTGGAGATTTATTGGTGGAGTTGTTTATGGATTCTGGTCGATCAGTTTGATCCACTGTATCGGTAGGAGTTACTAAACACTTGAATACGATGAACCGTCATGGTATGTTTTGAAACAAGGGTAAATTAAAATAAGTTTACCCAAGGTACATCTTGATATAGAGAAGATATATATATCAAAATTATAATATATTGGATATATTGGTTGTTATTATAATCGAGTAAAGATTATAAATTAAACGGTTACGTAAATAACCAATCAGAATTCATATAAGTGAAATACGTGAAATCAGATGAGTTAAATATGAAATTTAAACCAGAAATTGAATTAAAATTCTGGAAAATTGGTTAAGTGTTTGTAAATAGACTTGGGTTAAAAATAAGGAAAATTTAATATCTTCGGAGATTTTAAATTGTTTTACAAGCAGAGTGAATTATATTTTGAAATTAATTTCAAAATGGAAATGTTTAGAAATGGTTTTATAGTATTGAACTCACTTCGATCACTGGAAAATAGATTTTGATGATGACAGCTACATCATCAGTATTCATTTTCGAGTTGTAAGTGACGAATTACTACCAGAGATACTGTTTTGAATTTGTTTTGGGAAAGACAAGTTGTGTTGAATTTCAAAAAGGAAATTTTGATTTTTTTGAAAAGAGTAAACTGTTAAAAAACTCCCAGGAAAGACTGTTTGAATTAAAAAAACAAATTTAAAAAAATTTGGGAAAGCAAAAATTGAATTAAAGTAAAGCCAGTAAAGTGGTAACTGAGATTGAATTAGAATGATATCAAGACAAATTGGATTGTGAGATTCAAATATGAAGTGTAATGTGATAATCAAGTTAAGAGTTGGGAATCGAGATGAAACTCGAGTTTGAAATGATATTTGGCTTAGATATAAATGAATGGTTGGATTTGTGGATAAAAGCAGATTAGAATTTGATTGGGATGACCTGGGTATATGCTGAATTGGTAACAGGTGGAAGGGATATAATGATATGCCCGACAAAAAGGTACAAGTTTATATTTCTATTGGATATAAGATTTATGAGCCGAATTGGCAAGCCGCTTGGCTGTTTGATTTTCTTTTGGGATGGAGATGGCCCAGAGAGGCGAGTGGTGGTTTGACATATTGACCAGTACAAAGGAGGTGCTGACGAAATTTTTTGAAAAGTTAAGGTGTTAGAAAAATTTCAGGATTTTTGAAAATTTTAGTTGATAAAAATTGATTAATAATTTAATTAAAATAAATTGGTTTAGTGAAACCGGAGTTGAGAAGTGAACAAATAAGTCTGGCCAGTAGATAGGGTCGTCTTCTAGCTTTAGCAATTTCGAGGACGAAATTATTTTAAGTAGGGAATAATGTAATGACCCGCATCGTCAGCGGTATAATAATTAATTTATTTAATTATTTAAAAGGTGATTAAAAGGATTTAATGGTCGTGGAATTAAATAATGGTGAATATTTAATTAAAATAATAAATTAAATAATATATTTAATTCTGAAATAATCAGAATTGGCTGAAATGGCGATATGGTGTGAACTGGATCATCTGTGATATTTAATTCAATTCAGAATTGAATTAGAATAACGAATATATTATATAAATAACAGTTTGAACATATAATTATAATATAATTAAAATCGAGCTCGAAATGGTGCTGCAGTTCGAAAATTGGCGATTTGAACTTCAACTGGATATACAGGGTCCGTTTTAAATCGGATTTCTGTGAAACAAGAAATGTGCGGAGCTGGTGGAGTATATCTTTCTAGTGGAAGAGAAAAATCGAGATTTCATCATGTAGATTTTGATTTACGTCCAAATCAAATTTCAGAAAAGTCGTTGTGGAGTTCCTTTATAATTTATAAAGGGATTATTTATATTTTAAAAAGGAATTTCAATATAAATCGAATATCGGGTTGACCCAGAAGTGAATATCAAGTTAGAAATTCATATAGGAATATTCTAGAGCTGTATGGTATTCCACTGTGAATATATATACGATAATATTTAATTTAATTATATTTAAATATATTTATATATTTAAATGGGTCATTCAGAGCTTAAAAAATAGCCAGTTTTTCATACGACCTCAGAATTCGACGAAACCAATTTTGTTGGATTCGTAATGTCAAATAGTTGTTAGATTTCCAGTTTCGTGATTTTTAGAGTCACTGTGTGGCCGTACGGATTTTAAAGTGAAAATAGTCAGTAAATTGACAGTTAAAAATACACTGTGTGAGCAAACGGAGTCGGAATTCGACGAAACCAGTTTCGTTGGGACCGTAATGTCAATCTCTAGGGGCATGTCAATTTTCGTGATTTTTGGGCATCATATGTGGTCGCAAGGGTTTTTAAGGACTCAGGACGAATATAAAATCAAGAAAATAAAATAAAAATCAAATAGAAAAAAAATATCTAACATTTTTCTTGGCCAAAAGAGAGGCCACACGACATTCTCCTACAGCCACAAACAGCACCTAACCCAAACAGCCTATATAAGCCGTATAAAACCACACACAGCAAGAAAAAACCCAAACTTTTCCACTTTCAAAAATCCTACATAAATCAAATAATTTAGTGCAAATCTCAACACATATATTTTCGGATTCGTTGTGAGGAGATAATCGAGCTGATGTGCATTTCGCTGACTTCGATTTGGATACTCATTTGTGCGGAAATGTATAGTAAAACTAGGGCTTGAATCCGTGGTGGTTGGGCTCGTTTCTGGGCGATGGGAAGGTCGTACTCGGCTTTCTGGTGATTGTAGGCGTCTGAGGTGCGACTTTGGGTGGAATCGAGGTAGAAAGGTGTCGCTTATTTCCTGTTCAGATCCGCGTGAAGCTGAGAATCCGCGATGAACATATGTAAATCGGGTTGGGTGTTTTTGGGATGGAGTTAAAGAGATTTTAGTGGAGATTAAAATGTTGAGGGTCATTGAATTTTCGGTGAAGAGAAGATGTTAAAAATGGAGCTTTGCAGATCGAAAATAGAAAGAGGAAGTCTGTTGGGATCGGGATATTTAGAACGGGGAAGATGGGTTTTGTTTGAGGCGGGTCTGATGAAGGAATGGGCCAAGGGAATAGTGGGTGAGGCCCAATAAATTTATTCAAGTTATTTTAATTCAAAACGAAGTATATAACTTGTAAATTTTATATCTTATTCATACTGAATCGAAATCGAGAACCGTCAGTTGTGTTGGGATCGTATGGACGGTGGCTACACCATGGAACTGTCTGGAAATGGATTGGGGCTCGTTTGAATTTATGGTGAAATAAATTGTTTGATTCAAATCAATATCATTCTTTAATGATGAACTGCAAATGTGAGTAAATCTCACTAACTCTGAACAGTTTATAATTTCATGTTGTATTTTTAGAACAGTTAGATATTGGCTGATTGACTGTGTGTTGACCGTTTGATTGAACTGCTAGACAGTTAGTTGAATTTCTATATTGATTCTATTTATCAGGATAAGTCATATCGAACTGAAAGTGATGATAATCATATTGTGTAACATCTGTGCATACAGGGAAACAGGTTGGAGGAATCCGACTGGATTCCTCAACAGCTATTTTATTATTTTCATATATTTGTGATATATGACATGGTTTATAATTTGTTGTTGATTATATGTGTATGGACGATATTGGAATATTTATAAATAGGGAATATTGTTAAGGGGAATTTTAACTGAAGGGTAACCTTTATAAATGGAATATTTATAAAGTGAATTATTTATTTAGGATAAATAAATAAGATGTTATAAAAAGGACTATTTACTTAGAAAATAAATAGGAGATAATAAGTGAGATATTTATTTGTTAAATAAATAGGATAAGATAATGGATTATTTATTTGTTAAATTAATATAATAAGAAAAGGACATATTTATTTGTTAAATAATTAGGGTTATTAAAGGAAACATTCAAAATAAATAAATAGGATATTAAATGGATTATTTATTTAGGAAATGAGTAAGTTATGATAAAGGGATATTGACTTAGAAATTGAATAAGTTATAAAAGAGATGTTAAGCAAAATAAATAGAATAAAGGATTATCTATTTAGAAAATAAATAAAGGATTATTTATTTGGAAAATAAATACAGGAATTAATCGAATCGAGTTAATCGAACAGAGTAAATCAAACAGAGTTAAGCAAAATTAGAAACTGACTAGAGATTAGTAAATTGAATGGTTTTCTAAGTGTCGATCTGATGTTGGTTTCGGCCTTCGGGGTTTATACTTAGAGAATTGTTCTCCTACTAGTTTACAGTCAGGGAATGATAGTTGTGAAATGATAGTGATATGTAAATAATAATGGAAATGTTTTCCAGTGTTAATAACGTATATTTTCTAAACATAGAAAATAAGGAAATATGAATATATATATATATATATATGAATGATGATTGATCGATATAATTTCCATCTGGAAATAATATCGTTGTTTGCACACCTGTTTTTCTTTGATAGTTAAATCACAGACTATCGAAGTTTTGACCATTTTAACATTGTTAATATGGAGAGACTGGTTGGATTATTATCCAAAGAACCACTCTGTATTGGCATAAGCGTTGCGAATCATATATGCCAAAGATAATTGAAGACAGAGTAAAGTGCAAGGGCTGTTGTATAAATATTAGATAACAGTGCCTAAGATGGGTATACTGAATAGTACCTTCGGTTCATCCTGTTCCTAGATGACTTGTATGGACGGATGTCTGACAGGGTATTTCCAGACGATCACGTCTATTAATTTCTCCAACCGTACCAAGAGTGGAAGCGGAGAAGGAAACTTCTTTTAGCTAACACATAATGAATTGTTGAGGACGTCAATCGGTGATTTGATGGATTTGACGATGTGACATTCGAAGTGAATCTGGTGTGATGATAAAGCGTAGCTTCTAGCCTCACATCCGGTAAATGACAGAAATCGGGCAGGCAGCATGGCTAAGTCGGTCACTCCGAAGTAGGGTGTATAATCACCTGATCTAGAGTTTCATTTATTTCTAAAAATCTATTGTTGATACTGTCCCATTCGGGAAACGGTCGCTGATCCCAACCGTTGGTGATATACATTCGATACACTCAAGCGAAATGAGTGGTCGGTCATGTGTGGCCGGGTAGCAAGATGTTCTTGTTGAATCCAGTGTATTCCTCTCTAGAGGTACACTAGCAAAAGGTGGTTCCATGCCTTGTCATAGTTGGAAATCCATTACCCAATACGTGCTTGTGGTTTTGATTGTATACTATATATGTAGAACGTGAGATGAAAGCGTTTCTGCTAGATAATTATTATATTGTGGCTGATAGATATTATTATAATATCAAAAGGTTTTTGATATAAAGATATTTTGGAATCTCATGAGGGAAAAAACCCGTTACGTTATACGGCGTGGTCTTATGAGATATCATTTTCTTGTTCAACTGTTTAAAACTGTTTTACTCATACCAGTCCCATGACTGACCCGGAGTTTATTTGTTTGTTTCCCTAAACTCTTGGGTGCCTAAATTTGTACGGGCAGTCATGTAGTCGGGATTTTACAGATACACTTGAATAGCTGGAGCAGGAGGCTTCAGGATCATATAGCTATAGTTTATTTCCGTTGTGTTATAAGTGTTGTACTTTGATAATGATGTATATTCAAGTACAGATGTATATTTCAAGTTATGTTATATATATTATATGTTATTCGTTCAGCTGTGAGGTTCGTGTTACTCTGATATTTTGTTCTTCTTCTTCTTCTATTCTAAGTTTCTATCTTATCTTTCCTCACCCTCTAATTTCTTTCAGTTAATCATCCGGTATTTTTCGATGTTTGGTTAATCATCATTGAGTTTATGGCGATAACCAAAGTCGACAAAAACCCGGGTCATTACAATTGTGGTTTGTGGATGAATTGATTATTGTGTATGGCGCGAGCCAGTATCAGGAGAGGGGTAATGCTAGACATTACTCCTGTGTTAATATCACGCCGTAATTTTCAGAAATAAATATTTTATTCATTAAAAATATAATTTTTAATGTGTATATAAACTGCATGAAATATTCATGTGTTGAAATAAATAATTTATCGTTAAAAATATAATTTTTAACGTATATATGAACGACATAAAATTCTCCTGAAATGAAAATAAATATTCATTTACAAATCGGACGATTTGTTTATGTACAACCATTTAACTGATATTGATTGGGACGATAAATTTTACACATCGCTCAACTGCACAAATAATATTCAGTATTTGTTGGTTGAAACCCCACACAGTTATTGGGATGATATTTGGCATACATTAATCCCAAAAATTTGGTTGTATGTCAATCGATTGGTTGACAGACTGTTGTAAGCGTTAATTATTTATATTTAATGCTTATGCAGTTGTGTAATGCACTCTGGATGATGGTTGACTGTGTATAATTATTATTTTGTACATGTGTGTATGAAATCCATATAAATAACATTATATGGTAATTGACTGTGTCTGATTCCAATTCAGAAAGAAAGAACATTATAAAATAACGAATATTTTAAAATAACGAATATTTAAAAATAATATTCAGTAATGGATTAAAATGTGAATTTGATGTCCGATTTTGGATGGACATGAGTATATTAAAATATATGAAGCCGTATTGATTAGATTTGCGCCATTTTAATGCGGACGATATGTATATCGATTTTGTTCATTTTTATAATGAATATCGAAAAGGAAATTATTTCAAAATCTGATATTTTGAACATATTATCATTTAAATATTATAATGATAAGGAGTATTCAATTTTGATTTAAAATTGAAATGAAAGTGGAAATCATTTTAGAACGAATTTATAAACGATTTATAAAATACGTTTTAAATGGAAATCGATGAAATATATATATTATATATATTTAACGGTCTGAATAGAACGCGCCGCGCCGCGACCGTTCACGAATTTCGACCATTGACTTCGAATTGACATTACGGAAGATCTGACCATCGAATTCTCCTAAAACCGTAACCGTTGGGTTCGTATCGAAAAGAGATTTCTAGTGAATATAAGAGATTTAAATTTGAACGGTTGAATTTGGAATTATGTCCAAATCAAATTTGGAGAAGGTCACTATGAATGCAGTTCGGTGGCCGTTATTGGAAACCGACTATACGGGCCTTGATAAAATTATTAAAAATTCCAATAATTTGTGTAAAATCATAATAAATGATTTGGAAAGAATTTGGATGAAAAATTCCACGTTTGTAAAGATAAAAATATATTTTTATCAAACTGAACTTGTTATTAACT
Organism: Allium sativum; assembly: GCA_030737875.1. Lineage (NCBI taxonomy): Eukaryota > Viridiplantae > Streptophyta > Magnoliopsida > Asparagales > Amaryllidaceae > Allium > Allium sativum. The sequence goes on along the minus strand of CM060926.1, from coordinate 87,949,448 downwards.
AGAATAATAATCCAATATTTTTTTAAGAAATAAATTGGATTTAAAAATGTTTTTAAAAATAACCAGAATTTTCTAATGAATAAATTGGAATGGATTGGAATGGAAATAAACTTCGGAATATTTCGATATTGGATTCCATGGTTTTACGGATATTGTTATGGGAATTTGGAAGATACAGATATCATTATTCCTAATACGATATCTGTTAGTTTCAGAACTTGATATTGAATATAAGTCGACATAGTTTCTATTCAGAGCCTTGTATTTAATATTAAATTGGATTTTAGGTTTGTCGTGAACGGTGTCTTAAGTAACACTATTCTTAAACCCAGTTGAGAAAAGAATAAATCTTTTAATTAAGATTTAGTGAAGTTTTCCAATTAACTAATATTTAATTGGAATGGAATAAAAGAATTGGATTTTGGGTTTGTCGTGAACGGTGTCTTCAATAACACTGTTCTTAAACCCCATGTTAAAAGAATAAATCTTTTAATTAAGATTATTATAGTTTCTAGTTATAATTATTAATTGGAATAAAATGGAATGTGAATTGGGTTTATTGTGAACTGTGTTTTTAACGACATTCGTTCTTTAACCCGATTAATAGTGAAATGTGATTTGGAATTTATAAATCTTTTTATTAAGATTTAATGGAAATTTTCCAAAGTAAAGTTTTCCGATTTAATAAAATAAATTGGGATTGAATGGAATTCGATTTGGTAATAATCGAAGTGAGCTTCTATGGAGGAAGACTGTTAATATATCTGGAATTTAAAAGGCTTTGTCGTTATTCCATTTATATTATTAGTCGGATACAGAAATTGATATCGATTATATATTGATCTGGTTTTTCGGTGAAGATTCCATAATTAATGGAATGTGATTTTGGGTTTATCGTGAACGGTGTTTTAAATGACATAGGTCTTTAACCCAGGTAAAGACAGGATTTCATGTCTAACATTGTATTTCGAACTGTATTGTTGATCTCTGCTAAATATATATTTGTTTGGTGGTGGAGAATTTATTCTTTTGCTTAACACCCTTCTCTGAGACGTACGAGCTTAGAGGTTATATATCGGCAGAAACCAATGGTACGGTGTAGATTGTCGATGCGACATGTTTGATTTTCCAAAGTTAAATAGTCATTTGAAGCGACCCGAAGTTCCCCGATCTCCGAAGAGACGAAAATGGCCGGATTGAGTTGAGAACACGACAAATCAGAACGCAAACAGAAGAACATTTCATTGTTGTTACAACAATTACATCAAAGTACAAGAATATAACAGAGTATGAATAAATCATATACATCATATAAATATCAGAGATTTAAATTACATTTAAATACATAACAGCGGAAAAATAATACATAACACAACTGAAAGAAATACACGGATACAGAGCTTTCCGAATATAGTTCTAGTTGAAATTCAGGATCTTGTTAAAATTAAATCGGCAAAACCAAAACTTCTAGCCGCCCTTGTGGAAAATAGGGGCACCCATAATTTAGGTTAAAACAATAAACTCTGGGTCAGTCATGGGACTGGTTTGAGAACTAAAATAGTTATTAACTTGATTTTAAATTGGGTAAATCAAGGGACCATGCCGTATAACACGGAACGGGGTTCCTTCCAAGAATACCAGTGCATATAACAAATAGCGCAATGCTAAATAAAGAAAATGAAGCTATTATAAGACTTAGGTCCCATCACACAATGCAACACAAGCCGTAGGATAGAATTTTACCTTATTATAGCCAAACATGCTTGGTACATTTTAAAAAATCATTTTGATACATTATAAGTGTAAAGTGTATAAAACAACTTCAAATATATATGTATTAATCATAGACGGCATCCCACTATGTCGCCGTACTAGGATCTACAATTAAAACTGAAATGTCACGTATTGGAAATTGGATTCCATCTATGAACCAAGGCAAGGGATCGTCCTTACCGACTTCGAGACAATCTAGCCTACCATGTCTCAGGGCAAGTACTCAGTAAGCCCTTGGATCTTCAGGGCCGGTCCTCTCTTACATTTGAGGATTAGTAATTCCTGAACAATGCGTTTCCCCGCCCTATGGGGCGTAATGGTCAGTATGTCGACCATATCATCCATCGGCCCCGTAGTGACCGATATATCCGAGGTACCTCACTATCCATCAAATAATAAGCAACATCCACATGAGTAAAATGTCTGGGCTCCATACCATGACACCAATCCTAGCTAGAAAGAAATGCATGTTCTCCCTGCAGTCCTTTCCCGTTTCTGGTTCATACCGGGGTGTGAGGCTCGCGAATTAACGCTACACAAAGCTATGCTATTTAAAGTCGTGCTTTGATCATCAACCACAAGGCTCTGCTTTTCAACAAAAGCCTTGATCATTTGCATCTCACCATGCCACACAGATAATTCACGCAATGCGACTGATGTCTATCGATATATAACCTTTGAGCTCGTACGTCTCAGAGAAGGGTGTTAAACAAGAGAATAAATTCTCCGCCACTAAATAGATATATATTTAATAGAGATCAATCAAAATAGAATAAAATCCAATGTCAGATACACATCCATTTACAAGTTTGTTCTGGCTCTGAACGAAACCGGAGGCACCTTACTCCTCGTCTTATATGTCCAATACAGGAGAGAGGCCCTTGCATATCCGGTCGATCTCTAAGTACGTCTGGATGATCACCACTTATTACCTCGTCTTGGGTGTACAGCCCAATCAAGACATCAGTAAACATCGAAATGATGTGAATATCTCCGGTCTTCAATCACCGTCTTCATCGTCGACTTATCGTCGAATCAGTTTTTCAGAATGGGCATAAACCCGGTCTTTCTGAATAACTCGTGTATTATATAAACAAGTGCTACACAAACACAACATCGCCTCATTCCAATCCAGAATATTCTTTTATTTAAATATTCCTTTCACAATTTAAATCAAATTAAGGTTTTCCAAACTAGTCGGGATTAGCGAATATTACCGAAGTAATCTTTTTTATATTTCCCAATCCCAACCTATTCATCCCATGGAACAAAACTGGTAATACTCCATATCTAACGCCACGGTGTTATCAGTAAATTTAATTACCATTTCACGTTCAAATCTAATTAAAGATTTACTATCGCTTGGAGCAAAACTGATGATACTCCATTCTCGATCATTTCACAAATTTGATAATTTAAGTTATCACATTCACATTCCAATCTAATTAAAGATTCATTAAAACTTCACTTAGTTTTAATCTTCCTAAAAATCAATATTAATGATTATTTAACTTTGGGAAATCAAACTTACCGCATAAATCTACTCCGTACTATTGATTTCTGCCGATATATAACCTCTAAGCTCGTACGTCTTAGAGAAGGGTGTTAAGCAAGAGAATAAATCCGCCGTCACCAAACAGATATATATTTAGCAGAGATCAACCATACAGTTCGAAATACAATGTTAGACATGTAATCCTGTCTTTAACTGAGTTAAATAACTAATGTCATTTAAAACACAGTTCACGATAAACCCAAAATCACATTCCATTTATTATGGAATCTTCACGGAAAATAGATCAATATATATAATCGATATAAATTTCCGTATCCGACTAATAATATAAATGGAATAATGATAAAGCTTTTTAAATTCCATATATATATTAATAATCTTCCTCCACAGAAGCTCACTTCGATTATTACCAAATCGAATTTCATTGTATTCCAATTTAATATATTAAACTGGAAAATTTTACTTTGGAAAATCCCATTAATCTTAATTAAAAGATTTATAAATTCCAAATCTCATTTCACTGTTAATCGGGTTAAAGAACAAATGTCGTTAAAAGCACAGTTCATAATAAACCCAATTCACATTCCATTTTATTCCAATTAACTGGAAACTCTAATAATCTTAATTACAAGATTTATTCTTTTCACACGGGGTTTAAGAACAGTGTTATTTAAGATAGCATTCATGACAAACCCAAAATCCAATTCTTTTATTCAATTCCAATTAAATATTAATTAATTGGAAAACTTCACTAAATCTTAATTAATAAGATTTATTCTTTTCTCGATTGGGTTTAAGAACAGTGTTATTTAAGACACCATTCACGACAAACCCAAAATCCAATTTGATATCAAATACAAGGCACTGAATAGAAATTATATCGGCTTATATTCAATATCAAATTCTGAAACCAACGGATATCTTATTGGGAATAACAATATCTGTATCTTCCAAATTCCCATAATAATATATGTATAATCACGGAATGCAATACCGAAATATTCCGAAGATTATTTCCATTCCAAACCATTCCAATTTATTTATTTGAAAATTCTGGTTATTTTAAAACCATTTCAAATCCAATTTATTAATTTAAAAACCATTGGATTATTAAACTAGTTAATAACTAGTTCATTTTGATGGATATATTTTTATCTTTACAAACGTGGAATTTTTCATCCAGATTCTTTCCATATCATTTATTATGATTTTACACAAATTATTAATATTTTTAATAATTTTATTAAGGCCCATTCAGTCAATTTCCATAAACGGACATCGAACTGCACTTACAGCGACCTTTTCCAAATTTGATTTGGACATAATTCCAAATCCAACCGTTAGATTTCAAATCTCTTATATTCATTGGAAAGCTCTTTTCGATACGAACCAAACGGTTCCGGTTTGAGGAGAATCCGACAGTCGGATCTCCCGTAATGTCAGTTCGAAGTCAATGGTCGAAATTTGCGAACAGTCGCGGCGTGGCGCGTTCTATTCAGGCCATTAAATATATATAATATATATATTATATAAATTTCGTCGATTTCCATTTAAATAGTATTTTATAAATCACTTATAAATTCGGTTTAAAATGATTTCAACTTCATTTTCAATTTTAAATCAAAATTGAATGTTCGTTATCATTATAATATTTAATTGATAATCTTTTCAAAATATCTGATTTTGAAATCACTTCCTTACCGATATTCATTATAAAAATGAAAAAAATCGATATAAATATCGTTCCCGCTGAAATGGCGCAAATCTAACCAACACGGCTTCATATATTTCAATATTTTCGTGTACATCTAAAATCGAACATCAAATTCACATTTTAATCCTTTATTGAATATTATTTTAAAATATTCGTTATTTTAAAATATTAGTTATTTTAAAATATTCGTTATTTCTGAATTGGAATCAGACACAATTAATTACCATATAATGTTATTTATATGGATTTCATACAATACATGTACATAACAATAATGATACACAATTAACCATCATTCAGAGTGCAATTTACAACTATATAAGCGTTTAAAATAAATAATTAACGCTCATCACAGCCTGTCAACCCATCGATTGACATACAACTAAATACTGGGATTAGTTGTATGTCCAGTATCATCCCAATACCCGTGTGGGATTTTCAAATAACAAGTACTGATTATTATTTGTGCAGTTGGGCGATGTCTAAAATTTATCGTCCGAATCAATATCAGTTAAATGGGTGCACATAAACGAATCGTCCGATTTGTAAATGAATATTTATTTTCATTTCAGGAGAATTTTATGTCGTTCACATATACGTTAAAAATTATATTTTGACGATAAAATATTTTATTCAACACATGAATATTTTAATTTTCATTCCACATCACAACACAATACAGTCCAAACAAACAATCATGGTTTGTACAATAAATGGTGTCAGGGGCTTTTAAGCCCCGTCTGCATCCTAGTATATATTTAACTGTAAATAATAAGAGTGAGAAGGAGCTTTACATTCGTTTCCACTCCTCTATTCTCTTATTTCTGAATTTCAGTTCTGTTTGGATTTGGATTTGCCAGAAATTCTGGTTTTCCCCCAAATTTGTTCCAGTTGATTTCATTGCGTAGAGTTTTTCGTTGCGATTCCAACGAGCCCTGGTTTGCAATTTTCTGATACCGTATAAGGAAGATATGTGATTATAAAGCTTAATTACATAATTATTTAATTAAAACCTTAATACCCCTTTTAATTAACTCCCCGTCGTCTTCTTCAACACCCAGGTCCGGAAAACCTTTGATCCCTTTGACCCGAAATTGCACGCCATACGAGGTCGGAGACCTCGATCTGCCACCGTCCCTTCGTGCGCCACCGAGCGCGCCACCATCGCCAGCGCTGACGTCACGCTCGGCCTCCCCAGGTGCTCCGAAATCCATTGCGGCGGTGGCGGTTTTATACCCAAAATCTGAGAACGATACTCAATAAAATTTAATCAAAACCGTATTGATTTCAAGCTGATTAAAATCTCTACAAAGTTGGTTTAAGAATCTTGATTTAATTCGTATTCTATGAGGGGCGATTTTGGGATTTACTCGGAGAATTTCGTCCGTGTGTTGAATGGAGGCGGAGGCTTCCTCTGATTAGGGTTTTATAGGGTTTTATATTATTATTTTATATTATTTATTTCCAAAAAGTAGGATTTATAAATCCGAACTCCAAATCAAACCCAACGACTGACGTTCATAGCTAATAACCCATATTCCGGACACAATGGAATATGTTTCATAAGCCAATTCGACTGTTTCGATCCGTTTTCATTTAAATTAAAATATAAATCAATATATAATGAATTTGAACTTACATTTTAATTTACCGGGGACACATACTGACTCCAAAAATTCCAGAAAATAAAATCTAGCTATGTTTTGACGATACGGTCCTAACAAAACTAATTTCGTCGAATTTGGAGACCATTTGAAAAATGTTCATTTTCTGGTCGATCCAATTCAACTGAAATTGACAAAACACGTTTTCTTTTGCCACACTTGCATATTAATTCCAAAAATTATGAAATTTGGAATCTAGCAATAATTTGACATTCCGGATCCAACAAAAGTGTTTTCATTGAGAATAGAGGTCGTTTGCAAAATGGCTATTTTTAAGGCTATATATTATATTAAAATATATATAAATTCCATAGCGACTATTTTGAATTTTAAACTAGACATAACTTTCAATTTACAAAGGGAAATCTCAGTTTCTTGCATTCGTTAGAAAGATATTATTAATTCGATCCTACCGTTTCTGGTTTCGTCCAATTCTGATTTAAAATGAATTCTGTATATTAAATTGAAATTAGAAATCGAATTTTCAAACTACCACGCCATTTCAGGCTCGTTTTATAATTAAAGTAAATTTATTCTTTCTAACTTCGATTTAAATAAATTTTTAGTCGTTATTATTTAAAATAAATCATTTTAAATATTCAAAATCCATTAAAGTTGCCAAAATAAAAAATTTAAATTGGTTTTGAAAATCTGGGTTGTTACAATCTCCCCCACTTAAAATCTTTTCGTCCTCGAAAAGGAACAGAGCTTAAAGTTGTTTAACTAATCAACTCAACTTTCATTCTGGCTTTCATCCTTCAACTTTTCTGTTTCTAAGAATTTTCAAATTTCTCAAAAATTTGGCTAACACCCTAAATTTTCAAAAAAATTCGCCATAACCTCCTTTGTATGGGTTGATATTTAAAACCGCAACTTGCCTCACAGGGCCCTCACCAATCCAAAAGAAAAAGAAAAAGCCAATCAGCTCATAAATCATCAAACCCAAGAAATTAGTAAACATTACCTATTTGTCAGGTATACAATTTTATTCCTCTTCTTTGCTTCCATGATATGACTTGTTCACACATATATATGTACATGCATGCAATTCCGATCAATTTTCAATTCAGTTCAAAATTTGATTCGATTTGGCTAATTTTACCTTTCGTTTTCATATTGGTTTAACTAATTATCATTCCAATATTTTTATTAGTTACACTAATAATCAAACAACACAACCAGCAATCAATTTGTGAATTAGCTTTTCAAACATATATCTTTAATATATATAGTCAGAAATCATATTTTTGATGCCAAATCACAACAATATATTCTAACTATATTTTGGTTCTCACACCAGTCAATTGGAAATATATAGATATCCCACTTTCGAAACTCAAACATAAACACTGATGATATTAGTAATCATCAGTATCATCTCCTTGCGACTAGAGTGTGATTCTATATCCATCCAGTATATTTGAGGCTTCGTATACATGTGGATCAAACGTATATTCAAAATCTCCATATACCCGATAGTCCAAATCAATTTAAAATAAAATATTCAAATACGTATTACATGGTTTAAATTTTCAAAACAAAATTTGTTTTCATTTTTTATTTTAAAAATAACACTTTTTGGACTCATTCTAGGATACTAGTAATCCCATCTCTAACGAGTCATCCTCATTGGATATTACTAATCCAATCTCTGATGAGTTCTTTCGTTCGGTTCTAATGTGTCTTGTTCTCGAGCTATGTAAACCAAAGCTCTGATACCAAATGAAGCGACCCGAAGTTCCTCGATCTCCGAAGAGACGGAAAAGGCCGGACTGAGTTTAGAACACGACAAATCAGAACGCATACAGAAGGACATTTCATTGTTGTTACAACAATTACATCAGAGTACAAGAATATAACAGAGTATGAATAAATAATATACATCAGATTAATATCAGAGATTTAAATTGCATTTAAACACATAGCAGCTGAAAAATAATGCATAACACCACTGAAAGAAATACACGGATACAAAGCTTTCCGAATATAGTTCTAGTTGAAATCCAGGATCTTGTTAAAAGTAAATCTGCAAAACCAAAACTACTAGCTGCCCGTGTGGAAAATAGGGGCAACCAGAGTTTAGGTTAAAACAATAAACTCCAGGCCAGTCATAGGACTGGTGTGAGAACTAAAACAGTTATTAACTTGATTTTAAAGTTAGGTAAATCAAGGGACAATGCCGTATAACACGGAACTGGCTTCCTCCCAAGAATACTAGTGCATATAACAAACAACGCAATGCTAAATAAAGAAAATGAAGCAATTATAAGACTCAGGTCCCATCACACAATGCAACGCAAGCCGAAGGATAGAGTTTTACCTTATAACAGCCAAACATGCTTGGTACGTTTAAAACAAATCATTTTGATACTATTATAAGTGTAAAGTGTATAAAACAACTTCAAATATAAATGTATTAATCATAGACAGCATAGTGCCACATCCCACTATGTCACCATTCCAGGCTCTACAATTAAAACCGAAATGTCACATATTGGAAATTGGATTCCATCTATGAACCAAGGTAAGGGATCGTCCTTACGGACTTCGAGACAATCTAGCCTACCAAGTCTCAGGGCAAGTACTCAGTCAAGCCCTTGGATCTTCAGGGCCGGTCCTCTCTTACGTTTAGGGACTAGTAATTCCTGAACAATGTGTTTCCCCGTCCTATGGGGCGTAATGGTCAGTATGTCGACCATATCATCTATCGGCCCCATAGTGACCGATATATCCGAGGTACCTCGCTATCCATCAAATAATAAGCAACATCCACATGAGTAAAATGTCTGGGCTCCATACCATGACACCACTCCTAGCTAGAAAGAAACGCATGCTCTCCCTGCAGTCCTCTCCCATTTATGGTTCATACCGGGGTGTGAGGCTTGCGAATTAACGCTACACAAAGCTATGTTATTTGAAGCCGTGCTTTGATCATCAACCACAAAGCTCTGCGTTTCAACAAAAGCCTTGATCATTTGCATCTCAGCATGCCACACATGCAATTCACGCCATGCGACAGATGTCTATCTATATATAACCTCTAAGCTCGTACATCTCAAAGAAGGGTGTTAAGCAAGAGAATCAATTCTCCGCCACCAAATAGATATATATTTAATAGAGATCAATCAACATAGAATAAAATCCAATGTCAAACACACATCCATTTACAAGCTCGTTCTGGGTCTGAACGAAACCGAAGGCACCTTATTCCTCATCCTATATGTCCAATACTAGAGAGAGGCGCTCGCATATCTGGTCGATCTCCAAGTACGTCTGGACGATCACCGCTTATTACCTCGTCTTCGGTTTACAACCCAATCAAGACAACAGTAATCATCCGAACAATGTGAAGATCTCCGGTCTTCAATCACCGTCTTCAGCGTCGACTTATCGTCGAATCAGTTATTCAGAATGGGCATAAACCCGGTCTTTCTGAATAACTCGCGTATTATATAAACAAGTGCTACACAAACACAACACACGCCTCATTCCAATCAGGAATATTCTTTTATTTAAATATTCCTTTCACAATTTAAACCAAATTAAGGTTTTCCAAACTAGTCGGGATTAGCGAACCTTACCGAAGTAATCATTTATTATATTCCCCAATCCCAACCTATTCATCTCATGGAACAAAACTGGTAAAATTCCATATCTAACACCACGGTGTTATCCGTAAATTTAATTACCATTTCACGTTCAAATCTAATTAACGATTTAACTATCGCTTGGAGCAAAACTGGTGATATTCCATTCTCGATCATTTCACAAATTTGATAATTTAAATTGTCACATTCACACCCCAATCTAATTAAAGATTCATTAATCTTCCCAAAAATCAATATTAATGATAATTTAATTTTGGGAAATCAAACATACCGCATCGACAATCTACACCGTACTATTGATTTTTGCCGATATATAACCTCTAAACTCGTACATCTTAGAGAAGGGTGTTAAGCAAGAGAATAAATCCTCCGCCACCAAACAGATATACATTTAGCAGAGATCAACCATACAGTTCGAAATACAATGTTAGACATGTAATCCTGTCTTTAACTAGGTTAAAGAACTAACGTCATTTAAAACTCAGTTCACGATAAACCCAAAATCACATTCCATTTATTATGGAATCCTCACAGAAAATAGATCAATATATATAATCGATATAAATTTCCATATCCGACTAATAATATAAATGGAACAACAACAAAGCCTTATAAATTCCATATATATTAACAGCCTTCCTCCACAGAAGCTCACTTCGATTATTACCAAATCGAATTCCATTCTATTCCAATTTAATATATTAAACTGGAAAACTTTATTTTGGAAAATCCCATTAACCTTAATTATTAAATTCCAAATCTCATTTCACTGTTAATCGGGTTAAAGAACAAATGTCGTTAAAAGCACAGTTCACAATAAACCCAATTCACATTCCATTTTATTCCAATTAAATGTTAATTAACTGGAAACTCTAATAATCTTAATTACAAGATTTATTCTTTTCACACGGGGTTTAAGAACAATGTTATTTAAGACATCAGTCCCGACAAACTCAAGATCCAAATCTTTTATTCAATTCCAATTAAATATTAATTAATTGGAAAACTTCACTAAATCTTAATTAAAAATATTTATTCTTTTCTCAACTTGGTTTAAGAACAGTGTTAATTAAGACATTGTTCACGACAAACCCAAAATCCAATTTGATATCAAGTACAAGGCTTTGAATATAAATTATATCAGCTTATATTCAATATCAAATTATTAAACCAACGGATATCGTATTGGGAATAACGATATCTGTATCTTCCAAATTCCCATAACAATATCCGTATAATCACGGAATCAAATACCGAAATATTCCGAAGATTATTTCCATTCTAAACCATTCCAATTTATTTATTGGAAAATTCTGGTTATTTTAAAACCATTTCAAATCCAATTTATTAATTTAAAAACCATTGGATTATTAAACTAGTTAATAACTAGTTCATTTTGATAAAATATATTTTTATCTTTACAAACATGGAATTTTTCATCCAAATTCTTTCCATATCATTTATTATGATTTTACAAAAATTATTAATATTTTTATTAATTTTATTAAGTCCCTTTCAGTCGATTTCCGTAAACGGTGATCGAACTGCACTTACATTGTAGTGACACGTAACTTCCCCGTGAAGGAAAGAGCGGATTACCTTGAGGACAACACACAAAAAAACACATACGGAAGAACATTTCATTGGTTATTACAACAATTCCATCAGAATACAAGAATATACAGAGTATGAATGAATAAAATACATTCGATAAATATCAGAGATTACAATAACTTACATAGCAGCGGAAAATAATACAAAACACAACTAGAAGTAATACATGGATACAGAGCTTTCCGAGTATCGTTCCAGCTGTAAATCAGGATCCTGTGAATATAAATCTGCAAAACCAAAACTACTAGCTGCCCGTGTGGAAAATAGGGGCACCCAAAGTTTAGGTTAAAACTATAAACTCCAGGTCAGTCATGTGACTGGTGTGAGAACTAAAACAGTTATTAATCTTTATTTTAAAGTTCGGTAAATCAAGGGACCACGCCGTATAACACGGAACGGGTTTCATCCCAAGAATACCAGTGCTTAAAACAAATAGCGCAATGCTAAATAAAGAAAAATGAAGCTATTATAAGACCCAGGTCCCATCACACAATGCAACGCAAGCCGGGGGATAGGGATTTTACCTTATAATAGCCAAAGCATGCTTGATACGTTTAAAACACATTATTTTGATATTACTATAAGTGTATAGTGTCAAAACAATTTCAATCATAAATATCAATCATAGGCGGCATGAATGACCCATACCATTTTGTCGCCATACTAGGTTCTACAAATAAAACCGCAATATCACATATTGGAAATTGGATTTCCGTCATGAGTCGAGGCAAGGGGCAAGCTCCTCTCCGATTCGAGACACTCTAGCAAATGTCTCAGGACCCCACTATGATCCTTGGATCTTCAGGGCCGGTCCTCTCTTACTTTTGAGGATTAATTATTCCTGAACACACGTTTCCCGGTCCTAACAGACCTATATCCGAGGCGCCTCGCATCCAACAACCACACAGGTGAAAAGTATATAAATGTCAGCCAGTTTAAGCACTAACACCACCCATAGCTAGAAAGAAACGTCGTGCTCTCCCTGCAGTCACTATCCCGTTTTTGACTCATACCGAGGTGTGAGGCTCGCGAATTCACGTTATACACAAAGCTAAGCCATACAGGCTGTGCTTTGATCATCAACCACAAGACTTTGCTTTTCAACAGAAGCCTTGATCAATTGCCACTTACGCGTGCCACACTGACAATTCACTCCATGCGACTGATGTCCATCGATATACAACCTATGAGCTCGTATGTCTCAGAGAAGGGCGTTAAGAAAGAGAATAAATTCTCCATCGCCAAACAGATGTATATTTAATAGAGATCAATCAACACAGAATAAAATCCAATGTCAGACACACAGTCCATTTACAAGTTCATTCTGGGTCTGAACGTAACCGGAGGCACTTTCCTCGCATATCCATCGATCCCCAAGTACGTCTGGACGATCACCAACTGTTTCTCTCCTCTTGGGTGTACAGCCCAATCGAGATCATCAGCAATCACCCAAACGATGTGAAGACTTCCGGTCTTCAACCACCGTCTTCATCTTTGACTTATCGCCGAATCGGTTATTCAGAATGGGTAAAAACCCGGCCTTTCTGAATAACCCACGTATATAATAAACAAATGTTACACAAACAAAACAAACGCCTCATTCCAATTCAGAATATTCTTTTATTCACAAAATCACATTCTTAGGGAAAGGTTCCCATTAATTTTATCAAAGATAAATTCTTCTAAATTTATTCTTTAATCTTCCTTTAGACATCATTTCAAACTAGTCGGGATTAGCGAACCACACCGAAGTAATTATTTATTTTATTTCCCAATCCCAATCCCAACCTATATATCCCATGGAGCAAAACTGGTAATACTGCATATCTAACACCACGGTGTTATCGGTAAAATTAATTACCATTTCAGGTTCAAATCTAATTAAAGATTTAATTATCGCTTTGGAGCAAAACAGGTGGTACTCCATTCTCGATCACCTTTCAGATTTGATAATTTAAATCATCAATTCACATTTCAATCTAATTAAAGATTCATTAAAACTCCACTTAGTTTTAATCTTTTCAAAAATCAATATCCTGTCTTTAACTGGGTTAAAGAACCAATGTCCTCTAAAACACGGTTCACGATAAACCAAATCACATTTGATATTAAATATAAGGCTCTGAATAGAAAATATATCGGCTTATATTCAATATCAAATTCTACGACCAACAAATATCGTATTGGAAATAACGATATAAATATATATTTCAAATTCCCATAACAATATCTGTATAATCACCAAATCCAACATTGAAATATTCCGAAGATAATTTCGATTCAAATCCAGTCCAATTCACGTATTGGGAATTTTGATTATTTTTAAAACCACTTTCAAATTCAATTTATTTATTTCAAAAATAAATTGATTTTAATTCTAGTTCAAAACTAGTTCATTTCGATAAAAATCTATTTTTATCTTTTCAAATATGGAGTTTTTCATCCCAATTTTTCCCAAATCACTTCTTATGATTTTACACAAATTATTGATATTTTTAATAATTTTATCAAGGCCCGTACAGTCGATTTCCATCTACCGCCATCGAACTGCACTTACAGCGACCTTTTTCAAATTTGATTTGGACATAATTCCAAATCCAACCGTTAGATTTCAAATATCTAATATTCATTGGATTGGAAAGCTCTTTTCGATACGAACCTAACGGTTCCGGTTTCAGGAGAATCCGACGGTCGGATCTCCCGCAACGTCCATTTGAAGTCAATGGTCGAAATTCACGAACTGCCACGACGCGGCGCGTTCTGTTCAGGGCATTATATTATATATATAATATATATTTTGTTGATTTCCTTTTAAAACGTATTTTATAAATCGTTTTAAATTCGTTTTCGAAATGATCTCAACTTCATATTCAATTCTATTTGATTCCAATTCAAATTCATTTCTATTCGATTTCAATTCAAATTCATTTCAATTCGAATTCATTTCAAATTCATTTCTATTCGATTTCAATTCAAATTCAATTCAATTCGATTTCAATTCAAATTCATTTCAATTCGATTTCAATTCAAATTCATTTCAATTCGAATTCATTTCAAATTCATTTCAATTTGATTTCAATTTAAATTCATTTCAATTCGATTTCAATTCAAATTCATTTCAATTCAAATTCATTTCAAATTCATTTCTATTCGATTTCAATTCAAATTCATTTCAATTCAAATTCATTTCAAATTCATTTCAATTCGATTTGAAATCACTTTTCGATATTCATTATAAAAACGAATATAATCGATATAAATATCGTTCACGTCAAAATGGCGCAACTCTAATCAACACGGCTTTATATATTTCAATCACTTCGTTATTCTATTCAACAAATGAATATTTATTCTATTCAACACATGAATCTATATTTCTTTCAACCCTTGACTAATCTCAACGAATGAGTACTGTCAACACAACTATTTTTGTTATTTAAAATGTTTTTTAAAATTATGGTATCTATCGTTTGATTTTCAAATCAGACTCCAACTGTAAAGTAGTAAGAGAATGATTTTAAATATGATAAAGATGTAAAATTTATTATTTAAAATATTTCTTTCAACACATGATAATTTTCAACACATGATTATTCTTTTTTTTCCCAATTGGAATGAGGCCCAATCAATTACCATATAATGTTAATTTATATGGACTCCATACAACACATGTATATAATCACAACAATTAATAATTAATCATCATCCAAAGTGCACCACACTGTATAAGCATCAAATATAGATATCTAACGCTTACAACAGCCTGTCAATCAATCGATCGACATACAACTAACCAAACGGGATGAGTGAACTTCAAATATCATCCCAACACCCGTGTGGGGTTTCAAATCAACAAACACATATTTTTATTCACACACACACGTTAAAAACAATATTTTTAACGATAAAATATTTTAAATATATAAATATTTTATTTCATTTCACATCACACAATCAATTTTCACCACAACAAACAATCAAACATACAAGCCATCCATGGTCTGTGGATGACGGGTGTCGGGTGCAGCTAAGCACCGTCTGCATCCTAGTATATATATTATAACTAGAAAAACAAGATTTAAAGTGAGAAGTTCTCACCAATAGCTAATCCAAATGCCACGACTCTTCTTATGTAGAAATCTTCGTCGTTCTCGCCTTTTGTCACTTTCGTTGCCCGTAGTCACTACATATATAAACATCACATTTTTATATTGTTGATATGTATATAAAAATCACATTTTTATTATTACGCCATATGGATGAAAATTCTATTGTTACACCGCTACTATATAGACAAAAATTCTATTTTTACAACGGTGTTCATATAATAAAGATTATATTTTTATCACGCTATTCTCTACATAAAGATTTCGCCTTTTCAAATATAAAAATCTCGCCTTTTCAAATATAAAGATTTCGCCTTTTCAAATATAAAGATTTCGCCTTTTCAAATATAAAGATTTCGCCTTTTCAAATATAAAGATTTAAATCTTGTCTATCTATATAATATAAAAATCGCATTTTTAATACTTACATTATATAAAAATTATATTTTTATTATCTATACTATAAAAAAACATATCTTCAAATCAATATCGTTCATATGAAAGTCACTTCTTCATGTATACAAAAATCGCTCTTTTTATATTGCTGCTTCATATTGATAAAAGAAAACATACCTTTACTTTAAACAAAAATCATACCTTTACTTTATATAATAGAAATTCGATTTCTATACCTCCTTTACATATATAAAAATGGTATTTTTATATTACATTTCAAACAATAAAAATCAATCCTTTTACAATGCAAAAATCATTTCTTTTCTAAGTAAAAATCAAATCTTTCTACTCCATTTTTATGAATAAAAACTCCATCTTTATATGATTAAAAATCGTATTTTTATACTCATAAAAATCATGTTTTTCTTATCATTAAAAATCATATTTTCCTTAATCACAACCACACCATTCAAAAAAATTAAAATAATAAACAAAAGAAGAGAAAACTTGCAAAGAAAAAAAAAGAGAGAGAGGGGGGTCTTACAGTCGCTCGAGATTGTCAGGGGTGCGCCGGAAAGGGGATGGGGAGAGGTGCTAGGCGCTGGAGGTCGGTGGAAGGTGGTTGCGTTGGTTTCTGGGTGGTGGAGTGTTCGCGTTCGATTTGAAGAAAGAGGAAGAGGAGGAGAAGCAGAAGGGGATGGGCGGAGGGAAGAAGAGGCGGAGGAGCACGAGGGGAGGGGGGCGACGAGGTGGCGACGGCAGAAGTCGATGGGCGGCTCCGCCCTTTTTCTTCTTTTCTTTTCTTTTATTTTATTTGTAATCAATTTTAACGAGGGGGGGCTGAGGAGATAAGGGAAGAGGGAAGGTTTTATTTTTAATTATTTTATTTCAAAAAAAGTTGACTTTTTATTTCAACCTCGAAACAAGACCCACCGTCTGTCGTCCATAGCTAATTACCCCCATTCCGAACACAATGGGATATGTATCGTAAGCTGATTCGATCGTTTCGATCAGTTTTTGTCCAATTTACATTTAAATCATTATATTGAATTTTAAACGTACATTTCAATTTACTGGGGCCACATACTAACTTGAAAAATTCCAGAAAAATATTTTCTAGCTTCGTATTGACGATACGGTCCTAACAAAACTAATTTCGTCGAATTCTGAGACCATTTGAAAAATGGCCATTTTCCAGTCGATTAAAATCAAATTAAACTGGTCAAACGCGTTTTCCTTTGCCACGCTCACATATTGATTCGAAAAATTATGAAATTTGAAACCTAACAATAATTTGACATCGCGGATTCAACAAAAGTGGTTTTGTCGAAATCCGAGGTCGTTTGCAAAATTTCCATTTTTAAGGGCCTGAATTCCATAGCGACTATTCATAAATTTCAACTGGACATATCTTTTTATCCCCGCTATGAAATTTTGATTTTCGGATTCATTGGAAAGATATCATCAATTAGATTCTAATGTTTTTGGTTTCACTAAAATCCGGTTTATTCTGCACCCGGTATGTTCAATTGAAATTTGAAATCGAATTATCGAACTACCGCACCATTTTCAATTCCTTTTATAATTATAAATAATTATATATATTCTAACGACGACGTACATAAATATATACGTTCGAATTATATTCAAAATAAATTTCTCGTCGATATTATTTAAAATAATTCATTTTAAATATTCAAAATTCACTAAAATTGCCAAAATAAAAATTTTAAACTGGCTCGCATTTCCGAGTTGTTACATACATCGACCTTTCCCAAATTTGATTTGGACATAATTCCAAATCCAACAGATAGATTTCAAATCTCTTATATTCGTTGGAAAGCTCTTTTCGATATGAACCCAACGGTTCCAATTTTAGGAGACGACGGTCGGATCTCCCGTAACGTCAATTCGAAGTCAATGGTCGAAATTCGCGAACGGTCACGGCGCAGCGCGTTATATTCAGGCCATTAAATATATATTATATATATTTCGTCGATTTCCATTTAAATCGTATTTTATAAATCGTTTATAAATTTGGTTTAAAACGATTTCAACTTCATTTTCAATTTTAAATCAAAATTGAATATTCCTTATCATTATAATATTTAATTGATAATCTTTTCAAAATATCTGATTTGAAATCACTTCCTTTCCGATATTCATTATAAAAATGAAAAAAAAATCGATATAAATATCGTTCGCGTTGAAATGGCGCAAATCTAACCAACACGGCTTCATATATTTCAATATTTTCGTGTCCATTTAAAATCGGACATCAAATTCACATTTTAATCCTTTATTGAATATTATTTTAAAATATTCGTTATTTTAAAATATTCGTTATTTCTGAATTGGAATCAAACACAATCAATTACCATATAATGTTATTTATATGGATTTCATACAACACATGTACATAACAATAATGATACATAATCAACCTTCATCCAGAGTGCAATTTACAACTGTATAACCGTTAAAAATAAATAATTAACGCTCATCACAGCCTGTCAACCCATCGATTGACATACAACTAAATACTGGGATTAATGTATGTCCAATATCATCCCAATACCCGTGTGGGGTTTTCAAAAAACAAGTACTGATTATTATTTGTGCAGTTGGGCGATGTGTAAAATTTATCGTTCGAATCAATATCAGTTAAATGGGTGCACATAAACAAATCGTCCGATTTGTAAATGAATATTTATTTTCATTTCAGGAGAATTTTATGTCGTTCACATATACATTAAAAATTATATTTTTAACGGTAAAATATTTCATTCAACACATGAATATTTTAATTTTCATTCCATATCACAACACAATACAGTCCAAACAATCATGGTTTGTACAATAAATGGTATCTGGGGCTTCTAAGCCCCGTCTGCATTCTAGTATATATTTAACTGTAAATAATCAGAGTAAGAAGGAGTTCTCACATTGTTTCCACTCCTCCATTCTCTTATTTCTGAATTTCAGTTCTGTTTGGATTTGTATTTGCCTGAAATTCTAGTTTGCTCCCAAATTTGTTCCATTTGATTTCAATGCGTAGAGTTTTTCGTTGCGATTCCAACAAGCCCTGGTTTACAATTTTCTGATACCGTATGAGGAAGATATGTGATTACAAAGCTTAATTACATCATTAATTAATTAAATAATTAATTAAAACCTTAGTAGCCCTTTTAATTAACTCCCAGTCGTCTTCTTCAATACCCAAGTCTGAAAAACCTTCGATCCCTTTGACCTGAAATTGCATGCCATACGAGGCCGGAGACCTCGAACTGCCACCGTCCCTTTGTGCGCCACCGAGCGCGCCACCATCGCCAGCGTTGACGTCACGCTCGGCCTCCCTAGGTGCTCCGAAACCATTGTGACGCCGGCGGTTTAATACCCAAAATCCGAGAACGATACTCAATAAAATTTAATCAAAAACGTATTGATTTCAAGCTGATGAAATTCTCTACAATGTTGGTTTAAGAATCATGTTTAATTCATATTCTATGAGGGGCGATTTTGGGATTTTTATCGGAGCATTTCGTCCTTGTGTTGAATGGAGGCGGCGGCTTCCTCTGATTAGGGTTTTAAATTATTGTTTTATATTATTTATTTCCAAAAATTAGGGTTTACAAATCTGAACTCCAAATCAAACCCAACGGCTGACGTCCCCAGCTAATTACCCCCACTCAGGACACAATGGGATATGTTTCATAAGCCAATTTGACTGTTTCGATCAGTTTTCGTTTAAATTAAAATATAAATCAATATATATTGAATTTGAACTTACATTTTAATTTACCAGGGCCATATGCTCACTCCAAAAATTCCATAAAAATAAATTTAGCTATGTTTTAACGATACGGTCCTAACAAAACTAATTTCGTCGAATTTGGAGACTGGTTGAAAAATGGTCATTTTCTGGTCGATCCAATTTAACTAAAATTGAAAAAACGCGTTTTGTTTTGCCACACTCACATATTGATTCTAAAAATTATGAAATTTGGAATCTAGCAATAATTTGACATTCCGGATCCAACAAAAGTGGTTTCGTCGAAAATGAAGGTCGTTTGAAAAATGGCTATTTTTAAGGGTTATATATATATATTATATTAAAATATATATAAATTCCGTAGCTACTATTTTGAATTTTAAACTGGACATAACTTTCAATTCATAAAGTGAAATCTCAGTTTACTGTGTTCGTTAGAAAGATATTATTAATTCGATCCTAACATTTCTGGTTTCGTCCAATTCTGATTTAAAATGAATTCTGTATATTAAATTGAAATTAGAAATCGAATTTTCAAACTACCACGCCATTTCAGGCTTGTTTTATAATTAAAACAAATTTAGTCATTCTAACTTCAATTTAAATAAATTTTTAGTCGTTATTATTTAAAAATAAATCATTTTAAATATTCAAAATCCAATAAAATTGCCAAAAAAAAAAATTGGTTCTGAAAATTCGGGTTGTTACATCATTAATATTGATTTTTGGGAAGATTAAAACTAAGTGGAGTTTTAATGAATCCTTAATTAGATTGGAATGTGAATGTGATAATTTAAATTATCAAATTTGGGGAATGATCGAGAATGGAGTACCACCAGTTTTACTCCAGGTGATAGTTAAATCTTTAATTAGATTTGAACGAGAAATGGTAATTAATTTTACCAATAACACCGTGGTGTCAGATATGGAGTATTACCTGTTTTGCTCCATGGGATGAATAGGTTGGGATTTTGATAATAAAAGAAATGATTACTTCGGTATGGTTCGATAACCCCGACTAGTTTATAAACCTTTTAGTTTGAATTGATATACAAAGGAAGACTAAAGAATAAATTTAAAAGAATTTATCTTTGATAAAATTAAGGGGAATCTATCCCTAAAGATGTGAATACTTGAATAAAAGAATATTCAGAATTGGAATGAGGTATATGTTGTGTTTTTGTAGAACTTGATTATAAGATACGTAAATTATTTGGAAAGGCCGGGTTTATACCCATTCTGAATAACTAATTCGAAAATAATTCGACGATGAAGACGGTGGTTGAAGACCGGATTTCTTCACATTGTTTGGATGATTACTGATGTCTTGATTGGGTTGTACACCCAAGATAAGGTAATAAGTGGTGATCGTCCAGACGTACTTGGAGATCGACCGGATATACGAGGACCTTTCTCCTGTATTGGACATATGGGACGAGGAATATGGTGCCTCCGGTTTCGTTCAGACCCAGAACGAACTTTTAAATGGATGTGTGTCTAACATTGGACTTTATTTTGTGTTGATTGATCTCTATTAAATATATATCTGTTTGGTGGCGGAGAATTTATTCTCTTGCTTAACACCCTTCTCTAACACGTACGAGCTTAGAGGTTATATATCGATAGACATCAGTCGCATGGCATGAATTGTCAGTGTGGCATGCTGAGATGCAAATGATCAGGGCTTCTGTTGAAAAGTAGAGTCTTGTGGTTGATGATCAAAGCACGTCTTTAAATAGCATAGCTTTGTGTATAGCATTAATTCGCGAGCCTCACATCCCGGTATGAGTCTAAAATGGGATCAAGGACGTAGGGAGAACACGACGTTTCTTTCTAGCTATGGGTGGTGTCATGGTATGGAGCCCAAACATTTATATTTTTTACCTATGTGAATGTTGAATTGCGAGGCGCCTCAGATATATCGGTTACTACGGAGCCGATGGATAGGTCCTATAGGACCGGGAAACGTGTGTTTAGGAATAACTAATCTACTAACGTAAGTGTGGACCGGCCCTGCAGGAACCAAGGGTCCACTACGGGGGATCCTAAGGCATTTGCTAGAGTGTCTCGAATTGGAAGGAGCCATCGCTAGCCTTGACTCATGACGGAAATCCAATTTCCAATACGTGACATTTCGGTTTTAATTGCAGAATTAGTATGGCGACATAGTAGGATGGGGTACTATGTCGTCTATGATTGATACATTTATATTTGAAGTGATTTTGACACTATACACTTGTAGTAATATCAAAATGATTTGTTTTAAATGTACCAAGCATATTTGGCTATTATAAGGTTAAACTATATCCTCCGGCTTGCGTTGCATTGTGTGATGGGACCTGAGTCTTATAATAGCTTCATTTTTCCAAAAAGCATTACGCTGTTTGTTTTATGCACTGGTATTCTTTGGAGAAAACCCGTTCCGTGTTATACGTCGTGGTCCCTTGATTTACTTTATTTCTAAAGTAAAGTTTTAAATAACTGTTTTAGTTCTTACACCAGTCACATGACTGACCTAGTGTAATGACCCGTACTTTCATGGTGTAATAATTAATTTTATTTAATTATTTAAAAGGTGATTAAAAGGATTCAATGGTCATTGAATTAAATAAATGGTGAATATTTAATTAAAATAATAAGTTAAATAATATATTTAATTCTGAATTAATCAGAATTGGCTGAAATGGCGATATGGTGTGAACTGGATCATCTGTGATATTTAATTCAGTTTAGAATTGAATTAGCATAACGAATATATTATTTGAACGACAATTTGAATGTATAATTATATTTTAATTAAAATCGAGCTCGAAATGGCGCTGCAGTTCGTAAATTGGCGATTCGAACTTCAACTGAATGTACAGGGTTCGTTTTAAATCGGATTTCTGTGAAACAAGAAACGTACGGAGCTGGTGGAGTATATCTTTCTAGTGGAAGAGAAAAATCGGGATTTCGTTGTGTAGATTTTGATTTATGTCCAAATCAAATTTCAGAAAAGTCGCTGTGGAATTCCTTTATAATTTATAACGATTTATAAAAGGATTTAAATATAAATCGAATATCGTTATAACTCTGATGATGAAATATCGAGTTAGAAATCCATACAAGATTATTCTGGAGCTGTATGGTATTCCACTGTGAATATAGACGATAATATTTATTTTTAAATATTTAATTTAATTATATTTATATATATTTATATATTTAAATGGGTCATTTAGAGCTGTAAAAATAACCAGTTTTGCAAACGACCTCAGAATTCGATGAAACTAATTTGGTTGGATCCGCAATATTAAATTATTGCTAGATGTTAGTTTCCGTGATTTTTGAAGTCAGTATGTGGCCGTACGGATTTTTAGAGTGAAAAACAGTCAGTATTTTGACGGTTAAAAATACGCTGTATGAGCAAACGGAGTCGGAATTCGATGAAACCAGTTTCGTTGGGACCGTAATGTCAAATTCTAGCAGCTTTTTGTGATTTTAGGAGATCGTATGTGGCCGCTGGGATTTTTAGAAGGCAAATACAAGGAAAAAATCAAGAAAATAAAATAGAAAATAAAAATAAAAATATCCCACTTCCTTTCCCTGGTCAAAAGCAATCCACGCGACATCCGTCTACAACCACAAATTCTACCTACCACAAATACAACTATATAAGACCGAAAATGGTCTTTACAGTGAAAATTTCCCAAAAGAAAATAAATCATAACAAGCAACACAAAAATCCATAAATCCAAATACAAACATGAATGGATTCAACAAAGCAGCGGCTTCAATCCTATCCCATTTTTGAGTGGTGCGATGCTAGTTCTGTGGCTCGAGTTTTCCACCGTGAGGATTAGGGTTCAGCATCTTGTCAAATTCAAGCACCGATGGATAAAATTGAGTTCGGATTCGGGTTCAGGAGATCGATTGGGGTCTGTTGGCCGAGTTTTGTTGATTTCGGTGGAAGAAAGGTTCGGTGGATTTCCTATAGTGCGAACTGGAGGCGTGGGTGTCGCGGCCTGTTTTGGGGTGGCGAGTTGCAGGTTAGGGCGTTGACACGATAGAGCAAGAGACGAGAATGGGATTGGTGTTTTCTGTTTTGAGTGTAGTTGAGAAATGGAGGAGGTAGGATGGTAGGGAAGTGCGGCCATGGTGAGTGGTGTATAGGAAGGACGCGTATTTCTTGGTTTGGGAAGAAGAATAGGGAGAGCGGGCCTGGTTGCTTTCAAATAGGAGATGGGCCTTATGAAGTGGTGAGCCCATTTAGGAATTTAAAACCAAAGTTTTATTTAAATAATTCATATAGCTTGTAAATCAAATATCTTGTTCATACTATATTAGATTGACGAACCGTAAGTTGCGTTGGGACTTTATGGACAAGAGCTTCATAATGAAACTGACTGGAAGTGGATTTAGGCTCGTATGAATTTATGGCGAAATAAACTGTTTGATTCAAATCAAACAACAGTTTATCGTTCTTTAACGATGGACTGCCAAAGTGAGAAAATCTCACTAACTCTGAACAGTTATATTTTTTTTCTAACGTATATTTAGAACTGATAAATATCTGTTGATTGATGTGTGTTAACTGTTTGGTTGAATTGTATATGTATTGGTTGAAATTATAGATAACGATATTTATATATATCGTTAATCAAATATCAATTCTGTTTAGTAGAATATTTCATAGTGAAATATTATCGATGTTAATTATATTGTTTAACACCTGTGATGCAGGGAAACAGGTCGGAGGAATCCAACTAAATTCCTCAACATTTATTTTACCGTTTTCATGTATTGTAATATATGATGTGATATATAATCAGTTGATGATTATGTGTGTTTGGATGATATCGATCACCGATTGTTTGGTATTTTAATACCGTAAGAAATACTGGGATGTAGAAAAGGGAATCTTCAAAGTGTTTATTGAAAATAAAATATTTATAAAATCAAAAGGTTTTATAAAGAGGAATATTTATTGGGAAATATAAATAAAATCATAAGGGATATTTATTTGGGAAAATAAAAGAAAAATTTATTTGATTAAATAAATAGAATTTGAAAAGGAGATATTTGTAAGCCGTTTACAAGTAGGATTGAAAAGGGAATATTTGTAAACCATTTACAAATAGAATCAGAAGGGAAAATATTTGTCAAACAAATAGAAAGAGGAATATTTGTAAACCATTTACAAATAGAATAGGAAAAGGAATATTTGTAAAACAATTACAAATAGAAATAAAAAAGAAAACATTTGTAAAACATTTCAAATAGATTAAATGGAAGTATTTATTTATAGGAAATAAATAGAATGTTATAAATGAGATATTTATTTAGAAAATAAATAAAACTAATAGAAAGAGGAATATTTGTACACCATTTACAAATAAATAGAATAAAGGATTGTTTATTTAGAAAATAAATAGAATAAAGGATTATCTATTTGGAAAATAAATAAAGGAGTAAATCGAAAGGTGTTAATCGAACAGAGTAAATCAAATAGAGTTGAGCAAAATTAGAAACTAACTAGAGATTAGTAAATTGAATGGTTTTCTAAGTGTCTATCTGATGTTGGTTTCGGCCTTCGGGGTTAATACTTAGGGAATTGTTCTTATGCTGGTTTACAGTCAGGGACTGATAGTTGTGGAATGATAGCGATATGTAAATAAACAATGGAAATGTTTTCCAGTGTTAATAACATATATTTTCTAAACTTAGAAAATAAGGATATATATATATATATGATTGATTGATAGAATTTCCACTTGGAAATAATATCGTTGTTTGCACACCTATTTTTCTTTGATGGTTAAATCACAAACTATCGAAGTTTTGACCATTTTAACGTTGTTAATATGGAGAGACCGGTTGGATTATTATCCAAAGAACCACTCTGTATTGGCATAAGCGTTGCGAATCATATATGCCAAAGATAACTGAAGACGGAGTAAAGTGCAAGGGCTATTGTCTAAGTCTTAGATAACAGTGCCTAAGATGGATGTACTGAATAGTACCTTCGGTTCATCCTGTTCCTGGATGACTTGTATGGATGAATGTCTGACAGAGTATTTCCAAAAAGGTCACGTACATTGATTTCTTCAACCGTACCAAGAGTGGAAGCGGAGAAGGAAACTTCTTTAGCTAACACGTAATGTACTGTTGTAGACGTCAATTAGTGATTTTCGATGGATCTAACAATGTGGCATTCGAAGTTAATCTGATGTGATGATAAAGCGTAACCTCAAGCCTCATCAACCGGTAAATAACAAAAATCGGGCAGGCACCATGGCTATGTAGGTCGCACCTATTAGGGTGTATAATCACCTGATCTAGAGTTTCATTTATTTCTAAAAAACTATTGTTGATGCTGTCCCATTCGGGAAACGGTTGCTGATCCCAACCGTTGGTGATATACATTCGATACACTCAAGCGAAATGAGTGGTCGGTCATGTGTGGTAGGGTTTCAAGATGTTCTTGTTGAACCCAGTGTATTCCTTTCTAGAGGTACACTAGAGAAAGGTGGTTCCATACTTTGTCACAGTTGGAAATCCATTACTCAATACGTGCTTGCGGTTTTGCTTGTATACTATATATGTAGAACGTGAGATGAAAGCGTTTCTACTAGATGATGATTATATTGTGGTTGATAGACATTATTATAATATCAAAAGGTTTTTGATATAAAGATATTTTGGATTCTCATAAGGGAAAAACCTGTTCCGTTATACGGCGTGGTCTTATGAGATATCGTTTACTTGTTCGAACTGTTTTAAACTGTTTTACTCATACCAGTCCATGTTGTGTGCTTAGGGCATGTGTCGCATGATAGGGGGTTCTTGCTTTTCGTTAGGTGGCGAACGGGAGACTCTTACCGCTACAAGTCCCGAAAATGAGGGTTGGTTGTGAAGTCGAATGGCCGGCCGTAAAATATGGTGCTGGGGTACCAATGTAAGCCACAGTGGGGTATTATCTTGCTGCTTTGGTGGAGGAGAGGATGGTTGCAAAGCCTACTTGAATTTGTCGGGTCATTACAGTTGGTATCAGAGCTTAAGGTTAAGTTATTACCTTGGCTCTGTGGCGTGACTCGGTAGAGATGGGGTTAGTAATACCCTAGATTGAGTTGAGTGTATATATACGAGTGAACGTATTTGTTATTTGATATAAAAATTGTTTTATATTGTGGAGATTTATTGGTTGAGTTGTTTATGGGTTCTGGTCGATCAGTTTGACCCACTGTTTCGGTAGGAGTTTATAAACACTCGAATACGATGTGTCGACACGATATGTTTTGAAAAGAGGGTAAATTAAAATAAGTTTACTCAAGGTATATCTTGATATAGAGAAGATATATATATATATCAAAATTATAATATAGTGGATATATTGGTTGTTATTATAATCGAGTAAGATTATTAATTAAATGGTTATGTAAATAACCAACCAGAATTCATATGAGTGAAATACGTGAAATCAGATGAGTTAAATCTGAAATTTTAAACCAGAAATTGAATTAAAATTCTGGAAAATTGGATAAGTGTTTGTAAATGGATTTGGATTAAAAATAAGGAAAATTTAAGATCCTGGGAGATTTTAAATTGTTTTACAAGCGGTATGAATTATATTTTGAAATGAATTTCAAAGCGGAAATGTTTAGAAATGGTTTTATAGTATTGAACTCACTTCGATCGCTGGAAAATAGATTCTGATGATGACAGCTGCATCATCAGTATTCATTTTCGAGTTGTAAGTGACGAATTACTACCAGAGATACTATTTTGAATTTGTTTTGGGAAAGACAAGTTGTGTTGAATTTCAAAAAGGAAATTTTGATTTTTTGAAAAGAGTAAACTGATAAAAACTCCCAGGGAAAGACTATTTGAATTAAAAACAAATTTAACAGATAAATTTGTGAAAGCAAATTTGAATTAAAGTAAAGCCAGTAAAATGGTAACTGAGATTGAATTAGAATGATATCAAGACAAATTGGATTGTGAGATTCAAATTTGAAGTGTAATGTGATAATCAAGTTAAGAGTTGGGAATCGAGAAGAAACTCGAGTTGAAATGATATTTGGCTCGGATATAAGCGAATGGTTGTGTTGTGGATAAAAACAGATTGGAATTTGGTTGGGATGACCCTTGTATCCGCTGAATTGATGACAGGTGGAAAGGATATAATGATATGCCGACAAAAAGGTACAAGTTTATATTTCTATTGGATATAAGATTTATGAGCCGAATTGGCAAGCCGCTTGGCTGTTTGATTTTCTTTTGGGATGGAGATGGCCCAGAGAGGCGAGTTTTGGTTTGACGTATTGGCTGGTATAAAGGAGGTGCTGGCGAAATTTTTCGAAAAGTTAAGGTGTTAGAAAATTTTCAGGATTTTTGAAAATTTTCGTTGATAAGAATTAATTAATATTTAATTGAAATTAAATTGGTTCAGTTGAAAACTGGAGTTAAAGAAGTGAACAAATAAGTTCTAACCAGTAGATAGGGTCGTCTTCTAGCTTTAGGAATTTCGAGGACGAAATTATTTTAAGTGGAGAAGAACGTAATGACCCGTACTTTCATAGTGTAATAATTAATTTTATTTAATTATTTAAAAGGTGATTAAAAGGATTTAATGGTCGTTGAATTAAATAAATGGTGAATATTTAATTAAAATAATAAATTAAATAATATATTTAATTCTGAATTAATCAGAATTGGCTGAAATGGCGATATGGTGTGAACTGGATCATCTGTGATATTTAATTCAGTTTAGAATTGAATTAGAATAACGAATATATTATTTGAACGACAGTTTGAACGTATAATTATATTATAATTAAAATCGAGCTCGAAATGGCGCTGCAGTTCGTAAATTGGCGATTTGAACTTCAACTGAATGTACAGGGTTCGTTTTAAATCAGATTTCTGTGAAACAAGAAACGTACGGAGCTGGTGGAGTATATCTTTCTAGTGGAAGAGAAAAATCGAGATTTCATCGTGTAGATTTTGTTTTATGTCCAAATCAAAATTCAGAAAAGTCGCTGTGGAATTCCTTTATAATTTATAATGATTTATAAAAGGATTTAAATATAAATCGAATATCGTTATAACTCTGATGATGAAATATCGAGTTAGAAATCCATACAGGATTATTCTGGAGCTGTATGGTATTCCACTGTGAATATAGATGATAATATTTATTTTTAAATATTTAATTTAATTATATTTAAATATATTTATATATTTAAATGGGTCATTCAGAGCTGTAAAAATAACCAGTTTTGCAAACGACCTCAGAATTCGATGAAACCAATTTTGATGGATCCGCAATATTAAATTATTGCTAGATTTTAGTTTCCCTGATTTTTGAAGTCAATATGTAGCCGTACGGATTTTTAGAGTGAAAAACAGTCAGTATTTTGACGGTTAAAAATACGCTGTGTGAGCAAACGGAGTCGGAATTCGACGAAACCAGTTTCGTTGGGACCATAATGTCAAATTCTAGCAGCATGTCTGCTAGACCCAAAAGTGGTTCTAACACCCAAATTGATTAAAAGCAAATAAGATGAGATAAAAATAAAAATGAACACACAGGATTTATAATGGTTCGGCGAAGAGATGCCTACGTCCACTTATCTTTCACTATATTCACTGATTCAGTTGTAAATACAATGTAATAGTCACTTGATTTCACTCACAACTCGCTTATATTCACTCAATAGATTAGAACAAATAATGAAAAAAGATTTGGATTTTCTGGGAGCAATGGAGTTCGGATTATGGAGGTGGTTGAATTCTCAAAGTGCTGAAAAAAGATCCTTCTCTTTGTCTCCAGACGGGGTATTTATAGGTGTGAATTTGCTTGAAACTTGATCCGGGTCGGGGCCACATGTCGTCCATCCCACTATCCTCGGGTTCGGATGAACTATTATGTTGACAACGCATCAAAGGAACGGACGTTATGGGTAGGAACTGGTCATAGCCGGTCCGGATATCCAGGCGCTTTTGCAGGAGAATAACATGGAGCATGGGTTCGGGTCGGAGACGCACAGATAAGGGGTTCGGATCGGGATACCCGATCCGAACCGGATTGGCTTGGATGCAATGCTCTCTTCTTCTCTAATCTGCTCCGCTCCGATCCATTTTCGTGGCAAACAGGTGGCTTTCCGATCCAATCGAGATTTAGTTGCCCTCCGATCCGATTAGATATGCCTTACCAATTTACTCAATAGGAGTTCACCGATCCGAACAGAGGACTCTATCCGACCCGAACCGATAGGTTGCTCTGACCCGACCCGAACAGCTGTTGCTATCTAATCTAAATTGTAGTGTCTTCTCCAATCCGAACCGAAGTCTTCTAATTAAAAATGCCCTTCAATGTCTGGTTTCTTGACTTTGTGTTGCCTAGTTCACAAAGTAGGCTAACATTTTGCCCCCTCAAAGGATGCTTCTGTTGTATACGAAGCGTGCTTTGATGTCGTTTGAATGCTAGTCCTTGAATCAGAACATTCAGAAAGTCACTTCTGTTCGTTTGTGAAGATGCGTTGCTTCATGAAGACATGTCTCTTATCGCTTATATATATGTCGTGAAATACTTGATTCATTTTCTTCATTTTTGAGTCAAGTCCAGAAGTTTTTCTCGACATATAGTATTCTTCTCAGGTATGTTCTTTCCTAGTTTTTCTTTTAAGTCCAATTCGAATGCTAGAGGAATGCACAGATTTCTACCCAGTTCGGTGTCTGACTCGAGCACCTTTTCTTCCTGTTTCGCTTTGCACTGGGTCGATGGGCCGGAAGATGTGGGCTGGCTTGGACTCGGTCCGAACGGAGTAAAATACGGGGAATACAAAGAGCCATCTCACGTCTTATATAAGCCCAACCACCCAAACTCTTCTACCTTTTTTTACTCCCACAATTCTTGTTCTCCCAGCTTTATACCGAAATCCCATTTCCTAAAAAATCCAAAAACTCCAAAACTTCTCGTTTCAATCTTCGAATAAAACATCTAGGTATTTTAAATCTCCGATTATTTATGTAATAACTGATTTCAGCTAGAATTTGCGGTTAAATCGAGCGATTGGAGTGTGGTGTTTGTTGAACTCCGACGCCTGGATCTCCTCCACCGTTTGTCATCGTCGTTGATGGCGTCTTCGCCGTCTCGAGGTAGCAACGGGGGTCATTGGGATCCAGCGTTAAACATTCAAGCACATAAACGCTTAACTTCATTTGGGTCTAGTGAAATTTGAAGACGAGAAAGGGGAGAATATGAACTGGATTCGGTTCGGGTAAGGAAGTGCTGAAGCAGCGGAGGGGAGGACAAGTTCATATGTTAGGATCGGGTCGGAATGAAATGCGATGTGGAGTAAGCCATGCTTGCCCGACCAGGTCGGATTGGAGGAAAAGATAGAGAAAGGAAAAGGACGTATGGATCCTTTTGTTTGCTGAACCACTCCGAATGCTTATTCCGATCCGGTTTTAAACTGCCAAATATGAATGTCTTCTCCGAACCAAACAATACGCAGACCCGAGCCGATCCCAGCTATATGCACATCCGATCCGAACCCAACAATATGCACACCCTACCCGAACTGAATGATATGCATATTCCAACTCAAAGCATAAGACTTTATCCAACCAGGGTTAATCAATGCTTGACATAATCTTCAACTTAATGAACAGTTAGGGTAGTGCCTTATGAACGTAAACGATCATCAAGATTTATTCTGAACATCGCCGCTCCGTTAGAACTTCGCATTATGCTTTTAAGTGTTTTTCTTCTCATGTTTTGCGCACACCACACACACTTTAGCTCACACATATGCACAGGGGGACATGGGCTAATTTACTCTAATCCGTGCTATTGCTTCTTCAATAGTTCTATGACAATGAGGCCCAGACGCTCTTCCCGTCTAGCTGAGAGAAAAGAAGCCCCGGAAACTTCTAACAAAATCACTCTTGAGGATATATCTTCTTCGTCTGATCCAGAATGGGACAGTGAGGGTCCAGACTACGGGGTTGGAGATCGAGAAAGCAACGAGGCGTCTTCGGAAAACGAGGTTTCTCTGGGTTTTGAGGAGGAAGGAGGGATCGGTGACGATCGAGCCCCCGATGAATTTGAATCAGCCATCATATTGGAATCACCCTCGGACTCCGTTGAATCAACAATTGACAACGATCGACTTGTCCGAATTTGCCTAAAATACGGGATAATGAAAAGGGACACTCTAGTGCCTTCACGCTCTGACCGCCCCCACAACCCTCCAGAAGGATATATGGCGGTTACTCGATTAATGTGCATGGTCGGCGCCATTCCTCCATTCTCTCCTTTCATCCTTGATTTCTTAAGACAAATGCGGATTGCCCCCATGCAGCTGCATCCCAATTCATATGCCTATTTGCACACCTTATACATAGCATATCGTGAAATCCTAGGCATAGAGCTCACGTTCGATGACGTTCACTTCTTCTATAATTTCAAGCATCGGACTCGAGAGACTCCATCCTTCTGCTACTTTGAATCAGTTCCAAAAAGGAAGATAATCTCTGCACCATTTAGCAGTAAAGCTGGAGATTCCAGACTAGAATGGTTCTACGTGAAGCAACAGTCTGGATGCGCCAGGAGATGGACAAAATCAAGTAAAGCGTTGACTTTCTAAATCCGGACTCTATACACTTGAATCATCACCCTGACCTGTTTTCCTTTTTGTTTGCAGTCGACAATCCCAAACAGATATCAGATCAGGTGTTCTTTGATCGGATGCACCGACTCCTTAATGGCGACCAAAAATTCTTGACTATCGACGAGGTCCTTAAAGATGAATACCTTCACTTTCATAGGCTGCTATCCGTTTTTCGTAGCATCGGTCATGGGACGGTCCCTTACGCATACATTCCTCCAGTGGAGATAGTTCCAGAGACAGGAGAAGGCTCGGGAATTCCTACAGCGCCTCTTCAAACTTCACCTTCTCCATCTTCCACACAAGATGATGAATTGGCTAATCTGGCCGAAAAGCATCGTGAAGGGTATATCGCCCCCGAGGAAACTACTTCTCTAGACAAGTCAAAATCCTCCCAAGAGTCGCCACTTCAGGCTTCCGAAGGGGATGTTCCTAGTGCTGATGAGCACATATTTCAGGGTTTGGGGGATCTCCCCTTACCTGAGACTATATATACTTCAGAGGATTTCAGGAAGGATCCTTTAGTCTTCACCTCTTCTGAAGAAACCACTCCCGCTAAGGCCAAAGAGCCTGCCCGCACTAGTCTAGCTTCTGACTCGGGTTGGTTGGGGGGAAACACACCACTTAGGATACACCTTACACCACAACATTAGCATTCATTGCATTTCTTTCTCCATGAATCCATTAATTCTAAACTTTGTTTATTTTATCGTGCAGGTACAATGTCTTGATCCTACTACGATATAAGAAAACTTCGTCGCAGCATGTCCAATCCTCCTCAGGATGTCGAGTATGATCGCCGGGATGATCGTGGTAGGGAGGAGAGAAGGCCTTTCGATCCCTATCGCTCTCGACCTTCACGTTCTCGCTCACCCGTTAGGCCGGATCAAGACAAATACAAAGGTTACCAAAGCCGTAGGGAAGAGGATAGACCACAATCCAAAGACTCCTCCTCTTCCTATGAAAAACGCAGTAGAGAGAAAAGTCCTCCAAAAGAAACCGGGTCTCGAAGTAAGCAAAAGGTCCCTGCTACTAAACGACCTAGGACAGACAAAGAGACTACAGAATCCTCTTCAGGAAGGGACACCGAATTGACAATCCTCGCTCCTCCCCCACCAGATGCGGGAACTGCAATAAAGCGGGCATATTTGAAAGAACAATTTCCCGAACACTACTTCGAAACCCTGACTTTTTTACCTTCCCTTGAACCTATTTCGTCTAATTGGGCAGATGAGGCCAAAGCAAAGATTGATGCGGTGCAAAAATAATATACTGAGATGTTCAAATACTCACGCAATATTTCTAGAATCATCCGCACTCTAATCACAAATACTGATTCAATGCAAAAGACCGCGGAGGAGGATGCTAAGGCCTTAAAAGCTCTAGGAAAAGATTTGGAAGACACTCAAGCTCAGCTAGCGGTCGCTCAAAGGGACGCTTCTAATTTCAAACAACAATTCGAGGATATGCAAAAGCGCTATCACGATTTGCTTGAATCTCATACTCAGGAGCGTTCTGAATTAAAAAAGCAAGCTGACGAGGCCAAGTCAGAAGCTGCTAAGACACGCCTTGCTTATGCTGAGCTTGAGCGGAAAAACGCCGAGTTAGCAAAGAGGAGTGCTGAATTAGAAAAGAAGAATGCTGACTTGGCTTCAAAGTTGTTGGAGGCAGAGAACAGGGCTGCTCTGGCCGAGGGCAATGTGGAGTGTGCTATTAAATCTGCGGAGGAAGCCCGCAAGCAACTATCGGAGGTGGAGGCTGATATTCAGGGCTTTGGCGAGCTAATGATTGAATTCTTCGCACACATTATTCGTCGCCGAAACATTTCTTGGATCGAAGATTATCCATCCACTCTGGTTCAAGTATGGAATCAGATCATTGAGTGGGAAAAAGAAGAACTTAAGATCGATTCCGTCGATGAAGATAAACTGATGGAGAAATATTTGAGAGATGATGAACCGGAACGCCTAGCTGAAGGGCGCCGCCTTATTGCTGAGGCCATGGAAGAAGAGAGACGGAAGTCTAAACAAAAAACCATTCTCAAAGCTGGTTCCTCTTCTTCTGCCCCTGCAACCTCCGAAGTAGAAGGGTATGATCCCGAAAATCCGGGAATTCCTCGAACAACCCTGCTATCCCCTATTCCTGAACTAACCCCAGAGGTAGTGGTCACCCCCGCTGATAAGTCTTCGGAAGGTATCGCTATCTTTTCTCCTCAATTTGCCAAAGCTATTTCTACCTTTCGCCACGTGATTGAACAATCGATGAGAGACCCTTTGTTTTCGCCTGAGTTGATAACCGTTGCTTCTCATTCTGTAGGTGTTGAATCATCCGAAAAGACAGATGTAGCTCAAGGAGCTGCCGCTGGGACAAAGCCCGCTGATAGGGCCAAAGAAGGGGAAGACAAGGCTGCTTCTATAGACTTGGGGGAAGGAAGTGAGCCAACTAAGGTCACCACTCCCCATGATGAAGAAATGATAGCAGCTTTAAAGGACAACGGAGGAGACGGGGGGCATGAAGAGGAACCGGAAGTTGCAATAACTGGGGAGTCGAAAAGCGCTGATGACGTTACCTTGGCTGCCATGAAGGCTGATCAAGACAAGCGCTTGCAATTAAAGGCCGAAGAACTAGACCCTGAGGTCCTCAAGCCCCTCGCAGTTGTGGATGCGGGATCAAGGTTAGTTGTTAAGCTCTCAACTAGATCTATTACAGAAGAACTTGCTAAAAAAATCTTCTCTTGATTCCAGTGCCCCGCCCTCCGGGAAGAAGTCTACTGGCTCCAGTACCGCATCTTCAGGGAAAAAGAAATCAAAACGAATCTTGACTGAAGCCGAGAAGGAAGCAAAGGATGCGGAGAAATCCGCCAAGAAATCCAAGGCTCATTCCAAATCTAAATAGTGGATTGCCCTGTATCTTTTTAGCATCTTTGTAAACCAATAATTGCTGCTACAAAAGAAGCTCCTGCACTTTCTTTTTTAGCTATCTCCCTGTACAAATTCATTCATTTGTAAATAAAAATAATTCACTTTTTGCAATGTTTATTTGTTAGTAGTTCTGCACTTATGTAAAAATGCATGTCTATAGTTATGAAGCGAAGTTGTGGAGGGGGGAAATATGTGTATGCATACGTGTCCCCGGTTAATTCCCACAAATTATCTAATGCTTAATCAAGCAATCTGAATGCCCCCAATTCTCTGATGGGATAGCACTTCCTGTGTCGTCAGTACCTATCGTTTTTTTCTGGCATTTCTTTTATACTCTCCCTCTTTCTCTTGAGAGTTAGAGTTCGAGTTCAGAATCTGTTTATTCCCCGGTCGTTCAACGGGGAAAGATTTCTTTCTCGGCGCTCAGTCGGAGACGCCTTTATACTCTCTTTCTCTCTGGAAAGTTAGAGTTAGGAGGAGAATTTCTTTTTCAGCGCTCAGTCGGAGACGCTTTTAT
The DNA here is from genome assembly GCA_030737875.1 of Allium sativum. Classification (NCBI taxonomy): domain Eukaryota; kingdom Viridiplantae; phylum Streptophyta; class Magnoliopsida; order Asparagales; family Amaryllidaceae; genus Allium; species Allium sativum. The sequence continues at coordinate 87,913,191 of CM060926.1, read as the reverse complement.
ACTCTCTCTCTTTCTCTGGAGAGTTAGAGTTAAGAATGTCGTTTTCTCATTCTTTTATGTCTTATTGCACAAATAATCGTTGTGCTTCTTTTTATGTCTAAACTGTTTTCAACCTTTTTAGGCTCTGAGTTATCCTGTATTTTATAATCACAACAGAATAACTGATGAATGTAAATGCATAAAAGTAAATAACACACAATATTTTTATAGTGGTTCAGCTAAGTCGTTGCCTACATCCACTTTATAGTCCTTTATTCATATCATCAGATTTTCCCAAGGCAAGTCGTGCCTTATTACAGAGTTCATAAGAAAAATAACACAAAGTACAGTGTTTTTAATCCAAATATCGCATTAAGTGTTGGGCATTCCATGCTCTGGGGACTTCTTCGCCATCCACGGTCGTTAACTTGAAGGTTCCTTTTTCAAGTTTCCGTTGAATGACAAAGGGCCCTTCCCATTTCGGACCAAGGTGAGGAAGGGACGGAAAGACTCTCTTTAGCACCAAATCACCTGGTTCAAAAGTTCTGAGGCGAACCTTTTTGTCGTAATAGCGTGCCATCTGACGCCGATGCCTTGCTGCACGCAAATCTGCTTCGTCCCTTTTCTCTTCGACTTCATCAAGAGACTCAAGTAAAAGCGCCCAATTTGTCATCGGGTCATAATAGGTCACCCTGTGGGAAGGAACTTCTAGTTCAACTGGAATTACAGCTTCTGAGCCAAAGGAGAGAGAGAAAGGGGTATGACCGGTGGCCGTTTTAAATGTTGTTCGATATGCCCACAAAGCTAAAGCAATTCATCAACCCACTTCGCCTTTGCACGCTCTAATCGCTTCTTGAGGATGGATTTTATTACTTTGTTTATTGCCACTACTTGCCCATTCGATTGCGGATAGGCAACTGCAGTATATCGTTTGTCTATTTTATACTTCTGGCAAAAATTTCTGAATTCAGTGCTATCAAATTGGGTCCCGTTGTCAGTTATAATCGTCCTTGGGATCCCGAATCGACATATAATATTTCTGACCACAAAACTTATCACCTTTTTTGTTGTGATCTTGGTCAAGGGCTCAGCTTCCACCCACTTCGTAAAATAGTCCACGGCTACTATTGCATACTTAGCTCCTCCTTTAGCAATTGGTAGAACTCCAATGATATCAATTCCCCATGTGGCAAATGGCCAAGGACTCACCATTGATTTAAGCTGGGTTGACGGTGCCCTGGGGATTTTGGCGAATCTCTGGCACTTATCGCAGCGTCGTGAATAATCAGCTGCGTCTTTGTTGATCGTAGGCCAGAAGTATCTGTACCGCAATATTTTCTTTGCTAAAGTTTGACCTCCTGTATGATCTCCACACTCACCTTCGTGTACTTCTCTTAGTACACGCTTGATGCCGTCGTGTGCTATACATCGTAACAGGGGCATAGAAAATCCTTGTCTATAGAGAGTATCATCTTGTATGACATATCTGGTAGCTTTGCGGACTACAGCTCTTTTCTCACTCTTCTTCAATGGGAGTGTCCCATTCTTAAGGAAATTCTTAATTGGAGTCATCCACGACTCCTTCTCTGGTTCCGCTTCAAAAGCGAACTCAATTTCCATTGACTCAAAGCTTGGCGATTCCAACGTTTCAATTGGAATTACCTCAGTCTCTTCTGGATTGTCGGAACTAGCCAGCTTTGCCAGTCTATCCGCTTTCTGATTTTCAACTCTGGGAATATGTGTTATGTTGTACCGCTCTAAGCTATTCAATAGCTCTTTCACTTTCTTGAGGTAGGCGATAAGTCGAGGTCCTCGAGCCACAAATTCCTCTCGCACTTGGCAAACAACAATTTTAGAGTCACAGAATATGTCCAACATCTTTACTCCAAGGTCTTTAGCAAGTTTCAGCCCGGCAATCAGGGCTTCATATTCAGAGTCATTGTTAGTTGCCGAAAATTCTAATCGCAGGGCGTAATATAACGACCGTCCCTCGGGAGTGACTAAGACAATCCCAGCTCCGGACCTTCGGTCATTCTTAGCTCCATCTGTATATAATTTCCACGGATTCATCTCTAGCTCATCCTCGGATTTAACCACTCGGTCATTGATTATTTCCTCCTCTGGAATGGTGAATTCCGCAATAAAGTCTGCTAGAGCTTGCCCCCTGATTGACTTTCGTGGTTGAAAATTCAAATCAAATTGACTTAGTTCTATGTTCCATTTGATCAACCTTCCCGAGGCTTCGGGCCTCTGTAACACCTGCCTTAAAGGCTGGTCGGTGTATATGGTTATTGGATGGGCTTGGAAATAGTGACGAAGTTTTTGGGATGCGATCAGGAGGCTGTAAGCAAGCTTCTCAATTTTTGGGTAGTTGCGCTCTGCCGCTGCTAATTTCTTACTTACATAATACACCGGCCTTTGTACTTTGTCTTCTTCTCGAACCAGGGCTGTGCTGACAGCGTGAGCCGAGACTGCCAAGTAAACAAATAATTCTTCGTGATCTACGGGCTTTGATAAAATCGGTGGCTTCTCTAGCAGTTCCAACAGATTTCGAAAGGCCTCAACACAATCCGGAGTCCACTCGAAGTTCTTCTTTCCCCTTTTAATCAAATCAAAAAACGGAACACATTTATCTGTGGCTTTGGAGATGAATCTACTCAGCGCCGCTACTTTCCCTGCAAGACTTTGGACGTCCTTAATTCTCCTCGGTTCTTGGATATTTCTAATTGCTGCTATCTGGCTAGGGTTGATTTCAATTCCTCGAGAGCTCACAATGAAGCCAAGGAACTTTCCCGATGCCACTCCAAACGAGCATTTCAGAGGATTCAATTTCATCCGGTACTTTCGCAAGATACCAAACATTTCCGCTAAGTCTTGCGTATGGCTGGAAGACTGCTTTGATTTGACAAGCATATCATCCACATAAACTTCCATAGTTTTTCCTATTTGATCATAAAACATTCTATTTACCAAGCGCTGATAAGTAGCTCCAGCGTTTTTTAACCCGAATGGCATTACAACATAACAATATAACCCCAAATTCGTAATGAAGCTCGTATGTTCTTGGTCTGGTACGTGCATAGGAATTTGGTTGTATCCAGAATATGCGTCCATGAAAGAGAGAAGTTCATGACCTGATGTCGAGTCTACAAGCTGGTCAATCCTGGGAAGCGGGAAACTATCTTTCGGGCAAGCTTTGTTTAAATCTGAAAAGTCAATGCAAGTCCACCACTTTCCATTTGGCTTCTTTACTAAGACGGGATTCGATATCCAGTCGGGATATGTCGAATCTCGAATAAATCCATTCTGCTTCAACTTCTCTACTTCCTCTTTGAGAGCAGCCGACCTCTCTGGGCCCAGCATGCGTCTCTTTTGCTTCACAGGTGGATGCTTCGGATTTACATTCAATTTGTGACTTATAATGGATGGCGATATCCCACACATGTCAGCATGGGTCTAGGCAAACACGTCTAGGTTTGCCTTCAAGAAGTCCGTTAGTTCTTTAGCTCGACGTGGATCCAATTGAGAACCAATTTTCAAAACTTTTGTCGGATCAGCTTCATCAATGGGAATTTCCACTGTCGCTTCATTAGGAGTTGCATTCCTAGCCTCTGGTTCCTCGTCTTTTCTGGGATCCAGGTCTTCAGGCGTTCCTTTGGGCAACTCCTTCGGGGTCAATTTCTCTAATTGCTACGCCGAGTCCCCCTTTGAGGGAGACGAGGCATCCTTACTCTCAACGTTAAGTCCTTTCATCAACATCTTTAGTTCGGCCACATAGCAGGCCCGTCCGGAAACTTGATCCCCTCTCATTACTCCAGTTCCGGCTTCGGTTGGGAACTTAAGTAACAAGCACCAAGGGGCGATACAAACTCTAAATTCAGCGAGGGCAGGTCTCCCCAAAAACGCGTTATAAGGCGAATCTACGTCCAATACTACGAACTGAAGCATTCGCACTCTTCTACGTTCTCCTTGCCCCATGGTCACGGGCAACTCTATGTACCCCATGGGAGCTGTCGACGCCCCGTTGAAGCCTCTAATCCATCCTTCACAAGGCTTCAGATCTTCGGACTCAAGCTTCATCTAATCAAATGACTTCTTGAACAAAATATTAACGGAACTTCCGTTGTCTACTAATACCTTATGGACCAAGGCCGGCCCAATAGTAGTAGTAATAACCAACGGATCATTGGTGGGTGATTGTATCCCAGTATTGTCTCGGCTTCGGAATACCACGTCGTCAAACATGGTCTTCTGTTGTTTTATGGGGGTGACATCTTCCAAATCATCACCTTCATTCACGTCTAGATGCTTGGCAGCATTCACATATTGATCCATTGATCTGAAACTTCGGATTGCCGGGTGAGGTCCGCCTACTATGGAGTTGATGACAATTCCTTTACCTTTCTGCTGCGCTGTAGGCTTGGGAGCAGGTAGAATCTGTTTTGGAGCCTGCTCACCTTGCCCCCTGTCCCTCGGGGCAACCTTGTACTCATCCAACTTTCCTTCACGTAGCAGCTTCTCAATCACATCCCTCAAATGCCGACATTCATTGGTCGAATGCCCATGAGTTCCGTGAAACAAGCAAAATTTCCCTGTCGCCATTTCTTTCTCGGTCGAATCACGAGGTGGCGGTCTTTTGTACTGTAACACATTGTACGTATCCAGGTAAATATTTTCCAGGGTGTCGTTCAATGGTGTATAATTCTCGTAGTTCTGGAATCGGGGTCTTTTGTTAGGGTCACTTCCCCTATTTCTATTTCTTCTGTTACCGCTCGAATTACGGTTATTGTTGTTGTTTCCTCTACTTCCAGTATTGCTGTTTCCACCCTTGTTTCCTACATTTACTTCAACCTTGCCAGAATTCTCCCCCGACTGCTTCACGGCGATATTACTCTGCACATTCTCCTTTGAAGCCGTCTCAGACTTTCTTTTTCGGTTTGCCCTGGCCTCCTCTCGCCTTAAATAAATATCGGCTTTTTCGTAGAATATCTCCCTTGTGGAGGGTGTCTTCCCAGAAAGGTAGTCTCCAAACTCAGATTCAGGATCGACTCCTTCCTTCAATGCCATCAGAATAGTGGGCTCATGCGGGTCACTGACCTCAGTTACAGCTTGGTTAAAACGATCAAGATATGCCCTTAAAGATTCTCCTGGTGCCTGTTTGATCCTCGATAACTCAATAACACTTTTGGACTTTCGGGCATGTAGTCGGAACTGGTTCATGAAACGCTCTCTTAGTTCCTTGTAATTAGAAATCGAACGAGGAGGAAGTCGGGTAAACCAGAACAATGCCACATCTTCTAGGTAGATTGGGAATGCTTTGCACTTCACTTCATCTGGGGCAGCAGCAGCATTCATGAGCCACGAATACCGCATCAAATGCTGTCCCGGATCAGTCCTTCCGTTGTACTTGTCCATTTGTGGCAAGTTAAAGCGTCGGGGAAATTGGAAGTCGAGGATATCATCGGTGAAGGGAGTATGGCTTCGCTCAATGCCATAATCTTCATTTGTATAATTCCGGCTCTCGGACATGATCTGGCGAACCATTGCCTGTACATCAGCATTAGTTAGGGGCCGCTCAGGTTCCCTGGCCCTAGTATCCGAGTTCCTTCTGGGCTCTGGTTCAGGAGATGCCCTTCTTCTTCGTGCTGCCTCTGCTCGATTCCGTTCCCTGCGCTCCCGGTCGATCTCGGGAGGAGGGGACTGGAGTCTTTGCCCCCGAGTGGGGTCATTGTTTCCTAATGCTCGTGCGATATCCTCACGAGATCCCAAAGATCCAAATGTCAGCTGCTCCGCGTTCTGAGGTCGTTCGAGTGGCCTTCGTTCACGGGGCCTCTCTTCCTCGGAAGATGAAGATTGATCTACTGGTGTGTGACGAACCGGTGATGGAGTTCTCTGTCGACGGAGCTCACTAATCTCCCGACTCATGAGCCTCATATTTTCCTGCATCATGAGATTAGTGCGCTCGTGAACTTTCATGGCCTCCCTCGTGCTCTCAAGCATGTCAAACAAGCGCGAGAAATCTCCTTGAGTGATGGGCGTAGATGGATTGACCTGATCACCAACCCTGGTGGCTGGAATTGGAGCATTCGTAGGGACTCGAGTAGAGGTTCCAGCTTCACCAAGCATCGGGTCGGATCGGATGTAGGAAGTCGGATCGGTTCGGAGCTGGGGAGCCTGGTCGGGTCGGTGCGTGGCAAGCAGCTCGGGTCGGTTCAGATTGGGGGAATGCACTGCTTCAGAATCTCCTACCCGGATCGGATCGGAGCTCTCCCCCTGCTGGCGGCTCGGATTTCCTGCATTGGTTCTTCCTGCTGCTGAACTCTGCCCCCGAGACCTTGTTACAACAGCATTTTGCTGATCTTCGCCAGCTCCATTTCCTCGAAAAGGTTGAACTTCCTTGCCTTTTCCTTTGGCCATGAGTATTTGACAATCACTTCAACAAATATAAAAAAGCGGAGAAACTTAAGGATTTACTTCTTTGAACTCAACGGTCCAAAAAGTAGAGGGAAATCCAGGAAAATAAAGAATTTAGATGAGGATTCTCAGTGAAAGCACCAAAATGTTAGACCCAAAAGTGGTTCTAACACCCAAATTGATTAAAAGCAAATAAGATGAGATAAAAATAAAAATGAACACACAGGATTTATAGTGGTTCCGCGAAGAGATGCCTACGTCCACTTATCTTTCACTATATTCACTGATTCAGTTGTAAATACAATGTAATAGTCACTTGATTTCACTCACAACTCGCTTATATTCACTCAATAGATTAGAACAAATAATGAAAAAAGATTTGGATTTTCTGGGAGCAATGGAGTTCGGATTATGGAGGTGGTTGAATTCTCAAAGTGCTGAAAAAAGATCCTTCTCTTTGTCTCCAGACGGGGTATTTATAGGTGTGAATTTGCTTGAAACTTGATCCGGGTCGGGGTCACATGTCGTCCATCCCACTATCCTCGGGTTCGGATGAACTATTATGTTGACAACGCATCAAAGGAACGGACGTTATGGGTAGGAACTGGTCATAGCCGGTCCGGATATCCAGGCGCTTTTGCAGGAGAATAACATGGAGCATGGGTTCGGGTCGGAGACGCACAGATAAGGGGTTCGGATCGGGATACCCGATCCGAACCAGATTGGCTTGGATGCAATGCTCTCTTCTTCTCTAATCTGCTCTGCTCCGATCCATTTTCGTGGCAAACAGGTGGCTTTCCGATCCAATCGAGATTTAGTTGCCCTCCGATCCGATTAGATATGCCTTACCAATTTACTCAGTAGGAGTTCACCGATCCGAACAGAGGACTCTATCCGACCCGAACCGATAGGTTGCTCTGACCCGACCCGAACAGCTGTTGCTATCTAATCTAAATTGTAGTGTCTTCTCCAATCCGAACCGAAGTCTTCTAATTAAAAATGCCCTTCAATGTCTGGTTTCTTGACTTTGTGTTGCCTAATTCACAAAGTAGGCTAACAATGTCAATTTTTGTGATTTTAGGAGATCATATGTGGTTGCTGGGATTTTTTGAAGGCAAATACAAGGAAAAAATCGAGAAAATAAAATAGAAAATAAAAATATCCCACTTCTTTTTCCTGGTCAAAAGCAATCCACGCAACATCCTTCTACAACCACAAATCCTACCTACCACAAATACAACTATATAAGACCGAAAATGGTCTTTATAGTGAATTTCCCAAAAGAAAAAAAATCATAACAAGCAACACAAAAATCCATAAATCCAAATACAAACATGAATGGATTCAACAAAGTAGCGGCTTCAATCCTATCCCATTTCTGAGTGGTGCGATGTTGGTTCTGCGGCTCGAGTTTTCCACCGTGAGGATTAGGGTTCAGCATCTTGTCAAATTCAAGCACCGATGGATAAAATTGAGTTTGGATTCAGGTTCAGGAGATCGGTTGGGGTCTGTTGGCTGAGTTTTGTGGATTTCGGTGGAAGAAAGGTTCGGTGGATTTCCTGTAGTGCGAACTGGAGGCGTGGGTGTCGCGGCCTGTTTTGGGGTGGCGAGTTGCAGGTTAGGGCATTGAAACGGTAGAGCAGGAGACGAGAATGGGATTGGTGTTTTCTGTTTTGAGTGTAGTTGAGAAATGGAGGAGGTAGGATAGTAGGGAAGTGCGGCCATGGTGAGTGGTGTACAGGGAGGACGCGTATTTCTTGGTTTGGGAAGAAGAACAGGGAGAGCGGGCCTGGTTGGTTTGAAATAGGAGATGGGCCTTATGAAGGTGAGCCCATTTAGGAATTTAAAACCCAAGTTTTATTTAAATAATTCGTATAGCTTGTAAATCAAATATCTCGTTCATACTGTATCAGATTGACGAACCGTAAGTTACGTTGGGACCGTATGGACGAGAGCTTCATAATGAAACTGACTGGAAGTAGATTGGGGCTCGTATGAATTTAAGGCGAAATAAACTGTTTGATTCAAATCAAACAACAGTTTATCGTTCTTTAACGATGAACTGCCAAAGTGAGAAAATCTCACTAACTCTGAACAGTTATATTTTTTTTTCTAACGTATATTTAGAACTGATAAATATCTGTTGATTGATGTGTGTTAACTGTTTGGTTGAATTGTATATGTATTGGTTGAAATTATAGATAACGATATTTATATATATCGTTAATCAAATATCAATTCTGTTTAGTAGAATATTTCATAGTGAAATATTATCGATGGTAATTATATTGTTTAACGTCTGTGATGCAGGGAAACAGGTCGGAGGAATCCAACTGGATTCCTCAACATTTATTTTACTGTTTTCATGTATTGTAATATATGATGTGATATATAATCTGTTGATGATTATGTGTGTTTGGATGATATCGATCACCGATTGTTTGGTATTTTAATACCGTAAGAAATACTGGGATGTAGAAAAGGGAATCTTCAAAGTGTTTATTGAAAATAAAATATTTATAAAATCAAAGGATTTTATAAATAGGGATATTTATTGGGAAATATAAATAAAATCATAAGGGATATTTATTTGGGAAAATAAATAGAAGTATAAAAGAAATATTTATTTGATTAAATAAATAGAATTTGAAAAGGAGATATTTGTAAACCATTTACAAATAGGATTGAAAAGGGAATATTTGTAAACCATTTACAAATAGAATCAGAAGGGAAAATATTTGTCAAACAAATAGAAAGACGAATATTTGTAAACCATTTACAAATAGAATAGGAAAAGGAATATTTGTAAAACAATTACAAATAGAAATAAAAAGGAAAACATTTGTAAAACATTTCAAATATATTAAATGGAAGTATTTATTTATAGGAAATAAATAGAATGTTATAAACGAGATATTTATTTAGAAAATAAATAAAACAAATAGAAAGGGAAATATTTGTACACCATTTACAAATAAATTGAATAAAGGATTATCTATTTAGAAAATAAATAGAATAAAGGATTATCTATTTAGAAAATAAATAAAGGAGTAAATCGAAAGGAGTTAATCGAACAGAGTAAATCAAATAGAGTTAAGCAAAATTAGAAACTGACTAGAGATTAGTAAATTGAATGGTTTTCTAAGTGTCTATCTGATGTTGGTTTTGGCCTTCGGGAATGATACTTAGGGAATTGTTCTCATACTAGTTTACAGTCAGGGACTGATAGTTGTGGAATGATAGTGATATGTAAATAAACAATGGAAATGTTTTCCAGTGTTAATAACATATATTTTCTAAACATAGAAAATAAGGAAATATATATATAGATATATATATATATATATATGATTGATGATTGATTGATAGAATTTCCATTTTGAAATAATATCGTTGTTTGCACACCTGTTTTTCTATGATGGTTAAATCACAGACTATCGAAGTTTTGACAATTTTAACGTTGTTAATATGGAGAGACCGGTTGGATTATTATCCAAAGAACCACTCTGTATTGGCATAAGCGTTGCGAATCATATATGCCAAAGTTAACTGAAGACAGAGTAAAGTGCAAGGGCTATTGTATAAGTCTTAGATAACAGTGCCTAAGATGGATGTACTGAATAGTGCCTTCGGTTCATCATGTTCCTGGATGACTTGTTGTAACGACCCAGAAAATCTGAACCAATTTAAAAAAATTTAAATTGGCTAAAATAATGGATTTTAAATATTTAAAATAAATATTTTAAATAATGGCAATGAAAAGTGAGTATGAATCGACAATTGAAAACGAATATAATTAATTATAATTATAAACAAGGCTTGAAAAGGCGCTGGAGTTTCAAAAATTGAATTCAAACTTTGTCGGACTGTACCGGATGCAAAACAAAACGGATTTTAGCGAAACCAAAAATATTTAAATCTGTTAGTGATTACCTTTCTATCGAATCTGAAAAATCGAATTTTCATAGCGGAAAACAAAAGTTATGGCCGAATGAATTTTCGGAAGGGTCGATATGGAATTTATATAGCCCGGGAAAATGGCCATTTTGCATACGACCTCGGAATTCGACGAAACCACTTTTGTTGGATCCGGGATGAGAAGTTATTGCTTGGTTTCAAATTTCATAATTTTTGAAGCTAGTATGTGAGCTTGGCAAAGGAAAATGTGTTTTGGTCCATTACAGTTAAATTGGATCGACCAAAAATGGGCCTTTTTGCAAACGGTCTCAGAATTCGATGAAACTAGTTTTGTTGGGACCGTATCGTCAAAACATAGCTAGATTTATTTTTCTGGAATTTTTCGAATAAGCTTGTGGCCCTGGCAAATTGAAATGTACGTTCAAATTAAATATTGAATGTTTTATATTTTGATTTGAATGGAAACTGACTGAAACAGTCGAATGGGCCTACGAAACATATCCCATTGTGTTCGGAATGGGGGTAAAACGCTAAGGACGACAGTCGTTACGTTTGATTTCGAGTTCGTCCAAGAAAACCCCAATTTTTGAATTTAATATAACATCGGCCAATAGGATTTTTTTATTTCATTAATTTAAAAATATAAAAAAAACAAAAAAACCCGTAAACCCTTATTTCGAACGGCGGCCAGCGTTCAAGACTTCTCGCCCATTTTCCGGCGAAACCACGCCTCGATAGACCTCCCTCCAGTTGAACTTTTTAGAGTACTCTCCTCCCTCTTCCCATCCATACCAGTGGCGCCTCCTACCATCGCCTGTACGACGAGGTCCATCGCCTCAAACTTCCGCCGTTCGAGCCGCCAGAACTTCCTCCAACCGCCGCCGAGTTTGACCTCGTGGGTAGCGCCGGGTGCGCCTCTCGACGCTCTACGCGGTGGTGCTGGCCGATTGCTCCCTAGCTTCGCGGATTGAACGCAGGATCGAAACCTAGTTGCGAATCAAATAACTGAGGTGCGGTTTATATTTTATAAACTGTTTTCAACTTTTAAAAGTGTCGCAAATTCATGTTATCGAAGAAAAATCATATCTTTTTGCTATGTTAACGAAATTCGATGAAACAGGAAACATCGTGACCGTGTGGACGCCTTCTACATTCTAGAAGAGACCGCATATTTTTCTGAGCCTTCTGCTATTTTTGGTGGAGTGGAACCCATTGTGAGATTGCTAATTTATAAACGATATGGAAAACGACGATGTATAAATTATATAGTCGATGTATGAGTTATATAAACGTTGTACACCTCTTGTATAAGCGTTGTATAAGTTGTATGTTCGATGTATAAGTTATATATGCGTTGTAAAAATTATATATGTGTTGAAATAGAAGTGAATTGCTATATATAAGTATATATATATATATACGCCCCTCGCCCACAAACCATGGACGATATTTATTGGTTGTTATTGTTGTGAAAATTGATTGATAGCGAATGATTGTTTGGGATTGTTTGTGGTTGATATTGATTGATTGTGATTGAAAAATACCCATTTGTGGTTGAGAAATATTTGATTGAAACCACATAAGATTAGTTTGTGGAAATGAAATAAATATATACATGCCGCCTGCGTGCGAACTAGATGCATGATCCCCATTGTCAAAAACCGCGAGGTTTTAAGGTAGAGCGAGGAGCCGTACTAGGGACGGTCCCGGTTTTAACTACCCTGTCGTTATGCTGCCGAAATTTTCCGAAATATACATGTGTTAGAATAATTTTCATTCGTTGAAATAAATAACATATGTTGAAACAAATATACATGTGTTAGAATAATTTTCATTCGTTGAAATAAATTACATATGTTGCAACAATTATACATGTGTTAGAATAATTTTCATTCGTTGAAATAAATTACATATGTTGAAAGAAAATTCATGTGTTGAGTTGCAATTCATTCGTTAAGTTGAAATTCATGTGTTGAATATTATTTGAATTTAAACAAATAGTTTTAGCGATAAAAATCACATTTTTATATATATACAAACTATAGAGAAAATTCATGTGTTGAGTTGCAATTCATTCGTTGAGTTGAAATTCATGTGTTGAATATTATTTGAATTTAAACAAATAGTTTTAGCGATAAAAATCACATTTTTATATATATACAAACTATAGAGAATATTCATGTGTTGAGTTGCAATTCATTCGTTGAGTTGAAATTCATGTGTTGAATATTATTTGAATTTAAACAAATGGTTTTAGCTATGAAAATCACATTTTTATATATATACAAACTATAGAGAATATTCATGTGTTGAATTGAAATTCTTTCGTCGAGTTGAAATTCATGTGTTGAATGTTATCGTATTTTAAAATAAAATGAATAGACAATAAAAACTACATTTTTATTGTGAATATGAAGTGTTAAAAACATTCACGTGTTGAATAAATATTTTGATGATAAAAATATTTCTTTTATCATGTATACGCTTTGATAAAAATACACACGTGTTGAAATAAATAATAGTTTGCTAGAAATATTATTATTGGCTTTGTTCTACATATATATACATGTGTTGAACAGGAAAAATGGATTAGCTGTAGAGTAAAGAAATTATTTGCGTGCCCGACAAATAGGTAAGCCTTGATGAGTTGGCTGGGCAATTTTATTTTTATATCAACTCCTGTGAATGCCATTGGATGCGGAGTGCTGGCTATTCTGTGTGAAATAATAAATATCGCCATAGGATAGTAACAATTAAATTTGAACTACGCTACATGACATACTTCTTGACGATAGGCATACTTCATCATATTCCACATAAGCAATTGGAGCTTGTGTGACGAGGTGGAAGATTTACCATACGAGCGAGAGGCTTGTATGGCGATGATTACATACTACAGGTTGAACTGATGACTGATATGGACTCTATAAATTATAACGATAAATTGCCAGATTAATAAAAACCCCACACGGGTCTGGAGTTGACAATAATCACGTCTCTCTAGTTATTAGATACGGCACATGGACTATTTATTTCCACACGGAAACGGGGTGACGAGAATTTATTCTCTGGAGTGATTATCTATACATGCTCCCCCGTAAACACCAGAATATATCACTATAAATATGTGAATGCTTTTTAGGATTTATTGGGTACCTAACACGGCCCAATAAATTTCCAAACCCCTCCCCGTACAAAGGAGGTTATGGCGAAATTTTTCGAAATATTAAGGCGTTAGTGAAATATTTGAAGTGAAAACGAAGTTGAAAATATAGAATGAACTATAGTTGGAATTATAGAATGAACTATATTTATATATATAAATATAAATATAATTAAAACGAAACGTGGCCGTGCAGTTCGTGTTTTGAAACTGTGATTTCAAACAACTAGTGCGGGAAATGCGACCATCGGATTTTCCTGAAATCACAACCGTTGGGTCCGCTTTGGAAAAATCTTTCCAACGGCACCAACTTTGTAAAGATCCAACGGTTAGATTTTCAGATATGTGTAAATCAAATCTGAAGAAAAACAGCGCCAGAAACGATTTTATTTATATATATATATATAAATATAATTATATTTAATCGAATAACGACGCTGCAGTTCGTATTTTGAAATCGAAACTTCAAACGATTGTACCGGGAGATCCGACCGTCGGAATTTCCCGAAACTGGAACCGTTGGATTCGTTTTGAAAAGACCTTTCTAATGATGTAAATTTTGTGAAGATCCAACGGTTAGATTTTCAGATATGTGTAAATCAAATCTGAAGAAAAACAGCGCCACAGCCGCGTTATGGCCCAAAGCGTCGTTTTGAATAAATAGGCTATTTTAAAATAAATAAAAATAGCGATAAATCGTTATAAAAAATTATAAACGATGTGGAATGGAAATAAACTGAATTTGCTCGATTTATGTGGTATTTGATGGTTGAATGTGTTTGGTGTGAAAATTACATTAAAGAACAAAATTGGTATTGTCGAATGATTTAACCATTGAAATAAAATGATTTGAAATTCTAAATATACGTGAATTATTTGAAAAGGCCGAGTTAATTCTCATTTCGAATAATTGACCGACGATTGAAATTCGAAGATGAAGACGGCGGTCGAAGACCGGAGATCTTCACCTCGTTTGGATGGTCACCGAGGTCCTGATTGGGAGGCATCCTGAAATATGGATAATGAGTGGTGATCGTCCAGACGTACGTGGTGATCGATGGGTTTGCGAGGTATTTAGTGCCTTCGGTTTCGTTCAGACCCAGAACGGACTTGTAAATGGACTGTGTGTCTGACATTGGATTTTATTCTGTGTTGATTGATCTCTATTAAATATACATCTATTTGGCGGCGGAGAATTTATTCTTTTGCTTAACGCCCTTCTCTGAAACGTACGAGCTCAGAGGTTGTATATCGATGGACATCAGTCGCATGGCGTAAATTGCTAGTGTGGCATGCCTAAGTGGCAAATTATCAGGACTTCTGTTGAAAAGCAAAGTCTTGTGGTGATGATCAAAGCACCGCCTGGGTGGCGTAGCTTTGTGTATAACGTGAATTCGTGAGCCTCACACCCCGGTATGAACCAGAAACGGGAGGAAGGACCTCAGGGAGGACATGCGTTTCTTCCTAGCTAGGGTGGTGTCAGTGACCTACCAGCCCTGACATTTATATACTTTTCACCTATGTGGTTGTTGCTGTTGCGAGGCGCCTCGGTTTGATCAGACGATCCGGGTCCGATGGAGTCATTCGTTGGCTCGTTTACGCCCCCAAAGGGCGGGGAAACGCATTGTTCAGGAATTTTAATCCACATCGGTGGACCGGCCCTGTCGCTCCTAGGGTCACTCGAGCTCTGATCCTGAGACTCGGGCTAGGCAGTCTCGAATTCGGTAAGGACTATCTTTTGCCTTGGTTCATGACGGAAATCCAATTTCCAAATACGACATCGTGCAGATTTGATTGTATATATATATGGCGACATGATATATGGTACCCATGTCGTCTATGATTGATAGTTATGATTCAAATTGTTTTTGAAACATATAAACACTAGTAATAATATCAAATGCTTTTGCTTTATTCGTATCAACCATATTTTGACCATTATAAGGTAAAACTCTATCCTCCGGTTTGTGTTGCATTGTGTGATGGGAACTGAGTCTTATAATGGCTTCATTTTTATAAAAAGCATTGCGTTGTCTGAAAGAATGATTTGTTTTAAAGCACTGGCAATCCAATGGAGTAAACCCGTTCCACGAAAGTGGCGTGGTCCTGTGATTAGCCAAATTATATATGTGTTGAGTAGATTTCTCATACTAGTCCCATGACTGACTCGTAGTTTGTTTCACTTTCAAACTCGGGTGCCCCTTTTTCTGCACGGGCAGCCTTGTATTCAGGTTTAGCTGGTTCTTTCTGGATAGCTGAAGCTGAAGATGGATTCTATTTATCTCTTTTTATGCTGTTCAGCTCCTATTGTACATATTATGTTTGTTTTCCGCTGTAGACATTTATGTATAGCTGAACTGTATTTGTACTAAGTATGATCCTATATACTGTGTAACTCTGATGATTACTTTTATCCAGTATATTCTATTGTTCATTATCTGGTGTATTTATTTAATTCTGTTCTGCTATTATCTGTTTATGTATTATATTCCACGGATTACCCTTGCCACCGTCAGCACGGGGTTTGGGGTCGTCTCACTTGTATGGATGAATGTCTGACAGAGTATTTCCCAAAAGGTCACGTACATTGATTTCTTCGACCGTACCAAGAGTGGAAGCGGAGAAGGAAACACTACTACAAAATAGGTCAGTTGCTTCGGTTATTTACCCCCTGTTGCTTCAGTTCTGGAACCGAAGCAACTGCAGAAGACGCAACAGACTAAAATCTGTTGCTTCGGACAAACAACCGAAGCAAATAGTATTTTGTTGCTTCAGTTATTTTCCATTGTTGCTTCGGTTTAACATCAGAAGCAACTACAGAAGACGCAACAAAGCAAAGATTGTAGCTTCGAATAAAAAACCGAAGCAAAAAATAATTTTTTGCTTCAGTTGTAGCCACAATCGAAGCAAAAAATCCTCTTTCATAAAACCTATTCCCCCATATAAATCACCATTATTCTCATATCAAAACAAATAATAATCATATTCAGACTATAACAATACATAAATAAATGTAATATATGTTAATAATCAACACATTTAATAGAAACAACATATTAATAAAAAAACAATAATTCATAGATAGTGTCAATAATCTGGTCTTACTACTAGAAAGAACCAAATGCAATATATATATATATATATATAATCGAGTCATACGCCAAGAAAGAACCAAATACAATATAATCCGGTCTTACAACAAGAATGAACAAAATAGAAACTATGAATTTCAACTTACGAAATCCCGGCTTCAAAAAGATCCGATAATGCAGTAATGTAATTTTCATGTTAAGGCAAACTTTCAAAAACAAACCAAACGCCTCGTTGAATACCCGCTGCACAATATACATCTACCTGCAAAATTTCAAAAACAAACAAAATGCAATTCTCTGAGTAATGGTAAAACTTTAATAAACAGATAAATAACGGACTATGCAATGCTGGTTTTATATCGACATTTAAAAAATTAAAATGCTACTACAATACTACACAGTTCACTGCAGTACCACTCAAGTACAACAACCACTCAACTACAGTTCACTGTAGTTTTATAGTGACATTTAAAAAACTAAAATCCCGACGAACAACAATTCACTACAGTACTGCAATACTGCATGCTACACAGGCATTTAAATTACTGCAAAACATACCACTCAAATACCACAAAACTACACGCTACACCAGTCAATCACTGCAATACAACAATCTCCTTCGAATACAGTTCACTGCAATTGATATTAACTTCAATTCAAGTACATTTAAACTTATGCTTAACCAAAAGTTGTTAATTAGATTCTGCCAAAACCTCAGGCTCATTTATGTGTGCATGGGTTTTTGGTCAATCATCTAAATTATTTTGGTTTTGTGTTTGCTAGTATATCTTATACTGTGGTCCTTACTTCTTTATCCTTTTCATGCATCAATACTAGCCTAATTTCTTGAGAATATAGTGATTTATTTGATCAACGTGTATGATCTAAGTTGATTGAAGCAGTTGACCCTTCTGAAATTTAAGAAAATAAAACCTTTAAAAAACTCTGATATCACGTTGTAGAGGCTCCTACTTCCTAAGCCATTATAGATAAACTGCTTCAACAGTAATAAAATTACCGTTATCCTAAGCCATTATAGATAATATTAACAAAGACAATTTGTCTCAATATAGTAAACCATTATGCTGTGCCATTAGGATTTTCTCTGCGCTTGAAATTTAACACTAGCAAACTGACTAAATATTAATACGAAAGAACAATAACGACATACAGTCACCTGTAGATTAATTTGCATGCCAAAATTGGAAGGTAAATTAAAAACATAAGTATCCAACACTGTTGCATTTGTAGCTAGATCTTTTTATGACCTCTCAAATGTTATTCATTCAATGTAAACTCTGACACTCCCCTCAAACTCTGAAACTCAAAATCATCCTCATTCTGGACCTTCTTTTTTAAAGTTAATGTATTTCAAGAACAAAAATTCCCACAGATCTGCAAACCTTAGGGCATATTTTCTGAATTAAAATTCAATGTAGTACTCATGAAAACTGTCACACCTAAAGAAACTCAAATAAATTTAACATGAAATATTCATTCACACAAGAATCTATATATGTGAACCTGGTATGTTAATACAAATTTGTATGGGGTGTGACGCACTCAAAACTTGATTATATACCCAAATCTGAAATTATACACTTGTCCAGAACCTATATATATTCAAAATCTATACACATCTATGAGAAAAAGTAAAATTCACATGTACTTAAAGCTTCTACCTGCTCAAAATTTAGATCTTAAAGGTCTGACATGCTCAAAACTAGATATATCTGGGAATGTTATATATTTAAAACTGCAAATTCAGTGAAATTTAAGGGTTAAAAATCATACAAACACGCGTGCACGCGCGCACGTGTGTGTGTATATATATATATATTATATATATATATATATATGAAATATCATTTTTATACATCTAAATCCAAGCATACTAAGAGTCATGTATTTAAGAACTCACACACATTAAACTTTGGTCTGATAAATATAAAGATAACATGTTTTCGAAAAACTTGTACATAGCTAACACTATGCATGTATTTGGAACTGTAGTATTCAAAATCTTTGTATCCTAAGCAAAAAAACATTTTAAAACCGTTGCTTTTAAAACTCAGTTAAATCTAACACAAAATATTCGAAACTATATCTGTGAACCAGGTACATTAAAACACATTAGTATGGGGTATGATGCACACAAAATTTGGTTATATACCCAAATCTGAAATTATACACTTGCCAGAACTTTTATCTATTCAAAATCCATAAACATCTATAAAAAAATGTCAAATTCACATGTACCTAGAGCTTCTACCTAATCAAAACTTATATATTAAAGAACTGACACGCTCAAGGCTAGGTATACCTGGAAATGTTATATATTTAAAACTGCAAATTCGTGAAACTAAGAGTTAATTATAGTTAACACTAAAATACTAAATACTTAACACTAATTTTTTTTTACAATACTAATCATACATGTAAAATTGGAAGTTAATTATAGTTACTTTGCTGCATTTATTTCACATTACCAGTATTTCATAATTCAAGTGTTCCCGTAAACATGCAAAGTAATATATGGAGGTGAATGGACAAATCAGCATGGAAATGGCAACACAACACAGCATGGCCATGAACATGGACACAACTTTGGGCAATGTATAATGACCGTATATGCCAAAGCAACCCAAACAGAAGTACATTATTGCAAAATAATGGCAAAATAATCAAAATGCCAGGTATTTTCACGTTTTGAACAAGTTGACATTTATAACTCCAAAATAAGTTTATACAATACACACACTTGCTGGCAAAAACTGTAGACACATACATCTATATGATGGATTGACAAATTTGGCAAGCCATTTGTCATAAGGTATTTCAATGATATATTTTTATCTCAAAATAAGTTTATACATTATTTACTTCTATTATCGCTATCTTTATCATTTATACGCATGTACCCATTAGCACATTTATGGTTTGAACCTTTGGGATTAAAATAGTAAAGGAACTATAGTTGTTGACTCACCAATACATATATTACTGTTGTTGTAAAAAAATTGGGGTTCTAGGTTATTCAAATAAAAAGGGTCCAACAACAAGTTACAATATAAGTAAAAGCAATTTTTCTCACAAGACAAGGCAACAACGTACAGTACAGAACCCCAATCAACTGTTTATATAGATCAGTTGCAAAAATTAATTAACTTGAATCAAATATTAACCGTGAGTGATTACTCACCTTTGAACGGCTAAGACGAAATACGCCGGAGCAGCAGGGTGATACGCAGTCGAGGCCAATGGTTGCTGGACCTTGGGTGGTTGTCGATGGGCTTCGATTGATTGATGCAGATAACGATTTGCCAGGGCTTTGGAGTGGAGGTCGACCTCAGTGGCAGGGTAGCGACGTGGTGAACCTCTGATGATGGCGCGCGATGTGACAAAGGAGGCGAGGATTTCGGGTGTGATTAAATCTGGTGATGGAGGGCTTTGCGCCATTTTCGGTGATGAAATTTTTTTGGGGAAGAACAGATTTTTTTTCTCTTGCATCGATTTTCGATTTGGGAATGGAAAAGAAATGTTGGTTGAAATCGAGAGACCATTATCATTGAATTTAGGGTAAAAAATTATCGTGAAATAGAAGAATGAATGAAGAAGAGACGGTAAAAGAAAATAAAATGGAATTGGAACGGTGAGCATTAAAACAACTAGGGACGCGAAAAGTAAAAGAGGACACGCGTTCAAAATGGCAGAAAGGTTTGAACAGGTGTAAACAAAATAAATAACGTATTTTAAGTGTAACATTTAATTATACTATGCATTATACTATGAAATATACATACCTCAAATACAAGTTTAAATTTATTTTCCAAACCCAAATTCAAATCTAAAATTAAATAAGTAAATCTCAAAATAAATTTTAAAAATCAAAATTTAAAATTTCTCTTAATATTTACATACCATATACTACACAAACACCATACTCGTATATTTTATATTTCAAATACTACCAAAAATAAATTTTCAAAAGCCAAGTTCAAATCTAAAATAAATTATAAATAAATCTCAAGTTAAAATTTTAAATCGAATTTTAAAATCTCCCAAACAACATGCACAACTAGTTTAAAATATTAACATCTTTTAATCTAACCGACTATTTAGATTCAAAGATATAAAATTTTAAATTCACACTTGTAAAAATGAATTCAAAAATCAATTTAAATAGATTAAATTTGAAATTCCAAACGAATTTCAAAATCATAAACAAATATCAATTTCTAATTAAATAAATTAGATTAAATTGTCAAAATTATTTATATTTCAAAACTTATAATTTCTCAACAATATATTCAATTAGTTTTACAATATTAATAATGTTTAATTTTAACGAACTATTCAGTTTCTAATATTAAAAATATTATTCACACCATAAAAATAAATTTCAAAATCGAGTTAAAAATTAACTAGATTTTAAAATTAAAATCAAATATCAAGTATAACATAAATTTGCGACACTGAATTAAATTAACTCCAAATATTTAATTGCCAAAATACTTGGTTCGTTACAATAAGGCTTATCGATTTGTATATATGCTTAAAAAATCTTAATTTTTTTAGTATTAAATATTAAACATAATTACTATTATTTTTGGTAAGGCTTAAATATAATTATTAGTTATGGTTACAAATAAAAAATTCTAAATATCTTTCAAACTAATTGAACTACTAAATATTTGTCTTAACTATTAATCATTAATTATAAATAGTCATTATTAATTAATAATTATTTAAAATTTATTACTATTATTTTTGGTAAGGCTTAAATATAATTATTAATTATGGTTACAAATAAAAAAAATAGATATAATAAATTTTAAATAATTATTAATTATTTATAATAATCCATAACTGTAAATTATTTATTAATAATCGTTCATTATAATATATTATAAATAATGACATATATAAGGTTGTCTATTATTATTGATATTTGCATTTGCTTTGGTAAAATAATTCGTTGTTGCTTCGGTGCAGTTGTTTCTGTTCTTATGGAACTGATGCAAATACATTATTTGCTTCGGTGCATTTGCTTTAGTTTCTAAGCAACCGATGCAAATAACATAATTTGCTTTAGTGCATTTGCTTCGGTTTTTGGTACAACAGAAGCAAATTATAGTATTTGCTCCTGTTATTGGCACAGCCGAAGCAAGTAATACCATTTGCTTCGCTGCATTTGCTTTTGTTGTTACCAAAACAGAAGCAAATGATACTATTTGCTTCTGTTATAAGAACAACCGAAGCAAATGAGGCGAAGCAACAGACCTGTTTTGTAGTAGTGAAACTTCTTTAGCTAACACGTAATGTACTGTTGTAGACGTCAATTAGTGATTTTCAATGGATCTAACAATGTGGCATTCGAAGTTAATCTGATGTGATGATAAAGCGTAACCTCAAGCCTCATCAACCGGTAAATGACAAAAATCGGGCAGGCAGCATGGCTATGTAGGTCGCACCTATTAGGGTGTATAATCACCTGATCTAGCGTTTCATTTATTTCTAAAAATCTATTGTTGATGTTGTCCCATTCGGGAAACGGTTGCTGATCCCAACCGTTGGTGATATACATTCGATACACTCAAGCAAAATCAGTGGTCGGTCATGTGTGGTCGGGTTGCAAGATGTTCTTGTTGAACCCAGTGTATTCCTTTCTATAGGTACACTAGCGAAAGGTGGTTCCATACCTTGTCATAGTTGGAAATCCATTACCCAATACGTGCTTGCGGTTTTTCTTGTATACTATATATGTAGAACGTGAGATGAAAGCGTTTCTGCTAGATGATGATTATATTGTGGTTGATAGACATTATTATAATATCAAAAGGTTTTTGATATAAAGATATTTTGGATTCTCATAAGGGAAAAACCCGTTCCGTTATACGGCGTGGTCTTATGAGATATCGTTTACTTGTTCGAACTATTTTAAACTGTTTTACTCATACCAGTCCCATGACTGACCCGGAGTTTATTTTATTTTGTTTTCCCTAAACTCTTGGGTGCCCAATTTTGTACGGGCAGTCAAGTAGTCGGGATTTACAGATACTTGAAGAGCTGGAGCAGGAGGCTTCAGGATCATATAGCTATAGTTTATTTCCGCTGTGTTGTAAGTGTTGTACTCTGGTAATGTTATTGTATACATATAAATCTTTTATTTCAAGGATATGTTATCTATTATATGTTATTCGTCCCGCTGTGAGGATCGTGTTACTCTGATGTTATGTTCTTCTTCTTCTTCTATTCTAAGTTTCTACCTTATCTTTCCTCACCCTCTGCCTTCTTTCTATTAGTTGCCTAGTTTCCAGTTTAATTTGGGGTTGGACTTGTGTTTTTGGTCAGCTCAAATTGGATCGGATTTTCGAGTCATTACACCTAGAGTTTATTGTTTTAACCTAAACTCTGGGTGCCCCTATTTTCCACATGGCCAGCTAGTAGTTGGGTTTTTTCAGATATTCCTTTTCACAGGATCCTGGATTTACAGCTGAAGTTATACTCGGAAAGCTCGGTATTTGTGTATTTCTTTCAGTTGTGATATATATGTATTATTTTTCCGCTACTTTATAATTTTAAATCTCTGATATTTTCCTATATGTAATATTTATTCATACTCTATTATATTCGTGTACTCTGATGTAAATTGTTGTAATAAGCAATGAAATGTTCTTCTGTTGCATTCTGATTTGTCATGTTCTCAACTCAATCCTGGCTCTCCCGTAAGGGCGAGTTTGGGTCGTTTCACTAATAGACTTTCTCCGATATACATTTGAATCCCCGAAGGATCAAAAGGTGTAAATCACAGATGAAAATGTGGTATAAAAGTTAGTACAAAATATCTTTGGAGTAAGTGATCAAGATGCAAAATAAAGGAGGTGAGTGTTCCTGAAGAAACACTTAAAGGTGATTTGAAATAAACCAATGACATGATTGTTAAAATAACCCCAAAAGTGGTTTCGGTACCTAAAGCATGATAATTTTTGAGATCTCAATAAATCATGTATAGAACTAACAAGAAATAATCATCGATGATAAATTACTAAATAATGAAGCGCTTATTTATAAATGGATTAAAAATCCCATATTAGAGAGAAACATGATTGGTCATCATGGAATTCTTCTAAATAAGATATTTGGACCTGTAGTCTGTAAGATATGAACCTGTAGTTCATAAGATAAAAATAGAAATATATATAATGACAAAAGCACATGGAAGTTACTGAAGCACCATAGAGTGTCAAGTGCCATGAGCATTGTATTTTTCAGAGATAATTGAATTGATTAAAGCGGTGAAAGTGTTTAAAACGCTTACAATACCCTGAAGGTATAAACGATGAAAGTATACAAATTCTGGAAGAATTTAAATTACGTTGTTAGTGATAAATAATGCAAAGAGCAAGAAATGTAGATTACAACATTCTTTTAAGTATTGTTGTGATGAAAATCTTGATATAATTCATGATGAGTATATCACTTCCTGCTTTCAAGAATTGTTGTAATGAAACTCTTAATATTCATTGAAGTGGTAGTTGCGATATGCAAAACTTATTATAATATATAAGTTCCTAAAGAACATAAATAACATTTGTTATTATAAAGAATACCAAGAACATGGATGATAGATTACAACATTCTTCTAAGTATTGTTGTAATGAAAAGCTTGATATACTTCAAGGTGTGTAGATTACTTCCTGCTTAGTATTGTTGTAATGAAAATCTTGATATACTTCATTATTATAAGTATTGTTGTAATGAAATCTTGATATACTTCAAGATGAGTAGATAACTTCCTGCTTAGTAATGAAAGTTTTTTTATTCATCAAATATGTATTGCAATATGCAAGTCCGATTGAAACAAAAAATTATAAGCACCCGAAGGGTATTCATAAATGAATATTAGTAACATACAAATCACAAAAGGAAGGCGTTTTAAGTAAGAAAACATGCCTGAAGCATGGAAATGCACATGAAGTTTTAAAAGAAAAACTTCATTAAGAAGTATTTGTAAGCAATTTGAGTAATTGAAAGAAGAATACGAATTCAGAGGAAATTATTAAATCAGGGGGAGCATCCATAAGTATGATATAATGCACTCTTTTTCCTTAACTAAGTTTTTCCCACTGGGTTTTCTTAGTAGGTTTTAATGAGGCATGGGTCATGATCCAGAAGTATCAACCAAAAAGTAACATACAAAATTAAGTTATAATGTACTCTTTTTTCTTATTTAAGATTTTTCCCACTGGGTTTTTCTTATTATGGTTTTAACGAGGCATTACATTGATCCAAAAATATCATACTACTTTTGACATAGCAAATATGACATTTTATATTGTACTCTTTTTCCTTCACTAAGATTTTTCCCATTGGGTTTTTCTTAGTAAAGTTTTGACGAGGCAACATTTTGATCCAGAAGTATCAAACATCTTTTGATGCAGTAAACTATTTTTTATAAAGACAAGGCAAATTGCATGGCTCGGATTCAAGTGAATTATATCATGGGTGATAGGATGGAGAATATTTCTTCTAAATTTCTCGTCACACATGAATAAAAGGATAACAAAAAAGAGGATAAACAAATTCAGTTTCAAGAAAAGCGAATAGATCTGTTCTCAAAGGCAATTCCTAAACCAACATTCCAGAAGATGATGTACAAAATTAGCATGCGTCAACTACATCAATGGACTAATTGAACAATGAGTTATAGATAAGGGAACATATAAAATTATGCTACAATGCACTCTTTTCCTTCACTAATAATTTTTCCCACTGGGTTTTTGTTAGTAAGGTTTTTAATGAGGCATTATCTTGATCCTGAAGTATCAACACTTACGGTAACATTGTAAAACATGTTACCTAAAGATGAAAGAAATTTGCACTCTTTTCCTTGTTTATGATTTTTCCCACAGGGTTTTCATTAAAAGGTTTTTAATGAGGCATTGTTTTGATCCGGAAGCATCAAACTCCTTTAAGGAATATCATTTTAATATGATATTCATAATGTCAAACGTTGCGTACTATTTTTCTCGTTCAAGGTTTTTCCCATTGGATTTTCTTGATAGAGTTTTGAAGGCAACAGACAATAGTTGTATCGACTAAACGAATATATGCAAGTAAGATAATAATAAGGGGAAGCAATCATCATATATGTTTTAAAAGGGACAACTTCAAGTTAGCAGAGCATTCAAGATTTTGAAGACGCATATTCAAGGGAGAGTGTTGTAATATATAAGAGTGAATATGCTTTTGTGATATTTTATTTAGTCCCACATCATGGGAATAAGTTTAACATCAGTTCCAAAGCCTATATATAAAGGAGCCAATGTAATAGAAATGTAGACACTTTAAGTGATAGAAATAAAAGTCTCTCCTCTATCTTTTCTGTTCTCTCTAATGGCTTCTTGTTTAAAATATGTTCTGTTTTATTTTATAACAATATATATATATATATAATTTGGAACTATAATATAATTATTTAATAATGATAGTTTGGCTAAAGTCCCTATTAAGTTTCAAAATAGCCCAAACATCCTTGTCAAAAAATGTATATAAATTAGGTCCTTAGAAATAAGTTAACTAATAATTGTATAAATTTACACAATAGAAAAATAGTGTAAAGGACAAACTTAAGGATAACTTTTTTGTTAAGTTAGTCCTTGTGCCTAAAAACCCCATCAGTGAATAGTTGCAGATATTTATGCAGTTATATCCAAAAATTGCAGAAATTTCCATAATTATTCACCCAAAAAGTTACCAAAATGTCTGCAATTTTTAACAGAAAAATTGCAGACATTTATGCAATTTTCTGATAAATTGCATAAATGTATGTAATTATTCACTGAATAATTGCATAATCTTATGCAATTATTCAGTAATTAAATTCTAAGCACATAACTTACAATTCTTTTTTGAAAAGGAGTTTTTGTGCATTAAATTTAATTTTATGGATCTAAGCCTAATATTCACTACTTAATAACTTTAAATAATTAAAACAGAACTAAACAAATTTCTTAGCTTAGAAAGTTCACAAAATATTCATACATGCTTAAAAATTTCCGAAATTTAAAACCCATCTCTAAAATATTATTTCTCGCCTTATCCTAAAGTTTCATGGCATTTTGGTGTAAAATGATAGAGTTTCAATGCAAATCGTACATGAAGCTTCATAAAATGCAACTTATCATCAACAAGCATACATGAACAATCATCTATCATTCAAACATGACATAATAACACATACAAACAAGCAACAATTTGGATTTAAACACGAACCCGAATCAAAAAGCAACAAGAGTGAGTGAATATTATTACTTACCTTGATTGGTTAAAAGAGACTTGAAATTTGAATGTCATTAATTTCCTAAGCTTGATTCTCTTTTAGCTTATGTTTTCTTCCTCTTTTCCTAGTAATGGGTTGCCCTCTTGTTTTAATTTTCGAAAGAAATTATGAATTAGGAAATGAGAGTAGATAAAGGTTAGGTGCATAGAAAATATCTTTCTTCCTATATTTCCCATCTCATATTGCTACTTCTCTTTATCCAGTCTTAGTTAAACCAGTTAGTTCATTAACTATGGCTCGACTCGTTCCCTTATAAAATATCATTAGCGCTGATTTCATATCAAAGCCTTATCTAAATATTTCATTCTTGGTTTTCATATATAGACAAGCTTAATTCATTGGCTTTTACTGCTAAGCATATGATAAAATACTTTACAAGTATGAGTAAGTTAACAATATCGACATTTTTTCAACCTTTTCTTCTTAAATTTTCCTAGGTCAAGAGTGGAGCCTGTAGGTTAGAGCATAATTTCTTCTAAAACTCTACTCAAAAATCAATCTTAACTCTCACAAATAGATAACTATACTTCATAGGCTTTTAGTATTAAACATTGTTAATTACTTTTAAACTAGTAACACATAAAGATTAAGTCTAATAGTTGACTTCTGATCTCTTTTCATTTAGTTAATACTTTTACTAATTAAAACATCATTTATTAGTAAAAGTTCTTTTATCTAATAAAAATTCATTTACAAATTTTAACTATTCATTTGTACATTTTTCAATACTTAGAAATATATCTACACAAATCCAAATAGTATAAAAATATTCGCAATCCTTAAACAAGATTTCACACTTTCATAAGTATACATTAATGGGTTAAAAATTCCAATTAAACATTGTTACTATAAAAACAAAACATTTTTAGTTTTTCTTATCTTTAAAACATTCATTTAAAGGATCTGCTTGTATTCATAAGTATAACTTAAAAGGGTAGAAGATAAATGTAATTAGCGCATTATCACTATAAACCGGAAATCATTTTCATACTTGTTATTATCTTTTCAAACATTTTGTAAGATCTAAGTATGCCTATATATATCAAACAAGGTAATATACTTGTCAATAACTTTGCAAATCCATTCATTATAATATTAGTCACTTGCTTCCATTCTTTTATAAATTACTTAACATACTTTTCCTAACTTATATATAAGCTTTAAAAATACTTATAAAGAGGCTTTAAATATCTATGTAAAATATTATTTAAAAATGTCTAATTTATAATTCGAAGAAAATAAACTAAAAGCATATTTTATATTATAAAATTTATTTACTTTGATTATTCATTGATAATTATTAAAAAAGTTAAAATTTAAACCAATTTTAAAATAATAAAAGAAATTTATAAAAACATCCCTAAAAATTTTAGTAAAAAATAACAAATTAAAATATCAGTTTTCAAAAATTATTACGTTAACAACTTTTACATCATCTATAAATGATGTTAAAGTCTTGTTAAATAATAAACATAAAAAGGCACAATCTTTGCAAATAATTTAACCTCTTTAACAAATGAATTGAGACTTGAAAATTATATTGTAATTACTACCATTAGATTACTTGAAGCTTATGGAAAACAAACCTATAAGGATATCTCTTGATTTATTTTTAAAGAATCCACATTTATACTCTACTTTAGCCACTTTGTTTGACTAGGTCTTAAATCTTTTAAATGTTATTTTTTTGGTAATAAGTACACATATAATACTTATTACAAATGCAAAGAAGCCTTTAAGAAGACTCTCATTGTTAGCTCTGAAAATTTCCAAACATAAGGCATTTTCAAAGTGTATTTGTAGTGACCTTTCCACTTCTAACTTTCACAACTTTGGTTTGCGATTTCTGTAACTTCTCGAACCATTTATTTACTATCCAATATAAATAGTAATGCACAAAGAACAATCCAAATAATTTATTCGAATTTAAGGTCACAAACCTTTCTTCGCACTAGTTAAAGCTAAGGGATGTCAAAGTGCATGTATAATGACTATAGTTATATAGACTATTATAATACATTTCAAATTAAACATATGATCTGAACAACCATATAAACATCAAATCAAGATGACGTCACATGTTATAGAAGGTAACAAAAGTGAAGTTGTACAATATAAAGTTGGAATTTACTTTCAAAAGCAAGAGGGCTCCAAAGTGATGACTTCAATTAGATAATGTCACTTTATCATCCTAATATCTCACCCTACTTAAGTTTAGGTTAAGGTTATCTCACATTATAATGCAGCGAGGATAATTAGCCTAACAATCTATAAATCATGCATGGGACGATTACCAACCAATGAAAAATTATATGCATGGAGATCTCGGCTAAGACTAAGTGTGCTTTGAGTGATCAAAATCATGAAAGTCGCGAACATATATTTTTAAAGTGTAAATTTAACACTTATCTATGGATCAATTTTGAAATCGATTCATGCTCCCATCAACTTAGATCAAGCTTTGGCTTATGAGATCCGAAGTTTTTTGGCTTTATTTGATCGTAAAGGAATTAGAAGGAGCATAAATTGCATTAGGTTTTTCCATGGTCATTCATCAAACCTGGCAAGAAAAAAATGTCATAATTTAGAGTACATGCAATTTTAGATAGAGTAGAAAGAGAAGCTAATTGACTAGGAGTTTTGCGCTCAGTTTTAAAGGCTACGCGAAATGTAGGAAGGGAGGACATTGATGTTTTTCAGAGCTAGAATATTATTATGGATCTAAGATGACAGTTTGTAGGTTTAAACATATTGTTTTTTCTATTTTTGGGTTGTAACGGTTGGTTAGGTAGAGGTTAGAAAGAAGAATGGGTTGAGTTGGTCATGTTGTATTTTTAATTTTATAAGTATATTTGTATTGAGAATGTTTAAGATTAATTGTTCACTTTTCCTTTTCAATCTAGCAAGGTTATTTTAAGGAGGTAGGCTTGTTAGAATCCGTTTAGTCATTAATAAAATGCCCAACTGCAAAAACAACATATACATGAAATATTATTTATAAACATAGTTTACATAACATACTTAAAATATATACACATATGTGACGTTTAAATATAATTGGTGTTAATCTTCCTTTTAACGAAGTCGTTGCACTTTGTATTTGGAGATTGAATAACTCGGAAATCAAGTACTGATTATTATATGAAGCTATGAAAAGATGGACACATCAGGATATCATTTTAGAAAAAACTAGATTGGAATCCAGAATTTGGCTAAGTATTGGAGCAATCTAAATCTGAAGAAAAGGGACATGATTGGAAATTTGATTTAGCATAGGATTGGTACCAATCCGCGATATAGGAGTTCAATATTGATAAACTTCAGTTGAAACACATTAATAGCTTGGAGTCAAGAGCTCAAATCATCAGACCAAAAGTGGAAGAGGCAAGGATGCTCAACGAGGGACCCACCTGGGGGTCATGTGACACCCCACGTCCGTTAATGTCACTCACAAAGGGAATGCATTAAGTTTCGTGAAGCGTTATAGGTAAATAGACACAGAATATTATATGACAGATATGAATAAGATAGCAGCGGAATTTCAAATTTTTATTTCAAACACAAATCATACATCATGGTCCAAGATACCATAAGTCACAAAACCATTACAACAATATAACTTCTGTCTTTTACCATCAGAGTACATAAATACTTAAAAGAAAACATAATTCCCCGAACAAGAGAGACAAAGCCATAGTAGAGATAAGAATTTGAGCCATACTTCGAAAGCAGCTCTAGCAAGATGATAACTGAGTCCTGACTAAGCCTGAGTGTTCCCACCTTGAGAACCTTGGGGGGGAACGGAAGAAAGAAGAGGAAACAAAAAGGGTCAGACATAAAGTATGGCGAGTCTAGTTACTTTTAGCAAGTAAATAAATAAAAGTAGCATGATAGGCATATAAAGTGGATAAGAGAGAGATTACTACATAAAAGGAAGGTGTGACAAGGTAGACAGGATAAGGTGTATACGATTCCCTAATGATTACTCTGCACTATTACTAGTATAACCGAAATGAGATGATCCCTTACACTTCAAGGTAGTAGACTTAGGCATGCGTCCAAATATACCCTAATTACTACCCTAATTGATCGGCTCCCTACTCCATAGATAATATGTGTCGGCCCCACAGTAGGATGTATCACATCCTAAAGTGGCAACCCCTCGCTGATATGTACAGCCTCATATCTACAGGTGTCACGGTCGTCTTATCCCCTTCGGCCCGGCTCATGCACGCACATGGCCCGGTCGGTTTACGCCGCCAACACCACCCTCCACGTTTGGATCTCTTACAATTAGTCCAGTAAGCATGCCCCTTCTCCGACCTAGTTTGGAGTTCTCTACTCGATACATACTCCAGGTTAATGACTGAAACGGGTCCCATACAATATGATACAATCTCTCCCCTTTGTCTTGTATCCTCCACTAGGTTTTCGACAAGTTATATTTACCCTAAAGGTGTCTTTAATTTTATATAACCCCAGTCTTTCTACCGGTTATGTTTACCACTAGGTGTCTTTAATTACATAACCTTATCGGGCTAGGTTTGTGGGCCTATATGAAAATATTACCCACCCCCTCAGACTTACTTAACCAACCCACTGTCTAACCAATTTTACTTAACCCTAACTTTAGTTCATAATCATACAATCCCTATGGATTAGATTAGGTTAAGTAGTCCAGTTCATTACCATGTCCATTTATGGTTTATAATGGGCTAGACCTCCCACATTAGGCCTACGATTTGTGGATGTTGGATATGTCGGTCGAGTCCGGGCAGACTTCTTCCACAAGTTGGGCCTAACCTCGTGTCATAGCCCGATTCGTATTTGCGCACTTAGACCTCTCACATTAGGTTCAACATTAGTGGCTGTTGGATATGTCGGTTGGGTCCGGGCAGACTTCCACCACTAATGCAACCTAACCTCGTGTCATAAGTGCAATTACAATTTCTAATTGTAATCCTAGACATTTCATTCTTATCCAATTCTTACCTATGTCTTTATAGGTGATTATGTCCCTAATTTCCCCTTTTTGAATTATATGTCCAATTCATAAACATTACATAAATTATGCCAATTCTAACCTTTTTCCCCCGTTCCCTAACTAACGCATTCGCATATATTTGGCAACATCTAGGCTAGAAAGTAGCCTAGTCATAAACAATAAAAGGAAAAGTGATGGGAATATGACAAAGGTGATTGTTTTGGCATAAACATAAACTAGCATGGTTATAAGGTGGACATATAAGCATAAATCTGATGGACTTGTGGCAGTTAATTGATTCTAACATAACATGATGTCATAATAAGCATAATAAGATCTAAATTAACAATTTAGATGTCCAACTGGTTTAGATCTAATATGATAAGCACAAGGTGATAAACTAGATCTGATTAAAAAATTTGATGTCCACATAATTCAGATCTAATAGTTAAAACTAGATATAATACTAATAAGGTCAAGATCCACATCATAGAATGTTACAATAGATCTAACAAGATAGAGATTTAGATTAATAGTTAAAAATAGATCTAACACAAATAAGGTCAAGATCCACATCATAGAGTGCCACAAAAGTTACAATAGATGCAACAAAATAGAGATTTAGATCCAAGTTATAATCAATTTTTAGAATGTCATATGTTCGCAATTTACAATGGATCCAGTATAATATAGGCACATGAACAAATCCAAACTATTGTCATATCACGTTTACTTTTATACATCTAAATCTAAAAGCAACTAGGAACTCATAGTGTTTGGATTAGAAAATAGAAGAAGAATGGATCTTGAACCTCTAACTGAATTACTTAAGTTGATAGTTTTAGGAGATTAACGGATCCAATTCAGTTCTGACATCGGCAGAGTTTGGCCCCCATGGATTCTCAATGAAGAAAACATGGAAAAGGGACCTCTATATGTAGCTGGTATCCCTCTCTAAACCAACTGCCACCTCAGCCTAGGGGTTTCGACACCCCTAAAGGTGGGTCAGCCCCGGTGTCGACACCTCTTAAGGGGGGTCGACCCCCTAGAGCGGGAAATTTGTCGCCATAAGAATTTTTGATTTTTGGACCCTTTCTGGATAAGTGCTGACTCATATCTGACTCATATGTGTATCATATGTATATACATATTTCTTCTGCGTGTATACAAACTTAAAACCCTCATAACTTCTTAATACGGTGTCCGTTTTACGCAAACCAAATGTCTATCCTGACCAGAATTTCGAGACGGACGCAATGGCACAGTCCATTTTCCTTAATTCTGAATATTAAATTAATTATTACTTAATTTATCCTCTTCTAATGTTGTTAAAATATGGGGTGTTACATTCTCCCCTACTTAAAGGATTTCGTCCCAGAAATATATAAGTTGAGAAGAATGCATATCCTACCATCCATCATCCATCAGTCACTGGCATCCATTGTCCTTAAAGATTTCTAATGCTTATATGGATATATGCAAAGGTGTGTGTATATGTCCCAATACTAATGCAAAGATCAGGCGGTCTACTGATTCAGTTGGCCTCCTTAAAGCAATATATGTTAGTGCCATGAATCCAATATGTATGCAAATAATCCTATTGTATCATGTGAGTTCTATATGTGTGTACACTCATTCGTCCTAATGCAACATTCATATGCTATTACATCCATTTCCATCCATAAAAGAAAAGAAAATGCACACATATCCATATGCAGTATGAGAGTGATTGAACCGATCTAGTGCCTAATGTGTGTGTATATGCATCCACAGGCAGCCACTAGCAAACACTTGCATCCATTTGCATCCATCAAACATAACATGTCTCAAACACATGTTTACATTCATAGGATTCCTATCTAAAGGTCGAAGATACTATGGATAGGATATACTCAAATGATAGAAACAAGTATTGATAAAACTTAGGAAAAAGGAGTTAAGAACATACCCTTGGAAAGGAAAGGGTACGAAGCACGAATATTGTCTTCGGTCTTCCAAGTCGCATCCTTTGGGTTATCTCCTCCTTGAACCTTTATCAACTTGATCTCTTTATTGCGTAGCGTCTTAACTTCTGATCCAAGAATACGGGTAGGGACTCGCCTGGCTGTCGCTTCCCGTTCCACTTTTACTTCTTCCAGTACACTCGGCTCAACTATTTTTGCGGTGTCATGCAGGCACTTCTGCTGATGAGAAATGTGGAAAACATCATGAACGCCGGATAGATTTTCTGGGAGCTTTACTCTACAGGCCATTTGGCCGATCCTCTCGGTTATGGGAAATGGTCCCACAAACCTAGGTGCCAACTTCCCTACCGATCCGAAGCGAACCACATTCCTCAGAGGTGATACTTTGATAAAAACCAAGTCTCCCACTTCAAATTCGATATCGGTCCTTCTCTTGTCTGCATAGGACTTCTGCCTATCCTGAGCTGTCTTCATCCGCCGTCGAATAAGGTCAATCTTTTCAGACGTTTTCCTAATCATATCAGGTCCAAGTAACAATCTTTCTGTAGATTCCCACCAATAAGTTGGTGATCTACAGGGTCGTCCGTACAATGCTTCGAAGGGTACCATGCCGATGCTGGATTGATAGCTGTTGTTACAGGAAAACTCTACTAAAGGAAGGTGCTCTTCCCAAGTCCCTCCGAAATTTAGGAAACACAGTCTCAAAAGATTCTCTAGAATTCTATTCACCCTCTCCGTCTGCCCATAAGTCTGAGGATGATAAGCGGTGCTCAAACACAACTGTGTACCTAATGCTTCTTGCAAGCTCCTCCAAAATTCACTGGTAAAGACGGGGTCACGATCGCTTACAATACTGGAAGGTACTCCAGGAAGACGAACTATCTCCCGAACATAAATTGCTCCCAACCATGATGTCATCCTCTTACTCTTAACTGGAATAAAGTGTGCTCTCTTAGTGAGTCTATCTACCGCAACCCAGATACTGGTGTTGCCTTTCTTCGATCCAGGAAAACCATCTATGAAATCCATAGAGATGCTCTCCCATTTCCACTGAGGAACCTCCAAAGGATGAAGTAAACCACCGGGCATCTTTTGCTCAGCTTTAACTTACTGCCAAACTAGACATTGAGAAACAAACACTGCCACATCTTGCTTCATCCCAACCCAAAAGAAAACCCTCTTCATGTCTCTGTACATTTTATCACCGCATGGATGAATGTTTATTTTAGAATGGTGGGCTTTTTCTAGGATTGTTTTTATCAAGCTTCCAGTTTGAGGAACACAAAGCCTTCCATCATGCCACAACCACCCCTTTTCATCTATGGCATATCTACCGAGGTGACTAGAAGTACCCCCTTTCTTGAGCTTATCCATGATGTCTAAAATCTGTGGGTCACCTTGCTGTAAAGCTCCTATCTGATCCATAAGAGTTGGTCGTATCTCCAAGGATGCAAACAAATCAGGCAAAATCTCGATGGAGGGTCTGAAATCAAAAGCTCATATGAACTCCAAGCTCTTCCTCTCCACAAAAAGAGGACTTAAGGCCATCCTCTACCTACTTAGTGCATCTTCCACCACATTACCCTTGCCAGGGGTATAAGCAATCTCAAAATCATAAGAAGCTAAGAACTCCATCCACCGTTATTGCCTTAAATTGAGATCCTTCTGCGAGAACAGATACTTGAGAGATTTATGATTGGTGTATAACTCAAACTTCTCTCCAAGTAAATAATGGCGCCACGTCTTAAGCGCAAATACTATGGCAGCTAGCTCTAGATCATGGGTGGGGTAGTTCTTCTCATGAACTCTCAACTGTCTACCCCCATAACACACTACTTTCCCTTCTTGCATTAGAACCGCACCAAGCCCTGTACCACACGCATCAGTGTAAATGGTAAACACTTTACTCCCATCAGGAAAGGTCAATACTGGGGTTGTTGTCAGAGCCCTCTTCAGTCGTTGGAAAGCAACATCACAATCTATATCCCATGAAAACGCCAAATTCTTCTTTGTCAGCCTGGTGAGTGGGGCTGATATCTTTGCGAAGTCCTTAATGAACTTCTTGTAATAACCTGCCAACCCAAGAAAGCTTCTCACCTCGGTTGCATTTTTAGGAACCTGACAATCTTGCACTGCAACCACCTTTGCGGGATCTACAACTATCCCTTCTTTGGAGACCACATGCCCTAAGAACCTCACCTCTTTTCTCCAAAAATGGCATTTGGAGAACTTTGCCTCAAGCTGATGCGCACAGAGAGTTTTCAAAACTTCTCTCAAATGTTGGGCACGCTCTTCTTTGCTTTTGGAGAAGATCAAAATATCATCAACAAAGGCCACGACAAATTTGTTTAGAAACTCCCGAAACACCCTACTCATCAGATCAACAAAATAGGCGGGTGCATTTGTCAACCAAAAGGTATAACTAGCCATTCAAAGAAACCATCCGGAGTTCTAAAAGAGGTCTTATCTATGTTGTCCTCAGCCACCCTAAATTGATGAAATCCCGTGGCCAAGTCTAACTGAGAAAATACCGAGGCACCAACAAGCTGATCAAATAAATCATCAATTCTCGGAAGCGGGTGCCTATTCTTCTTGGTGAGTTTATTCAACTCTCTATAGTCAACACACAAACGAAGTGAACCATCCGCCTTAGTTTTGAATACAACTAGAGCACCCCATTCAGATATGCTTCGTCTGATAAATCCTTTCTCAAGTAGCTCTCTTACTTGCTTACTCAGCTCCCTCCTTTCCCTTGGAGCCATATGGCACACTGGTAATGCAACTGACTTTGCATTGTCCACCAGATATATACGAAATTCAATCTCGTGCCTCTTAGGTAAGCCCCGTAACTCATCAAAAACAATAGGATAATCCCAGACTATAGGAATAGATTGCAAGTCATCGATAGATGCATCAAGAGACTCTTGGAAACTAAGCATAACCGACCCTTGTGGGTCACAAGAAATCTCGAGGGTCCTCCTATGACAAGTCAGAAACCTAACGACTCTCCTCTCACAATCCAGAATGGAACCATACATGGTAAGCCAGTCCATTCCAAGAATCAACCCATAGCCCGTAAATCCAAGCACATACGCGTCGCACTCAAACTCGACGCCTAACACAGATATTTTCAAACCCCGACAAATCATAGATAAATGAGCCGAACCACCAATGGGGTTTGAAACAACTATGGGATCCACTACCATACTAGTAAATAAGTGCAGAGATTTAACCACAGAACTAGATACAAATGATGTGAAGCGCCAGAATAAAAAAGTGTTCTAATTGGATGATTAGAAAGAGAAATTAAACCTTATACATAAATTTTTCTACCTCTATCAGGAGCACTGATCGCGAGAGCATGCACCTGCCCTCCAGAAGTTCCTACCTTTTGACCTTGTCCCTGCGATCCCTGTTTCTTCGGGCAGTCCCTAGCAAAGTGTCCGACCTCTCCACAGTTGTAGCAATTATTCTTCCTTCTCTTACAGTCTTTGACCAAGGGGCCCTCTTTCCCACAATTGTGACATTTTCTCTTATCCTTGCCCTTGTCGTTCTTTCCACCTTTCTTCTGTTGTTGTTGCTGTTGTTGCCCCTTCTTGGCTACACCTTCTTATTTTGCGATGTTTCCTCATCCTTTACTTCCTTCTTTTCTCCCCTGTCTTCCTCATGCTTTAGGGCCATATCGACAAGCTTTTCAAAAGTGGCCCCCATTGGAATATGGGACATGTCTAACCCATGAAGGGGTTCATTTAGCCCTTTAGCAAACCACAATGCCTTCTTATGCGGAGTATCCACCAGTTCCAACCTGAACCTTGCTAGTTGGTTTAATTTGTTCACATACTCTTTCACTGTCAAATTGCCTTGTTTGAGTGCCAAGAACCTCTCTATCTGCATACTTTTCTCGGCTTGGGAAAGAAATTTTATTTCAAATCTTTATCTAAAATCTTCAAAAGTTTCCACCGGACGTCCCTCTTGGTTAACTTCCCACCAAAATGAGGCTTCGTCTTTCAATAGCCAAGAAGCTAACAGAATCTTCCTTCTATCCTCTACTTCAAAGATTACGAGCAAGTCCTCGGTCTCCTTGAGCCAATTCCGTGCTTTTACGAATGTCTCGTTCCCATGGAATGGCTTCCCTCCCATAGCACGGAAGTCTTTGCAGATTTTAGCAAAATTATCAGCTCCTGGAGGAGGAGGAGGAGGAGGAGGAATGACTAGTGCAGCTGATGGAGGAACGTTTCCTTGGCCTTCGGCAGGCGTCGTGGCCTCCAAATACCTACGGAACCATCCGGGTATCGTAACGCCCTCTGGAATGTTAGGAATGTATGGTTCCCAAGACATGCTGAAAAGAAAAAGGAAGAGATTCAGACAAAGGATCTAAGATATTACATATGGCTTTTTGGGGAATGTTTTCCAAAATCGACTTTTCTTTTTGAAAATGCTTTCTTTTAAAACATTTTTGAAAATAATTTTCAAAAACTTTTATCTAATCTGGTAACCTTCAGCTCTAATACCAAGTGTGACACCCCACGTCCGTTAATGTCACTCACAAAGGGAATGCATTAAGTTTCGTGAAGCGTTATAGGTAAACAGACACAGAATATTACAAGACAGATATAAATAAGATAGCAGTGGAATTTCAAATTTTTATTTCAAACAAATCATACATCGTGGTCCAAAATACCATAAGTCACAAAAACCATTAAAACAATATAACTTATGTCTTTTACCATAAGAGTATATAAATACTTAAAAGAAAACATAATTCCCCAAATAAGAGAGACAAAGCCATAGTAGAGATAAAAATTTGAGTCATACTTCAAAAGCAGCTCTAGCAAGATGATAACTGAGTCCTGACTAAGCCTGAGTGTTCCCGCCCTGAGAACCTTGGGGGGGGGGGGGGGGGACGGAAGAAAGAAGAGGAAACAAAAAGGGTCAGACATAAAGTCTGGCGAGTCTAGTTACTTTTAGCAAGAAAATAAATAAAAGTAGCATGACGGGCATATAAAGTGGATAAGAGAGAGATTACTACATAAAAGGCAGGTGTGACAAGGTAGATTGGATAAGGTGTATACGCGTCCCTAATGATTACTCTGCACTATTACTAGTATAACCAGAATGAGATGATCCCTTACACTTCAAGGTGGTAGACTTAGGCATACGTCCAAATGTACCCAAACTACTACCCTAATCGATCGACTCCCTACTCCGTAGATACTCTGTGCAGGCCCCACAGTAGGATGTTTCACGTCCTAAAGTCGCAACCCCTCCCTGATATGCACAGCCCCATATCTACAGGTGTCACGGCCGCCTTATCCCCTTTGTCCCGACTCATGCACACACATGGCTCGGTCGGTTTGTGCCGCCAACACCACCCTTCACGTTTGGATCTCTTACAATCATTCCAGTAAGCGTGCCCCTTCTCCTACCTAGTTCGGAGTTCTCTAGTCGATAGATACTCCAGGTTACTAACTGAAACGGGTCCTACATAATATGATGCAAGCTCTCCCCTTTGTCTCGTATCCCCCACTAGGTTTTCCACAGGTTATATTTATTCTAAAGGTGTCTTTAATTTTATATAACCCTAGTCTTTCTACCGGTTATGCCTACCACTAGGTGTCTTTAATTACATAACCTTATCGGGCTAAGTTTGTGGGCCTATATGTAAATATTACCCACCCCCTCAGATTTACTTAACCCACCCACTGTCCAACCAATTTTTCTTAACCCTAACTTTAGTTCATAATCATACAATCCCTATGGATTAGATTAGGTTAAGTAGTCCAATTCATTATCATGTCCATTTATGGTTTATAATGGGCTAGACCTCCCACATTAGGCCTACGACTTGTGCATGTTGGATATGTCGGTCGGATCCGGGCAGACTTCTTCGACAAGTTGGGCCTAACCTCGTGTCATAGCCCGATTCGTAATTGTGCAGTTAGACCTCTCACATTAGGTTCGACATTAGTGGCTGCTGGATATGTCGGTCGGGTCCGGGTAGACTTCCACCACTAATGCAACCTAACCTCGTGTTATAAGTCCAATTACAATTTCTAATTGTAATCCTAGACATTTCATTCTTATCCAATTCTTACCTATATCTTTATAGGTGATTATGTCCCTAATTTCCCCTTTTTGAATTATATGTCCAATTCATAAACATTACTTAAATTATGCCAATTCTAACATTTTTCCCCCATTCCCTAACTAATGCATTCGCATATATTTGGTGACATCTAGGATAGAAAGTAGCCTAGTCATAAAAAATAAAAGGAAAAGTGATGGGAATATGACAAAGGTGATTGTTTTGGCATAAACGTAAACTAGCATGGTGATAAGGTGGACATATAAGCATAAATCTGATTAGAAATTTAGATGTCCACATAATTCAGATCCAATAGTTAAAACTAGATCTAACACAAATAAGGTCAAAATCCACATTATAGTATGTTACAAAAGATCCAACAAGATAGAGATTTAGATCAATAGTTAAAAATAGATCTAACACAAATGAGGTCAAGATCCACATCATAGAGTGCCACAAAAGTTACAATAGATCCAACAAAATAGAGATTTAGATCCAAGTTATACTCAATTTAGAATGTCATATGTTCGCAATTTACAAAGAATCTAGTATAATATAGGCACATGAACAAATCCAAACTATTGTCATATCACGTTTACTATTATACACTTAAATCTAAAAGCAACTAGGAACTCATAGTGTTTGGATTAGAAAATAGAAGCAGAATAGATCTTGAATCTCTAACTGAATTGCTTAAGTTGATAGTTGTAGGAGATTAACGGATCCAATTCAATTCAGACACCGGTAGAGTTTGGCCCCCATGGATTCTCAATGAAGAAAACAGAGAAAAGAGACCTCTATATATAGCTGTCAGCCCTCTCTAAACCGACTGCCACCTCAACCCTAGAGGAGTCGACACCCCTAGGTGGGTCGACCCTGATGTCGACACCCCTCTAGTGGGGTCGACCACCTAGAGCGGAAAATTTGCCACCATACGAATTTTTGATTTTTGGACCCTTTCTGGATAACTGCTGACTCATATGTGTATCATATGTATATACATATTTCTTCTACGCGTATACAAACTTAAACCCTCGTAACTTCTTCATATGATGTCCGTTTTACGCAAACCAAATGTCTATCCTGACCAAAATTTCGCGACGGACGCAATGGCGCAGTCTGTTTTCCTTAATTCTGAATATTAAATTAATTATTAATAAATTTATCCTCTTTTAATGTTGTTAAAATACGGGGTGTTACAGGTCACATCCCTTGGGATGCAACCCCTAAAGGACGCTCATGACATGGGATGTTAGAAGCCCCAATTTGTGGGATGGTTTATCTCAACTTGGTGGTCCCCTTGTGCGATCCTAGACCGATCTAGCTTCGTTTTTCCTCTATAAATAAACTATCAAGTGCTCTGGAAAAAGGATATTATCTTGGCTTCTCGACGTAGTGACTGCCATTTTCAAATTCCAATTCCTATCTCTAAACACTCTTGTACTTTAATAAACAATAATGTTGTAATCTGGCAGTATAAATATTAGATTATGCCAAGTGGACGTAGGCCAATGTTTGTCGAACCACTATAAACCATGTGTTTTCTTTAAATTTCTAGACTCTATAACAATGATCTTTGATTATTCTATGACTTATTCTGCAATTTACGTACATTTGGGGTGTTGGGCTTGATAAACAAATATTTAGTCATGCATTTTTAGTGCGCCAGGTGAGGGTACACTACTTGAATCTAAAGGCACTTTTTGTTAAGGAAATAGTGGTTAAGAGGAAGAAAGTAGAAAAACAACTGGAAGATGCTACAATGGAAGGAAGCTAAGAGATTTAAGAAATCCCTTAACTTGTCCCATGAGGTAGGAAAAGGATGAGATGGTGAATAAACTTCAAAGCCGTCTTGAACGCCAGGAAGAATCACTCAAGAAAAAATAGGAAATGATAGTGAATTTCCTCAATCGGATTGGGCAAGAGCAAAAACAATGAAAAAATGGAACGGTTGGAGAAGAACCCAACAACATATAGAATCTAAGGCTGGAACAGGGGAAACCACACCCTCCTCTCAAGGGATCAATACTAAACCCAACCCTCAGGTAGGTACCGACCCAATGTTAACTAAAGGAAACCCTCTAGAGACTCTGATTTCATCGTTGATGCTACTCGAACTTGAAACTTAGACATAAAAAATGGAATTCAAGTGCCTTCAAGTGGAAACTCCATATTAAATCGAGCAGGGGCTGGCCTTATTCAAGGAAATCGAGCTGATACCACTACAACAAAATATAATATTAATAACGCCATTTAATAATGCGTTATTCTAAAGCGTTATTATTTACACTTAATTATTTGCTTTCTAGTGATTTTGTTTTGCCCATATCACCTGTAACGCCTCCCTTCACAAAATTATTCAGCGGTCACTCTCCAACTTCACGCTCCCCTCACCAAATTATTCACGATCTCCCTCCCACTTCATAAATTAATGTCTCTTTCCCTCCAAAACATTTCCCCTCGTCCAAAACCATTTCATCTCACAAAAAGCAAGTCGTTTGGCTCCAATCTCCTCACCCAATCGAAGAAAGCAAACTCCTTCCATCTCCAATCTCCTCAATCGATATGTCGAGGCTAGGGTTCATTCGAGCAAAGTTTCTACTGCATGACGGAGGAAAAAAGGGTGAAATTGTGATTCGTAGGAGAATCCGAATCTCAAATCACGATTTGTGAAAGCCGCTCTTACTAAGGGATACAAATCGCGTGAATCTGTGTGCCTGTGGCCTTGTAGGCGTAGGTACCAGTGATTGCCATCATCCAAATTGAATTTTGCAAAGAGTCTTCATCTTCTTCGGTTAGTACTAATTTAATAAAGGATTAATTGTCAAGAATAATCTGAAGTTTAACGTGTCTTCCCATAATA
This sequence comes from Allium sativum, assembly GCA_030737875.1. Lineage (NCBI taxonomy): Eukaryota > Viridiplantae > Streptophyta > Magnoliopsida > Asparagales > Amaryllidaceae > Allium > Allium sativum. The sequence goes on along the minus strand of CM060926.1, from coordinate 87,870,384 downwards.
ATCCCAAGTTTGGATTATTTCTGAATAATCTGAAGTTTGGGGGGTGTCTTCCCATATTAATCCCATTTATTGGTGTCTTCTCATAATAATCCGAAGTTTGGGGATGTCTTCCCATATTGATCCCAAAATAACACGTCAAAAAGTCATCGGGATCATTATAGGAAGACACCCCCCAAACTTCGGAGTATTCAAAAATAATCCAAACATGAGATTATTATGGGAAGACAAGTTAAACTTCGGATTATTCTTGATAATTAATCCTTTAATAAATTGATAATTGATTATGCTGTGAATTTATCTGTATGTATTCAAATTGTATGTGGATCATGATTTCACTTCTTTCTTTTTGTGCAGTAGTTATAGCTTTACTATTATTTGATTTTGGTGTGAATGCGATTATAGAATTCTGAATTATTAAATAGTGAAATATTTTTTTTGTATTGACAGTATTGTTCTCTCCTTTGTTTGATTTTATTATTAGGTTGAAAATTAAGTGTTGTGCATGTATGCCCAGCTTAAACAGTGAACGACAGTATTGTTTTCTTCTTTGTTTGATTTCATTATTTGGTTGAGAATTATGCACTGCATCCCAATTTAAATGGTGAACGTTTGTTAAGTATTTTGAAGTGTTCCAGTGTTTGGTTACCTTTGAACTTGTAATGAAAAAATTGGGAAATGATGCAGAATCTCAGCTCAAGAAACCAGTATTTCACTGTGTTCCAACGGTGTTAACACAACCTATATAATTGTTTAATATTTGTTTCTCATAGTTTGAATAAACCAGTATGTAGGTTTAAATCCACAATAAGGTCGTCTTTTTTCAATTGCAGTAGTTGTAGCTTTTTTATCTTTTCATTATTTTTAAACAGTATAAATTGTTTTAATGTCATATATTAGCATCTGTAGAAAGATCTCTTTTTCGCTTTCCGCTTTAGGTACCAAAAGTCCTAGGATCGGCCCTGATTCTGGTAAGCAAACCTGATTCTCATGTAAAGTTGTTAGTGATTCAGAACGGTGTAGATTTGAATTGTTTGTTGAATAAGTTGTAAATAAGTTGATCAGTCGATTTAATCCCAAGATTTTAATTTTTGAATACTTTCGATAGGTCGATTGTGTTGGAGGTTATATTCAATTAAATTCTGCATTGTTTGAGATTTGTTTTAAATTATATAGGTTCAGTCAATTGAAGGCTTTGGTTAAATTGACTGAACCTATAACTTTCTATTTTCAAGAATTGTTCAGACTAGTTTTGATCATGAATTAATTTATATGGCTTGAGGTATTTGTTTGTGATAAAATATTTATTTCAATAAGGATGTAAATAAATATAGAGTTTTATATATTTTTTAAATATGAAGAAATAACTCCAACAATAACCAGGCTAGGTGCACTAGGAAGGGCTTTACAACTCCGGTTGGTTTCTCTCCTGAACAAATTCAAAAAAAATCAAACAATAACCATAGTTATTTATTTTTCTACACCGTGATCATACTCTGTGACACCCCACGTCTGTTAATGTCACTCACTAAGGGAATGCATTAAGTTTTGTGAAGCTTTATAGGTAATCAGACACAGAATATTACAAGACAGATATAATAAGATAGCAGCGGAAATTCAAATTTTTATTTCAAACATAAATCATAACATCGTGGTTCAAAATACCATAAGTCACAAAAACCATTACAATAATATAACTTCTGTCTTGTACCATCAGAGTACATAAGTATAAAAAAAGCATAATTCCCCAAACAAAAGAGCTAAGCCATAGTAGAGATAAGAACATGACCTATACTTCAAAAGCAGCTCCTACAAGATGATAACCGAGTCTTGACTAAGCCTGAGAATTCCCTCCCTGCGAGCTGGGGGAGGGGGGAAACGGAATAAAGAAGAGGAAACAAAATGGGTCAGACATAAATTCTGGCGAGTCCAGTTACTTTTAGCAAGTAAATAAATAAAAGTAGCATGACAGGCATATAAAGTGGATAAAAGAGAGATAACAACATAAAGGCAGGTATGACAAGGTAAACAGGATAGGGTGTATATGCTTCTCTAATGATCACTCTGGACTATTACTAGCATAACCAGAATGAGATGATCCCTTCCACTATAAGGTGGTAGACTTAGGCATACGTCCAAATGTACTCTAACTACTACCCTAATCAATCGGCTACCTAATCCGCATAGATACATTATGTCGGCCCTACAGTAGGAGGTATCACTTCCTAAATTGGCAACCCATCGCCTTTATAATGTGCACAACCATATCTACAGGTGTCACGGACGTCTTATCCCCTTCTGCCCGGCTCATGCACGCACATGGCCCGGTCGGTTTGCGCCACCCACATTGTCCTCCACGTTTGGATCTCTTACAATCAGTCCAGTAAGCATGCCCCTTCTCCGACCTAGTTCGGAGTATATGTTTGATACCAACTCTGGGTTACTGGCTGAAACGGGTCCCACACAATATGATACAAGCTCTCCCCTTTTGTCTTGTGTCCCCCACTGGGTTTTCATTGGCTATATACCACTAGGTGCCTTTAATTACGTAACCCTATTATTTCTATAAGTTATGCTTACCCTAAAAGGTGTCTTTAATTACATAACTTTATTATTTCCTCCGGTTAGGTATACCACTAGGTATCTTTAATTACATAACCTTATCAGATTAAGTTTGTGGGCCTATATGTAAATATTACCCACCCCCTCGGATTTACTTAACCCACCCATTGTTCAACCAAATTTACTTAACCCCGATTTTAGTTTATATTCATACAATCCTTATGGATTTACTAGGTTAAGTATTCTAATTCGTTACCATGTCCATTTGTGGTTATAATGGGCTAGACCTCTCACATTTGGCCTACAACTTGTGGATGCTGGATATGTCGGTCGGGTCCGGGCAGATTTCTTCCACAAGTTGGGCCTAACCTCGTGTCTTAGCCCGTCTCGTATTTGTACATTTAGACCCCTCACATTAGATTCAACATTTTCGGTTGTTGGACATGCCGATCGGGTCCGGGCAGACTTCCATCGCAAGCGCAATCTAACCTCGTGTCATAACTGTAATTACAGTTTCTAATTACTGTAACCCTTGTCATTTCATTATTATCCAATTTTACCTATTTCCTTATAGGTATCTATGTCCTTTTTCCCCATATTGAATTATATGTCCAATTCATGTTTATAAGCACTATTCAAATCATGTCAATACTAATCTTTTTCCCCTGTTCCCTAACTAGCGCATTCACATAATTCGTGGCATGCCTAGGCTAGATAATAGCCTAATCATAATTGATAAAAGGGAAACGTGATGGGAATTTGACAAAAATGATTGTTCTAACATAACTGGCATAAACATATACTAACATGGTGATATGGTGAGCATATAAGCATAAATCCAATGAACTTATGGCAGTTACTAGTTTTAACATAGCAGAGATGTTAAGATAAGCATGACAAGATCTAAATATTAATTTAGATGTCCAACAGGTTCAAATCTAATATGATAAGCACAAGGAGATCAAAATAATAAGCTAGATTTGATTAATAATTTAGATGTCTACATAATTCAGATCCAATAGTTAAGAGTAGATCTGATACAAATAAGGTTTAAGATCCACATCATAGAATGTCACAGAAGTTACAATGGATCCGACTAGATAGAGATTTAGATCCAAGTTATAACCAATTCAGAATATCATATGTTCATAATTTACAATGGATCCAGTATAATTTAGTCAGAGGAACAAATCCAAACTATAGTCATATCAGGTTTACTTTTAAATATTTAAATCTAAAAGCAACTAAGAACTCACAGTGTTTGGATTAGAAAATAGAACTAGAAAAGAAGCTTGTTGAGATGCAGATCTACACTTTAATCTTTAACTGATTAGCCTTATTTGATTGTTGCAGAAGATAAAGAATCCAATTCAGTTCAGACACTGGCAGCGTTTGGCCTCCATGGAATTCTATTGAAAAAAACAAGAGAAATAGATCTCTATATATAGTTGCCAGCCTCCAGAAACCGACTGCCACCTCAGCCCTAGGGGGGTCGACCCCGGGGTCGACACCCCCTTGAGGGGTCGACCCCGGGGTCGACACCCCTCCTATGGGGTCGACCCCGGGGTCGACACCCCCTTGAGGGGTCGACCCCGGGGTCGACACCCCTCCTATGGGGTCGACTCCCCTAGGCAAGATTTTTCCCGCTTCCCCCACTTTTTATGATTTCGAATTTTGAACTGAAAATTTTGAATTCCTGGGTCCTATATATATATATACTAGGTTGGAACCCGTGCTTCGCACACGGGCAGGTAAGGAGATTTAGTGTGATGGTGAAGCGGGATGGAGTTGGGCTGTGGTGGTTCTTGGTGTGTACAGGTTGACATAAATTGAATTGGCAGTGGATTACTTATGCAAGCATAGGTGAGAAACGTTGGTGTAATGAATGAAATGTCATGTGGTATTTGTAGAATTAGTTCGTCGCAATACATGCATAACGATACTTGATCGTTGGTTATGTAACTGGAAGTTGCTGCAAGTTTGTAGTTATATGTCATAGGTTAGAGGGGCGTCCTTACGATGGTACACCGTAAAAGTAGTGTGTGGTGTGTTTGCGCATAACATTAATGGTGCAATTAAATATGAAATTTTAGTGGGTTATTTAAACATAGACGGGAATTCAATTGAAAATGCGTTTGTGGCTTCATTTGGATCAGTTAAGGGGACGTTTAATAAATAAATTAAGACGTGATTTGAAATTTTATGGATTTAATCGTATATAATTTTTTATGTTGTGTAATGTTGAAAACAAAATATGGTATTTTGATATATCCTAAATTAAGATGAACCTATAATCCATAATTGTAAAGCGTGATATATTAATGGTTGAAATATCTTTGATAGGAGGATTCAGAAAATAATACGTTTGGAAAATTGGTGTGCAGTAAATTTTTCAATTTTCAAACTAAGAATTACGTATAGTAAGGTGGTATTGAATATTTATTTAACTGAAGTTAAGAATGTGAAGAATCAACTTACAACAGTTCAATATCATTAACCAATACTCGTATCTTTTCCTACATTACGTAGGTGCGCTGCATGTATACCCCGTTCATAAACTAAAAACCGGTACCTGTCACTTGCGATTTTGAGCTTATACTTCTGTACCCCCAGCTTATTGCAACTCATCACATGTAATTTAACTATGCTTTGATCGCATGTGATTTTACAGTACATTTCTCAAGTATCACGTCCTCTTGTATCTACACTCTAAGCTTAATGTTATCACCTCTAAATCTGGTTATTGTTTCACATCATTGAGAATAATACAATCTTAGCAAATAATACAATTAGCTATGGTTTGAAAATTTTAAAGTTATCGTCTACTATTTGAAGTTGTATTTTTCTTATCTTTATTATTTGCCATTTGCATTATGGATCAAAGTACAGAAAGAAGATGACACAGTCATATCAGATGATACAAAAGAAGTAACCATGTTCACAAACACAAGGGATAAGAAATAAATATATATAAACTGATATGTATACATGTATGTGCATGTTTCGTGATTGCATGCATATGTATAGCCTTTTTTTTTTTGTAAAAATTGAGCAGTTTTGTTGGTATATATAATGAAGTATTAAATATAAGTCTCAAACGCAACGATGACCTGAGATGCGAAGCAAAATATAAAACGTAGTACATTTATTTACCTAATCTAATAATAACCTGATTGAGAATGACATATAGTGAGTGGTCCGTGCTACGCACACGAACAGTGATATTCCATCAATGTTTAAGTTATCATAAGAAAAGTGCAAGCATTACGCTTATATTTTCTGTTGTACTACAATGTTCGTATATATATATATATATATATATATATATATATATATATATATATATATATATATATATATATATTATAGATTGAGTAGTTCAATTTGGTGTATCAGGTACATGACTTTGTCAACTGAGTACGACAAATTAAGTAAGCATATGTTACTGAATTACACAACTTGTTCTTTTCACATCGCTTCATCTTTAATTAGTGAAAAGGTCTTCCATTATTATATATTGCAAAAATCAATTAAGGCTCCTACACTCGTTAATCAAAATTCACAATCGAACCTGTGACGGTTCCTTAGTTTTATGCGCTATATTGGATAACATCTGAACACTGTGATTTATAGCGCTTGCATGATCGAAACAACATTCCTTTTTTTTGAATTGGTACAGGTTCACATGTTATAACTCGTAATAGTACCATCATGATCCAAATAAAAATAACACTAAAAGGAAATCCAAATATTTGGTTTGCAAGATTGAAACAGAACTATCAAATTACATAACCATTAAAGGTTTTTTGTTTGCTTAATAGAAGCAAAATATAATTTGATAAATTTATAGGAAGAAAAAGGAAGTGTAGCTATTGAGATCCACCACTAATAGCAAGCAGAAGATGAAGCACGAAACCTCTATCAATGTTGTTGTACTCCTTAGCTGTTTTGTCATCAGCCAACTTCTACCCTACATATATCAGCCTGCGCAGCACATTTGCAACTTTTTAGGGGTCAACTTAACATTTCAATTGTTGCTTATGCAGGTTACTAAGAAGAAATAATGTAAAAAGTGTTGACTAAAATCTATTTTATTTGCTAAAAGGAAAGCAGAAAAGAATACCTTTGCTGCATATGTAGAATCTTCTCCTCCTCGACACGCTCTTTAATCCTGTCGATATTATCAGTCGTTTCGATATCGATTTCAATTTTTTTTTCCAGTGATTGCCTTTACTTTGATCGATGTTTCAATAAGGCACAATGAAAGGCTGACTCCTTTTGGATTTGGATGTTGTAATCAGCAAAAGTGCGACGATTTTCCAATTGCTTTGCTGCAAATATCAATCTATGATGGTCTTGAGATTTTCCCTCCTTGTCCTAGATCCTAGCTTTGCCATTATCGATCGTGTCACTGTTTTCTACCTCGAGTGTGATCGTCTTCCCTGTAAGGGTTTTCAGGAAGAATGGTAAAAAAAATTCCCAGCTAGAAACATACGGAGTAATAAACATTAGGAAACCCAGAACATCCCCTAATATTCACCATTGTCATCACATATATAACAAACTGAGACTACACAATAAACGTTCGCTGATTTACCATGATCAACAGTCGGATTATCTTTTACCCTATCCTTTGATCAGTTTCCAGTTAAAGTTGCTTTCAGCTAAGTTGCAGTTGGCAACAACGTGAACCCCAATAGCCATTAGATGCTTGTCATCTGAGCAGCCATGAAAGCCTCTGATGGAACCTGAACCACCAGCTACAGTAAATGAAAATGGAGTACTGTACGAACAAAAGGTTCCAAATTTTCTATAACAGTGACTATCAGTTTCAATCCTGAGACTGTAAATAGATCGGTTAGGCCCTCCGTTTGGTGGATAAGTTCCAGACACCTTAGTTATTGGCTCCTTTATTTCAATCTAAAAACAATAGACAAATACGGATATGAATTAATTACAAATACCCTTTTTTTCCTCAGATGAAAAATAAAATATCTCCGTCTCATAGCATATCACATAAAACTTAAACTTAGCCTATTTTACTCATCTGTTTTATTTGAAAATCAAGGAGAAGAAGATCCAAAAATACATGTACAGCTTAACTTAATGAATAAAAACCTTCTTAATGCATCAAAATATCTGATCTGACGACCACAATTTAAACTATAAAACATGAAAGTGGTATAATTTCTTTTTCGCTTGACATGTTTTCAGTCTGCAAATATAACAAAACATAATAGCTCAATGCATGCCTCCATGGGTCTAAAAGAATATAATAAGGAAACATTTAATCAACCATCTTAAAGTTTTGGCCTGCATCGCCATGTGTGGGTGAAGCGACGATCTTTCCGTTCTTATCTTCATACACAAATCCTATGGAGTTTACACTATGATGTGAATGTGACACATAGATATACAGCAACTTCTCAAATATTCTTTCGTCCCACATTTTTCTGTGATTATTATTTATTGGTGCTACAGCCACCGCATGCTTCAATTTTCAAAGCTACAACGCTATCTCACTGTGAAAAAAGATACTAACTTGGACTACTCTCCATGCTCTACAACTCTCCTTATGGAAAAATAACAGATAAAGTCATACCTAAACTAAATCAAATGTAATTCAGTATTCAAGAGAGAAAATAGCTCATAAACAGATGGATCGCCGAACTAATCTAATTAGAAGAGAACTCAATTTATCGCTTCAGAAAAATGGACATCGTTATGTTTCAATATGTATGCACAAATGAAAATCTTTCGAAAAAAATGTTACCTATTCACCGTGCCTGTTATGCAAGTGGCATGCAGGTGTTGTAAGCAAGCACGACTTCCATGATTGAACAATAGATAACGTGTGTAACTTATAGCTTATATGCGAATACTATGTTCCTGATCGCATGTAGAAAAGGATACGACTACGTAATAAACACAATATATAATGTTAGTTATTGCCTTATATTTGTACCAGAGGGATGTGGCCATGGCTGAACCTTTGAGGTATAATAAAGTAACCAATATTCAATTCAAAATGGTCGAAATCAAAACGAAGACAATGGTCTTGATCTTTCCTTAAGCAATTGCCGGTTTCACTTTTGAAACATATATACAATACAGAGGGTAATGGCACATCATTAAGAAATTTCAACTCAATATTCTCAGAATCATTGTGATATGTGCAATCAGGGGCGGACGCAAGTAGCCGTCAGCTGGGGCCAAGGCCATAGCTGAAACTTTTTAATTCTAGCATAACCATATACAAATTAAGCAGTAGGCCATATGTCAAATATTATAATGGCCCTACCTGAAAGTGTTTGACAGTTTCTATTGACTAGCGAGGCCACAAATCATATATTTAACGTGTTATAGGACTATATGCACAGTGTTATACATTTTAAAACTGAAGTAAATTTTGTAGGCAGTATTATTGCCCTACCTAAACCTATGGGCTGGGTCCGCCACTGTGTGCAATGTTTAATTAATACTCCATATACAATTGCAGAGCATATATTAATCTATACCACGTCACTTAGAATCCCAACCAACAAAGGTCTGAAAAATTTATATCGCCACGTATATGTACCATGATAAATTCCTAAATCCAAGTAATGGTGAAAGAATTTAAAAAAAATGAAAAATGTTATATGGTGTAACCGATGTTTATGAATGAAACTATGTATGGAATGAGTGTCTTATTTTGAAACTGCAATGTGGAAATGCAAGTGAATTAAATATACGAAAATCAATACAACAATTAGAAGTTGGATAGTCATATCAGTAAAACTGTAATAAGCAGAAGAAAACCATAATTTGTAAACGTATATTAACAAAAGTAGGAATTAGGAAGAAGAAATTACCTTGAGTGAATGCACCGGCAGGACAACTTGTGGAAAAAAAAAAAAATTCCTTGGCTAACGATTAATTGGATTGAGAATAACGTGATAATTTCTAGTTTTTAATGGACAGTGGAGATCGTGGTACTCTTGTTCTATTTAGAAAAGGTAGCAGTTGAAGCGACAGTGGAGATCATGGTACTATTTTTCTATTTAGAAACGATAACGGTTGAAGCGTTGGTTTTGATTTTGATGATATGTTGAACATGGAAAATACTTATGTCTACGCTGAATATATTTATTTTATGTTTATACTCAGTATGTTTAAAACAAAGAAATTCATGGATCTAATTAGTATAAATGAAAATTTTAAATTTAAGAATTACTTAATAGAGATAAAACATAAGTTATTTTAGGCTATCAGCATTGTTCATTTGCGAGGGTGCTGGGTATTGAAAATATTACAATTCCCATACATAAGTTATGAAATCCTAAAGTTTAGCATCATATATTTTTTAGGCAAATTCTATTTCAATCCACTAATTTAGTTAGTAGCCCCCAAATCATGAAATAGTTGGTAAACCCCCAAATTTAGTTAGTAGCCCCCCGTTTCTTAAAAAAAAAAACCAAAAATACCCTTCCACGTAGGGAGACTACGTGGTTTTTCATAGTACCTCGTAGCTGTTTTACGTGGTTTGTCAAAGTACCACGTAGATGATCTCCGTGGTTCATTCATGGACCACGTAGGGTTACTACGAGGTTCGCCGAAAAACCACGTAGTACAATTACGAGGTATTCAAAAAACTGAAAAAAAATTATAACGGAAAAAGGGTATTTTGGTCATCATATTTTTTTGATGAAATGGGGGGCTACTAACTAAATTTCGGGGTTGAAATAGAATTTGCCTATTTTTTATTTGAATAGATACACAAGCAACGACAGTCATAGGTTTAGAAACCATGGGAAAAAATAAATGGAATACAATGAATTTGATCCCTTCAAAAACCAGAGACGATTACAGCAAGAAGATCAGAGATACATGAGGCGATTCATTATCAAGGAGGACAGAAAGTTCATTTAGTAATTATCTCCTTTTAATCTTGGATCCATACAATATTTTACTTTGCCCTTGCTCAACCTTGGAGTTGTCCAACTAACCAGGCTTTGCTGACCACCATGCACTGTAAGATCAACTGGCTTTCTTTGTACCCAGCACCGTTGCGAAAGAAGTACACTATATACAATTCACTCTTCTAAGTTAACAGAACTGTAGCATACACTATGGTGCATGACAATATTTTTTTTTTCTGCATAGCCCAGAGGATGATTGTCCACTAAAAAGGTCATATACAATTTTTTCTTTTAAAGTCTTCATGTTAAAAAACTTTTGCTGATTTATTATGTTGATGTACCATGGATGGTTAAACTTTGTCATGAAGATATTCCATACCCTGAGGAAGGTCAATGGCAATTCTAACTCTCAATATCCAATCAAGAATGGATGAGCATCTTGAACCCTTTTTCAATCTACTATCATCACAAAGATATAGTTCGCATATGCCATATATACTACAATAATTAGGTTCATATGTCATGCAATAATAGTGTAAGTGATACCATTTAAAAATTCAACACCCATTGTTAGCAAATTTAAAGACAATATCATAGATTCTCAGCATTGTACTATACTAATCGAACAAAAATTTTATGTCTCAACTCTGATAGTGTAGCAACTTAAGAAAGGAAGTCAACAAATAATTTAAAAAAATTAAGAAATTAAAAACCAATAATTGTGCCTATTATTAAAATATGCTAAAGTCAACCTATTTTGGTTCTTCATCAGGCAAGGCATTAAGATTCTTGATTGGAACTTGCTGCTTATCATCCATAATTGCATAATACACCCTTCCCTAAGGACATCCACCAACCAGAAGGAAATCTGAACATTTCCATACAAATGATGATGATGATGATGAAGAAGAAGATCAAACAACAAATATAAAAATTACCTGGTAGGTAGTTGAATTCTCCTCTACGTGTGTATTTGCCTAACCTTTATTCCCAGGTCCAATTAGATAGCAATAACTTCCATCATTTTGATAGATAACTGGGTTACTAATAAAATATTTAGCATTTTTTTCAAACTATGGATGAGTTTTATCACTTATATGATAGTTTGGAATGAAAATTTAATTCAAAATAGAATTAAAATTCAGGAAGATGGGGAATTATGCCAAATAAACCATTATCTGCAATTAGTTTGAATAATACAGGTAGACGTATAAGTTAGTTTGGATAATACAGGTAAACATATATGTTTGAGATAAGATGTGAAATGATTCAACAACTTTAATCTCGTATTACTGCCAAAAATTTCAAATGCAAAAAATCTAATATGATTAGAGGTTAATGTTATAAATCAACACCATTAGTAAAGTATAAAAAAAATTACATGCATTTGCTCTGGTCCAGATGAAGAAGTATATATAGCGTAAATTGATGTTTTTAAAGAGGCTTTCTACAATTTAAGATGAATGAAATGTGACCATTAATTCTTCCAATATATATTGCCAGTTGTGTAGGAGAGAGCAACAATTTGCCTGTTTACATTAATAGATCGAGAATTCAAGATAGCATATATAAAGATATGATTTTTGCCTTAAATGCATTACCACACTACAAAAAAATATTGAATTAGGGACTGACGGATTCAGTTTTTAAATAAACAGTTCAGTCTCTATATAAGTTTTAAAGACTTACCAAAGACTGAAATTTCGGTCCTTAAATCTCAAGTCTTAAAAAAAATTGTGATTGAAGTTTCAGTCTTTAAAAGTAAAGACTGAAATTCAGTCTTAAGCATGTGTAGTCACTAAATCATTAAGACTGAGATACGGTTTATATTCTGTCTCAAACTCAGGAGTGAAATGAAAAGCATTCACTAATCAATTTCATTTGGACTTTTTGATTTTCTAAAATGTAGAAGAACATGAATAAGAAGAACAAAGCAGTATGTACGTACAAGTAAATATTTATTTATTTATTACAATATGAAACAGGGAGAAGTCCAAATGTGACAAGATAAATGATGTACATAAATATTTCAAAGTACAAATGAATTCATATTGTAATAATTTGTAGTCTTATGCTTGCTTTGCTCTCGCTGCTACCACTACCATTGCAGTTTTCGTCAAATAAAACTTCATCTTCCACCCCAACTTGCAATTTTCATCAAATCAAACTTCATCTTCCATCACAACTAGCACCTACCAATCACCGAACCACACCATAACATCAAACTACATATAACAAAAACAAATAAACTCAAACCCAAAAGCAGCCTGACCATAAAACGAACCCAAGTCACAAGACGAAGACCCAAAACCAAAAACACAGAAGCCAGCCAATCAACAACATCGTAGACCTTGTATAAAGCATAGTGCGTCGAGCCCAGCTCGAGCAGAATTAAAACCGACTTCAGTATTGGAATTTGCTGTAGCAGGCAGAGGGAGGAGGAGTCATAACGATGGAGATAGAATAAAGAAAAGCACGAAGTATCGGATAGCAATAAGTCGAAGAAGGAGCTGGCAACTCATACATAAGATGCAGATCGAAGAGGAAATGAAAGACGACCGAGAATATAGTCCATCTATAATTTATCTTGCGCATGGTTGCTTTGCCTACTCCAGCATGACAAAAGCAGGTCAAAATTTGATGGATATGTGAACCGAATTTGTTAGTATATAGGTGTATGAATCGGTGAGGAGAAAGAAGAGAGGTTGGATTGATTTCTATATTAGTGAAGAAGAAAAGGAGTTCGACTGGATACTGGGAAAGTGGACAGGCTTTATGTCTTAAAAGATCCTTGAATTAAGGAAGTGGGCAGTTTTCATTTTCTGTCCACACATCCAAACTGATACGGATCATCAATTCTGGCCATGCGATTAAAAAGAATAAGAGAATTTTAATCATCCGATATTTAACAATCTAAACACTAAGTACAGACTGAAATTCCAGTATGTAACAAACCGATTACATATATACTTCCATTCAGTTTGTAAAAGCCAAAAACCAGCGACTGAATTTATTAGTTATTAAGCAGTTCTTAATTAAAAACTGAAAATTACCCGTCTCTAATTTACAGTCTTTAGTTGAATGTATTTTTGTAGTGCCAGGAAATAAAAGCACATGATTGCGCCAGATATATTCAGAGTACCATGTAAATGACCAATTTTCCTATATTGTAGTAATATATTTGCAAATAGTGAATATATGATATATTATCTAATTGTACATGTTAACAATTCAGCTCGTAATAATTTACCATGTTACTATTTTATACCAAATAATAGTTACGTATCAAAATAATGTTGGATGGTTTGGTATGCTAAATATCGTTACGTAGCATATAAGGAAAACAGAGACACAATTATGCATGATATATGCAAATAGTAATTTCAGAACTTTAATGCCGTAAAAATGAAAGGAAGAATCACTCAAAGGGGAAAACATAGTTGGAAGGTAAAATCTGCAATATGAAGAAAGTGAGCTGCTCATATTCTTAAACGACAGAAAAAACATTTAGTAAGCATGTCCATTAACTTACAAAATTATGATTTACAATTTTATTTTGCTCATGCTTATCATGACATCAAAGGCAACTCAGTTAAGGTTCAAAATAAAAATAACAAACAGTTTGATCTCCCCCTAGCTGATCAATGAATCCAATCCATGTATTATGTGAAATACTGAATCTTAATGTGGAAGCAGACATAGTGAAAATCATTTTTAACATTAGCAAGTTTGACGAAAAAAATTAAATGTGTAAATTCTCAAATTTTTAATCTTATTATAGAATACAATTTAGAACTTAAATGAAATGTTGACATTTCAACTGTGAAATCGAACCTTAGAAACTAAAATTCATACCGTAAGATAAATAAATTTAGCAAGCTTGGCATAATAATCAAACATGTAAATTCCATACAAAATTCAAAATTTATAATTCTGGTTCGCTGTTGTCATCTGCATCACCATAATCAATATGGAAAGAATCGGTAGTGGATTCAGAATTTATTTTCCTTCCCATCTTTAATCTATTCCTAAAACTGATCAACCCAAGTTCATCCAATCTTAAAATCATCAAAAACCTAAAATTAATTTAACAAAACTTTTTGAGTCTTTGGTTGAATGATCAGAACATAAAGTTGTAAGTCAAATGTATTGTCTGCGTATGTTGCAATATATTTTATATTATCTACTTCATTATCCATTGTTAGAACCGACAAGTAGAAGTTTAGTGCTGTCAGTTCAAGTTTGAAGCAAGATTGTATGATTAATGAATTGCTTGCTTGCACCAGTGTAATATAGGAATACATGATATCTTACTAAAAAGAAGTGTAAAAGAGAGTATACAATAAGCTATGACACTAAAAAATAGAGGAAAATTTGTGTTACACAAAGCAGGAAATTAAACATTGTAAAGAGAGACTGCTTCGTTTTAGCCCATATACTAATTTTTTTAATTTTCAACAGTTTATTATGGATTTATTTTCTCTTAACCAGCCATAATATAAGCAAGTTTTGTTCACAGCCACTTTCCTGCGATCGTGCTTAAGAAAAAGCCTTATTGAAATACAAAAGTTTGGTAGCAAAACATTGCATTATGTAATTTGTACCAGATTTGAACATGTTTTGTTTCACCATCAAAGCGTTGAACAATCAAACTTCTAGGCATACATTGCATAAATGGAGAAATCAAGAGTAAGGAGAGATTAAGGAAATTAGTTAGAAATGATGGAGAAACTAAGAGAAACGGAATAAAGAAATTAGGGAAAATTAGCAGTTGAAGGAGGCAAGGAGAAGATGGGGGGAACGGTTGGTGGTAAATTCCAAACGACAGCGTGTACACGTTGGGAAGATTGAGATCCTGTTTTGATGTTTGTATAACAGAAATGTCGATAAGGGAGGGGCTGCTAAAGAGCGCCACGTTCGATATGTAAGAAAAGGAAGCATGCCAACTCAGCTTTTCGCTTATTAAATATCCAAAGACATTTAAGCAACATCAAGTTCATGCTTATAAGTTTAAGTAACGGAATTGAAAATCCTACGGTTATGAATGGAAGGTGGGAAAAACAAACATATGTCATAATATATAGAGAGTGAATATGACATGGCATACTTCATAGTAAATAATGGTCATAAAATTCATCTTCTTTAATCAAAATGGAATTATAAGAAAAACTTTGTTTACGTATATATAAGTATGGACACATGTCGTTGGTGGAGGTGAACTAAGGCCATGGATTAAAACAAAGCCAAAAGGGGGAAGAAGCCAATAAGCTCAAAATTTGTTAAAAGCATGTAGCTACCTATGATTTTGAATTAAAGTTAGTAAAAAATTAGTGGAAAAAATGAAGATTGTTATGTGATGAAAAATAAGTATAAGGAAACAAAGTTTCAAAGAGAAATCACAACAATGAATTTTTGATGTAGAATTTCTGTTAAGAGGGGTAAAACACTTTTAAGAGAATATGAATGTAGTGTTTGATCCTGTTACATAGAAATATAAGCAGAAAAAATCTTATAATTTGTTAAAATATTGTTATGATAGTTTATAATTTTTTATAGCATTGGTGAAGGTTTCCTTTTGTCTTTATGCATACCAATATATTACGGTTTAATGTTATAACAATGATGAAGCAAAGAAATTATTATGACCCAAGTGGAAATAAAATTAATAAAAATTGAAACATTAGATTAAACAATAAAAATAATAATCTTATATATGTATTTTGGAACAAAAAATATCAAAAGTTAATATCTCATAAAAACTTAAAATCATATTGAAAATAGAGAAGGGTCAATATTTGAATGTTTACCCAAGTTGTACTTCATTAACTCAGGCATCAAACATTGTTCATTAATGTGGAACAGTGTTAGCCAGAACTGATATCAGTAAATGTGAAGGCATCGGGAATTGATTGTATTAGTTGAGCATGAAGTAAATGTAAAAAAAGTCAGGAATTAATTGGATTTGTGTAACGACCCGGAAAAATGCGACCTTGATTATCCGATACACAACACATATCGAACATCAAGAGTCGAAAATACCAGATGGTTAATGAAAGAAATTAGAGGATGAGGAAAGATAAGATAGAAACTTAGAATAGAAGAAGAAGAAGAACACAACATCAGAGTAACACGAACCTCACAGCGGAACGAATAACATATAATACATAACATATCTTTGAAATAAAAGATTGTACTTGAATATACATATCATCATCAAGTACAGCACTTACAATACAGCGGAAATAAACTATAGCTATATGATCTTGAAGCCTCCTACTCCATCTCTTCAAGTATCTGTAAATCCCGACTACTTGACTGCCCGTACAAAATTGGGCACCCAAGAGTTTAGGGAAAACAAAACAAAATAAACTCCGGGTCAGTCATGCGACTGGTATGAGTAAAACAGTTTGAGCCATTAAACGATATCTCATAAGACCACGCCGTATAACGGAACGGGTTTTTCCCTTATGAGAATCCAAAATATCTTTATATCAAAAAACTTTTGATATTATAATAATGTCTATCAACCACAATATAATTATCATCTAGCAGAAACGCTTTCATCTCACGTTCTACATATTTAGTATACAATCAAAACCGCAAGCACTTATTGGGTAATTGATTTCCAACTATGACAAGGTATGGAACCACCTTTCGCTAGTGTACCTCTAGAGAGGAATACACTGGGTTCAACAAGAACATCTTGCTACCCGGCCATACATGACCGACCACTCATTTCGCTTGAGTGTATCGAATGTACATCACCAACGGTTGGGATCAACAACCGTTTCCCGAATGGGACAGTATCGACAATAGATTTTTAGAAGTAAATGAAACTCTAGATCAGGTGATTATACACCCTAATAGGTGCGACCTACATAGCCATGCTGCCTGCCCGATTTCTGTCATTTACCGGTTGATAAGGCTTGAGGTTACGCTTTATCATCGCATCAGATTCACTTCGAATGCCACATTGTCAGATCCATCGAAAATCACTAATTGACGTTTACAACAGTACATTACGTGTAAGCTAAAGAAGTTTCCTTCTCCGCTTCCACTCTTAGTACGGTTGAAGAAATCAATGTACGTGACCTTTCTGGAAATACTCTGTTAGGCATTCATCCATACCAGTCATCCAGGAACAGGGTGAACCGAAGGTACTATTCAGTATATCCATCTTAGGCACTGTTATCTAAGACTTATACAATAGCCCTTGCACTTTACTCCGTCTTTATTTATCTTTGGCATATATGATTCGTAACGCTTAGGCCAATACAGAGTGGTTCTTTGGATAGTAATCCAACCGGTCTCTCCATATTAACAACGTTAAAATGGTTAAAACTTCGATAGTCTGTGATTTAACCATCAAAGAAAAACAGGTGTGCAAACAATGATATTATTTCCAAATGGAAATTCTATCAATCAATCATCAATCATATATATATATATATATATATATATTTCCTTATTTTCTAATTCATATTTGATTACGTTTTTTATTCTATTTGGAAAACATTTCCAAATCTTCATTACTTGGATTTAAACAGATGTTTAAATCAACATCGCGATGACAACTCAAACCACTATACTTATTTACTAAAATCACTCAACCACTTTCACTCTCGAACCTTAACCATTTCTAAATTAAAAACGAAGTCAATCAAGTTGGGGTATAACTACCTCTCAGACCTTAACTGAACAACATTTCAAATCTCGAAATAGGGTAAGTTTATCTTTTAACTCTTTAACACTTCCTTACGTAACTTACGGATATAATTTACGAGCCTGACTCCTTTAATTCTATTCGAATAAACTAGATTTGATTAACTCCTTTAATTCTATTCGAATAAACTAGATTCGATTAACTCTTTTAATTCTATTCGAATAACTATAGTCGATTAACTCCTTTGATTTAATCTTTAATCGATTTACTCCATCGAATAACTAATTTTGATAACTCTTTCAAATAACTAAATTCGATAACTCCTTCGAATAAACTATATTCGATAACTCACTTTGATTAAACTAATCGATAACTCTTTTTGATTAAACTATAATCGATAACTCCTTTTATTTAACTCTATTCGAATAAACTAATATTTGATAACTCCTTTTATTTAACTCTATTCGAATAACTCCTTTTAATTCTATTTAATTACCCTATCGATTTAACTCTAACTGGTCGACCCTAATTGATTTACCCTACTGGTCATTTACTCTATTCGATTAACTCTAATCGAATAACTAATATTCGATCAACTCATTTGAATTAACTCCTTTTATTTATTCCTTTTCTATTTGTTTACTTAACAAATAACTATTCCCTTTTCAACTCAATTTACTTAACAAATAAATATTTCTTTTATCTTTCCTATTTATTTTCTATAAATAAATGATCCTTTTATACTTTTATTTATTCCCTAAATAAATAAATAATACCATTTAATCTATTTGTAAATGTTTTACAAATATTACTTCATATTTGCTTACAAATAATTTCCTTTATATTTGTTTAACAAATATATTCTTTTAACTCTTTTGATTTTTAAAATTATTTCCTTTTATAAAACCCTTATTCCTTTTATATATAAAATCCATTGATTTTATATCAATAAATTATTTTCAAAATGTACTTTGAAAATCCTCTTTTGACATACCAGTATTTTTCATGGTATTTCAAATACCAAATAACCACGATCGATATCGTTCAAACACACATAAACAACCATATATTTATATCACATTATATATTACGATATATGACAAACAGTAAAATAAATGTTGAGGAATCCAGTTAGATTTCTCCAACCTGTTTCCCTGCATCACAGATGTTACACAATATAATCAACATCACTTTCAGTTCAATATGAAATATTCTGTTAACAGAATCAATATTTGATTTACGGTTTATATATATATTATATATATATAATCTCCACTAACTGACTAGCAGTTCAATCAAACAGTCAACACACAGTCAATTAGCCAATATTTAACAGTTCTAAAAATACAACATGAAAATATAAATTGTTCAGAGTTAGTGAGATTTACTCTCATTGGACGATCATCGTTAATAACGATAACCATCGCTCGATTTGATTCAGACGGACAATTTATTTTGCAATAAATTGTGACGAGCTCCGATGGACTTCCAGTCAGTTCCATCGTGTAGTGTTCGTCCATACGATCCTGACGGATCATGTTTCGCTGAAATCCGATAACGTGTGACAAAGATATATATTTTAGAAGCTATACGTTATTTAATTTAAGGTTTAACTTAAACTATTTAATAGGATCGGGCCTTACTTTTCAATTGAACCGGCCCACCTTCCTTCATAAACACTCAGGCCCATTTCACGTCCCACCTCTTTTATAATATTTCCGGACCTGTTTAAATGATTCCTTCTTCTCCAGTAAGAACTCCGGTCCACGCTCCTATATTCATTCACACAAGAAACAGTAAATCCAAAACTAAGCATACCAAAATCCCCCCCCCCCAGACTTTGACTTCCTCTCTCCTCCACAACTAGCGCCTCCGCCCACCAAGAGCACCTTTGACGCCCCTAACGAGACCGCCCTTCGAAACACCACCTTCACCTTAAGTGCTGATCCACGCCTTATTTCAGAAACTCGCTCCAGCAACTAGACAACCTGCCCATCATGTACACACACCCCTTCTCGTTTTGACTCAACACACCTTGCTCTTCAACACGTGATGACCCCAGATCTGCACCAATTCCACGTACTGCGTATAAACCGCAAGCCCTTCCTTTGTTTGCAAAATAATCCCACTCCCTTTCATACTTGCTGCCGACCATCACACACCTTTCTCGTCTTCATCATCTTTGCCCCCAACTTCCCTCACGTCTTATGCCGGCTCAAAGATTAACCTTCCGAGGATCCAAACATGTTTTTCTGTGATATTTATTGCGGAGTTTAATTGGGTTTCAAGTTTTGAAAGCCATTTAGCATTTCGGTTTAAAATCTGAAGCCAGAGGAACGAGAGAATGTAGTGTATATTTAGTTGAGATATTAATTTAGTTGTATGGATTTTCTTCTTCCACGTTTTCTTTTTGGTTTTAATACATCCTATATGTGCTCGTGGAGAAACATGGTCCAAGTGGTGGTATGTGGATCTTGTAACTTAGGGTAGGTGCTGCAAAGAAAAGATATTGACGTGTGGTAGTGTGGTAGGAGTTGTTTTAAGTTTAAAGTTTGGTTTACCCGTTACGTAAAACTCGGTTCACTTATAAACTGCTACCGACAAATATAAAAATATCATTGAGACAAGCAAGGTGCCACGATCCCAAAAATAAAATAATATCGGTAGATTAACTCATATTGTGAAACCCCAAAATGTTGATTAAAGGGTGCAAAATACTTCAAATAAAAAAATCGCTTATTTAATTAATTAAAAATTACAATAAAATTCTAAAAATTAAATTATCACTACGTCTCAAAAGAACCTTGTCAAAATTCAAACCCAATCTCTCGTTATATCGAATAAACCGATACGGTCGATAAATGATTCTATAGCGACTATTTTAAAATTTGATTTGGACATATCTCAAAATCTGCATGACGAAATCCTGATTTTTCTCTTCCACTAGAAAGATATACTCACCAGCTCGTACGTTTCTTGTTTCACAGAAATTCGATTTAAAACGAACCCTGTACATTCAGTTGAAGTTCGAATCGCCAATTTACGAACTGCAGCGCCATTTCGAGCTCGATTATAATTATAATATAACTCTACGTTCAAATTGTCGTTTATATAATATATTCGTTATTCAAATCAAATTCCAAGCTGAATTAAATATCACAGATGATCCCGTTCACACCATATCGCCATCTCAGTCAATTCTGATTATTTCAAAATTAAATATATTATTTAATTTAATATTTTAAATTAAATATTCACCATTATTTAATTCCACGACCATTAAATCCTTTAAACCACCATTTAAATAATTAAATTAATTAATTAATATACCGTAACAATGCGGGTCATTACATTCTTCCCTACTTAAAATAATTTCGTCCTCGAAATTGCTAAGCTAGAGGACGACCCTTATTAACTGGTTAGAACTTATTTGATCACTTTTTAACTCCAGTTTTCAACTGAACCAATTTAATTTCAATTAAATTATTAATTTAATTCCATTAACGAATATTTTCAAAAATCCTGAAAATTTTCTAACGCCTTAGTTTTTCGAAAAAATTTGCCAGCACCTCCTTTGTACTGGTCAATACGTCAAACCACCACTCGCCTCTCTGGGCCTTTTCCAACCCAAAAGAAAATCAAACAGCCAAGCGGCTTGCCAATTCGGCTCATAAATCTTATATCCAATAGAAATACAAACTTGTACCTTTTGTCGGCATATCATTATATCCTTTCTCCTGTTATCAATTCAGCGGATACAAGGGTCATCTCAATCAAATTCCAATCTGCTTTTATCCACAACACAACCATTCGCTTATATCCGAGCCAAATATCATTTCAACTCGAGTTTCTTCTTGATTCCCAACTCTTAACTAGATTATCACATTACACTTCAAATTTGAATCTCACAATCCAATTTGTCTTGATATCATTCTAATACAATCTCAGTTACCACTTAAATGACTTCCTTTAATTCAAATTTGCTTTCACAAATTTCTGTTAAATTTGTTTTTAATTCAAACAGTCCTTCCCTGGGAGTTTTTAGACAGTTTACTCTTTTCAAAAATCAAATTTTCCTTTTTGAAATTCAACACAACTTGTCTTTCCCAAAACAAATTCAAAACAATATCTCTGGTAGTAATTTGTTACTTACAACTCGAAAATGAATACTGATGATGCAGCTATCATCATCAGAATCTATTTTCCAGCGATCGAAGTGAGTTCAATACTATAAAACCATTTCTAAACATTTCCACTTTGAAATTCATTTCAAAATATAATTCACACTGCTTGTAAAACAATTTTAAATCTCCCAGGATCTTAAATTTTCCTTATTTTTAATCCAAATCCATTTGCAACACTTATCCAAATTTCTAGAGTTTGAATTTAAACTCTGATCTTAATTTCAGATTTAATTCATTGCGTAACACTTATACGAATTCTGATTGGTTATTCACACAACCATTTAATTTATAATCTTACTCGATTATAATAACAACCAATATATCCACTATATTATAATTTTGATATATATATCTTCTCTATATCAAGATATACCTTGGGTAAACTTATTTTAATTTACCCTCTTTTCAAAACATATCGTGTCGACCCATCGTATTCGAGTGTTTATAAACTCCTACCGATACAGTGGATCAAACTGATCGACCAGAACCCATAAACAACTCAACCAATGAATCTACACAATATAAAACCACTTTATATCAAATTACAAATACACACTCGTATATATACACTCAAACTCAATCTAGGGTATTACTAACCCCATCTCTACTGAGTCACGCCACAGAGCCAAGGTAATTCACTTAACTTAAGCTCTGATACCAACTGTAACGACCCGGAAAAATGCGACCTTGATTATCCGATATACAACACATATCGAAAATCAAGAGTCGAAAATACCAGATGGTTAATGAAAGAAATTAGAGGGTGAGGAAAGATAAGATAGAAACTTAGAATAGAAGAAGAAGAAGGACATAACATCAGAGTAACACGAACCTCACAGCGGAACGAATAACATATAATAGATAACATATCTTTGAAATAAAATATTGTACTTGAATCTACATATCATCATCAAGTACAACACTTACAACACAGCGAAAATAAAGTATAGCTATATGATCCTGAAGCCTCCTGCTCCAGCTCTTCAAGTATTTGTAAATCCCGACTACTTGACTGCCCGTACAAAATTGGGCACCCAAGAGTTTAGGGAAAACAAAACAAAATAAACTCCGGGTCAGTTGATCGTCGCTAATCTATGAATCAGAAAAGCGCGACATTTAAATTAAATTCTGCAAGCATACAGGTGTGTAGCATACACGTCGAACACAGGGAGGTGTAATTAAAAATTATTATTTATTTATTCTTGGGCGAGTTAGGCAGAATTTGGAGTTGTTTTTAATGTTGTTGAAATTACTCTGAATCTGAATCTGAATCTAATCAGTATCAAATTCAACAATTGGAAAGAAAAGAAACAATTACTAGAAAAAGAAAATAACAATTAGAACAACAACAGAGAATTAAAAAGCAGAATTGCCGTTGAATCTAGTCGAATGGACAATAACTAACAAGCAGTAATAAATGAAAATAACAATGTGTTCTACCAAAACTAATTGGATAGATACACAAATTGTTATGAAAGAAAAGGACAGTCAACTAATAAAACTTTTATTTAATAAACGAGAGTAAAGAATAATGGATAGAAAAGAATGGCCAATTTACAATGGGACATCATGTGTATTTATAGAGATGTAGACCAAACCCTAATTAAGTCTATGAATAAATGGGCCTCATCATCCATTATATCCCTTGCCTTCCTTGACCAAGCTTGATTGGAAAGAAAATCACGGTGAATATCTTCCAAATCTTCCCTATGTGGCAAATTGATTGATTGATTGATGAGCAGATTCCATGTGATTAATTCTTCCAAACAAGGATACTCATTAGACTCCAAAGGCAACAAAGGATAAAATCTTCAAAATTGATCTTTTCTTGGCAATAATTCAATCAGAAATTCTTCTAATTGGAAATTAAAAAATGAATGTTCCGAATTGATTTCCATGACTATTCCTGAAATGTCTATCAGTGAATATCATACATACACATGAATATGTATATATAATATAACACCAATCCATATTTTCTTCATAGCAAAAGGGGCAGTGTGAATGTTCCGTTCTTTGGCAAAAAGTGAGCTTGACGGGGATCGAACTCACGTCTCTTAGTACAAATATCTATGCATTTACCAGTGAACTACAACTTCTTTTGCAACTGAAATGGCTTTGATGTGGGGAAGTAGCTTTTTCTTTATAGTTGGCCTTTAATTTGAATTGAAAGAGACATCACCTGACAATCTGTAAATGCACATAAAAATACCCAAAGTATCATTTATTTATTTACAAAAGATAAAATATATGAGCATAAAATAAACACATTTCTATGTTAATCATCAGTCATGGGACTGGTATGAGTAAAACAGTTTAAAACAGTTTGAGCCATTAAACGATATCTCATAAGACTACGCCTATAACGGAACGGGTTTTTCCCTTATGAGAATCCAAAATATCTTTATATCAAAAACCTTTTGATATTATAATAATGTCTATCAACCACAATATAATAATCATCTAGCAGAAACGCTTTCATCTCACGTTCTACATATATAGTATACAATCTAAACCGCAAGCATGTATTGGGTAATTGATTTCCAACTATGACAAGGTATGGAACCACCTTTCGCTAGTGTACCTCTAGAGAGGAATACACTGGGTTCAACAAGAACATCTTGCAACCCGGCCACACATGACCGACCACTCATTTCGCTTGAGTGTATCGAATGTACATCACCAACGGTTGGGATCAGCAACCGTTTCCCGAATGGGACAGTATCGACAATAGATTTTTAGAAGTAAATGAAAATCTAGATCAGGTGATTATACACCCTAATA
Source organism: Allium sativum (assembly GCA_030737875.1). Lineage (NCBI taxonomy): Eukaryota > Viridiplantae > Streptophyta > Magnoliopsida > Asparagales > Amaryllidaceae > Allium > Allium sativum. The sequence continues at coordinate 87,845,293 of CM060926.1, read as the reverse complement.
GGTGCGACCTACATAGCCATGCTGCCTGCCCGATTTCTGTCATTTACCGGTTGATAAGGCTTGAGGTTACGCTTTATCATCGCATCAGATTCACTTCGAATGCCACATTGTCAGATCCATCGAAAATCACTAATTGACGTTTACAACAGTACATTACGTGTAAGCTAAAGAAGTTTCCTTCTCCGCTTCCACTCTTGGTACGGTTGAAGAAATCAATGTACGTGACCTTTCTGGAAATACTCTGTTAGGCATTCATCCATACCAGTCATCCAGGAACAGGGTGAACCGAAGGTACTATTCAGTATATCCATCTTAGGCACTGTTATCTAAGACTTATACAATAGCCCTTGCACTTTACGCCGTCTTTAATTATCTTTGGCATATATGATTCGTAACGCTTAGGCCAATACAGAGTGGTTCTTTGGATAGTAATCCAACCGGTCTCTCCATATTAACAACGTTAAAATGGTCAAAACTTCGATAGTCTGTGATTTAACCATCAAAGAAAAACAGGTGTGCAAACAATGATATTATTTCCAAATGGAAATTCTATCAATCAATCATCAATCATATATATATATATATATATCCTTATTTTCTAATTCATATTTGATTACGTTTTTTATTCTATTTGGAAAACATTTCCAAATCTTCTTTACTTGGATTTAAACAGATGTTTAAATCAACATCGCGACGACAACTCAAACCACTATACTTATTTACTAAAATCACTCAACCACTTTCACTCTCGAATCTTAACCATTTCTAAATTAAAAACGAAGTCAATCAAGTTGGGGTATAACTACCTCTCAGACCTTAACTGAACAACATTTCAAATCTCGAAATAGGGTAAGTTTATCTTTTAACTCTTTAACACTTCCTTACGTAACTTACGGATATAATTTACGAGCCTGACTCCTTTAATTCTATTCGAATAAACTAGATTTGATTAACTCCTTTAATTCTATTCGAATAAACTAGATTCGATTAACTCTTTTAATTCTATTCGAATAACTATAGTCGATTAACTCCTTTGATTTAATCTTTAATCGATTTACTCCATCGAATAACTAATTTTGATAACTCCTTCAAATAACTAAATTCGATAACTCCTTCGAATAAACTATATTCGATAACTCACTTTGATTAAACTAATCGATAACTCTTTTTGATTAAACTATAATCGATAACTCCTTTTATTTAACTCTATTCGAATAAACTAATATTTGATAACTCCTTTTATTTAACTCTATTCGAATAACTCCTTTTAATTCTATTTAATTACCCTATCGATTTAACTCTAACTAGTTAACTCTAACTGGTCGACCCTAATTGATATACCCTACTGGTTAACTCTAACTCATTTACTCTATTCGATTAACTCTAATCGAATAACTAATATTCGATCAACTCATTTGAATTAACTCCTTTTATTTATTCCTTTTCTATTTGTTTACTTGACAAATAACTATTCCCTTTTCAATTCTATTTACTTAACAAATAAATATTTCATTTATCTTTCCTGTTTATTTTCTATAAATAAATGATCCTTTTATACTTTTATTTATTCCCTAAATAAATAAATAATCCCATTTAATTTATTTGTAAATGTTTTACAAATATTACTTTATATTTGTTTACAAATAATTTCCTTTATATTTGTTTAACAAATATATTCTTTTAACTCTTTTAATTTTTAAAATTATTTCCTTTTATAAAACCCTTTTTCCTTTTATATATAAAATCCATCGATTTTATATAAATAAATTATTTTCAAAATGTACTTTGAAAATCCTCTTTTGACATACCAGTATTTTTCATGGTATTTCAAATACCAAATAACCACGATCAATATCGTTCAAACACACATAAACAACCATAGATTTATATCACATCATATATTACGATATATGAAAAACAGTAAAATAAATGTTGAGGAATCCAGTTGGATTCTTCCAACCTGTTTCCCTGCATCACAGATGTTACACAATATAATCAACATCACTTTCAGTTCAATATGAAATATTCTGTTAACAGAATCAATATTTGATTTACGGTTTATATATATATATATATATATATATATATATATAAAATCTCCACTAACTGACTAGCAGTTCAATCAAACAGTCAACACACAGTCAATCAGCCAATATTTAACAGTTCTAAAAATACAACATGAAAATATAAACTGTTCAGAGTTAATGAGATTTACTCACATTGGACGATCATCGTTAATAACGATAACCATCGCTCGATTTGATTCAGATGGACAATTTATTTTGCAATAAACTGTAACGAGCTCCGATGGACTTCCAGTCAGTTCCATCGTGTAGTGTCCGTCCATACGATCCTGACGGATCCTGTTTCGCTGAAATCCGATAACGTATGACAAAGATATATATTTTAGAAGCTATACGTTATTTACTTTAAGGTTTAACTTAAACTATTTAATAGGATCGGGCCTTACTTTTCAATAGAACCGGCCCACCTTCCTTCATAAACACTCAGGCCCATTTCACGTCCCACCTCTTTTATAATATTTCTGGACCTGTTTAAATGATTCCTTCTTCTCCAGTAAGAACTCCGGTCCATCCTCGTATATTCATTCACACGAGAAACAGTAAATCCGAAACTAAGCATACCAAAATCCCCCCCCCCCCCAGACTTTGACTTCCTCTCTCCTCCACAACTAGCGCCTCCGCCCACCAAGAGCACCTGTGACGCCCCTAACGAGATCGCCCTTCCGAACACCACCTTCACCTTAAGTGCTGACCCACGCCTTATTTCCGAACCTCGCTCCAGCAACTAGACAGCCTCCCCATCATGTACACACACCCCTTCTCGTTTTGACTCAACACACCTTGCTCTTCAACACGTGATGACCCCAGATCTGCACCAATTCCACGTACTGCATATAAACTGCAAGCCCTTCCTTTGTTTGCAAAATAATCCCACTCCTTTTCATACTTGCTGCCGACCATCACACACCCTTCTCGTCTTCATCATCTTTGCCCCCAACTTCCCTCACGTCTTATGTTGGCTCAAAGATTAACCTTCTGAGGATCCAAACATGTGTTTCTGTGATATTTAGTGCGGAGTTTAATTGGGTTTCAAGTTTAGGAAGCCATTTAGCATTTCGGTTTAAAATCTGAAGCCAGAGGAACGAGAGAATGTAGTGTATATTTAGTTGAGATATTAATTTAGTTGTATGGATTTTCTTCTTCCACGTTTTCTTTTTGGTTTTAATACATCCTATATGTGCTCGTGGAGAAACATGGTCCAAGTGGTGGTATGTGGCTCTTGTAACTTAGGGTAGGTGCTGCAAAGAAAGGATATTGACGTGTGGTAGTGTGGTAGGAGTTGTTTTAAGTTTAAAGTTTTGTTTACCCGTTACGTAAAACTCGGTTCACTTATAAACTGCTACCGACAAAATTAAAATATCGTTGAGACAAGTTAGGTGCCACGATCCCAAAAATATAATGATATCGATAGATTAACTCATATTGTGAAACCCCAAAATGTTGATTACAGGGTGCAAAATACGTCAAATAAAAAAATTGCTTGTTTAATTAATTAAAAATTACAATAAAATTCTAAAAATTAAATTATCATTACGTCTCAAAAGAACCTTGTCTAAATTCAAACCCGATCTCTCGTTATATCGAATAAATCGATACGGTCGATAAATGATTCTATAGCGACTATTTTAAAATTTGATTTGGACATATCTCAAAATCTACACGACGAAATCCTGATTTTTCTCTTCCACTAGAAAGATATACTCCACCAGCTCGTATGTTTCTTGTTTCACAGAAATCCGATTTGAAACGAACCCTGTACATTCAGTTGAAGTTCTAATCGCCAATTTACGAACTACAGCGCCATTTCGAGCTCGATTATAATTATAATATAACTCTGCATTCAAATTGTCGTTTATATAATATATTCGTTATTCAAATCAAATTCCAAGCTGAATTAAATATCACAGATGATCTCGTTCACACCATATCACCATTTCACTCAATTCTGATTATTTCAGAATTAAATATATTATTTAATTTAATATTTTAAATTAAATATTCACCATTATTTAATTCCAGGACCATTAAATCCTTTAAACCACCATTTAAATAATTAAATTAATTAATTATTATACCGTAACAATGCGGGTCATTACATTCTTCCCTACTTAAAATAATTTCGTCCTCGAAATTGCTAAGCTAGAGGACGACCCTTATTAACTGGTTAGAACTTATTTGATCACTTTTTAACTCTACTTTTCAACTGAACCAATTTAATTTCAATTAAATTATTAATTTAATTCTATTAATGAATATTTTAAAAAATCCTGAAAATTTTCTAATGCCTTAATTTTTCGAAAAATTTGGCCAGCACCTACTTTGTACTCGTCAATACGTCAAACCACCACTCGCCTCTCTGGGCCTTTTCCAACCCAAAAGAAAAATCAAACAGCCAAGCGGCTTGCCAATTCGGCTCATAAATCTTATATCCAATAGAAATATAAACTTGTACCTTTTGTCGGCATATCATTATATTCTTTCCACCTGTTATCAATTCAGCGGATACAAGGGTCATCTCAATCAAATTCCAATCTGCTTTTATCCACAACACAACCATTCGCTTATATCCGAGCCAAATATCATTTCAACTCGAGTTTCTTCTCGATTCCCAACTCTTAACTTGATTATCACATTACACTTCAAATTTGAATCTCACAACCAATTTGTCTTGATATCATTCTAATTCAATCTCAGTTACCACTTAAATGACTTCCTTTAATTCAAATTTGCTTTCACAAATTTCTGTTAAATTTGTTTTTAATTCAAACAGTCCTTCCCTGGGAGTTTTTAGACAGTTTACTCTTTTCAAAAATCAAATTTTCCTTTTTAAATTCAACACAACTTGTCTTTCCCAAAACAAATTCAAAACAGTATCTCTGGTAGTAATTCGTCACTTACAACTCGAAAATGAATACTGATGATGCAGCTATCATCATCAGAATCTATTTTCCAGCAATCGAAGTGAGTTGAATACTATAAAACCATTTCTAAACATTTCCACTTTGAAATTCATTTCAAAATATAATTCACATTGCTTGTAAAACAATTTAAAATCTCCAAGGATCTTAAATTTTCCTTATTTTTAATCCAAATCCATTTACAACACTTATCCAAATTTCTAGAGTTTGAATTTAAATTCTAATCTTAGTTTCAGATTTAATTCATTGCGTAACACTTATATGAATTCTGATTGGTTATTCACATAACCATTTAATTTATAATCTTACTCGATTATAATAACAACCAATATATCCACTATATTAAAATTTTGATATATATATATATCTTCTCTATATCAAGATATATCTTGGGTAAACTTATTTTAATTTACCCTCTTTTCAAAACATATCGTGTTGACCCATTGTATTCGAGTGTTTATAAACTCCTACCGATACAGTGGATCAAACTGATCGACCAGAACCCATAAACAACTCAACCAATGAATCTCCACAATATAAAACCACTTTATATCAAATTACAAATACGCACTCGTATATATACACTCAAACTCAATCTAGGGTATTACTAACTCCATCTCTACTGAGTCACGCCACAGAGCCAAGGTAATTCACTTAACTTAAGCTCTGATACCAACTGTAACGACCCGGAAAAATGCGACCTTGATTATCCGATATACAACACATATCGAACATCAAGAGTCGAAAATACCAGATGGTTAATGAAAGAAATTAGAGGGTGAGGAAAGATAAGATAGAAACTTTGAATAGAAGAAGAAGAAGAACACAACATCAGAGTAACACGAACCTCACAGCGGAACGAATAACATATAATAGATAACATATCTTTGAAATAAAAGATTGTACTTGAATATACATATCATCATCAAGTACAGCACTTACAACACAGCGAAAATAAACTATAGCTATATGATCTTGAAGCCTCCTGCTCCAGCTCTTCAAGTATCTGTAAATTCCTACTACTTGACTGCCCGCACAAAATTGGGCACCCAAGAGTTTAGGGAAAACAAAACAAAATAAACTCCGGGTCAGTCATGGGACTGGTATGAGTAAAACAGTTTGAGCCATTAAACGATATCTCATAAGACTACGCCGTATAACGGAACGGGTTTTTCCCTTATGAGAATCCAAAATATCTTTATATCAAAAACCTTTTGATATTATAATAATGTCTATCAACCACAATATAATAATCATCTAGCAGAAACGCTTTCTTCTCACGTTCTACATATATAGTATACATTCTAAACCGCAAGCACGTATTGGGTAATGGATTTCCAACTATGACAAGGTATGGAACCACCTTTCGCTAGTGTACCTCTAGAGAGGAATACACTGGGTTCAACAAGAACATCTTGCAACCCGGCCACACATGACCGACCACTCATTTCGCTTGAGTGTATCGAATGTACATCCCCAACGGTTGGGATCAGCAACCGTTTCCCGAATGGGACAGTATCGACAATAGATTTTTAGAAGTAAATGAAACTCTAGATCAGGTGATTATACACCCTAATAGGTGCGACCTACATAGCCATGCTGCCTGCCCGATTTCTGTCATTTACCGGTTGATAAGGCTTGAGGTTACGCTTTATCATCGCATCAGATTCACTTCGAATGCCACATTGTCTGAAACGACCCGGAAATCCGTACTATCTGAGTTGACTAAATACACCACACGTCCAACCCAAATAACACAGAAATACGACTCATTATTAGAAAGAAGTTAGAGGATGAGAAATAGAAAGAAAGAAATATTAGAATAGAAGAAAAACGAAGATCACAACTCACAGCGGAACGAATAAAATATATTATATAACATAAGCTTTGAAATACAAATCTGTTTTGTACATATACACATACCATCATCAGAGTACACATAACTTTTGATTCAGCGGAAGTAACTCCAAATAACTAACGTTGAAGCCGCCTGCTTCAAGCTCCTCCAAATATATCTGTAAAAGCCTGAAACACTTGACTGCCCGTACAAATTTGGGCACCCAAGAGTTTAAGGAAAACAAAACAAAACAAACTCTGGGTCAGTCATGGGACTGGTGTGAGTAAACTCCAACCACTTGTTTAACTTTAAAAATCCTTTCAAAAGAAAAGATAATAGTAAGACCAGCCCACACATAAACACGGACGGGTTTTACCTTACTATAACCCAAAACACTTTGATATCAAATCCAGTGATATTATAGTAATGTCTACATCAAATAAATAACCAAATAGCAGAACGCTTGCATCTCACGCTCTACATATATAGTATAAAATCAAAAACCGCATGGCGCTTATTGGAGATTGGATTTCCAACATGACAAGGTATGGAACCACCTTCCGATGATGTATCTCTAGAGGCGAATACATCTGGGTTCAACAAGAACGTCTTGCAACCCGGCCCACACATGACCGACCACTCATTTCGCTTGAGTGTATCGAATGTATATCACCAACGGTTGGACTCAAACCACCGTTTCCCGAATGGGCAGAATCGATAGATTTAGAAACAAAAGGAATTTCTCTAGATAGGTGATTATACACCCTAATGGGTGCGACCCACATAGCCATGCTGCCTGCCCGATTTTTGTCCTTTCCCGGTTGTTGAGGCCTGAGGCTACGCATACTTACCATTCATCGATAACACAATCGCTTTGAATGCCACATCGTCAGATCCGTTAATCACTAGTTGAGTTTGCACAAATATTCTGGATATTATGCTAAGGGATAAATCCGTTGCAACCATATATATTCATACAGACCAACCCATTTGATCATTGGAAATACTCTGTCAGACATTCGTCCATTTACGTTCGTTCTGGGATTGAACGAAACCGAAGGCACTATTTCTATTAATAGGAAAAGCCCTTGCACTTTACTCCGTCTTCAATATATTCAGCATACTTGGTTCGCAACGCTTATGCCGATACGGAGTGGTTCTTCGGATAATAATCCAACCGGTCTCTCCATATTGACAACGATGGTCAAAACTTCGATAGTCTGTGATTTAACTATCGAATAAAAACAAGTGTTCAATCAACATATCAAACAAATCACTGGGCCCTTTCATAAATATTTCATTAATTAAATCTCTTCTATATTCTCTTATCAATATTTGTTAACCAAATATTTTCAATAATCATCTCGGCCTCTTATGCCGTTTGGAAAACGTTTCCAAATGTCAACTTCTTTTATTTTCTATATATTAGAAAAATCTCTATTTGCAATTGGAAACAATTCCAATCATTTATCTCTATCCCTTTTTGTTTACAACATTCGATTCTTATATTTACTTTACTATCGAATTCAATACGTCGATTCAATGATTTCAAATTATCAAAATATTTTAAAAATATTCTAACTCCTTAAATTTCCGGAAAATTTCGCCATAACCTCCCCTGTATCGGGAGCATCGGGAAATTTCAAATAGCTTCCCTGTACCTTCTAATCTCAAAGAGAAAAAGAAAAAGCCAAGCGGCTTGCCGATACGGCGCATAAAACCCATATATGAATTTAAACATGTACCTTTTTGTCGGGCACATAAATAAAAATCTTCATATACTCCATCCCATATCTGTTTAACACCTGTTCACCTGTTTTCAGTTCAATTCAACTCAATCCATTCGTTTGAATCCAAATTTGAATCGTTTGAATTCAGTTTCGCCCATTTATTCTTTAATTAGTCATTTTGCCTATTTTACTCCTTTGTTGAACATACATGTTCAAATAAAATGCTTAACTTGCTCACAACCAAATTGAATTCCAATTTCAATACTAGTTTCCTTTTGATTCCGAATATAAATTCTCAAATCGAATTCACTTATTTAAAGCTCAATATTCATTCGAAATCTCATTAACTAATTTCTATTCGAATTAGTTAACTCTATTCAATAAATCAAAAATCTGATTTCTATTTCAGAAATCAACTCATTACTCCACTGGAGTTCACATATATTTTATAACTCACATCTGGATTTTTCTAAATAGAAATTTCGATTTTTATTTGCTTAAAATCCTTTAATTTAATTAAATAAACCGTTATGGTTTTATAATGGTTCTGGCGCTGTTTTTCTGAAATTTTGATTTTGACATAACTCAAAATCTATACGACGAAATTCAGATTTTTCTCTTCCATTAGAAAACTATTATCAAACTGGTCCTGACGTTTCTTGTTTCAAAGAATTTCGACTTCAATTGTGTTCTGTATACTCAATTGAAGTTCGAATCGCTATTTTACGAACTGCAGCGCTGCGGCGAGTTCGTTTTAATTATATTTATATATATATATAAACTTTTAAACTTCTTTAAAATGAATTCAACTCCAATTAACTCTGCTTGATTCAAATTCAAATCTCACTTTTATTTGAAATTCTAAATTCAAATTCCAATTCCTTTTCTATTTGGTATTCAAATTCAAGTTTTGAATTTCTATTTGAATTCCCTTATATTCAAATTCTATGTTTGAATTCATTTGAATTCTCTTATTCAAACTCTATTTTTAAATTCCATTTTAACTTCTACATTCCAATTTCTATATTTGAATTCTATTGGAATTCAAATATTCAAACTCCTTTTTAAATTCTATATTCAGAATTCCATAATTTAAAACCCATTTGAATTTCATATTCAAATCCCATATATTAAATCCTATTTGAATTCAATTTGAATCTCTTATATTCAAATTTCAGTTTCCATTTCCATTTGAATTCTAATATTCAAATTCATTTTCAACCCCATTTGAATTCTAACCTTCAAACTTATTTTTAACACCATTTGAATTTCTTTACTCAAATCCATTTGAATTCCCTTGAATTCAAATTCCATTTCAAAACCATTTGGATTTCCTATTTTGAAATCCTATTTGAAATTCCATTTCCCATTCTACTTTGAAATTCTATTTTCAAAGTTTATTTCAAATTCTATTTTGAAATCTCATATTCAAATTTCTACTTGAATTTTCTATATTCAATTCCATGTTCACATTCAACACTCGCATTTCTATTTCAACTCTCTATTCAAATTTTATATTTAAATTCCATTCAATCTCTATTCAAATTTCATATTTAAATTCCATTCAAATCTCTATTCAAATTTCACATTTGAATTCTTCCTTGAAATACTATATTTCAAATTCTATGCAATTCTTCTTTGAAATTCTATATTTCAAATCCTATTTTGAAATTCTACATTCAAATCTCTATTTGAATTTCTTTATTCGAATTCCTTCGAATTCAAATTTTATTTTAATTCCTTGAATTCAAATTCTATTTTTCATTCTAATTTCGTCTATTCAAATTCTATTTGAACTTCTTATTTGAATTTCTAATATTCAATCTCTTCTTAAAATTCAAATATTTAAACCCCTTTTAAAAATTCAAATGTTATACTCAAATTTCCTTTGAGTTATATATTTAAAAATTCCATTTCACATCCTATTTGCAATTTCATTTCAAATCCCAATTTCACGCTTGTATTTCTATTTTTGAATTATCAATGATAATTCTTTTCACTTCATTTATAACTTCGTTATAAAAGAATTATTTCTAAACTTCGTTTAAAAAGAACTACTTGTTTTACTTTTCAAAAACAAGTTTATATTTTTATTTCCTTTAAAAATTCAAATTCTATTTAAAAATAGAATTTTTCCTTTTTAAATCTCAAATATCCTTTTAATTGGCCCAGTGATATTTAAAACAATCAAATCACCCAATTCTCAATCATTTGTTTTTAACACATCATATATGAATATATATGAAATCAAACAAACAACAAACAAACAGATAATATATTTTTGAGGAATCCAGTTGGATCCCTCCAACCTGTTTTCCTGCATCCACAGATGTTAGCACATAAATAATACCCATTCTGCTTCGTGGCAGAATATCGCGGTATAGAAGGTCATCCACTAATCATAGCGTGGGGCGTATAGGGTAATCATCCGCTATGAAACTGCGGGCATCCGCTAATGAGACTGCGGGAATCCAATCAACCAATCAACCCAATATATATATATATAATAGCCTAAATAACTAACATATATATAAAACAACCAGAAAATATTCACACAAGCAACACACATTTATTTTTAATGAAATAAAAATAATTCTAAAGGTGAGTGAGATTTACTCACCGTGATTTTATTTTGCTGAATATCCAATGAAGCCAATTATATAGATTTCACAGTGATTTCTCCAACCGTCTGTTTTTTCAAATGTAAAACAGTATAAATGAATTTCAGTTATTTAATTATACTAATTTAATTTAATAAATTACCCGCATGTAAAAAATTCCAATTTAAACCTTAAATACCTACTTAATGGTTAATTTAAAATTTACTTACATACTAGTTAAATATACAGGTTTAACTAGAGTTTATGATTAAATAGCATGCTAAATTTTAGTTTTAAATTAATTTCCACACTCTTACATAAAAATTTATTTTACAAATAAAAATTAAAATAAAAATACTTATGTTAATTACCTTATAAATCGAATCCTCCACCTTATGCTTCAGTACAAAGAGTCGCTATCGCCTTGGCCTTATGAACTTTGAAACTTGAACGCAACCCCAAAAACAGCTCGCACCTGATGGAATTGACGTTGGCCCTAACTCCACAACAAAGACAGCGCCTTGAATCTCATCAGAACCCCTCCAATCAGTACATTCAACCTCGACAGCACCAAAGACGTCGACTTCTTCATCCTTGCGAACCCAGAAAGTCAAAGCCCAAACTTAAATCGAGTCACCCGTACATCGCTCCTCTCGCAGATAACAGTTCGCACCTCCACAGCCCTTCCACTTTATCGCGATTCCAAATCGAGAAGCCCTTGATTTTGATTTCTTCGAATTTGATTTTGTGGTTTATTGGAAAACGAAGGGACTGACTCGATTTGATTTTTGAGAAGTTCGGTTTTAAAAAGGATAGGAGCGGTCATTGATTTGAGAAAAAAAAAACGAGAAGAAAGACTTGGTTTCAGAAGGAAGGCTCGGTCCGTTTATATAGGATGCGAACGAGAACAGAAGGTACACGCCATTGAATTCGTTGTCTTCCTTGTTGTGAAGCTGGGAGACACTAATTCGTGCTCGAGAAAATATAGGTCTGCGAAATGAAAACTAAGGTCGGCTGATGTAATGGATTTTTTTTTATATATATATTGATTTGATTTTGTAATATAATATTTCAAAGTATCTCTTGATCTCCTAATTTAAAATCCTAAACCGTTATTTCAACGCAACCATTGACGTTACAAGATTAGTAGAACCAAATTCTGAATTTTAATTCGACAACATAGAAGAAATAACAAATTAAATCAACGGTTTAAATTAAATTCGATTTAAATATAAATAGATTTCAACATTTAATTTCATCGAAAATAAATTATTATTATCGTTTTAATTCAACATAGAATTTATATTAATTGACCGAAGTGTTTCGATTCAGTTTTAAATTCTGAATTCAATTATATTATGTTTTCGTATAACAACTATTCAATATATTCGAATTAGATTGTATATCGATTATTTAATCGATAACCCAATAAAATACCATTTATATTATGAATTCAATATTTAAAACCATACTAAATATTTAAATAAACTGTTGAAAAATCTGGGTCGTTACATTGTCAGATCCATCGAAAATCACTAATTGACGTTTACAACAGTACATTACGTGTAAGCTAAAGAAGTTTCCTTCTCCGCTTCCACTCTTGGTACGGTTGAAGAAATCAATGTACGTGACCTTTCTGGAAATACTCTGTTAGGCATTCATCCATACCAGTCATCCAGGAACAGGGTGAACCGAAGGTACTATTCAGTATATCCATCTTAGGCACTGTTATCTAAGACTTATACAATAGCCCTTGCACTTTACTCTGTCTTTAATTATCTTTGGCATATATGATTCGTAACGCTTAGGCCAATACAGAGTGGTTCTTTGGATAGTAATCCAACCGGTCTCTCCATATTAACAACGTTAAAATGGTCAAAACTTCGATAGTCTGTGATTTAACCATCAAAGAAAAACAGGTGTGCAAACAATGATATTATTTCCAAATGGAAATTCTATCAACCAATCATCAATCATATATATATATTTCCTTATTTTCTAATTCATATTTGATTACGTTTTTTATTCTATTTGGAAAACATTTCCAAATCTTCTTTACTTGGATTTAAACAGATGTTTAAATCAACATCGCGACGACAACTCAAACCACTATACTTATTTACTAAAATCACTCAACCACTTTCACTCTCGAACCTTAACCATTTCTAAATTAAAAAAGAAGTCAATCAAGTTGGGGTATAACTACCTCTCAGACCTTAACTGAACAACATTTCAAATCTCGAAATAGGGTAAGTTTATCTTTTAACTCTTTAACACTTCCTTACGTAACTTCCGGATATAATTTACGAGCCCGACTCCTTTAATTCTATTCGAATAAACTAGATTTGATTAACTCCTTTAATTCTATTCGAATAAACTAGATTCGATTAACTCTTTTAATTTTATTCGAATAACTATAGTCGATTAACTCCTTTGATTTATTCTTTAATCGATTTACTCCATCGAATAACTAAATTTGATAACTCCTTCGAATAACTAAATTCGATAACTCCTTCGAATAAACTATATTCGATAACTCACTTTGATTAAACTAATCGATAACTCTTTTTGATTAAACTATAATCGATAACTCCTTTTATTTAACTCTATTCGAATAAACTAATATTTGATAACTCCTTTTATTTAACTCTATTCGAATAACTCCTTTTAATTCTATTTAATTACCTTATCGATTTAACTCAAACTGGTTAACTCTAACCGGTCGACCCTAATTGATTTACCCTACTGGTTAACTCTAACTCATTTACTTTATTCGATTAACTCTAATCGAATAACTAATATTCGATCAACTCATTTGAATTAACTCCTTTTATTTATTCCTTTTCTATTTGTTTACTTAACAAATAACTATTCCCTTTTCAATTCTATTTACTTAACAAATAAATATTTCTTTTATCTTTCCTGTTTACTTTCTATAAATAAATGATCCTTTTATACTTTTATTTATTCCCTAAATAAATAAATAATCCCATTTAATCTATTTGTAAATGTTTTACAAATATTACTTTATATTTGTTTACAAATAATTTCCTTTATATTTGTTTAACAAATATATTCTTTTAACTCTTTTGATTTTTAAAATTATTTCCTTTTATAAAACCCTTTTCCCTTTTATATATAAAATCCATCGATTTTATATAAATAAATTATTTTCAAAATGTACTTTGAAAATCCTCTTTTGACATACCAGTATTTTTCATGGTATTTCAAATACCAAATAAACACGATCGATATCGTTCAAGCACACATAAACAACCACAGATTTATATAACATCATATATTACGATATATGAAAAACAGTAAAATAAATGTTGAGGAATCCAGTTGGATTCCTCCAACCTGTTTCCCTGCATCACAGATGTTAAAAATATAATCAACATCAATTTCAGTTCAATATGAAATATTCTGTTAACAGAATCAATATTTGATTTACGGTTTATAATTATATATATATATATATATATAAATCTCCACTAACTGACTAGTAGTTCAATCAAACAGTCAACACACAGTCAATCAGCCAATACTTAACAGTTCTAAAAATACAACATGAAAATATAAACTGTTCAGAGTTAGTGAGATTTACTCACATTGGACGATCATCGTTAATAAAGATAACCATCGCTCGATTTGATTCAGACGGACAATTTATTTTGCAATAAATTGTAACAAGCTCCGATGGACTTCCAGTCAGTTCCATCGTGTAGTGTCCGTCCATACGATCCTGACGGATCCTGCTTCGCTAAAATCCGATAACGCATGACAAAGATATATATTTTAGAAGCTATACGTTATTTAATTTAAGGTTTAACTTAAACTATTTAATAGGATCGGGCCTTACTTTTCAATAGAACCGGCCCACCTTCCTTCATAAACACTCAGGCCCATTTCACGTCCCACCTCTTTTATAATATTTCCGGACCTGTTTAAATGATTCCTTCTTCTCCAGTAAGAACTCCGGTCCACGCTCCTATATTCATTCACACGAGAAACAGTAAATCCAAAACTAAGCATACCAAAATCCCCCCCCCCCTAGACTTTGACTTCCTCTCTCCTCCACAACTAGTGCCTTCGCCCACCAAGAGCACCTGTGACACCCCTAACGAGACCGCCCTTCCAAACACCACCTTCACCTTTAGTCCTGACCCACGCCTTATTTCAGAAACTCGCTCCAGCAACTAGACAGCCTCCCCATCATGTACACACACCCCTTCTCGTTTTGACTCAACACACCTTGCTCTTCAACACGTGATGACCCCAGATCTGCACCAATTCCACGTACTGCGTATAAACCGCAAGCCCTTCCTTTTTTTGCAAAATAATCCAACTCCCTTTCATACTTACTGCCGACCATCACACACCTTTCTTGTCTTCATCATCTTTGCCCCAACTTCCCTCACGTCTTATGCTGGCTCAAAGATTAACCTTCTGAGGATCCAAACATGTTTTTCTGTGATATTTAGTGCGGAGTTTAATTAGGTTTCATGTTTTGAAAGCCATTTAGCATTTCGGTTTAAAATCTGAAGCCAGAGGAATGAGAGAATGTAGTGTATATTTAGTTGAGATATTAATTTAGTTGTATGGATTTTCTTCTTCCACTTTTTCTTTTTGGTTTTAATACATCCTATATGTGCTCGTGGAGAAACATGGTCCAAGTGGTGGTATGTGGCTCTTGTAACTTAGGGTAGGTGCTGCGAAGGAAGGATATTGACGTGTGGCAGTGTGGTAGGAGTTGTTTTAAGTTTAAAGTTTGGTTTACCCGTTACGTAAAACTCGGTTCACTTATAAACTGCTACCGACAAAAATAAAAATATCGTTGAGACAAGCAAGGTGCCACGATCCCAAAAATATAATAATATCGGTAAATTAACTCATATTGTGAAACCCTAAAATGTTGATTACAGGGTGCAAAATACTTCAGATAAAAAATTTGCTTATTTAATTAACTAAAAATTATAATAAAATTCTAAAAATTAAATTATCACTACGTCTCAAAAAAACCTTGTCTAAATTCAAACCCGATCACTTGTTATATCGAATAAACCGATAAGGTCGATAAACAATTCTATAGCGACTATTCTAAAATTTGATTTGGACATATCTCAAAATCTACACGACGAAATCCTGATTTTTCTCTTCCACTAGAAAGATATACTCCACCAGCTCCGTACGTTTCTTGTTTCACAGAAATCCGATTTAAAACGAACTCTGTACATTCAGTTGAAGTTCGAATCGCCAATTTACGAACTGCAGCGCCATTTCGAGCTCGATTATAGTTATAATATAACTCTACGTTCAAATTATCGTTTATATAATATATTCGTTATTCAAATCAAATTCCAAGCTGAATTAAATATCACAGATGATCCCGTTCACACATTATCGCCATTTCAACCAATTCTGATTATTTCAGAATTAAATATATTATTTAATTTAATATTTTAAATTAAATATTCACCATTATTTAATTCCACGACCATTAAGTCCTTTAAACCACCATTTAAATAATTAAATTAATTAATTATTATACCTTAACAATGCGGGTCATTACAATTTGTGTCCTAATATATGGGAATATATAATACTGTTATCCATTAGCATTATGAAAGCATGATCTATTGATCATAAACTACAAAAAAAAAGAACAAAAAGAGTCAAGTGCAGTCATGCGAACCTGATTGCAACTACAGAATCAATTTGAATGACTTTAAGTGGGCGTCGGATTTCATATTTTCCATGTCCACATACCCACCTGCATTTTAAAACACAGTATATAAGATATCAGCATGTACAATTTACATTGGCTTCACGAAAAGTAATAACTTAATAATACTATAGTACCTAAAAGTATTAAGTGAACTATCATGTTTAATTGTTCATTATTGATTATCAATCACCGCATTGGTAATGTATAGAGATAACATGTTCATTATTGATTACCATTCAAACGCTGGGAAATCACGTGACTCAACACTCCATCTTCTCTTTTCACATGCTCTTTAATTGTCCAATGATCCAGTACGCCGATTCTTCTTCAATTACCCTACCCCTAATGCAGTTGTCCCAAGGTTGACCACCAACTTCCCCTGTCTTTCTTCGTTCTTTTTTTTGTTTCCTCCATTGCAGCTAGATTCTTTGCTCTTTGGTTTCTACAGCCCGCTTTTTTCGCCCATCCGTAAACAGCCGCTCTTCCATCTTTCAACCTATTTTCTATTCCACTTGGCAACCCTAACTCCAAATTTTCCTGATTCCACTTCATCGATTCTTCTTCAATCTTTTAATCCAAAAAAAACATATTTTGTTGCTGGTTTATTTTTTCATTCTAACTTCTGACTTCTTTACCACAGGTGCCTTCGTCTTTCCAGCATCTGCCTCCGCATCATAGATAAGATGTTGCCTCTTGATGAACTTTTCCACATATGTAATCAATCCGTAAAGTAGACTGGAACGATACTCTTCGGAGGTTCCCATGGATCCTTCCACATGTAGGACAGTCCTTTCAAGGTTAATATATCTCAAAATATTTATTGATATACATTATGTAAATATAGTTGAAGGATCGTATAGTAGGTCAAAGTTCGTCACAATAGCAAAACAAAAAGTTCCCAGTTTTAATGCAATCATTAACAGCAAATAGCAGTCCAAATCTAAATTGCAGCAGTAATTAATGAAGAGATAACCATTGTTGAATCTTTATGTGAGTGCATCCGGTAGAAATTCTAGCAAATATAAATTCAGTCAAGTATTTTTATGAAAAAACTTGGAAATTAGCAAATGAATTACCTAAACTACGTAGAACGAACGCTTACATCCAATCAATATGAGAAACCGTAAATCTTAGAAATCTGCAGAAGCATTGAGGATGCGAACGTGACCACAGCGGGGAAAGAATGCCAAGCGGAAATTGTAGACGACGAAAAATAGGAACAGAAATTGTAACCGCTCGTTGTGCGAAGTAAAAAGACAGAACTGCGGCAATGTTGAAGTCGATTGTTGATTATAATATCCTGTACCAATGAACTTCATTTAGAACGCAAGATAGAGCGGAGAAGGGGTAACGATTTATAGTTGGAGGAAAGCAAAAAGGTAGAAGTGCCATTGGAATTAAATTAAGTAGAAGAAGATGTGATTGAAGGCAGTTGAGAAATGTTATTTCGAATGGGGGGGAAGAGAAAATTGAAATTGAATTTCTGTGGGTAGGAATTGAGAAAGCAGTTTGGAACTCTGGGTCTGGGAAAAGGGGAACACGTGGTTTCGGAGAAAAAAGAAAAAGCGGTGAGTGATGAGATGATGACACGTCAGCTTTGAAGAGAAGATAATGTTCCAACTAAGCTTTTGTTTTATTTTACTTTCTATTATAGGTAATAGATAGATATATATATATAATTCTTCTACATGTATATAAACTTCAAACCTTCATAACTTCCTCATACGGTGTCCGTTTTACGCAAACCATACGTCTATCTTAACCATAATTTCAGGACGGACGCAATGGCGCAGTCCATTTCCCGTAATTTCGAATATTAAATTAATTATTATTTAGTTTTCCTTCTTTAATGTCGTTAAAATTTCGGGGTGTTACATTCTCCCCTAATTAGAATTTCGTCCTCGAAATCTTCTAGTTAAGAAGAAAGTATATCATACCATCCATCACCCATCTACTCATCTATCAACTACAGGAATCAATTCTCCTTAAATACTTCTAATGCTTATATGAACATATGCAAAGGTGTGTGTATATGTCCCAATACTAATGTGAAGATTAGGCTGTCTACTGATTCAGTCGACCTCCTCAATGCAATGTAGGTTAGTGCCATGAATCCAATATGTATGCAAATAATCCTATTATAATATGTAAGTTCTATATGTGTCCACACTCATTCGTCCAAATGCAACATCCGTTTTATAATACACCCATTTTCATCCATTAAAAAAACGAAAATGCACACACATCCATATGCAGTATGAGGGTGATTGATCTGATCTAGTGCCTAATGTGTGTGTATACGAACCCATAGGCAACCATTCGCAACCACTTGCATCCACTTGCATCCATCAAACATAACATGTCTCAAACACATGTTTACATCCATAGGGTTCCTATCTAAAGGTCGAAAATACTATTGATAGGACATACTCAAATGATAGAAGCAAGCATAGATAAAAATCTGGAAAAGGAGTTAAGAACGTACCCTCGAAAAGGAAAGGGTACGAAGCACGAATCTTATTTTCGGTCTCCCAAGTCGCATCCTCTGGATTATCTCCCCATTGAACCTTTACCAACTTGATTTCTTTATTGCGTAGCTTCTTAACTTCTGATCCAAGAATACGCGTAGGAACTCGTCTAACTTTCGCCTCCCGTTCCACTTTTACTTCCTCTAATATACTTGGCTCAACAACTTCCGCGGTGTCATACAAGTACTTCCACATATAAGATACGTGGAAAACATCATGAATGCCAGATACATTTTCTGGGTGCTTTACTCTATAGGCCATTTGGCCGATCCTTTCGGTTATGGGAAATAGTCCCACAAATCTGGGTGCCAACTTCCTTATAGATCCGAAGCGAACCACATTCCTCAGAGGTGATACTTTAATAAAAACTAAGTCTCCCACTTCAAATTCGATGTCAGTCCTTCTCTTGTCTACATAGGATTTCTGCCTATCTTGAGCTGTCTTCATTCGTCATCGAATAAGATCAATTTTCTTGGACGTTTCTCTAACCATATCAGGTCCAAGTAACAATCTTTCCATAGATTCCCACCAACAAGTTGGTGATCTACAGGGTCGTCCGTAAAATGATTCGTAGGAAGCCATGCTAATGCTCTTAAAAGATCCTCTAGAATTATGTTCTCCCTCTCAGTCTGTCCATCGGTCTGAGGATGATAAGCGGTGCTCAAACACAACTGTGTTCCTAATGCTTTATGCAAGCTCCTCCAAAATTCACTGGTAAAGATGGTGCCACGATTTCTTATGATGCTGGAAGGTACTCCATGAAGACGAACTATCTCACGAACATAAATTGCTGCCAACCATGATGTCGTCCTCTTACTCTTGATTGGAATGAAATGAGCGCTCTTAGTAAATCTGTCCAGTATTACCCAAATATTGGTGTTGCCTTTCTTTGACCTAGGAAACCCATCTATGAAATCCATGGAGACGCTCTCCCATTTCCACTGTGGAACCTCCAAAGGATGAAGTAAACCACCGGGCTTCTTTTGCTCAGCTTTAACTTGTTGGCAAACTAAACATCGAGAAACAAACTCTTCCATGTCTTTCTTCATCCTACCCCAAAAGAAAACCCTCTTCATGTCTCTGTACAACTTATCACCACCTGGATGAATAGTCATCTTAGAATAGTGGGATTCTTCCAGGACTGCCTTTATCAAGCTTCCAGTTTGAGGAACACAAAGCCTTCCATCTCGTCGTAACTACCCTTTTTCATCTATGGAATATCTACTGAGGTGACTGGAAGTCTCCCCTTTTCTAAGCTTACCCATGATGTATAAAATTTGTGGGTCACCTTGCTGCGAAGCTCCTATCTGATCCATAAGAGTTGGTCGTATTTCTAGCGATGCAAACAAATCAGGCAAAATTTCGATGGAGGGTTTAAAGTCAAAAGTTGATATGAACTCCAAGCTCTTCCTCTCCACAAACAGAGGACTTAAGGCCATCCTCTGCCTACTTAGTTCGTCGGCCACCACATTACCCTTGCCAGGGGTATAAGCAATTTCAAAATCATAAGAAGCTAAGAATTCCATCCACCTTTGTTGCCTTAAATTAAGATCCTTCTGCGAGAACAGATACCTGAGAGATTTATGATCGGTGTATAACTTGAACTTCTCTCCAAGTAAGTAATGACCCCGCGTCTTAAGCACGAATACTATGGCAGCCAGCTCTAAATCATGGGTGGGGTCGTTCTTCTCACGAACTCTCAACTGTCTACCCCCATAACACACTACCTTTCCTTCTTGCATTAGAACCGCACCAAGCCCTGTACTACATGCATCAGTGTAAACCGTAAACACTTTGTTCCCATCGGAAAAAGTTAAGACTGGGGTTGTTGTTAGAGCCCTCTTCAAGCGTTGGAAAGTAACATCACAATCTATATCCCATAAAAATGCCAAGTTCTTCTTTGTCAGCCTGGTGAGAGGGGCTGATATCTTTGCGAAGTCCTTAATGAACTTCCTATAATAACCTGCCAATCCTAGAAAGCTTCTCACCTCTGTTGCAATTTTAGGGATATGCCAATCCTGCATCGCAACTACCTTCGCGGGATCCACGGCTATCCCTTCTTTGGAGACTACATGCCTTAAGAATCTCACCTCTTTTCTCCAAAAATGGCATTTGGAGAACTTTGCCTTAAGCTGATGCTCACGGAGAGTTTTCAAAACTTCTCTCAAATGTTGGGTATGCTCTTCTTTGCTTTTGGAGAAGATCAAAATATCATCCAAAGAGACTACGACAAATTTATTTAGAAACTCCCGAAACACCCTACTCATCAGATCGACAAAATAGACGGGTGCATTTGTCAGTCCAAAAGGCATAACTATCCATTCAAAGAAACCATCTGGAGTCCTAAAAGCAAACTTGTCTATACTGTCCTCAGCCACCCTCAACTAATGAAACCCCGTGGCCAAGTCTAACTGAGAGAATACTGAGGCACCAACAAGCTGGTCAAACAAGTTTTCTATCCTTGGAAGTGGGTGCCTATTCTTCTTTGTGAGTTTGTTCAACTCTTTATAGTCTACATACAAACGAAGCGAACCATCCGCCTTACTTGCGAATACAACTGGAGCACCTCATTCAGAAATGCTACGTCTGATAAATCCTTTCTCAAGTAGCTCCCCTACTTGCTTACTCAACTCCCTCCTTTCCCTCGGAGCCATATGACGCACTTATAATGCAACTGGCTTTGCATTGTCCACCAGATATATAT
This sequence comes from Allium sativum, assembly GCA_030737875.1. NCBI lineage: Eukaryota > Viridiplantae > Streptophyta > Magnoliopsida > Asparagales > Amaryllidaceae > Allium > Allium sativum. The sequence continues at coordinate 87,823,164 of CM060926.1, read as the reverse complement.
GAAAATCGATCTCGCGCTTCGGAGGTAAACCCCGTACCTCCTCAAAAACATCAGAATAATCTCGGACTACTGGAACAGATTGCAAATCATCGATAGATACATCAAGAGACTCTAGGAAACTTAGCATAACAGACCCTTGTGGGTCATAAGAAATCTTGAGGGTCCTCTCATGACAGGTCATAAGACTAACGACCCTCCTCTCACAATCTAGAATGGCACCATACGTGGCTAGCTAGTCCATTCCTAGAATCAACACATAGCCCATGAACCCGAGCACATACGCGTCGCATTCAAATTCAACGCTTAACACTGATATTCTCAAACCCCTACAAATCATAGATAAATGAGTCGAACCACCAATAGGGTTTGAGACAACTACGAGATCCACAACCATACTAGCATTTAAGTGCAGAGATTCAACCACAGAACTAGATATAAATGAATGTGAAGCGCCGGAATCAAAAAGTGTTCTAATAGGATGATTTGAAAGAGAAATTAAACCTTCCACAGAAATTTTTCTACCTCTATCAGGAGCACTGATCGCGAGAGCATGCACCTTCCCTCCAGAAGTTTCTGCTCTTTGACCTTGTCCCTGTTTCTTTAGGCACTCTTTAGGAAAGTGTCCGATCTCTCTGCAATTGTAGTAAAATTCTTTCTTCTTTTGCAATCTTTCACCAAGTGACCCTCACGCCCACAACTGTGACACTTCCTCTTATCCTTATCCTTGTTATTCTTTCCACCTTTCTTCTGTTGCTGTTGTTGTCCTTTCTTGGGCCATATCTTTTTGTTTTTTGTTGTTTCCTCAGCTTTAACTTCCTTCTTTTCTCCTTTCTCTTCCTCATACATCAAGGCCATACCAACAAGCCTTTCAAAGGTGGCTCCCATTGGAATATGGGACATGGCTAACCCATAAAGGAGTTCATTCAGCCCTTTAACAAACCGCAAAGCCTTCTTATGCGGAGTGTCTACCAGTTCCAGTTCAAATCTTGCTAGCTGGTTGAATTTGTTCACATACTCTCCAACCGTTAAGTTTCCTTGTTTGAGTGCTAAGAATCTCTCCATTTGCATGCTTTTCTCCACTTGGGAAAGAAATTTCATTTCAAACCTCTATCTAAAATCATCCCAAGTTTCCACTAGACGGCCTAAATGGGTTACCTCCCACCAAAACGAAGCCTCATCTTTCAGTAGCCAAGCAGCTAACTGAATCTTCTTTCGATCCACTACTTCAAAGATTACGAACAAGTCCTCGGTCTCCTTGAGCCAATTCCTTGTCTCCACAAATGTCTCGGTTCCATGGAATGGCTTCCCTCCCATAGCACGGAAATCTTTGCGGATCTTAGAGAAGTTGTCTACACGCGGAGGAGGAGGAGGAGGAACAACGGGCGCAGCTGGGGGAGGAACGTTTCCATGGCCATCGGCAGGCGCCGTGGCCTCCAGATACCTACGGAACTAGCCTGGTATCGTATCGACCTCTTGAATGTTAGGTTCCCCTGACATGCTGAAAAAAAGAAAGGAAAGAGATCGAAAGATATTACTTATGGCTTTTTGGGGAATGTTTTTCAAAACAGACTTTTCTTTCTGAAAATGCTTTCTTTTAAAACCTTCTTGAAAATAGTTTTCAAAAACTTTTATCTAATCTGGTAAGTGTGACACCCCACGTCCGTTAATATCACTCACTAAGGGAATGCATTAAGTTTCGTGAAGCGTTACATGTAACAGACACAGAATATTACAAGACAAATATAATAAGATAGCAGCGGAAATTCAAATTTTTATATCAAACATAAATCATAGCATCGTGGTCCAAAATACCATAAGTCACAAAAACCATTACAATAATATAACTTCTATCTTGTACCATTAGAGTACATAAGTATATAAAAAAGCATAATTCCCTAAACAAAAGAGTTAAACCATAGTAGAGATAAGAACTTGAGCTGTACTTCAAAAGCAGCTCCTACACGATGATAACCGAGTCTTGACTAAGCCTGAGAATTCCCTCCCTGCGAACCAGGGGGAAACGGAAGAAAGAAGAGGAAACAAAATGAGTCAAACATAAAGTCTGGCGAGTCTAGTTACTTTTAGCAAGTAAATAAATAAAAGTAGCATGACAGGCATATAAAGTGGATAAGAGAGAGATAACTACATAATGGCAGGTATGACAAGGTAAACAGGATACGGTGTATATGCTTCTCGAATGATCACTCTGCACTATTACTAGCATAACCAGAATGAGATGATCCCTTACACTATAAGGTGGTAGACTTAGGCATACGTCCAAATGTACCCTCACCGATCGGCTCCCTAATCGGCGTAGATACCTTGTGTCGGCCCCATAGTAAGAGGTATCACTTCCTAAAGTGGCAACCCTTCGTCTTTATAATGTGCACAACCATATCTACAGGTGTCATGATCGTCTTATCCCCTTATTCCCGGCTCATGCACGCACATGGCCCGGTCAGTTTACGCTGCCCACACCGTCCTCTACGTTTGGATCTCTTACAATCAGTCCAGTAAGCGTGCCCCTTCTTCAACCTAGTTCGGAGTATATGTTTGATACCAACTCCAGGTTACTGGCTGAAATGGGTCTCACATAATATGATACCAGCTATCCCCTTTTGTCTTGTATCCCCCACTAGGTTTTCATTGGCTATGTATACCACTAGGTGTCTTTAATTACATAACCTTATTATTTCTATAAGTTATGCTTACCCTAAAAGGTGTCGTTAATTACATAACTTTATTATTTCCTCCGGTTATGTATACCACTAAATGTCTTTAATTACATAACTTTATCAGGTTAAGTTTGTGGGCCTATATGCAAATATTACCCACCCCCCTCGGATTTACTTAACCCACCCACTTCAACCAAATTTACTTAACCCTAATTTTAGTTCATATTCATAAAATCCCTATGGATTTACTAAGTTAAGTATTCCAATACGTTACCATATCCATTTATGGTTATAATGGGCTAGCCCTCCCACATAAGGCCTACAACTTGTGGATGCTGGATAAGCCGGTCGGGTCCGGACAGACTTCTTCCACAAGTTGGGCCTAACCTCATGTCTTAGCTCGTTTCATATTTGTACATTTAGACCCCTCACATTAGATTCAACATTTGCGGTTGCTGGATATGCCGGTCGGGTCCGAGAAGACTTCCACCGCAAGTGCAATCTAACCTCGTGTCATAAGTGTAATTATAGTTTCTAATTATTGTAACCCAAGTCATTTCATTATTATCCAATTTAACCTATTTCCTTATAGGTGTCTATGCCCTTTTTCCCCACATTGAATTATATGTCCAATTCATGTTTATAAGCACTAATCAAATCATGCCAATACTAATCTTTTTTCCCCGTTCCCTAACTAGCGCATTCACATAATTCGTGGCATGCCTGGGCTAGATAATATATAGCCTAGTCATAAATGATAAAAGGGAAAGGTGATGAGAATATGACAAAAATAATTGTTCTAACATAACTGGCATAAACATATACTAACATGGTGATAAGGTGAACATATAAGCATAGATCCAATGAACTTGTGGCAGTTACTAGTTTTAACATAGCAAAGATGTTAAGATGAGCATGACAAGATCTAAATATTAATTTAGATGTCCAACAGGTTCAGATCTAATATGATAAGCACAAGGAGATCTAAATAATAAGCTAGATCTGATTAATAATTTAGATGTCTACATAATTCAGATCCAATAGTTAAGAGTAGATCTGATACAAATAAGGTTTAAGATCCACATCATAGAATGTCACAGAAGTTGCACTAGATCCAACTAGATAGAGATTTAGATCCAAGTTATAACCAATTCAGAATGTCATATGTTCATAATTTACAATGGATCCAGTGTAATTTAGTCACAGGAACAAATCCAAACTATAGTCATATCAGGTTTACTTTTAAATATTTAAATCTAAAAGCAACTAAGAACTCACAGTGTTTGGATTAGAAAATAGAACTAGAAAAGAATCTTGTTGAGATGCGGATCTACACTTTAATCTTTAACTGATTAGCCTTATTTGATTGTTGTAGAAGATAAAGAATCCAATTCAGTTTAAACACCGGCATCATTTGGCCTCCATGGAATTCTAGTGAAGAAAACAAGAGAAATAGACCTCTATATATAGCTGCCATCCTAGAGAAATCGACTTCCACCTCATCCCTAGGCGGGTCGACCCCCCTTAGGGGGTCGACACCCTCCTATGGGGTCGACTCCCCTAGGCGGGATTTTTCCCGCTTCCCCCACTTTCTGTGATTTCGAATTTTGAACTGAAAATTTTGAATTCCTGGGTCCTATATATATATAATTCTTTTGCACGTATACAAACTTCAAACCTTCGTAACTTCCTCATATGGTGTCTGTTTTACGCAAACCAAATGTCTATCTTAACCAGAATTTCAAGACGGGCGCAACGGTGCAGTCCGTTTCCCTTAGTTTTGAATATTAAATTAATTGTTATTTAATTTTCCTTCTTTAATGTTGTTAAAATTTCGGGGTGTTACATACTCTTCTATAGGAGATTGTTTCAATGAGTTCAATTCCTCAATTTTAGTTTACTCATTCAAGGCAATAAGGAGATACCACTTATTCATACGCATCGGGGTTGTATCCAATCTTCTTTTGATGGCTCCGTTCCCAAGAGTTTCTTGGTTTATTTTTTATCAAAGTTTACACTAAATAAAGAGATCTTCTACATGTACTTTCATTCATTGTTGAACGTCCATACAATTCCAAAATGGATCTTTCAATGAAATCCAGATGAACAGTTTTTCTTTGTTGTTTCTAATTCATTTTCTTCTGAAGGCACATCATTTCTTGTTGATAATGGTATGTATGATCAATGCGCTCGTCCTTGTGATACGACGAGTTGCTGTTGAAATTTATTTATTGTTGTTTGACTTTCTTTCCTTTTGGAGAGAAGCCAGTGTGAAAAATAGGTGATGGAATTATTTTAGCAAGGATGAACTAGAGTATGGACTTGTTTTTGACGAACTTGTATTAGTAGGGGATGGATAAGTATAATTTATTGTTGTATCATTTTCGAATGCCATAGTGGTTTCTTTTCCTTAGTGGCTAGCATTCCTGAAAAAAGGTTTTGAAAAACGAAAAGCCTATCTCAGTACTCCTTGATTGAATTTGTTCTATGCACATTTATTGTTAGTGGTTGCATAATGGAATATATACTATATACCACATACTAAAAAAATTTGATTTGGTAAAAATAAAAGCTATACATAAACAAGTAAATTGTCAATCTTTTACTTAAGAAAAAGAAAAAAATGAATTTTCTGGATGGTGTTGTTAATTCCAAGCTTATTTTAAAAAAAAATGATATAATTAAAGTATGATGTGATGATATGGGCCAGAAAGAAAAGGAGATAAGAACTGATTGAGGTGAGTAATATAGAAAAGAAGACAATATTAGTTGAGAGCTCTTCTCCTGAAGTAATATTATAGTGGAGTGCATTGCAATCTGCAGTTTTTAGAAATGAATCATTCATTTTAGCATCGTCTCATAATCAAAGAATAATAGAAACAAGCAATCATTGCTTCATCAATGGTTCCAATCTTTATATATATATCTTCGTATTATGTCAGTCATAGGTCAGTAGTTTGAGTTTGTATTCATGTGTATATCACATTGCTCTACCGGTATTGTTTATGCAAATGTCGCTAATTAATTAAATATGTATGTAATACATGTGATTCAACGATATCTTTACACCTGGGTAACAGATGATTTTCTAAGTCTTAAATTCGGATATAAAGTTTGTGTTTGGAAGTCTAATAGTCTATCCTTCAAACCTTAGTTAAATACTTTAGCATACTTTTCTTTACAAAATTGGTGACTAAAATGTGATATAATGACAATGCAATATATAAATTTTTACTTGATATTAATCGTAGTGATTCAGCAAAACAGCAGTGCAAAATCCAATTTGATATCTAGTTATCTCCTTTACTTACTAGTTACCAATATTGATATCTCAGTCTACATTTTTAAATGTTCGACAATGCTAAATACAAAATTACCTTCAAAGTAGGATGGACTTCAATTGCTCTTTGTGGGAAGCTGCGGCATTTAGTCAAAGTGCAAAAGATGTTACATGTGGAATAATAAGAATATTATCATGTAAATAATTACAAATAATGTATAATTGTTTATGCTTGTATGATACATTGACAGGTTGGGCATGTCGGTTCCCTTATCCTTTGATCCACTTTGATAAATGAATCTTTTGAGGCAGAAAGGAAAAGAGGTTGAAGTTTTTGGAATGAGCCGATATGGAGATGACGATGCTTTTGTATTGAAAGTGGCTATGTAATAGGAATTGCAAAAATCAAGGTTAGTAATAATATAATGATTTACACATACATTGAACTGTTAACTAATTATATATATAATACCATATCAAAGTATGAGTAATGGGAATGAAAATTACTAGTTTAGTAATAAAAGAAAACTGTTAAGCAGTAGCAAAGAGATGGCGATGCTTTTGCACTGAAAGTGACATTGTCTTCAGATATCAACTGAATAAAAGTTGTTTTGGGTTTGGCCTTTGGGGGAAAAAGGTACAAACCTGCAATATTTTTGCCTTTAGTATTTTAAAACTTGGTAGTGTAACCTGCAAACTTTGAACTGATTGGACTACAGTTTATTACTTGTTTATAAAGCATGTCTTATTTTATATTTACCTATTTTTCTTCTAATGGTGTAGTTATTTTTTTTTTAACATTGACCATGGATTTTCACTTAATAAGTTTTGCGCAGTACTTCAGATGAAAAGTCTCCCGATGAAAAGAGAGACTTAAAAGAAATTACAATATTTTGGGTTGGCCTAATGAGAGGTGATGTATCAACTGCTCTTGTTTAAAATTTGGTTAGGCTTAATGCTTTATTTTTCTTATAATTTTATTTTTTTACATAATGATAACTATATTTTGATGAATATGCAGTTCAAAAATTCTAGTCACAATACTAAACTACAATGACGGAGTGAAATCATGATTACGAGTATTATCACCGCTCTCATCTGCACAATGGTATGATACTACATTTCATAATTTACAAAACAAAGAATTTCTTACAATTGCTAGATGTTGGTGTATGGAAATTTGCTATGTTTGTTTGATGCTTATTTTGTCCTAACTTTTCTGTTGCAATGGAAGGAAAAGTTGAAATGAAATATCATCCTCTTCAGATCTTCCAGGTGTTGCTCAAAACTACAAATATGTATACTTTGCATATAGTTTAAAGTAACATAATTGTTTATAAACTGTAGTGCGGTCCAAATACATCATTATCATTTTCCTCGTTAATTTGTTAAACATGTTTATTTGTAGGCCTTTTTAGCTTTGTGTGGTTACATTATTAGATACGATTGTCTTTCCATTTCATCTTATGAAACTTTAATTTCTGGAGACATGCTTATTTAGAAGTAAGGTCCTTTGTATGCAAGTAGATCAGATCTTTTTGAAACCAGTGATTGCATAGTATCCATGGACTATTTGATGGAAAAGGAAAGGCTTTGTGCAGTCTAAGTTCTTAGTGACGCATTTGGTACTTGTAGACTTTAAGCATGAACTATATTTTGTTTTTTGTAAACTCAAATTGACATAAATATGGAATTGAAAACATATTATTGAATTTGGTAACTCATGGATTGAAATTATTTTCTGTTAGTTGATGCTTTATTTTGTTATCATGAATATGCGTTATATTTGCTGATTTTTTTTCGTTCATACATTGTTCTTTAAATTGTTATGAAGATTCATTTTGATTGCTATTATTAAAATGTAATATATATATATATATATATATATATATATATATATATATATATAGGTATAGCTCTTGAAAAGCGTTAGGCACTATTGTATCTACGAATATATAGCGGCATATATTAGTTGTAAAAGGATTTAGCAATACTATAACATGTTGATTTAGTAGCGTGATATAGCCGCTATCGAATAAATATATTATAGCGGCAAAACTGTGTTATAAAGATTCTCACTTTCATTGAGAGTTAGATGCATTATAGCGGTGTGGATGAGCTATTGTCTTTTATGTAACATAGCGCTAAATTTGTGATATAAAACCATGCTTTTTTATAGTGACTGTTTTTGTGTTATAAATATTCAGTAGTTTTTTTATAACATGTTGATATACAACGTTTATCGAACTGCTATAATATTGATTAATAGCGGCTATATGCCGCTATAAAAGACAATTTATGTTGTAGTGTACCAATCCAACTCTAGAAACTATAGGTAGACTATCTGGTTTGGATACTCAAGGCACTCAGGCGGTGGGTGGTAGATTCGGTGATTGGCGATAGCTTTTGAATGATGACGGCCAAATTATGGATATTGTATGACGGGATTCGAGAGATGTACTATCTCAATGGGATATAAATTGCGTTAATTGGGGACCTTTCATCGTGGATATACGAAATTTGAGAAAACCACCATATTTCAAGTTACCAATTTTGTAGGCTTACGATGGAAGGAAGGATCCAACCATCCATCTAATGAGGTACATATGCCACATGGAAATACCGAGGCTAAGTTCTTCTCATATTTCTCTTAGATATAGCTGCCATATGGTTTAGAAGTTGGAGAAACCTTGTTGAAAAAATTATCGAACAATTTCAGGTCTCTATTTCTCAATCCAAAAATGCGATGACTCTTACCACCATCAAGTAGAGGACCGGTGAGATTCTACCCAAATTTTTGGGAAGATTCAACATAGCAATCACTTAAGCAGATCGACACAACCCATTTATGGTGCTGACATTGTTGTGTCTGGAAATCTAAACAATTTTGAGTTTGAAATATCTTTGGAAAGGAATCCTTAAAGAGATCTCTGTGAATTATACGATGAAGCTGATAGGTTTCTACAACAAGTAGATGCAGGAAAAAACCGAGAGGCTCTCGTAGTTAATGTTGTTAAGAATAGAGGACCATCTGATCCTTTAGTTGATAAGGAGAAAAAGAAAGCTAGTGATAATGGTAGTCGGTCGAAAAAAATAAGAAGATGACTCAAATTCTCTCCATACACAAATCTTAATGCATCTTTGGGAAGGATATAATGGAAGAATAAGAATCCTTTTTTCTGTATGAAACTAGCAAGGAGAGAACCCTTAGAGTGGGAAAAGACCTCCATGAAAATGGCTTGTTCCATGACATTATTGGGCACGATGATAACAAATTCAAACATTTGAAAGATGAAGTTGAGGAAATGATCAGGAAAGGGGAAATACCTTAGTATGTATTAGGCAGATCCATATTAATGGAACCCGAGCAACCATCAACTACACAGAATCATGGCGGACATAGCTCTGCATGTGGGATCGTCATCAAACGATGGCATGAAAATCAAGCAATATATTGCTAAATCGTCTTACCTATGTACAGGATCGGGATTTGGTCCGTAGGCATTCTCTTAGCTAGCAATAAACCATCTCTTTTTATTTTTACTTTAATTCAATTAATAATTAAATGGCTAAGGCACTTACACCTGTATGGGGACTGGTGAAATCCTTAGGCAAGCTCTGAGATGGTGATATACCAAGGGTTTTAGATGTAATAAATTCTTGATTTTTCGAACTTTAATAATATTGTTTGTTCAATGTTACCTATGCTCATCAAATATGAAACTATCATTGCATTTCAATGTTAAAAAAACTTAACAGATCATTAAGTACCATCCTGCTTGACAAAGGTCGTATTTTTATGGCAATGGGAAGGTTCGATCAGGATCGTCAAACACCATTGCGTTTGGAAAAGGTTGAGTTATCCCTTAGATGGGATGGCTTGATCAGGATCGTCAACTGCCGCCGCACTTGGAAAGGATCAGATCATTCTAGCAATGGGATTGTTCGATCGGGACTGCTAAAGACCAACGTGTTTAGTTAAGGTCAAATCATTTCTTAAAACGAGATAGCTTGATCAGGATCATCATAGGTTCATAATGCTTGGTAAAGGTCGGACAATTCCCGATGCAGACTTGTTTGATCAGGATCATTGAGCACCATCATGCTCAGCAGGTTCTCATTGAGCCTATGATCGTCAAGTGACAACGCACTTAGCAAGGGTCAGGTTGTACTATAATCAGGATGGTCTGATCAGGATCGTCAAGTATGATAATGCTTGGCAAGGACCCGATGAGGCTAGGATTCACAACTACGAATCATTCACGGCACGAAAAGACTTGGATCGTCGAGTACGACAGTACTTGGCAAGATCCCGATGAGGCTATGGATCGTTAAGTATGAAGGTACTAGGAAAGAACCCGACGAGGTTATAAATCATCAAACATAGATCACACTAAATGTCCTGAACTCGAATCGTCAACTCTGACATCATTCGGCAGGAGCCCGATGAGGCTAGGTTCGTTAAGTGCGGACAACGCTCGACATGAGAAAAAATGATCAACAAGCATGGAATATGCTCAGTGAGGATCAGTATAGATCAAAATCGACCCGGCGAGGTCACAAACACCAAGGATCTACCCGAAGAGGTCGCAGAATTCAATAATGGCTCAGCAAAGCCATCAACACTGGCTCGATAAAGCTGTTAAATCTATGAAAGTCGTAACGAGATTAAGGACTACATAAATAGCTCGCAACAACTATGGAACTCATCAATAATTAGGATAGATTGCGAACATTGGATTTATACAAAACATATATGTCAAAATGTATGTTTTAGGAGGTAAGTGTTGACTTACCTTTTAACAAGGTCGTTACGTTTTGGATTTGGATACTGGATAACATGATAATCGAGTACGGATGATTATATAAAGCTACGAATAGCTGGATTCATCGAGATATCGTTTTGGAACAAACTGGATTGGAGTCAAGAATCCGGTTAAGTATCGGATCAATATGAGTCAGAAGTAAAGGAATAGGACTGGAAATTTGGCTAAGTGTCAGATTGGTACCTATATGACACGTAGGATTTTAGCATTTGAAAACTTTACTGGAAACACCTTATGGTCGAATTAGTACCTTAGAGCCCAAATCATCAAACCAAAAGTAGAAGAGGCAGGAGGCTCAGTGGGGGACCCACCTTAGGGTCGGATCCTTTAGGATGAAACCCCCAAGGGATCCGTCGTTCCTTAGGGCGAGTCGTGCCTCACTTTCTAGGTCCGATTATCTCACCTTGATGCCCTCCTGCGATTCCAGACCGATCCACCTTCGTTTTTCCTCTATAAATAGACTATCAGGGGATCTAGAAAAAGGATTTTCGTTTGGCTTCTCGACGCAGGGACTCTATAATTTTCTAACTTCAATAACTATCTTTATACAGTCTTGTACTAAAATAAATAACTGTATTGTAATATGGTAGTATAAATAAAAGATTACACTAAGCGGATATAGGAAAGAGTTTGTAGAACCACTATAAACCCTGCATATTCTTTACTTTTGTGCACTCTGTGATTGTGATATGTGATTATTATGTAACTTGTTTTGTGGTTCGCATACATCTGTGTTGTTAGGGTCGACTGGCCAAAATCTAGTCTAAAAGTAGGTTTACAAAATTATTTGAATATTAATTTACAAGGTATTATTGAACAAATATAAAAAATATGAGGGTCGGTTTTTTTTAATGAAATTTAAAGATTATATACATAGTCGAAATATATTATAATGTAAATAATAATAAATTCATGTACACACTCTAAAGTGAACTTAGCTGTAAATAATGATTTTTTTTCCAAGATTAAAATCTATCCGAAAAATCATTTTTATATTCGAGACATAAATATTTTTAATAATTTTTTCTTATAATTCACAAAAAATAGTTATAGTATATTTTGTTTTACAAAAATTTATACTAATATTTTACGTTATATATAAATACTTGTAAGTATTATTATTTAAATTATTAGGTTTGAAATAAATAAAAGATTATCACTATATTATATGCAAATTTGTTAGAGACCCCCAAATTATCACAAAACCAATTGGTAGTGTGAATGGTGAACTCTTAAAATTTATACTGGATATATTTTATAAATTCCCCGGTGCGGGACTTGTCTCAACACTCCCCCGCACATGTCACAATCTCATACGTGGATCTCAGGAGTGACGTGGGCAAGTGTGGCTTGTGCACACAAATTAAACCATGCTCTGATACCATGTTAAAGAACCCCAAATTATCACAAAACCAATTGGCAATGTGAAGGGTGAACTCTTAATGTTTATACTGGATTTATTGTATAAATTCACCAGTGTGGGATTTGTCGCAACAAAATTAAATATATAGCTATGCATATGATATGTTTTTTATTTTTAAACCGTTTTATGCATACAAATAAATATTTATAAAATATAGATCATACATTGTGTAGTCTTGTTTCACTTAATTTCAATTTTAATTAAATCTAAAATCACATACTAATATATCTAATTTTTGAATTTATTTGAAGGCAAGGACGAGAGAAAATAAGATGAATTAAAGTATTGGATTTTTTTTAAAATACATACATATACCATAATCTAATTTGACTGTATACATGTATACAGATTCGTTATACTGGTAGCTAACCAAAATAACATATGATGTAATATAAAAATATTAAACATTCATATATGATCATAAATAAGAAATTGTACCTAATACCAAATTTTACAATGTTGTATGACTTAAAGCGAAGAACTTAACCCCTTGAGTAGAATCATTTTTCAAAAAGTAGATAGCTTCTCTTGAACATACCTTTCACCCACCAATTGGATTTGATATAATTTGATGTATTTAAGCTTGTCTGAAATATATAAAAGAGAGATGGTTGATCAAGTACGGCGCAATGTTTGGGCGAAAAATATGAAGAAAAGCAAGTGAAGCAGGTGAGAGGAAAAAGTGGATCGAGATTCACTTTTATCTCTTACACTGTTCTTCCTTTTAATCACTCAAAACCTCCCCTTGAGGCCATTATATTGTTAACTACATTGCTCTACCCATAGTCGGCTATTCAATGCCTTATTTGGGTCTCAAAACAATTTTAAGCCCAAACATTATTCTTTGTATTTAAATCCAATTTAAATGTGTATCGATATCGTATATTGATCAATAAATTTTTAACTTTTAAACATGTTATTTAACATTGTTCATCACATATCAAATAAAAATTTGTAGTTAATATATCAAAATATTAATTAATTGAATAAATTATAACAATTATAATTTAATTAAATAGGGTGGCATATGACATGTTTGATGTTTCGGTTGTGTGATTTTTAGTTGTAATTTTGGTCAATAATTAATATCAAACAATTCAAATATTAATGCCACTACAAGAAAATCTATCTTTTGTTGCTATTTTTGGCAGCGTTCATAGTGTGGATGCATAGTGTGGATGCATCCAATTCTATTTTTTTTCAATTTTTTTGTCTATTTTTAGTCAATTTTAGAGCCGCCAAAATTTCCCACTTTCACCGCCGATTAGTAAAAACTTGTCACGTTTTTCCTTTCCCTCTGCTTTTTCCATTCTCCCTCTTTCAGCAAAATTTCCCTCCTTTCGCTTACAATTCTCCCCTCCTCTCGTTTCATCTTCCATCCCACGCATGCGAGTTCTTGGGCCTGCTTCCAACACGCTACCTTGTCAATCCGCTCCCTTCCACCTCATCGATAGGGATTCCCTCCAGCTTGTAGATATGCTCCACTCCGCTTTGTTCACAAGCCCTAGATCTACAAATCGAGGTAATCGCTATTTTTTGGGTATAAACGCTATTCTTTTTACAAATCAAGGTATCAATGGTTGTTAATTAAGCTGTAAATCTATAGTAATTTTTGCTTTTGTACTCAAATGTCATGCCTAATGTTTTTAATTAAATTTAGAAAAAACCCTTTATTTTATTCAATATGGGTATTATATCTGATAAAACTTGCGTTGATTTGGCAATTGCAGTGGATCTATTTGCAGTTTAAGATCCATTGTTGTAGTTTTGATTTTCTATGTTGCTTCAATTAATTCTCAAAAGGTATTCGTTTGGATTTGTTTGATCAATTTGATTCAATGTTTAAATATCTTAATTTTTAATTTGAGAATACAGTTATTCTACTTCTTAGGTTCGAGGAAATAAAAATTGTGATAATGGAGGAGAATCAGATTAATTTGGATACTACCCTAGGAGTTCAAACACTGTTGACGGTACAGTTTTATGGGTTGGGCTGCTAAGTAGACCTACAACAACAGTTGAGCAAGTAAAAGACCTTTTCTACCTTTTCTTCTAGAAGGGTGAGATTTGTTTTTATGTTTGAATTTCAGTATGCAAAGTTCAAGTGTGCATTTTCAATGATTAAAAGCTTGTTTTGGAACCTGAAAGCGAGGAAGCTTCAGGTGAATGCAAATGAAGATGTTTAAAAGTTAGTCGATCCTCTAAAGTTAAGGAAAAGATTGGAGCTGTTGTAAGTGGTTTTTTTGGTCGAGTCTAATGTTATTAAGAGGTACATGTTTAATCTGATTCAATATACTTTTTTTGTTTAGCTTGAGCTATTTATTTTAGCTGGTTAAATTTATAGGAGTGTGCATATGTTTAGTTTGATTTTTATTAATGTTTCATTAGCATATTCAACTTAAGCAATGTGAGACTTGTGTTGTTATATCGTTGTGAGCCTACTAGTGCATAGGTTTGTCGGAATTGGTAGTTTCTAAAGTTTTGTTCACAGGTTTGAAAAATAAAAACTCAACATAAAATTCACACACACATGACACAAGAACAAATAGTTCACTCAAAAGTAGTGTTTTTAGAAAGTAAAAAAATTACAATAAATTTTTTTAAAAAGAAATATATTTTTTGGATATAACGTAACCCATAAGTTTACAACACCAAATATGTTACAAGCCCCTTTCCTCTGTTTAGAATAAAACAAAATCAAAGAAAGAAAAAATTGGAAAACAAAAAAGAAAATATTTAAATCAAAACTGTAAAATTTTGGGTTATGAATATTTTGGTGATTCATTCAATTAAGTAGCGATGCAGTGAGGAAGTGGTGGACAGTGTGCTGGCATAACATATATAGACGATTTGTATTTGTGGAGTGTGATTTTTTCAGGTAACAGAGGCAGCGTTCAAATGGTCGGTTTGTTTCAGGTAGGTGATTTGGGGATTACCATGTAAGGTGGTGAATTGGTGATTGTGGGTTGTTTGTGAGTCCTGATTGAACGTATTAGTTATGGCGGGGAAGTATTGTAATTGAAGGCGGTTAGGTTTTCTTGCTGTGCAGGTTGATGAGAGGATGTTTTGAAGTGACTGGTAAAGGAGCTCGTCTTCGAGTAGTTATGTGTGTGGTTAGCTGGCTTGTTTGGCAGCTATGAGCTTGGATGGTTTTTGGTTTCTAATAAGGCGGGGATGAATAGGCGAGGAGAAGAAGTTTGTAGATAGAGGAGCATGCTGCTGTTAAATGTGGAGGAGCAAGCTGCTGTTTGTTTGTGAAATGTAGCTACAACAGAGTATGCAATGGATAGTTCCAGATGTTGCCTGTAATGCCTTAGATGACAGCATACATAAATCTATAAAAGATGACAGTCCATTTTGTCTTATTCAAGGCTATGCATCAGAAGAAATTGAAGAAAAGTCCAAATCGCTTAATCATGCTTACCCATCAAATAAAGAAGTTGTTCAAGAGGATGAAGAAAGGAATGATAAAGCCTTGAATTGTGAACCATCTCCACAAATCTGTGAAAATTACAGTGCAAAAGTTCCTCCAGCTGGGAAGCACAGTGCACAAGAAGTTGATAAGTTTGGGCGACGACATGAAAAGATTCAGTTGATAGTGACTCAGATGATGCACATTTCAATAAAAGGAGGAGAAACAGAAGAAACACGAGTCAGAGTATATCACCTCGTGAAAAGAGATCTAGGCGCAGGAGCTCCAGCCCTAAAAGGAGAGGGAACCGAGGACGTTCTCGTAGCTGGTCACCATAATGTAGTAGGCAGAGAAATTCCCTCTCAAGACGTGGAGATAAGGCACAAGCTTGTATGGATTTCAAGCGAGGCAAATACCATCGAGGAGCATCATGCAGATTTTTACATCACGGTGCCACAAAACATACGAACAAGAAGCAATATCTAAATATTCCTTTATATTCTAAACTTGAGAAACCCAGGTTATCTGACATAGATATGACAAAATGCAACGATGCTTCCAAGGTGGATTCTACGAGGACAAAGAAAGACGTCACTGCCCATGGAGCTCAGATCATTCCTCCCATTTAATCTCAGGAAGCTATAAATATTGTGAAAGAATCAAAAGCTGATGAAGCACCTAATGTTTCCAAATATAATTTTGTTGTTGTGCCTCAAATTACAGTTCCCTCATCGACTTGTTGTGTTCCTATAAATCTCAATGATGCAAACTTCCATCCATATCAGAAGGTCTTCGATCAAATGGAAAAAGCGTAAGTTAGTAATGTAGCGGAGGCTTCTAAGTCTGAGCTAACAAACAAGCCTCAAATTTCAGTTCCCTTGTATACACACTTCAATAATGTGAACCACCAACAAACACCTCCTGTACCACATTCTCACCCCTACGTTGCATCCGATAACCCAAACATGCAATCTGCAGGAAGCTGCCAATTCCAGCCTACTCCGAGCACTTGTACTTACTATCCACCTGTAGTAGCAAATACTTTCCATTCTCAGAGCATCGTCTCTCATAATTAAATAATTTACCTATACATCCATCATTACCAAATTCACATACCATTTTCCCGCCTAGACCCGTCACGAATTCTATAACGAGACCCTACTTTTTCCATTCAGAACAACTTTAGCGACCTTTCTTGCCAGTACAGGAATTTAAAAGGGAACAATTATCTACACCTGAACTGCAAAAACAGCAATCAAACTCTGAAGTTGCTAGTCATAGTCATTTTAACCAATGTTCATATGCATTTGATCATAGACGGACAAGTGCAGATAATGACACAAATTGCATCAGTAAAAATGGAAGACCTAATGCAATTATATCCAATGAGCTAACCTTTCGGACTAGTGATGCGTATGATCCGCTACTTGACAGTATCAATCCTGATTTTCAGATTCATGAATCTTCCAAAGCTGATGAATTCAGAGAAGCGGCAGTTGATGCGGAAGTGGGTACTGTGGAGAACGCTAGTCCACAATTGATAGTTGAGAAAAGCAAGGAAGATGTGAAAGAAAGTGAGAATGAGACTACCAAGAGTAAAGATTCTAGGTCAATGAAGCTATTTAAAAGTGCACTTGCAGATTTTGTGAAAGAAATTCTTAGACCGTCTTGGAGGCAAGGGAATATCAGCAAGGAAGTATTCAAAACTATTGTGAAGAAACCCGTGGATAAAGTTGCTGAGGCAATGCCAAGCAGCCGAATTCCCAAATCACAAGCTAAGATCAATCGGTATATTGAATCATCATAACAAAAGTTAACTAAGCTGGTTACAGGTTATGTAGACAAATACGTCAAGATGTAGGAGGTGCAATATCTCAAAAACATCTATGCAGAATTTTCAATATATATATATATACACATATATATATATATATACATATATATATATACATACATATATATATATACACACATATTCTATGGTTTATCTATAAATCTGGCTCGGTTTCAATATGGAGATACTTACATTGGGTCCTAAGCTGGTTGTTGTTTTAATACTATTCGAATTGTTGTATCTTGTGCAGTTTGCTATCAAAAAGAGCACTGAAAACTATACATTAACAAACGATCTCCACCCTAACACTGATGAGTATTTTATAATTATCAACACCATTTATCAGTGCATGGAGTTAAAGAAGCAGCTACTTCTTCTTAGTGAACCTAATCCAATTGGTGATTCTGGAGTTGAAACGGCTGAGTTAAGAGAGGCGGAGACTATCTTAGATTCAAAGTACATCCTCTGTTAGCATGGACTTAGGCTACAACAGGTTGGTTTCTTTGGCTTCTTGTTTTAGTGTATTACATTGTTGTGTTGCAAGCTTTCAGAACATGTGCATAAATAATCATAAATGTGATTTAAGTATTCATTTTGTTAGAATTGCTGATAGTTGAATGGGTAACCAATTGTTTGGAAAATATCATGTTGTATCACTCTGTTATATAGTCAGCCAATGACAGGTTTGGAATCTTTTCCATTTCCATAATTATCATTAAAAAACTTCCAATCAGCCCAGTTAATAATTTACGAATAAGTGAGTGAAGTGAAAGTAAATTAATTATTTGGTTCTTGGATTAAATTTGAGCAAATTAAGCTAGCTGTACAACTACAATCTGTCCTTTAAATTAATTTTTAATATATGTAATTTATTCGATCGTAACTTATCCAACTTCCATTTCTTTTTTATCAATATTCTGTCTTTCATATATCCATATGAAAAATACTGGTGTACCTAGTCTTTATGCTCGCTAAGCATGTTTGACTTGGTAGTTAAAGGAACTTAAAAGAAGAGTTGAGATTCTTGTGGTTACTCAAGGATGCCTTATTAATTTGCTTGGGAGGGCTAGAGTTTCCTAAAAAATGATTAGATATTTGGTTCTTGATGAAGCAAATCTAACGCTTGATAAGGGTTTTGAGTCGCAAAAAAATAAAAATAAATAAATAAATAAATAATTGAACAGAGGGACATGGCACCAAGGGAACAACAGAGAACTATGTACTTCAGTGCCACTTTTCCTAAAGAAATATAGGTGAGCTGCTTCATTGTTTGTTATTTTGTCTGCTTTTTCTATCCTTTATGTATGTTTTGGTTGAATATTGTCTAGTTTCAATTTCATTAGGGGAAGGATATAAGTACTCTCGTTCAGCTGTCATCTCCTTTTTTCTTTGCCATATCACATTGTAGCTTAGTCCTTTATCTTATTTGATTCATATTTTGAATGAACATTTGTGTCAGTTTAAATTAGGATATGGTTTGGTCACCTAAGTCAGAATTTATAGTTTAGACTAAAGTACAAACATAACAATTAGTACATCTTTCTCTAACAAAATTAGATAGAAATTTCTAAAATTATGAAATGCCAAAACTGAGATCTTGAACCTTGATAAATTGATTAAAACGGGTAGGCAAGTAGTGCATTAAAATGAATTCATTTACGCTTCTTTTAATATACTTCTTTCAACACATTTATGTTTACATTTACATTTCAATGAACTATATATTCATACTTGGAAGTCTGGTTATTTTCTTAAGATCCATTATGGGAACCGCCATAAATGAAGGTGATTTTTCATTTCTTCTTTAAATGTCTTCAGATTACTATTTTCATGTATAACCATAAAAAATACGTTATAATTATTTTCTAGCAATCACTTTTCCGAAAAACTTAATCTGTCCCCTAATTTTCGCAACACCGTGTCTTCTTCCAAGGAATATATACTTGAAGCAGATTTCAACATCCCGTCACTGCACAGATCAAAGGTTTGTGCTTACTTCTAACTATTTTTTTTAAGTTTTCTGCATCATAATCAAAATTTGTTATGCACATTTAATTCTTTTCCTACTATTGTAATTAATTGTAATTGTTGCAACACTCTTGACTACTAATGCTAGACCTTGCGACATAACTAACCCCGCCTTAAAATTTGCTAGATCAGTTGCATGCAAGAAAGGCTTTGTAACAACCCTGCTTTCTACGACAAATTTATACGATCGTTAAACAGAAGATTGAAATCTAAATAGTGATGTTTTGTTAATTAAATAAATTGTTTGATTGGAACAGAAATATTTTGATATGTTAAATAATTCCATATGACTGAAATAATTAGAAATAAGTTCATTTTAATTAAATGTTGAATTAACAAATAAATTAGGTGAATGTTGAATCGAATAAAGTTGTCAATCAACCTGATTGTGACACACGTTATGCTATGTTATTGATATTAATGTGCGACATATGAATTGATATATTATATTGTTATGATATTATTCTGGTGGAAATGTTTTGTATATGCAGTGAATTTATTTTAAAAAAATTACAGTTACTAAGAATTTATTATTTAGCCATTATTACAATAGAGCCGTTGAAAGTTATAACGATAATATATGTTGTTATATTTTGTTTATATGAATGTGCAAAATAAATTTTGTAATTGCAATAGAAGTGTAACAAAATAGATATATACCATTTATGTAGTGGTTTTGGTTTTTTAATTACAATAGAAGTGTGCTTTAGTCTTTGAATGAGTAACTTAGCAATGTTTTTGTTTGTAATTCCTGTTTTAGTTTTTATTTCTTATTGTTGACGGTTAAACTTATCTTCAGGTAATTAGCTATTTCGGATTGAAGACTATCGACAACAAAGAATTACTGGTATTCAAGCAATGAACATGGCTTTAATTTTTTTATTTGTTGTCATATTTTGATAGTACTATTTGTGTGAACTCATTTAGTATGTGTCTTATTTTGTCAAAAAACTACTATCAGATTGTTATGGATATTATATTTGATTGTGTGATTAACGTGTTATTTGAATTATTTGAATATGATGATGATGATATGTTTGATTAGTTGTTTGTTTGTATCTATTAATTATGTTATTTAATTGTTGATTTGAATATGAAAAGTATGATTGATTGGTTGTTTCAATGTGGATATTATACAAGCCTGTTGGAAATGGTATGGTACAAGCCAACTTTTAGTAGCGTTTTAAAAATGCTACAAAAATAAATGTAAAGTAATAAAAAAATTATATAGTTGCATTTAAAAAACGCTACGGATAGCGTTTTTTAAACCATATAGAAAAGCTTTAGTTCAAAAGCGCAACAATATGATATTTTTGGTAGCGTTTATTATAATGCAACAGAAAGTTTCAGACTTTTAGTTGCATGTTGTATTGTAGCGTTCTTTAAAACGCTACTACAAGTTATGGTAGCGTTTTTTCAACGCTACCTAAAGCCATTTCTGGTGTTGTGTGCTGAAGTGTGGTGCGACATTATGACCAAATTTATGAATTACTTAGTATCGACAAAATATATTTTTTCTTACACTAGGCGTTACCCGGTAGTGATAGTTATTTACATTAATTCCCTTTATCAAAGCTATATTATTATTTTTGAATTTGTTCTGGAGGGAAACCGATCAAAGTCGTAAAACCCTTCCTAGTGCACCTAGCCTGGTCCGCAAGCACCATATAAGTGACTGATCTTAGCGTATGCACATGGTAAGCTCTTAGCATGCCATTCTGGGTTTCGAACCTTCGCCACTATTACTACGGCGCAAAGTCCTTAACCGCTGGCATATGTAATTTGGTATTGTTCAAAATTCCGATATCATCTATATTAAACTCTACAGTACACATGAATTACTTTGCTCAATAATAATAGCTATTATTATCCAAATTACCCTAATAAGAGATTTTGATTTCAATTGATTGTTATACTAAGCTCATATAATCGAGGAGTCAAATTCCCTTTTTAATAGTATTTTGCTTTCAACACTTTCATTTGACCTAATTATAGTCATTTGATGGGATGTTGTACCATGATTTTACTATAAGAAAAGATGAACTTTGGTATTGAAGATCAGTAGTATTCTCAAGTCAAAAGAACTGTGTAAATTAGTTAGATCAATATTTTTTGTTTGACCATGGTTATATTTTAAACAACACAAAACTGTCGAATAATTCACTCAATGATTATCCAATAACTATCATTATGTTTCTCATGGCGTCCCAGCAATCATGAGTAATACACATCTTGAAATTTAGAAAGCGTTATATAATTGTCTTAACAGATGCATCGATATGCGATCATGACACATCTCGGCTATGAACGTTTAAAATAATGTGTTTGTTATATTGTACCACAAGACTCATGATTACAACTATTTGTAATTACAATTACAAATAAAATATTTATGGATTTTCTATAGTACTTTAATTAAACATTTAATTATTTATAATCTATTATAATGAGCATATATTTATAATATAAAGAAAATACTTTTTATTACGATTGGGAATTGATTGTTGAGTTATAAATTTACAATATGAAGTATAGAATTGTCCTCAAGGCATCCGACTCGAAATTTCTAGGAAGTTTATTTTTTATTCACGCACGTACAAAGAATGTGCACTTATACTAATGATATGTACAAGTAATCAAATTCCAAATAGAAAGCGCCATATGAAATTAAACTCCAAATAGGAAGCGCCATATGAAATTGTTTTTTTTTTTTTTTTTGGGAAAACCAACCGGTTTTTATAGTGACCGCAAACAATATTTAGGCCTATAGTTCCAATATTTCAACAAATATTATTTACAGTAAAACCCTATTTAGGTCTATAGAAACATCCAAAAATGTTGCTATAGATATTAATTTTGTTTATATATTTTATAGGACCCACAATGTGGGGCCCATTAGGCCCACGCCCGAATCTAATCCCATCCCTACGGCAACACCTTGTAAGACTATTGCAATATTATTTCAGCAACATTTATAACACAATGACAACACTATATTATAGCTACTGGAACACAGTATTTTATTCAAATATTTATTTTATTTCAATATTTCAAATAGTACAAATTTTCTGACACCATTATTGTACATTCACTGGCATATTACACAATCATTCATATTTACATGCATTCCTCAATACACAGTCACTTGATTCACTCATATACAGACTCATTGACACTCTGACACATAGTCTTCAACTACTTCCATATAGCCATCTGCACAAGTGCAACATAATGGCTGTGAAATACGATATCAGCTTATATATATTTACAGATACAAAGCAAATCAGAATGGTATTATTTAAGCTATTGTCTACTTTATGTGTCCAAAGCAAGAAATTCGATTCAAACAACATAATCAGTGGAGTACCATTTGAAGGTTAAAGAAGCAGTGAATGAATAAAGTATAAAACTGAATCCAAAACAGAAAAGGCACGACAAAGCTTGCAAGCAAAACAATTAAACAACACTGAAATTTTTGCTGGAAATGGTGAACCCACTCGTAGTAAAAAAATTATGGTAGAAACATAATATCATATAACATTTTTGATCATCTAACAGCAATAACGTATATAAATATCAATATTATTGACATTCAACCAATGCTTCATATCTGACTTATCTACTATGTGTATTGAAAGTTATACGCACATTAAGATACTTTGGTGAATGTAATCAGTTTTGCATGACTGTGTTCAATTCTAAACAAGGTTAATGAAAGCTTAGTCATATTAAGGAACTTGGAAAATAAGGAGTCTGATGCACAAGTTTTCTCAGAGCACGGTCCAAACAATCTGAGGAAATTATCAGAAAGCTATTTGAAAAGGTAATAAATGAACATGAAAGGAGTGTACAAGGAATTCTCTGTCCATATTATATGGGGACAAAGCCAGGATCTTGATGGGGGGGGGGGGGGCATTTATAACAAATATTTCAAGAAACATAACATAAATTACAAAAAAAAAATACTTGATTTACTTGTCGGCCTTGAAAAACAAGAACATGCATCTTCACACTATTACAACGATACATAAATTACAAAAATAAAAAAGCAAAGGAGGACCTGAAAATAAAAAATCAAAAGAAGCTTGTCACTTGCCTACAAAGAACATGCATCTTCACATTATTACAAGGATACTTAAACAGCTTTGGAATAACGTTAAATTATCAACATGTCGCATACATATTTGATTATCTTGACAAAAATCCAAACGACAAGAATATCGTAACAACAAAATATGAAGTAATTTCTGCATAACATCACAACAAGAACATCATAACATTTTGTTTCACTTACTGCTGCCATTAACATCTGAACATCAGGTTCCCCTACATGTGAACCGATATTTTGCAATCCTTCTTTTAGTTCCTCGAGTGTTAACTTTCCATTTTTATCTTTATCCATCATACGTAACATCTCCTTGAATCCTTCTATTTCTTCTACAGGTAAATGCTCGGCTATACAACCTATACAAGAGAATATATCAGCTTTGATATTAAGGCTCTAATCTTTCATAATGTTGTTAAAGGTTCAGAGCTAATTACTCGCAGTGCTTTCCTTTTGAACTTGTTCACTACTGAGAACTGTTTCATCCTGCATCTTGCTGTTTCTCTCTAAGTGAATTGTTTGGAGCTGTATTTGCATTCTCTGACATCTTTTTCTATGGCTCCCTCTCAAAATCAATTTTTGACCTAACTATTGCCTATGCATTTCCCTTATCGGTTTCTGTTATTTAAAACAATATCTCCACAAGCATGCTACTAAAAGTTTAATCAGTATCATTTAAAGAGTACCTGCCCAAAATGGAGGAACGACACACAACAATATGTATAGTCTCACACAAGCACTCCATACATCTACCTCAGGTCCATAATTTCTTTTCAGAACTTCAGGTGCCATGTAATATGGACTTCCAAGTTGGATTAGAATAGTGGAATTAGCTCATAACATTGCATTGACCTAGAAATAGAAAATTAAAATCATAAAATAATTGCCTTAATTTGAAAATAAGACCGAATGTACGTGGAGCTGTAACTGGAAGTATACAGAAGTAAATGAAGCAACTGCAGCAAAGTGAAAGGAAAGCACATAATATTTTTACCAGAAAAAACAGATTTAAGAGTACGTGTTCCAATTAGAATGTTACATGTATAATCAAGTTATGGTTTTACGTGCCTATCTCGATGTCAAGTGCACAAATGTCGTGAAAACAGTTTCAAGTGCATAAATGTCACAAGTGCATGCACAAAGCACAAGTGCACAGGGTTACTAGTGCAAAACTCAGGTTCAACAAGTGTTTTAACAAAGTGCATGGCCAAAAACAGGTTCAACAAAGTGCACATGAGAAAACATATATACAGATAACCAAGACATGAACAATGTGCAGCATGTTTCAAAACAGAACAAAATTATTAAAAAAAAAAAATTTGTACTTCATTACTTGAGGACTAGACACATACTCAAGTCCATCTGTTCTCTTACGACTTTTAAGAAAAAGTGATGCATCTGATGTTGTCTCCTGATATACTCAAACAGGATTGTTATCCCGGCTGGCAAAAATCAAAGGAAACCAAGTGAAGTTATGCATTCAAAAAAAATGTTTCATAGAACGGGTATACGAAACATGCTAAAGCAACCTTAGCGTTATGACCAAAATTCTAATTATATTTCACAGCACAACATGCAAAAAATTATTAGCTCAAGGAAGAAGCAAACATAGGAAGCTTATTCGCCATTCAAAAGCACGAATCTGCCAAGAGCCTGGCTGACAACTTGCCAGGTTCTGATTTGCATCGAGTTACCACCAAATTTTGTGGTTGTGATAGTGCACGTATACCAAAATTTGTGATTGCTATTTGCATCTAGAAAACTGTAATTAATAAACAAATGTACGTATATCTGAATCTTATGACGAAGCTGGGCGAACGACTTTGGACCAGCGGCTTGTTTTTTAGCCTCTCCTCATCAGTTTCTTAAGCTTTATAATAACCTTTTTTATGCGACTCTTGTTCCCTCTCCCTCATTCTATACAAAATGGATACAAAATGGTATACAAAAATAAATAAATTATGAAAATCAGAATAACTTACAAGCAGTCAAGTAATTAAAAAGTACTAAATTAATTATTAAAATCAATAGATACGGAAGTCATCCCATAATTAAGAACCAATACATAAATGTAAGTCACTTGATCAATTTTGCTACATAAGAATCAAGAGGCAGTTTCCTTTATCATGCTAGATGGAATGAGCATTTATGTTGTCGGGACATCATCTCTATACCACTTAACATCACTAGCTTGATTTCCTATTCCATAACCACATTGAATATCATGTAAAACTGGATCATCTTCATTTCCATTTTTCTTTTCGACATCACACTAGTCCCTCAGTAGTTCCTTGATGACATTATAAAGTGCCTTATCAGTTGGATCTAGTACATAAAATACTTGTACTTGTAAAGCCATAACATACGGATCAGATTTATGGCACAACCTGTTAAAATTAACTCGAGTCATCCCATACAAATCTTTCTCTTCTTGGTACCAGCAACACTTAAATAAGACCACTGAAATTTCTCCTTAATAATCAATTTATATTATTTCTTCAATTTCTATGTAGTAACTAACATTGCCAACCAATGGAATTTGATCTTTTGAACTTGCAAAACTAGTAGTCAAGGCAGTCAAGAATACACTACTGTTCTGTGTTTTGCACTTAGCATCTCTGTATTTTGTATGAAATCTGTATCCATTAATAACGTATCCACTAAATTTTCTAGCTGCCTGATTAAGGCCCATTGCAAGCACTTGTAGCTCTTTTGAAATGTCCTCTTTTTTCCCAACCTCATCCTTCAGCCATTTCCAGAATTCTTCGGTATGTGCTCTCTCTCTTTTATATCTTCTCGATATTGCATGACCATCAATTAAAGCTTGATGTTCCCTGCAATAAACATGATGATATTAATATCAATAAAGAAATATTATAATTTTTAGTACTAGCTAGAATTAAATTAGAACCTAAAAACTTACTCTTTTAATTTCTCTATTTCCTCGTTACCACAATTGAATAGATAGTACCGATGACATGCCATCCACTTAGATTCTTTTAGATGAATAGCTTATCCGTCTTTATTTCTTCTTGTACCAATACCATATTCCATATTTTGTGGACAACTTTCAAATTTAGGTACTGCATCACCACTTAAGAAACTTAAGAAGAATGTTAAACATTCTTCAGCCAGGTAACCTTCGATGATGGAACCTTCCGGTTTAGATCTGTTGTGCACATAAGATTTGAGCTTAGCTAAATAATGGTCAATCGGATACATACATCGAACGTGCACAGGTCCACCGTACTCAACTTCCCTGCACAAGTGAACCGTCAAGTGAAAGAAAGCTGGTGGAAATATCATCTCAAATTGGCAAAGAATTACGATAATCTCTTGTTGTTGCCTCTTCACATCTTCCAAGTCAATTACTTTGCCCCCAAAGACCACTTAAGAATACACGAAATCTTATCAGCAGAGATGCAACATCAGGTTTTAGTGTTTTTTTTACAGCAAATTGCAACAAGTAATGAAGTAAAAAATGAGCATCGTAGGTCTTGTACCTTGAGAGAGTCCTTTCTTTCGTGTGAACATACCGACTGATATTGGCTGCACAACCGTGTGGCAATTTAGCATTCTTCAGTAATGAGCAAAATAATTCTTTTTCTTTCTTCGTCATGTCAAATATGGCATCCCTAATCTCAAAGTGTTCACCGTAACTTGATAAAGTAGGATGCAGAACCTTGCTGATGCCCATTTCTTGTAAATCCAAACGAGCATTCAAATGGTCTTTTGACTTGCCACTAATATTTAGAAAAGTACCTAGTATGTTGTCGCATATGTTTTTCTCTATATGCATAACATCAAGGTTATGCCGCAATAAATTGCGGCTCCAATACGGTAAATTGAAAAATATTAACTTCTTTTTGAAAGGGGAATCCTTTTTCTTCCTAAAATTATTTTCAAAGCCACATACCAGTTCTTCAATGTTTGTTCCTGATAAATTTCCAGGTATCTGTCCTATTTCAACTTCACCATTGAACCTCCTTTTATCAAATCTCCACTTGTGTTTCAGATCAAGAAATTTTCTATGATTCATGTAGCACATTTTTTTACTATGTTTCAAGTACATTGAAGAAGTCTCATAATGGCAAACGGGACAACCCAATGTACCCTTTGTGCACTAACCGGATAACATTGCATACCCCGTAAAATCACTAATGATCCACAACACGCATGCACGTAACATGAAATTTTGATCAGTAAAGGCATCATAAGTTTCTATGTTTATATCCCATAATTCTTTCAACTCTTTAATTAGAGGCTTCATATATATAAAAAAATTATTCTTTAGAGACTCTGGACCGGAGATGATTGTTGAAAGAATTAGTTTTTGGGGTTTCATGCACAACCAAGTTGGAAGGTTGTTGTTAACTAATACAATTGGCCATGTACTGTAAGTTGTACCCATTGTACGAAAAGGATTGAATCCATCAGAGGCTACACTCAATTTGATATTTCTATTTTCTGATGAAAAATCAGGATACATAACATCCATTGCCTTCCAAGACTCGCTATCAGCTGGATGTCTAAGTTTTTTGTCTTTTTTTTTGTCGCACAAAATGCCAAGTCAAAAGTTGTGCAAACTCCTTGCATATAAACAGCCTTTGCAGCCTTGGTTTTAGCGGAAAGTAACACATCATTTTTTATGGGACTTTGCGACTCAACTTCGCTGGATCAATGTCACTGGTGTCTTCCTTTTTCACCGGTTCCTACCTCGAAACACCACAAATTTCATAGACATCCTTATCTTCATTTTCTTCCCAATACAGTATGCAATCATTTGGACATGCATGTATTTTTTGTATTCCAGACCTAAATCTTTAATGATATTCTACGCGGCTCTGACGGATAAAGGTATGTAGGCCTATTGAAAAGCCTCTCTCATCAACTCTAGTATATCCATAAATGTAGACTCTGTAATTAAATGTTGTTTATAGCCGACGGATAAAGGTAATTTAATGATATTCTACGCGGCTCTGACGGATAAAGGTACGACGACGAGGAAGTTAGATCTAGGAGAGTCACTGCGCTAGGAAGAGAGGCGAAGGCCGTCAGTAGCAATGGCACGAGGTGGAGTGAAGGGGATGCAGATCTTTAAAACAAATGGACCTTGGAGAGTACTGAAAAAAAGATTTGGCGAAACCAGATCTGAAAATCAGATTCGAAGACTTCATCCATGAAGGTGAAGACTAGGCAGAAGGAAAAGGTAGTGAGGAGGGTAGATCGGTTCTGAGAGGAGGGAAACGTATGAGACAGAGAAGTTGAAGAAAATGAAGAAACGGGAAGAAAGAATTTAGCCTAGTCGCCATTAGGTTGAATCTTCAAATATTTTGCCATATGAAATTGTTATCATGTAACTGATAAAAGATACTAATGTGTATCAATTCCATTTAGTTCAATTTAAGTTTATTAGACAGTTAAATAAATTAGTTAAGGGGATTGTTAAAGGGACTCCATATTCAGTTAAGGGGAGGACCAATTTTTATTTATTGAATAATTGTTATGGTGAGATTAAAATAAATTAGCTTCCCCTTAAACATATAAATTAAAATTTCGATATTAACCCTATAATACTCATATATATAAACCATAAAATCTAAATCTTAATTAATGCTTATAATTTAATGTTGTACATAAAAATAAAAAATGAATATAGTTAATACAATTGAGACAAGAAAGTTTTGTGGGTGATCAGAAGGCATCGGATTAGGTAATTAATTGTAATTTCATATTGAAATTGGTATGGTTAATTTAAAATAAATATTGAAACGAAAATTTTGATCTAATATGTTGTACTGAATTTGTGGAATTGATATGTTTAGTAATTCATTTGTTTGTTACTTGTGCTAAATTTAGTAAGTTTGGGTTCAACATCAGAGACGAGCCATGGGTAGTTCGGTTTCTTTTTCTTTCTTTTTTACAAATAAATCAGACCCTCCTTAAAAAAAATTAAGATGGAGTCCCCTTAAAATTATCCTCTCCTTAACCAAATGTGGAGTCCCTTTAACATTCCCCTTAGTTAATTGAAATTTAGTTTTATGAAAAAATATATTTACATACTAATTCTCCTTAAAGCTAATTACATGTAGAGATAAATATTTAACTAGCCACTTTCTTTCATTTTAAGCATCTATGAAGCATCATAAGTTTTTCTTCATTGAAGCATATCTAGCCAAATGTCAAAATAAATGAGAAAAAATTTGTTAGCTATTTAGCTTCAATAAACTAATGTAAATATTATTAAGAATATTTGTATTCTTTTATAAACAATGACAACGTCATATATTATAAAACATGATCATAACTGTAACAACCCAAATTTTGATAACATGTTATAACAAGGAATCAAGGAAGAATTATATTTTAAAATAGGAATCAAGGGAAACGGGTTGCGCCATTGCGTTCATCTCGAAATTCTACATGAAATAGAGTCCGAGTTTTCGAAAATCGGAGTTCGAATGAAGGAGTTATGGCCTGTAGAAGATTCAGAAAATTTCAGGCAGAACTGAACCAGGGGGTCGACCTACCCCCCCCCCCCCCCAGGTCGACCATAGTGTTGACCTCCCCCTCTTACAGGTCGACTTGGTCGGCCTGTTTTGACCCAGAACTCATTTTTGAAGCCTGAAACGTGTTTTTATGGTCCGGATTGATTCTAGGGTTTATCTAAGGGCCTAAACTAGTTCCTACACCTATAAAAACACCCAAAAGTCCTAACCTAATTCATAACAAATCATTCCTACACCTAAATGCTGCTGAATTCCCTCTTAAATCATGGTCGCTGTCTCCAAATCAAAGTACAAGCGTTCAAACTCAAATCAACTCAAAGAACAAAGCTTCAACACTGATTCAAGACAATAAATCAACAAATTTCAGTTCTTAACTCACTAGCCATGCTCTGTAAGTTCTAGTTATTTTCAGATCTAAACATTTAAATTTAATATGGAGAAATTGGACTTTTGATTCAAGTCTATTCTTGTTCCTTCTTGGATCTTGATTTTGGGAACTTGTCTATCTTTATTCCCATGTCTAGTTCATGATCTATTCAGCCTGTTGTAAATCAGTTTTATTGATTCATGCTGATATTATTATCAAGTTGTAATCTTCATGCCTGTGATGATGTTTTTCCCTCTGATCTTATTTTTATGCAGAATTCTACCTTCCCCTATTTATTTTCTTTTCATGAACCTTGGTCAATTTCAGACATTGGCCTAAAATCGCGATTTGCGTACGATATGTATACGGGGGAATTATGGGATTATTGCCTATATGAATATGATGTAATAATTGGCAACATGAAATTGGATATTATCATTGTATTTGCAAGTTTGGGCTTGATCTGTAAATTTTGGTATAATCTTATTATGATAAAATTTGCATAAATATTATATACATGGAATTTGGCACATATTGGATCTATGTAATGTAACATGAAAGTTGGTATATATAACATGTATGTAATTTGGTATGTAAATTAAATCAAAAGATTTGGCTTATGTTAATTAGGCACATGTAGAATTGGGAATTCGAACATGAAAGCAATTGTAAACTTGATAATTGGCATAAACATGTATTATGAACTTGGGCAACTGGCATGTATTGTAATAAAAAGATTATAGTTTGGGATAACCACATCATGAATCATGATTTGGGTTTATTTGGGCATGGAACTTGATACATGCAATTTTGGCTAGAACTTGATATGGGTAAAATGGCATAAACTTGGCATACATGTCAATAGGCAAGAATTGGATATATGTAAAATGACTAGAATTGGGTACATATATAAATTGGCATATGTTTATTAATGTTGGGAATTTTGATCTATAGGACATATATGTAATTAACATTAAATTGTTAACACACTTACATATAAAGAACAAATATGTAAATTTAGAAAATACGAAATGCTTAACCCGAGGTTGGATTGAGATGTGATGTAAACCTGCCCGGAACTGCCCGGCTGTCCAGTAATCACAACAATACCTATCCAATCTGGGTGGTTAAGGCATTGAGCCCAATAAGTACCCGAGGTTAGACTGAGTTGCGGTGTAAACCTGCCTGGAACCGACCGGCTGTCCAGTAACCGCAACAATATCTGTCTAATGTGAGTGGCTGGTGCTTTAATGAATAAGTTAAAGCTAAGTTAGGATTGATAGGGTTAAGTAAACTAAGAACGCTTAACCAGCATAACATGTTAACCAGAGCGTGGGTTAAGTAATATGACTAGACTATTGACACTTAACCAATATGATATGAATGGGTGGGTTAAGTAATATGGCTAGGCTAATGACACTTAACCGTTATAACATGACTAGCGGATGGGTTGGTTTAACTTGAATGGGTTGATAACACCCAATCGATATAACCTGATGCATGGTAGGGTTAAGTAATACACACGAGGGTAACACTTAACCAATATAATATGATGCGTGGTAGGGTTAAGTCAACTTGAACATATAGATAATACTTAACCAATTGACACGATGATTTGGTAGGGTTATGTCATGAACCGCTTGAATATACTTAACCAATTTGACACGATGACTTGGTAGGGTTAAGTCATGAACCGCTTGAATATGCTTAACCAATTTGACACGATGATTTGTTAGGGTTAAGTCATGAACTGCTTGAATATACTTGACCAACTTGACACATGATTCGTAGGGCTAAGTCATGAACTTGAACGACAACACTTAGCCAATTTGACATGACACATAGACGGGTTAAGTCACGAACTTGAATGACCACACTTAACCAACTTGACATGCTAGACTGATGGGGTTAAGTCTCGAATTTAAATGACAACACTTAACCTACTGGACGGAAACCCTAGTTACGCGGTCCTTTTCAACAGTAACCCACTAGATGTATCATGGTACCCTGGAACTAGGCAGGGTGGGGCACGATTACTGGGTTGATTGTAAGCGACCAGAACGACGGTTGAGTTGGTGCGCCATTGTAGGTTCAGGCGGACTATGGTCGTGTACGTAGTCCGAAGTTGAAAAAGCAGGCATTGGGCACCAGTAGGTTTACACTGTGCATGCTTGATTCGTGTCGGTGGTTGGCACCCTAGGGCTTGATACACCCTATGGTGGACCTAGCACAGGTGACTACATTTCGTGATTGGGCATTATGACACAGACACATGAACGAGCTAGGGTTTGTAAGGAGCCGATCGATTAATAGATCTTTACGTGAAAAAAAAGGTGTTGTTCGTTAGGTAGCAAAATCCCTAGTGGTCCTAGGTGGCATAAACCCTAATCGAATCTAGAAAACGTTCAATAGGTAGCATAATCCCTAGTGGTCCTAGGCGGCATAAATCCTAGTTGAACACGTGATAGTTCATGATAAGGAAACCTAGTCAGAACAAGGGGTGGTAGTCCAAACGATTTCAAGAATGGTGACACTACGTTATTACTTGATGAAACCCATACGATATATGGCAAGGGACTGTACATATACATGGAAAGGATGATACGAGTTGAGATACTAGTACAGTTGGTGCAGAGCAAATAGATATCATAGAAATATTTTAATGGTGAAGCAGAGAAATCTTGCAATGCTTGATAGAAATCTTGCGAAATTATACTTAGTTTATCTTGAGTGAGAATCTTGCGATGTTATACTTGACAAAAATCATATGAGGTTATTCTTAGTTATCTTGCCTGTAGCTTATCTTGTCATCATGCTTATGTTTACTTTCAGTTTATTCATGTTATGTTATCTTTACCTGTTTTTATGCTAAAAGTCACCAGGACTTACTCAGTCTTTATGACTGACCCATTTTGTTTCGCCTCTTTTTCTTCCGTTCCCCCCCCCCCCCCGGTTCGCAGGGTGGGAATACAGCTTAGTTCGGATCTTACCAAGCTCCAAGGATCTTTCATGTACGGCTTGGATTTCTATTGGCTATGGCTTGCTTTGCTTTATTGGGGAATACTACAATTTATTTTCATGCTTCTTTGTTTTTGAGCAAGACAGATATTTTAGCTATGTAACTGGGTATTGGAGGTTGATGGGCTTTTATTGTAAACAATTATATTTAATAAGATTTGAAGTACTTCTACTCTGCTTTCCGTTGTTTTTATATATGTTTGTCTTGTAATATTTCTGTTCCAGTACCCATAATGCTCCATTGAAGTTAAGGCATTCTCTTTGTGAGTGACCTTAACGGATGTGGGGTGTTACATTTGGTATCAGAGCAGAAGGTTGCCAGACTGGGCAAAAGCTTTCAAAAACCTTCTGAAATTATTTTCAAAACGTTTACGAAGAAGCATTTTTCTAAGAAAGGTTTTGTTTTACGAAAGGCATATTCCCCAAACCCATATGCACTATCTTTTGATTCTCTCCTTGAGTCTCTTCTCTCTTTCTTTTTCACCATAGTTTGTAGGCATACGACACATGTCGGAGGGCAAAGGAAACCGCCATCTGTAGCCGCAGTAGTTTTACTTGAGATTAATCTTATTTCAAGCTTTGTAGGGTTGCCGTGCAATGGAGGTAGCTTTCGAGAAACTTGTCAACAAGCTATACAAGGATAGTAAGAACGAGGATAAAGAACACAAACCTAAGGATGAGAAACTTGTTGATGGCTTAATTCACGAAGGAGGAAAAGGTGAAAGGGAAGAGGCCAAGTGAAAGAATAATAAAAACCCATGACGAGAGAGAGTATCTTTAGTATGGTAAAAAGGGACTTGTAGTTAAGTATTATAGGACAATAATAAGGGCAAAAAAAAATTCGTCGAGAGGGCAATTGTATGCTCTCACTACTAGCGTACCTAAGAGAGGTGGTAGCGTTTCTGTTAAAGGTTTAGCTTTTCTTTCCTACAATCCCGTTAGAACTTTGTTTTTGCACATCGCATCCTTTTAATTTTGCTTCGATAGTTGAGTCTGTGCACCTTAGTACTAGCGTAGCAGAGGATCCCATTTTTGTCTCAAATCCTGTTAGGGAATTGGCTCATTTATTCATGACTTGTTTGGATTTGGGAATGTCTATGCTTAATGTTGAGTTTAGAAGTAATGCTTATGTTTTTTGGCTATGGGTTGATTCTAGGGATGGAGTGGTTATCTAGTAATGGTGCCATTCTTGAGTATGAAAAGAGGGTAATTAGATTCTTGACTTGCCTTGGTAATGCCCTCGAAGTCTAGTGTAACCCTTAGGGTTCTGCCATGTTTAGTTACCTAGAATCTCTTGATACATTTATCGATCTGCTCGAGTAGAGTCGCCACTAAGGCGGATGGTTCATTTCTCTTATGCATGAGTTATAGAAAATCACCTTAGTAAGTACATTTGGCAACATGGTTGACATTTGTTTGTTTTCAAGAGGTAGTTCTTCTGCGTGGAATACCTTATAGTGAGTAAACGAGATCCAGGATTCACTAGTGAATTTTGGAGAGCTTGCATGAAACCATGAGTACGCAGTTATGTTTAAGCCGAGTATACTAGAAGAAGAATAAGTAAAAGTGGAACGAGAGGCAACAGTGGAATGAGTTCCAACTCATATTTTGGAAACAAGAATTAAGAAGCTACAAAATTGTGAAGTTAAAGACGGTGAATGCACAATGGAGTTAAGCTCAAGGAAATGCGACTCAGAAGATTGAAGACTAGATACGCGTATCATATCTCTTTTTAAGAGTATATCCTTGATCCCTCTTTTTCTGTAGAGCTTATTTGCATGCTATCTTTCAAGTATATCCTCTCGGTCCTATTCTCAATCCCATTCTGTTAGAAACCCCATAGGGAGCATGACTTGGCTGTTAGTAATACATTTTGGGGCTTGAGGGTGTCCGTTGGGTTGACTAAACTCTTTGGGTTTTATAGGATACGAGTTGGTTTTAGGAAGGAATTTCCTTGTGACCTAAAAGGAGTCCATCATGCTTAGTTTCCTAGAATCATATATATTAGTTGGGTTGAGTAATTCTTTGGGTGTCAGCCTGATGTTGATTTCGGTCTTCGGGGCTGGTGCTTAGGGAGTTCTTCTCCAAATCAGTATATATGTGACACAGATTTCCAGTTTTGACATTGCCTAGTGGGCACAAGGTTTTTAATTGCTTCTATCGTTCGACTATACCTTTAGGTAGGAACAATTGGGTGTAAACATGTGTTTGAGACATGTTATGATTGATGGTTGCAAGTGGTTGCAAGTGGTTGTTAGTGGTTGCTCGTGATTGCATAACACACATTAGGCACTAGATCGGCTCAGACACATTTCCATATTGCATATGCATGAGTGTTTATACTTGTTTATGGATGAAATTGGATGTGTTATCATATGGATGATGCATATGGATGGATGTTTGTGCACACATATAGTGTTTATGTGACTAGGACTATTTGCATACATGTTGGACTCATTGCACTAAACATATTTTGCATTAAAAAGATCAATCAGGCCTGATCATTTGCATTAGACAAGGAATATATACACACACTTCTTGCATATGTTCATACAACATTAGAAATCTCTTAAGGACAATGAATGTCTGTGATTGATGATTGAGTAGATGGATGATTGGATGGTATGACACATTCTTCTTAACCTAAAGATTTCGGGGACGAAATCCTTTAAGGAGGGGAGAATGTGACAACCCGAATTTTGATAACATGTTATCACAAGGAATCAAGGTAGAATTAAATTTTAAAATAGGAATCAAGGGAAACGGGTTGCGCCATTGCGTTCGTCTCGAAATTCTACATGAAATAGAGTCCGAGTTTTCGAAAATCGGAGTCCGAATGAAAGAGTTATGGCCTGTAGAAGATTCAGAAAATTTCAGGCAGAACTGAACCAGGGGGTCGACCATAGGGCTGACCTCCCCCCCACCCCTCCCCCCCAGGTCGACCATAGGGTCGACCTACCCCCCAGGTCAACCATAGTGTCGACCTCCCCCTTACAGGTCGACCTGGTCGGCTTGTTTTGACCCAGAACTCATTTTTGAAGCCTGAGACATGTTTTAATGGTCCGGATTGATTCTAGGGTTTATCTAAGGGCCTAAACTAGTTCCTACACCTATAAAAACACCCTAAGTCCAAACCTAATTCATAACAAATCATTCCTACACCTAAATGCTGCTGAATTCCCTCTTAAATCATGGCCGCCGTCTCTAAATCAATGTACAAGCGTTCAAACTCAAATCAATTCAAAGAACAAAGCTTCAACAATGATTCAAGACAATAGACCAACAAATTTCAGTTCTTAATTCGTTAGCCATGCTCTGTATGTTCTAGTTATTTTCAGATCTAAACATTTAAATTTAATATGGACATGTGATGAAGTGAAATTGGACTTTTGATTCAAGTCTATTCTTGTTCCTTCTTGGATCTTGATTTTGGGAACTTATCTATCTTTATTCCCATGTCTAGTTCATGATCTATTCAGCCTGTTGTAAATCAGTTTTATTGATTCATGCTGATATTATTATCAAGTTGTAATCTTCATGCATGTGATGATGTTTTTCCCTCTGATCTTATTTTTATGCAAAATTCTACCTTCCCCTATTTATTTTCTTTTCATGAACCTTGGTCAATTTCGGACCTTGGCCTAAAATCGCGATTTGCGTACGATATGTATACGGGGGAATTATGGGATTATTTCCTATATGAATATGATGTAATAATTGGCAACATGAAATTGGATATTATCATTGTATTTGCAAGTTTGGGCTTGATCTGCAAATTTTGGTATAATCTCGTTATGATAAAATTTGCATAAATATTATATACATGGAATTTGGCACATATTGGGTCTATGTAATGTAACATGAAATTTGGTATATATAACATGTATGTAATTTGGTATGTAAATTAAATCAAAAGATTTGGCTTATGTTAATTAGGCACATGTAGAATTGGGAATTCGAACATGAAAGCAATTGTAAACTTGATAATTGGCATAAACATGTATTATGAACTTGGGCAACTGGCATGTATTGTAATAAAAAGATTATAGTTTAGGATAACTACATCATGAATCATGATTTGGGTTTATTTGGGCATGGAACTTGATACATGTAATTTTGGCTAGAACTTGATGGGTAAAATGGCATAAACTTGGCATACATGTCAATAGGCAAGAATTGGATATACGTAAACTGACTAGAATTGGGTACATATATAAATTGGCATATGTTTATTAATATGTAAAGTTGGGAATTTTGATCTATACGACATATATGTAATTAACATTAAATTGTTAACACACTTACATATAAAGAATATGTAAATTTAGAAAATACGAAATGCTTAACCCGAGGTTGGATTGAGTTGTGATGTAAACCTGCCCGGACCCGCCCGGCTGTCCAGTAATCACAACAATACCTATCCAATCTGGGTGGTTAAGGCATTGAGCCCAATAAGGACCCGAGGTTAGACTGAGTTGCGGTGTAAACCTGCCCGAAACCGACCGGCTGTCCAGTAACCGCAACAATATCTGTCTAATGTGAGTGGTTGGTGCTTTAATGAATAAGTTAAAGCTAAGTCAGGATTGATAGGGTTAAGTAAACTAAGAACGCTTAACCAGCATAACATGTTAACCAGAGGGTGGGTTAAGTAATATGACTAGACTAATTACACTTAACCAATATGATATGAATGGGTGGGTTAAGTAATATGGCTAGGCTAATGACACTTAACCGTTATAACATGACTAGCGGATAGGTTGGTTTAACTTGAATGGGTTGATAACACCCAATCGATATAACCTGATGCGTGGTAGGGTTAAGAAATACACACGAGGGTAACACTTAACCAATATAATATGACGCGTGGTAGGGTTAAGTCAACTTGAACATATAAATAATACTTAACCAATTTGACACGATGACTTGGTAGGGTTAAGTCATGAACCGCTTGAATATACTTAACCAATTTGACACGATGATTTGGTAGGGTTAAGTCATGAACCGCTTGAATATACTTAACCAACTTGACACATGATTCGTAGGGCTAAGTCATGAACTTGAACGACAACACTTAGCCAATTTGACATGACACATAGACGGGTTAAGTTACGAACTTGAATGACCACACTTAACCAACTTGACATGCTAGACTGATGGGGTTAAGTCTCGAATTTAAATGACAACACTTAACCTGCTGGACGGAAACCCTAGTTACGCGGTCCTTTTCAGCAGTAACCCACTAGATGTATCATGGTACCCTGGAACTAGGCAGGGTGGGGCACGATTACTGGGCTGATTGTAAGCGACCAGAACGACGGTTGAGTTGGTGCGCCATTGTAGGTTCAGGCGGACTATGGTCGTGCACGTAGTCCGGAGTTGAAAAAGCGGGCATTGGGCACCAGTAGGTTTACACTGTGCGTGCTTGATTCGTGTTAGTGGTTGGCACCCTAGGGCTTGATACACCCTATGGTGGACCTAGCACAGGTAACTACATTTCGTGATTGGGACGTATGACACAGGCACATGAACGAGCTAGGGTTTGTAGGGAGCCGATCGATTAATAGATCGTTACGTGGAAAAAAAAGACGTTGTTCGTTATGTAGCATAATCCCTAGTGGTCCTAGGTGGCAATCTAGAAAACGTTCAATAGGTAGCATAATCTCTAGTGGTCCTAGGCGGCATAAATCCTAGTTGAACACGCGATAGTTCATGATAAGGAAACCTAGTCAGAACAAGGGGTGGCAGTCCAAACGATTTCAAGAATGGTGACACTACGTTATTACGTGATGAAACCCGTACGATATACGGCAAGGGACTGTACATATACATGGAAAGGATGATACGGGTTGGGTACTAGTACAGTTGGTGCAGAGCAAATAGATATCATAGAAATATTTTAATGGTAAAGCAGAGAAATCTTGCGATGCTTGATAGAAATCTTGCGAAATTATACTTAGTTTATCTTGAATGAGAACCTTGCGATGTTATACTTGACAAAAATCATATGAGGTAATTCTTAGTTATCTTGCCTGTAGCTTATCTTGTCATCATGCTTATGTTTACTTTCAGTTTATTCATGCCATGTTATCTTTACATGTTTTTATGTTGAAAGTCACAAGGACTTACTCAGTCTTTATGACTGACCCGTTTTGTTTTGCCTCTTTTTCTTCCGTTCTCCCCCCCCCCCCCCCCCAGGTTCGCAGGGTGGGAATACAGCTTAGTTCGGATCTTACCAAGCTCCAAGGATCTTTCATGTACGACTTGGATTTCTCTTGGCTATGGCTTGCTTTGCTTTATTGGAGAATACTACAATTTATTTTCATGCTTCTTTGTTTTTGAGCAAGACAGATATTTTAGCTATGTAATTGGGTATTGGAGGTTGATGGGCTTTTATTGTAAACAATTATATTAAATAAGATTTGAAGTACTTCTACTCTGCTTTCCGTTGTTTTTATATATGTCTGTCTTGTAATATTTCTGTTCCAGTACCCATAATGCTCCATTGAAGTTAAGGCATTCCCTTTGTGAGTGACCTTAACGGATGTGGGGTGTTATAATAATTTTCATATTCAAAGCACAACAATCAAATTGAATAAAAAATTTGGATAAAAAATATCACAGGCACTCTTATGCTTGATTTTGGAAAAAATCATGTCCAATATCCAAAAAGGTCTTAGATGCAATTTTGTAGCCAATGTTAAAAATCATGATATTTTGTGAAGGTAAAATGATTAAATGATCCCAAATGGATAGCCAAGTGGATAAGACATTCATAAAGAAACCACTGGAGATAAGTTTGGATCTCAATGGTGTGAACCTCTTTGTTATACTTAATGTCTATGTATTTGTATATGATGTTGCATACATCCTCGCGATGTAATAGATGGTATCAATATTGATCACACAAAATAGACAAAGCGGAAGCGAGATATTATATGGAACAAAGAGTCGTGAGAGGTACAACCAAGGGCGGATTTAGTCCTGGGCACAGCTGAGCTACAGCCTAGGGTAAACCCAAAAAAAAAAAAACTGAAAGCACAACCAAACCGAGCCCAAAAACGGTGGAAGGAAACTGGTGTGCTCCCTGTTCTTCTTCCAGTTTCCATATTGTCAATCACCCATATGAAAGAAAGAAACGATACTTGCTGACTTAACTTAGTATAAAAGATTAAATAGGTGATTTTAATTTGCTTGCAAATTATTAGATATTATATAAGTAATTTGATGAAAAACTTAGTTACCGAACTTCTCATGTCTCAAATCTCTCTTTTTTCCCCATTATTATACATGTCCATTAGGCAGTAGGATAATTAATTTCTATTCTATTGTTATTAGCTAGTTTAACTCATTATTCGTTGACCTTGTTGCAATATGAAAACATTTTATCTAATTTTATTTGATTGTTTTCTATGAATGATAGTTAAACTGACTAATTTTTTTCTTGAAAATACCCGCGTTAAAGTCAGTCCACCTCTGTGTTAATTCCTGCGCCCGCCCTTGGGTGCAACTAATGTTTGTATTCAGTTGA
This sequence comes from Allium sativum, assembly GCA_030737875.1. Taxonomy (NCBI): domain Eukaryota; kingdom Viridiplantae; phylum Streptophyta; class Magnoliopsida; order Asparagales; family Amaryllidaceae; genus Allium; species Allium sativum. The sequence goes on along the minus strand of CM060926.1, from coordinate 87,782,159 downwards.
TTATTTTAAATAAAAAAAAAAAAAAATGAAGATATTCACATAATTGTAATGCACAATTTATTTACTTTTCGTGGGAAAATGTAAAATTTATCTTTGAGTAAATCGTAGTTTCTACAAGTTTAAGTTTACAATAAAACAAGTTACTTTTACTTGTTTCTAACATTTTGTGAAATTTTTATTTCTTTGTTGATACATACTTTCTTTCCAATATTTGTTGATTTTCTACAAATGTAGTTTTCTATTTTCAGAAATACTTTTCTTTACTTTGTGATATAGTCATCTGTAAAAAGCTTTTCTACTAATATTGATATAATTTAATAGTTCTAATCGTTAATTGGGCTTCCTTACATCATTCGATTTGATTTTTATCTTCAATGAAACATTGCTCAAGGTATTTCCATTTCTCTAGTGGTATTTTATGTTATGGTGATATTAATGTACTCCGAATTATCCTTATTGCTTTATGAGTCTTACATTTGCATGAATATTTGAAGTGAACGCAAATTTATTAGGTGCTTTCAAAACTTTGGCTGTATATTATAATTTTCAAGTTGTATTAACTATATTTGTTAAGAATATACGTTTAAGTGTCACTATAATATTTTACAAAATTCGTAAGTACTGTTTAGTTTCACAAAGTGCAATAATACAAATGATACAGTGTTATTTATTTGAGCTAAATTTAAAATACTACTTCACTTTAAGCATAAGTTAGGTATTTCAAGTTTAGAATATCATTAACATAGTAAACAACTTGCATATTTAAATTTATGTGTTATAAACATGCAATACCTAATTTCAATTTATGTGGGTTAGACGGTTACATCCAAAAATTTATATATGTTCTTGGTAACGTAATGCTCACAAAGTTAAAAAAATAACTGATAATTACTGTTATACTTTTAAGTTTTTGCTTTTAAAGTTGAAGTTATGCTTTTGGAGCGTTTCAAGATTATCAAAGAAGATTTACCAACGAATGTTTAAGAGAAACCAAATAATTATTATATAAGAATTAAGAACACCGAAAACCAATCTAAAATTGCATTGTGAATAAATTAGGTGATGGAATGAGTTCAAACATATGCATCAAGGGCTCGCAGTGGCCAGTGGCTTGTAACAATGGAAACATACACAGTGATTGTGAAAAAGATTTATCTGATAATAAAAATAAAAATTAGCCGTGTTAATAGCAAACTTGGTCCAATACTGAACATCCGGCAGCGCCTGAGGTGGAGAACCAAACGTTTATTTCCTTCACATTTATATCCTCTCAATTTACTTCCTTTTCTTTTCCCAATCTTCTTCCTTTTACCTAAAATTAAAAAAAAAAAAAGGAAAAATTAATCGAGATCCAAATTAATCACCTTATTCGATCGGTAAATCTTTCTCTCACCTTTGCCTAATTTTTTTTTGTTTTATTTATGCCTGATTACGTTAGCTGACGTACAACTGATTATGATCAGGTGTATGTTATGTCAAAGTTATTCGGCTAAGAATCTTATTACCTTTTAAAATTTAACCAAAATGTATATTCGGTGAAGTGACGATAATGTAACTTTAAAAGAAGCGTTGGACTTAACATATGCTGGTAGTTTATATTTTATATTGATATAACTTACATAATTTATGAGAAAACGATTTTATGACTCTGATGCTGTCAAGAACAAAGTGGTATTGACAGTTGATTGATCAATATGCCACATTGGTAGTTGATGTTGTATGCAACTATGCAAGTATGCAGACCTTTTTTATACTGCTATTCATTTGGCAACTTATATTGTTATTTTTTTGAGTCGTTGTTATAATCCTGAAGGAAAACGTTTTTAGCTTATTTTAGTTGCCAACAGATTAAGACATGGCAGATGGAGAGGATATTCAGCCTCTTGTGTGCGACAACGGTACCGGTATGGTGAAGGTTAGCATTATGTACCATTCCTTACTGCTTACTTACAACCTCGCTACTCTGGTGATTTAAAAACAGTTTCAAATGGAATCTATTCTTTTAAGGTTCAATCCACATGACGAGCACCACTGTCTCAGTGGTGAACGCTTTGATGCTGGTGCGAGATGTAATTGATTCCAAACTTACAAAACTTAATTCAAACATATATTGGCATGTAGTTTGGTCTATATCATCTAAGACTTATACTAAAATATACTATGATCTGAGTACCCAGTTTCAAGAAATGATTCAATTTACATTCCGATTCAAGCTCAATTAGAACAATAATTGAGAAGAACCATTCAATCCATAATAGTATATTCAATATGCTTATTTGGTATCACATTTCCTTTCCATCGTAAAAGGGGAAAAAAAGTACTGGATTTTATGATCAGATGGAAAATCTATGACATCAAAATTAATTTCAAAGTGCATGCAAATCTTAAAATAGGGATCTTTTAAATATGCGATTCATGATATAAACTCCTTTTTGGTTTGAAGCTTAAAAGTTACGGTTTACCATCTGAACCCCCTTTTGAAACATTCGCTGCATTTATGTACATATTTATAATTTTCTAGGCTGGATTTGCTGGGGACGATGCACCACGTGCAGTATTCCCAAGCATTGTTGGCCGTCCGCGTCACACTGGTGTAATGGTTGGTATGGGACAAAAAGATGCTTATGTAGGAGATGAAGCTCAATCAAAACGGGGTATTCTTACTTTGAAGTATCCGATTGAGCATGGAATTGTTAACAATTGGGACGATATGGAGAAAATCTGGCATCATACCTTCTACAATGAGCTTCGTGTTGCACCGGAAGAGCACCCGGTTCTTCTCACTGAGGCACCACTTAATCCCAAGGCAAATCGAGAGAAGATGACCCAGATTATGTTTGAGACATTCAATGCTCCTGCTATGTATGTTGCTATTCAGGCTGTTCTTTCTCTTTATGCTAGTGGTCGAACCACAGGTATTTATTTTCATGTCCAAACTATCTAATGGTATTTCTCAATAATTCTTTGTTAAGCACTTAAAAAATAAACTTACGAATGGTTTTTAGTAGAGTTACTTTGGCTTACCTCAATCCCATATCCTGATATCCCTCAAATTAAGACAATCTACTCACATTATTATTTATATGCTTGTAAAATTATTAATAAAATCACCACCATCACTGTCGTTTTCCTAGTACATACATAGGTTTTTTATTTGAGTAAAACTGTTATTGAAAGTGATGCTAATTGTTAAAATTAAAATGAGATTTTCTTAAATTGTTATTAAATCCAATATTTTATGATTGTTCAGTCTGATGGTCTCAAAACTGCTAATTATATTATTAAAAAAGGAAAAAGAAATGTTGGTAGTATGAATATTTACAGCATGAATAATTACACTGTGGATACTGAACTTCAACTTGTTTTTATTTTGAAATTACAATTTCTGAAATAAACAAGTGAAAAGTTAGTTCTAACAATATTACCAACGGTGAATGTTGAATGGTGGATGAATAAATATCTTTGTTGCAAAAAAAAAAAAAAAAAAAAAAAAAAAAAAAAAAAAAAAGAAAAGGAAAAAAGAAAGAAAAAAACAATGTTATGAAAAGTGAAAGTCAGTGTTGCATTTTTAAAATCAACTTTAATATAAGACGGGTGCTAGCTATTCAAAGTTATTTGTAAAGCAGGTCACCAACATTGGTTTACTCTAGCAATGTTTTTGTGTTTCTTTGTTTCAGTGCCTAAAAAACATCATAAAATTGTAAATATTAAAACAAGACAACTGAAGGAAAAAATGCAGAAATGTCTAAACTTATTAAGAAAAAATGCATACATAACTGCAAAAATTGACTTAATATTTGCATGTATGTCGGCAAATATTGAAAAATGAATATTTGCAGCAAAAGAAAAACTGCATATATGCCTATAATTATTCATTAAAATTGCATATTTATTTGCAATTAGCTTGAAAGTGAGCTATTTTTTTTATTTGTATTCAATTTACGTTAAATTTTCTTGATTTTCATGCAATAAATATGACATTGAATATAATTTGAAATTTTGAAACATTCATCAAAATCTGAATAAAAGAATGCAATAATTGGCGTGTATGTCAGCAATTTTTTGAAAAAAAAAAGTGTATTTCTGTAAGTTTTGCTGAAGCGTCGTGTTTTCGATTTTGATGCATTTTTTATTTTTTTTACTTTTCTTACATAAATCAAAGATGAATTAAATTTGAAATAATTTTGGTAGTTTTTTAAATTATTTTTGATGTTTTTTGGTAGTTTTCGAAAGAGGGACCTAATTTACATATGTTTTTTTGACAATGATGTTTTGTGTATTTCAAAATTTAATATGTACCTTAGTCAAACTGTCCCTTATGAAAAATACATGAACCTGAAAATAGGGTTTGGTTTTTTTGATAAATCAAAATGGAGTTAAATCTAAGTAGGATAAATTTCAGATATAGACTCACTCAAAAAGATATTTCATAAATAGGTTAGGAAATCTCCGTTTTAAAAATCCTTTTGGCCTCCCGTCTAGGCATTAAGCTAGCCTTACCTCATAACCATATGCTTAGTCGGCCTCAATGAGATTTACTACATAATTTAAGCATATGAACGTGTTTATAAGAACCATTTATGTACCAGTTTGGATTTTATTCCTCTGGTAAGCATCAAAATATTTGAATGAAGTGGTTTTCCTGTATGGTTGCTTTCATAAGTATCCAAACCTGTAATATTCATTTTGGACCAGTAAATACTAAACAAAAATATTAAAATTATATAAAAAATTCTCGAATCTATAAAAAACACATATATCGGATTGATCCCCGATTAATCGTCCAACTATAGGAGATTTATTCTCATAATAAGTTTTATCCTGAACCCATTCGGAAAAAAAACCTTCTACACAAGCTTGTATGTAAAATATGTTCTTTTGATTAGGCTAGAGTCTTAGTTAGATATGGATAGCACGATTGATCCCAAAAGTTAATGAGGCGTGAAATGAAAGACGCAAGAATCGATTCCCAGATGATAGTATAAATCTTCTACCTTGACTTGGGTATTCACATTGTTGTAAAAAATCTTTTAATCCTACGATTTGAATCCTATTTTAAATCGAATTGGTTCGATTTATATTCAAATTCAAAACAAACTAATATCACACTTTAGAAATATCATTCAATTCAAATTAATATATTCAGTATACCTATTTAGGTTTACAAATCCATTTTTAATCATTTAAAATCAAACTAAAATTAGGACAAGAGAGAAAATGATGTTTTAAGTTCAGATGTAGAAGTTTATACATCAAAATTAATTTCAATGTGTGTACAAACTTTAAAAGTATGTTTTTCAAATCCACGAACTACAATTTAAATCCCATTTCGATTCATCGTTTAAATTTTAGGATTTATGGTTTGAATCTCATTTGAAAACCTTTGGTATTCAGACAATGTATATAATTATAATAATTTCCTTTGTCATTATCATACGACTTTATATGTAAGGCTCTTTTTTTTAATATGATACAGATTGCCTGTAACATGCACCTATATCTTTTATAGTGACGGCACTTTTTGTTGCTTGCAAACAACAGGAATCGTGCTGGATTCAGGGGATGGTGTGAGCCACACAGTCCCAATATACGAAGGGTATGCCCTACCCCATGCAATCCTACGTCTCGACCTTGCAGGCCGAGACCTCACAGATGCCCTAATGAAAATCCTAACAGAGCGCGGCTACTCCTTCACCACAACTGCAGAGCGTGAGATTGTAAGGGACATGAAGGAGAAGCTCGCCTACATAGCCCTGGACTACGAGCAAGAGCTCGAAACAGCAAACACCAGCTCTTCAGTAGAAAAGAACTACGAGCTTCCTGACGGCCAGGTCATCACTATTGGATCTGAACGGTTCAGATGCCCTGAGGTGCTCTTCCAGCCGTCCATGATCGGAATGGAGGCAGCGGGCATCCATGAAACGACTTACAACTCGATCATGAAGTGCGATGTGGATATCAGGAAGGATTTGTATGGGAACATCGTGCTTAGTGGTGGAACGACCATGTTCCCTGGGATTGCTGATAGGATGAGCAAGGAGATCACTGCTTTGGCTCCCAGCAGTATGAAAATTAAGGTGGTGGCTCCTCCAGAGAGGAAGTATAGTGTTTGGATTGGTGGGTCTATCTTGGCTTCCTTGAGCACTTTCCAACAGGTACTGATTTATCAATGTGTTAATTTAATACTACATCTACGAGTTATGGTACCGTCAATGTTTGATGTTGGGATGTCGTATGTCCTAGCACCGAATTATCGGGATTTACTTAGTGGTTTATCATTATGTATGTTTTGTTAGTAGAATGAAATAAGTAGAATATTCAGAAGATAAAAATTATTTAAGATACAGCTAACTAAGACTTACCTTTGAAATACACCGGCGTTGAAGCACAGTCTTGCTTTACATATATTTTCTTCTATGTTAAATTTAAAGTGATCTTACTTGCACCCCAACTTTACTTCAATTTACCCAAGTTTAGAAGAAAGGAAAATAAAGTCAATGCTAGACTTCTTGTTACTAAGTCAATCGGCACAATATCGTAGAACCATTTGAGCGATACAATTTAATTCATACCGAAGTGGCTAACAGAGTAAAGATGGGTAACATGAAGACTGGATAACATAAACACAAAAGATTAGACTTTAATTTTATCAAGAGCTTGTTTGGATCGATTAGTATAAGTCCCGTTTTGACTTTTGAAACCTGAAACCAGTTCATATTGGCTTTCAAAAAGTCAAAAAACTACTTAGATAAGTCAATCCAAATGGAGCCTTAACTTAAGCGGTTGAGGAGGAAAAAAATTGGTAAGGGGTATGTATGATGGTTAGAAGTAGAACTTGAAATACAAAATTTTTGTGATGAGAAAAGGATATCCTGGTTTAATTTTCTTTAATACTTTTTGTTGATCGAATTACTATTACTATATTTTACTTCTCATCATGTAACAAAAATATTAAAAGTATACTATTCTGTTCAGAAACTTGAAGTCTTAAATATAATATTTCAAAAAGAAAATGTTATTTCCAATGAAATAAAATACAAACTAATAATATTTGAAGTAGCACAAAGTAAAAAATATTATTAAATATTATCCTAAAATTAGAATATATTATTAAGGTCTTCAAATTTTAGAATATGAAATTCTCAAAAACAGCAAATCTTCTTTTAACATATTATTATTTGAAATGATAAAAATGCTAATGTAATTATGTTCGTTAAATCAACGGAGATGTATTATGTTCCTACTTATCAGGTCAGTTTGCTTTCAAAACATTATTTCAATGAATGGCGGAGCTGGTATTGGGCCAGCTAGGGTAAATGACCTAGCTAAAAATTGGGAAACAGATTTTGATACAAGGCCCTATCTGGATTTTTTGTTGGGTCTCAGCTGGAAAACCTGAAAAGCAAGTGAGAGATTGAATAATTGAAATCCATACTAATTTATGTCCCATTTTCCACTGTTAGATTTCAACCAGGTTTCCCATTTTTGTTTATTTTACTCTCTTTTCTTCCACCTCATACTCTACCTTTAAACCAAAAATTTATAATTCACACACTAGTACTCCTTCAAATCCACAAAATCTCAAGAACTAATTCACTATTGTATAAAAGCTGGGCATTTTATCTCTAAGTCTCTGTTCAATATTTCATTTCTCATTTAATGTTTTAATTATGAATATATTTGATGGATTTTTGTTAAACATGTATACCAAATGTTGCCTAGTTGGAATCTTGCACTAGTTCCGCCACTGATTTCAGTGATGTCTTTCATAAAAAGTCACTATAACAATCATGGTATTTAATTTTTAAAATAACTTTGTAGGTAAATTAATATAATCGTAATTTATAAAACCTTCTCAAAAACACTATTTAATTATGTCTCCAACTGTTATCTTAATTTTTTTAAAATGATTTTTGCACTTAATTAACGTAATTTTTTGCTATTATATAAATACGAAAATTTTGTATGAAATTCATTCATACAAATTAACTTCAACTTTGTTTATGATTTTTGTTGGTTTTGCTACATCCATTTTCTAGACTAAATAAAATATTAAGTATAAACAATAAAAGATTCCATTTGCAGTTGGTCTTGCCTCCTTGAGTATCTTAGGCATTCCTGTAAACTTATTAGATACATCTCATGCACTGTGAAGCTAAAGCAGTAATCTGATTTTCATAAATTGCTACACTTTGACATCCATATTTCCGACTATTGATTCAGGTAAAACAAACTTGCACCAATTAAATCTTTTCCGGTGTCTTTTATATTTATATATAGAAAAACAAGCATTTATGCCCTATTTGAATTGACTTATATAAGTCGCTTTTGACTTTTCGAAACAAAAAGCTAGTTCATTTTGGTTTTCCAAAAGCCAAAAAGCGACTTATATAAATCGATCCAAACTTGGTATTAGTTTTTGAAATCAATGGTCATTAGTAGGAGTAATAAAGACTTATTTTACTTTTCTGTGTACCGTTCAATAAATTGAACCCAATTTTAAAAGAACTTGTGCTATAAGAAGTGTAAATGACTACAGTATTGAAAACAATTCCATAGTTTTCCTCAATTAAAAAAATACACGTAACATGACATTAATGACATACATGATTGTAGACATTTAATATGTCATGTACATCACAATGCCTTTACAGTTTTAAGATATTGATGATTCATTAACATTTTCGTATTCAATTAACAGATGTGGATTGCAAAAGCTGAATACGACGAATCTGGCCCATCGATCGTGCATAGGAAATGCTTCTAAATGTTCAGAAAAATAATCCGATTTTATTATCTATTTGTTGCACTAAAATCATAATATTGGCCTGTTTCTTGTAATTTTGTTTCTTCTATTTTTTATTTATTTTTTTGTTCACGAAATTGTGGATGAGCCTGTAATGCACCAACTTGGATTTGTTGACTTTATGTTCAATTTTGATTTAACTTGCAATGTATTATTGTACTCCTGGTACTTGAAGTCTAGATTTATATTACCTACTTAAATGTATTATGGTTAGATTAAGCTTTCTTGTGTGGTAGCGTGCCAAAAGAAGATACATGATTTGTTATTCATTGATGACTTGTAAAGTTAATAGTTTATTTACTCCAAGTGTTGGTGGGTATTATCCAATTCCTTATCATGGAGGCATAACTCAATGCATGTGCCACATACACGTGTGAACATTGCAAATTATTAAAATGCCTTTCAGGAATAGTATTACACTATTGCATCTTGTTCACCAACCCTACACATTTATGTCTACATCAATAAACAGAGAAAATAAACATAGTTTAACTGTTCTCACCTGTGCAAAGGCCTTTTTTTTTCCTTTGATGTGCACTTATCCATTATCACTTGTACGCCACTTTAAGTTCAACTGTCTTTTTTTTTTTTTTTTTTTAACATGAAACCTCTTAATCAAAACATAATGCTGCTATCCTTCACTTGTATCTTTTGATTAAAACTCAAGATATGGGCAGAGCCTATGAATGGCTAATGTTTGCTTAAGTCTCCTTCTGTCATATTCTTCCCCGCTATTTGCTCTGTGTTAACTGGAGTACAAGTAACATTTATCCTCTTTCTACTTCTTATGAAAACTTTTCATGCAATCTTCTTATTTTTGTCGGTTTAATTTTAATATCGTAATTAAAAATTATTAATCAGCAGAAAAGAAAAGAAAAATTAATTAATTAAATTGTAATAATGATAGAAAAACAAAATGGAGTACGTAGATCTTGAATGGTTGGCCATCATTTAGTTTTGTACATTACAGTTTAGTGACAGAATGGATATTTTAACTGTAGAAATTCTTGTTGACAGGATGCAATCTTGCATTAGATCTTGGATTCTCTCAAGTGTAGATATTTCTTGAAAATCCTATAATTTACCACTTTACAAATATTATACTAAACTTTTCTTAATATTTTACATTCAAATACTTACTTTTTTAATATATAATTATTTACATATCTTTCGTGAATTTCTCGCCAACACTACAGAAGGAACAGTGAATTCCAATGGAAATTAGCCACTGACGGCCATCGGAATGTAAATCTTGTTTCATAACGAGTTCCAAAGACAATAACATGGACTTTCTGACGACGTCCAACGACATTTTGAGTTGGTTTCTGATAGCTAGGTTGGACACATGACATATTCTACTGACCAAATGTCCATCCAAAGTCTTTGGGAAATTTCGGAATTTACCGTTGGAAACTGTTGGAGAGAGTTAACCAATAAGCGTAGCCATTACGAGCCATCGAAAGTACATATTATTTTTTTCTTCTGTTTTCAAGCTTGGTGTTTTCATCCATCAAACATCCATCAATAAACATAAAAACTCTGTTTCAAGTGAATATTTTAAAATAGTAATCTAACATATAGTAAAACACAATATTCAATCCAAATCATGCATAAACAATCCAATATACATAACATATTCTAAAATATCAATCAACAACAATCATCTTCAAACCAACATCCAACATCTAACACTCCACAAACAAATCAAAATCCACATAAATCAATATATAATCCATCAAAATGCATCAACCACGTCTTCTCTCACTCGTTACGTATATATACATACACTAAACCATAAAAAACATATATCTTATCACTCATCAACCAGTAGAAAAAAAAAAAAAAAACCTTCCTTCTAGCGTCCAGAACTACCTGATGAAGTGAACCACCATGCTACTCTATATACTCCGCCAAACACTAGTTGAGCTGCACCATATGCACATCACGATGGTGATCATGCTCCTGTAGCTCCGCAATCTGGGCTCTTAGCTTGGCAATTTCCGCTTTGTCTTGAGCTAACTGTTACGCCTTTTGGGATAACTTAGCTTGCGAAAATAAATAAATTTTACAATGCCTCCAACTTAATAAATGTAATTTATTTAACTTGAACTGAAAAATATGCAATATTTTAATTTAGTTTATTTTTTGAAAATTACCGCTTAGTTCTTGTGACACCCCACATCTCTTAATGTCACCCATATGAGGATAAATTAAGTTCTGTGAAACACAATAGGCATAAAGTAATAGTACATATGCTAAAATTCATAAGACATAATATAAAATGCAGTGGAAAACTTTCAGAATATTTATTTTTATTAAACTAGCATCACAGCATTACGTTTCAAATATCATAGAGTCATAATCATAAAACAACTGTCTCGTGGAAGGTAAGTCATTAGAGTTCAAGTACAAAACCATAAAAATCATAGCCTTTATGAGTCATAATAAGTCATAAAACAGAAATCGAAATAATACACGAAGTAAGAAATGGTCCAACTCCAAGCTGAATCAAAGAGCCACAGTCATTGCTGTAATCCACCGCCCTGAGAACTTGGGAGTAAAGGAAGAGAGAGAAGGAAAAACAAAATAGGTCAGGCATAAAATCTGACGAGTTTCAATGATTTTTAGCATAAGCATAAGATAAAAAAGTATCAAGATAGATCAAAAGTATTAGATATGAAAATAAAGTAGAGTAGGAAATACAGAATAAAACAATAGAAGGTAAGATAAGCTTCTCATTCATACTCGAGAACAGAATTTCTGCACCAACCATCAGAATATCAGGATTAAGTTTTACCTAATTACTACCCAGTGATCGACTCCCTAAACAAACACGAATAACCTGTGCCAGCTACGATATTCTGGGATACCAGTCCCGAACCTATCAACTTAAAAAGACACAACCTTATGTGTCGGTGTTAAAGCGTCTTATCTTCCCCAATTAGATCCATGCACGCTTATGACTCAACCAGAACGCACCTTTAGCCACCTCCAAAATTTGAACCTTTTACAATCATCCATCAGTAAAGCGTACGCTACTCTGTACCTAGTGCAAGACTTGTGTGATAACAGAAGGATACTAATTGATATGGGTTCCAGACAGATAAACAATAGTAGATTGACACAAGCCACCACTTGGCTTGGCCCCCAAGTTAACTAGGATTTTAAGAGTCCCCACATATTTTACCAGCAGAATGGACATCTTAGCTTATTAATCAGACAGGTTTAACTTAGCAAGTTTAAATTTATTAATAAGCTTAATCTAACTCTATGTTATATTCTAAGGTCGTACGTAACATTTCTTATTAAATGTAATTCTTTACACAACCATTCCCTAAGTCAGACAAGCCTATGCTTAGATGTTTACAGATACAGATCTACAGTAACATGTTTTTCTTAATATACATCTGATTAACATATTTTTCCCGTGACATATTTACTTAATATAAAATTAAGTCCAACCCATTCAGATTTACATGTTTGCATATTCTTCCTTTATAATTATCTAAATTTTACAGGCTATGGTTCATAAATTTATATATGCCCAAATCCCCTTTTTATCGTTATTACATATTATTCCAATTTTACACAACTCAAACGGTAAAGGCCTAGGCTCTTATTGGCCTAGGCTCAGCGCAAAATAAAAGGAAAAAGGAGAAACATATCTCAGAAATGAACGAACTGAGTAAACAGGCATAATAAGACTGTAAATAAAACAATGATAGAAAAAGGGATAAGGAAGAAGAATTTACATATAAACAAATAATAACTGAAAAAGTGATAGGTAATTGATAGTAATTAAAAATGAACAATAACATATATGAATAAACTTATAAGCACTGATACTTTCAGATTCAATATATTTACTATCAAAAATCCTTTTTAAATTGCCAATCTATATATAACTTAGAACTCACAGAGATATGTAATAGATCCAGAAAAAGGCCTTTTGAAACTGAAGTAGAAGAAATATCCTTTCAATCTATATTTTGATAGCTCCCTAACCCTTTTCCTAATTTTATTTCAGAACATGACAAAGTGAAGGAAGAAAATGAAGAAATATTTGGTATAGGAAAACAGTGAGGGTTGCTAGTCTATTATAGGTATGATAGGATAGTTTAGGCCATAGGATCTTAGGGTTTCAATCCAAAGCATAAAATACACCTCATGTTAAGTCGTCAAAAAGAACATTCTAGAAACGGGTTAATCAGAACAGGTGGGTGGGTCGACCCACCTCCTATATGCATCGACATGAGGGCTATGCAGTTAAAGCCCTACAATACCCCCGCTATAGCCCATAGAGCTCTTCAACCGCTACGCTATTTTGATTTAGAGTCGATGAACAATAGATCTTTCAGCCTCGTGATTTTTCGCTGAATCAAGGCTTTTTAGTGTCCGCTTTAGCAATATTAATATATAGAGTTGGATTTGATCAGTTTTCTTTAAAAAAAACGCTAAAGTTAGCGTAAAAGGTTAAATTTAAGGCATAAGTGCCTAATATATAGTAACAATCAATTACACTCTTCAAATTTATCATGCATAACTATGACATTCCATGATTTTGTTATAGAAAATTAATTAGTATTAGTTCATTGTACACATACACTGTGAGAAAATTGATAAATTAATTTTCAAATATTTGGTTTCACATCTAGTGAACCTTTTTGTGCCTCCGCTGTATCTCCGCTTTACCCCAGCTACACCTTTTCGCACCTTTACCGCTTTAACTGCACAACACAGGGATCGACTCATATAGGGTCTGGGTCGCCCTTTGACCGTTGCATCTTTTCTGAATTTACTATTTAAATTACTTAATTTAGTTCAAACTTTGTTTGACCATAACTTGTTCATACTTAGTCTGATTTACACAAAACATAGGTCTATTTGAATCAGAATTTCATAACGAACGCAAGGTAAAATCCATTTTATTCAGTTCTAAATATTTTATTTATTAATATTCAATATATTAATCTTCTTCTTATAATTATTGTCGATTAACATTTTGGGTGTTACAGTTCTTGAATCCATAGCGCCTGCTACGAGATGGCAGATCTATGATAGACTCAAAAATAGCGTCCCCTTATCGGCAGTCAAATCATCTCGTCGTATGTCATCCGGCAGTTGTGGCAGTGCTTGTTGGAAATTTTTCTATAATGCAAAATATAGTCAAATTTTACACAATATTATTTTAATTCTTTATAACTAATTAATTAAACTAATCACTTTTAAGTAGACTAATCGCCAAAAATAATAAAAAATTTGGAATGGTCACAGGTATAAATAATACCGATTGAAATATATATAAATGTGTACTTAATTGAATTATAACTTTTAACTTAATTTTATTGTACTTACATTTTCATTGGTCACTTTATCATCATGCTCTAAGAATATACAATTATGTCTGCATCGTTGGTCTACCTAAGACATGACTTGTTGATCTTGAAATTGGATTAAACACCAAGGGTGTGTCAAGACACTTCACCAAATTGGTAAGGAAGAACAAAGTAAGGCCGTGACCAAAAACATAGAAATAGCATAAAAGTAATAACACGGAGGTCTTTATAGTGGTTCGATCCAATGAGGATCTACGTCCACTTTCATAAGAGATTCCATTATCAATATATTGATTACAAGATTTACTTCTCTCTTACAACAAATTTATCACTCTTTCTCTCATAGATCTTATTCGGATTCACCAAGGATCTTTAATTGATTTTGGAGAATACGTGCTTAGAATTGCTTAGGATAGCTGTGGAAAAGTTTCGGCAGCACTTCGTGACCCCAAACCCCCTCCCCCGCCCCAAGTGAAGGAATGTGGGGGGGGGGGGGTATTTATAGGTGTAGTTCAGACCAGGTGACAATTATATAAATATTGTGCTCTTGTTTTAGGTCATAGGCGGGCTAGTATGGATGTTACACGGTCCAAAGCAAGGCGAGACGTGCTAAACAAGGCGGAGCGACCCAACTCGTTTTAATTGAAGGTAGTGCGAGCTAAAGGACGCTGAGTGGGCTAGGTTGTAATACTGCGGGTTTGGACAGAGTGGCGCGATCCAAGCTTACTCGGAATGGGCTAAACCAGAATGAAGCAGTTTGGGCTTTGATGAAACGGGCTAAAACTTTTAACGAGCTGGTGGTCCAAGAACCCTGCGAACTAACCTCTGAGTGGGCCAAGATGCCCCCAACGACTTAAGATGTTCAAATGAGACAAAGTTTCGTGATCATCACATATTATTTGAACGATCTAAGATGCCATAATGACCTAGAGCACTCATGTGAGTTAAGGAGCTCATCGAGTTAGAGAGGACATGACGATCTAAAGGGCCTAATGGCCTAAAATCATAAATCAACCAAAACATGCTCATTATTTTCTTGAACATATTTTATGGGTTAACATTTGCCCCAAGAAGTTCGTATTTATTGAAAATAATACGGGCTTCGAATTTGGTTAGATAAGCATGCAATTTAAAATTTTAAGTCATTTGGGCCTTCAGACCGCGTGAACCGTTAGAGTATTTTATTCCTAGGTCATCGAGCTGCTTAGGTCGTGATATGGTTTCAAGTCGTCACAGCTTCTGGGTCACGCATTGGTAAAAGTCCATTGGTATTCTCCTTGGGATTAGACCGCTATGGGGCCCTGCGAACTTGGTTTATTTGTTTAAACCCCCCTCCCTTTATCTCCTCTTCAAGTCATCATTCTCTTAATACCCTCCCTTAAGCTAAAAACTCTCATCAATGGCAGACAACATCAATTAAATCCATCGATTTACATCATCATTAAGGCAATTGAAATCCAAATAATCACTTAGTCTTATAATCAAGTTCGAATCTCCTCATCACCAAGAACCAGGTGTGATTCAAGGCTTTTACTTACTGTGTATATATGTACATTTTAAGTTGAACTTGATGTTCTTAGATTTTGTGAGAATATTGTTTGGTACAATTTCAATTGTGCATTTGATGAAAATGTTGATGGGTTTAGCGACCTTGAGCTTTCCTGTTTGTGATGATTTTTAGCTTAACTTTCATGTATAAATTCTCACAATTTGGTCGTGCCTTTAACTGCTAAGAATCATGTTCCCTAGAATAATAGCCTTGCTCAATTCCATAGTTCACTGACGTCCTTAATTTGCAATATCATGCCTTGCCGTTCATTTCAAAGTTGAAGTGCTTCTATTGGTTGTACATCTCAGGTCGTTGTTTTGTAATAGCTCGTGTTGAACACTTTCAGGTTTTAGACCATAACCCTACTCTAGGTCGTTGTGATAATTCAAGGCTTTAGGTAGTCATTTTAATCCTAAACCTTGGGTCGCTGAACCCTTGTGGACTTGGGTTATTCATGACCTAAAAACTTGAAGTAAAAAAAAATTCATGAGGAACCGGACTGTTATAGCGACCTAAAGCTCTTTGGTTGTGTAGAACGACCTAAAGTCCGATACGATACAGAACAACCTAAGAATCTAGGGCTGGTAGGAACGATCTGAAATATCTTGAATAAGCTGCATTTTGATTTTTTGTTTACTTCTTAACATTGCTATTCGCACAGGATGTCGCAGGTTGGAAAAACTTCCGATGTCAGATACTGAAGCTACACCTGTTGCCCTTGGTTTGGCTGAGCTAAAAGCCATCATAGACAAGCCTAGTTATGTTTCCAAGCCACACACCTCCGAGCTTGCTGACCGCTTCGAAGGTTGGTGCCTTCAAGGAGTGAACTTTGACCAGTTTAGCTTGGATATATATATCCGTCTAACACTCGAACAGTCTCCGAAGATTTTGATATTGTAAAGAATCATTCGCTAACGCAACTTGACGCTGTTAGGACTTGAATGGACAAGCACCTTGAGGAAATTGTCAATATTACATGCGCAAACTAGGAACCTGGAACACCTTTGCTTGCGAGCTTCGGAGGCTGAACAAGGAAAACATAGTACTCATCACCACTTTGGAGAAGGACAAGGACACGCTTATTTAGGCTCTTAGGTCTCAGGATGAGATCATTGTTGAACTATCAAGTCCTGGAGGCAAGGCAGAGATGACTGGTACTTCTCCTCCCGCTCAAGGTCGGGAATGATCTATTGATGAAAGGAAGTAGTTCTCTTATCTGTCTTCTGCTATTTATCTTTTATGTGCTCATATTAGTTGTATATGCGAGTGTCGGTCCTCGCTTAACACACTTATGATATTTTGCGTCCAGTGTCTCTGAATTGGACTTGTGATGTAGAGATGGAACTGTATTTTGCCTGATGCACTTTAAGCCTTTATATTAAGATCGGAAACTATTTGCTATGGCGATCTTTTGTTTTTTGGATTCATTCATCTCGTGCTTCCTGTTCTGCATATAAGACAAACCTTTACATGATTTTAGACTTATACTCGTTATCAACTGTCCATGTTGACAACAGATTAGTTAGAGAAGAACTATAACGAACTTTGACTTGCATTGACCTAAATGCTAGCCTAGGAGCATCTTAACTGATGGTTCAAAGCTCATCAAATATTGTTCGCATAGTCGTAGCGTTCTAATTCAAATTTGTGTTAACGCTTAAAGTTGACCTATCAACTTAGGTTGACTGTAGGTCCTGAACGTTATCACTCTAAAGATTCATATGAGTGTGTTTAACACTTTTCGTATCTGAAATTCCATATGCTATGTAAGTGGATTTTTTCGTTCTTCACATCTGACATTTCAGCCGTTACGCAAATAGTTCGACACTTTTCACATCTGAGATTTCAGATGCTATGTAAGTGAACTTTTTCCTTCTTCACATCTGACATTTCAGATGTAACGCGAATAGTTCGACACTTTTCACATCTGAGATTTCAGATGCTACGTAAGTGAACTTTTTCATTCTTCACATCTGACATTTCAGATGTTACGCGAATAGTTTGACACTTTTCACGTCTAAGATTTCAGATGCTACGTAAGTGAACTTTTTCATTCTTCACATCTGACATTTCAGATGTTACGCGAATAGTTTGACACTTTTCACATCTGAGATTTCAGATGCTACGTAAGTGAACTTTTTCATTCTTCACATTTGACATTTCAGATGTTACGCGAATAGTTGGACACTTTTCACATCTGAGATTTCAGATGCTACGTAAGTGAACTTTTCATTCTTCACATCTGACATTTCAGATGTTACGCGAATAGTTCGACACTGTTCACATCTGAGATTTCAGATGCTACGCAAGTGAACTTTTTCATTCTTCACATCTGACATTTCAGATGTTACGGAATAGTTTGACACTTTTCACATCTGAGATTTCAGATGCTACGCAAGTGAACTTTTTCATTCTTCACATCTGACATTTCTGATGTTACTCGAATATTTCGACACTTTTCACATTTGAGATTTCAGATGCTACGTAAGTGAACTTTTTCATTCTTCACATCTGACATTCCAGATATTACGCGAATAGTTCGACACTTTTCACATCTGGGATTTCAGATGCTACGTAAGTCAACTTTTTTGCTGTTTTATCGCTTCGCGGGGTGTCTATCAGTCCCTTTACCATATGCTTGACTTAGCAAGTTATTCTGGTTTAGGAGCTGAAGCTTTGGACCCCTTACTTAGGGAGGTCCCCCCTTGATAAAAGTTGCAGCTTTACATCTATTTGTCGTGGCGCTTGCTCACTGTTTGAATCTTTGCGACTTTTCCGTTTACTTTTCAAGGTAGTATTTTTCACATTTTTTTGCATTTGCGTATGTTGAGAATTTGTAGTATTCAACCCTTGAACCAGTATTGTCGGAGTCACTATGATACATAAGCAAGCACTCGACAGCTGACTTGCAATATGAAATCAACTTTTTATCCACAAGCGAGAAACTCATTCAAACATATATGCTCTTAGTCGCAGAGCTCATGTTCAGTGTATCACTTGCAGATTATTACAGACTGTTTTACAATAAGTTTTGAATATAACAGAAAGTAAAATGCGAAGCAAAGCATGAACTAAGGCAAGAAGTAGAGCATAAAGTACGGATATAGCAATGCTGATTGCTTGTTCCAAGCCACCCAAGTTGGAGCACCCTCAACAACTATTAGTTTATAATCAATCTTGGATTGGCTTGAACAAAAGCTACGCTGCTTGGACCAGATTGATCATTCGATTCCCCTGGCCTTGACCCCTGAGGAATTGCAAAAGGATTCAAAGCCTGCGGATTCTTCAAATATTGCCGCAACCTGTTCTTCCTAATCAATTCCTTAATGAGGTTCTTCAAGTGTCGGCACTCATTAGTGTTGTGACTAGGTTGGTTGTGAAATTGCAGAACTTTCCCGAGTTTGCTGCTTTGTTACTTATCCTCATTGGGTTTGGCTCTGCATACTCCTCAGAATTTTTGGTCGCCAGATAGATGTTTTCAGGAGTGTTGTTCAAAGGAGTTAGCTCTGACGAATTGAAAAGGCGTGACTTCTTTGTAGCCTTGTTGGTTCCTCCACTGATTCGCTTCTGCCCCTGAATACTCTTTTGGTTGGATTGCATGGCTGCATTTGTGGGAGCCTCAAGAAGTGGGTTACTGTCAATGATCTGAAGGGGGCAAAGGATTGTCGTCTATCCTCATATACTCCTCTGCTTTTTTATAGAACTTGTCAAGCGTAGTCGGTTCTTTCATCTTTATCCACCTTCCGAACTCGCTCATTTTGTCCATAGCATCGAGTAGAGCCATGAGGACTATACGCGGCTCTGGATTCCTCACTTAAGTTAAGGAAATGTTGAATCGATTAAGGAAGGCTTTGACAGTTTCTCTTGACTTCTGTTTCATGGCTAAGAGTGTTATAGCATCCTTGGCTTTGGTAGCACATAAGCGGAACTGCTCTTTGAACTTTTTGGTCAGATCGGAGAACAGATCGATAGATTTAGGAGGTAGTTTTGTGAACCAGAGCGATGCAGCTCCTTCTAGGTAGAGAGGGAAATACGTGCATCTCATCTCATCTGTTGCCTTAACTGCACTCATATGCCATTCATATTTGAACAAAAAAAAGTTCAGGTCAATGAGGCCGTTATACGGGGGCAGGGTTGGTGGGTTGAACTTCTTTGGGCATTCTGCTTCGAGGATTCTCTTGGTGAGTGGAGTCCTATCGGGGGAGAAGTCACATTCCCTTTCATCGTTTTTGCTAGCTTGATTCTTTTTTATAGCTGGTTCTATCATATCCGAGATATATTCTTCGGTGCTATGATGATCTACGAAGCTGAGCTCTTTACCAAATGTCTGTCCAGGAATACGGTCATGATTAAAGAGCTTGGGTGCTTTGCCTTCTCGACGTGGGATGCCCCCATGATAGGGTTAGTGACTTTTCGAGCATTCATTTTGGAATGATTCTTAGCTTTTGGTCACAATTCTCCAATATTAGCTTCGTCTCTGTCACTTACCCCATCATAATCATCTTCCATATTATTGTTGCGGTTTTGATCAGAATTGGGCGATTTATCATTCCCTTCGAGATCTATACGAACTTTTGGAGAAGCTGGATTTGATCGGGTATTAAGGATGGCATCAAGTTTCTCCATCATCATTTTAGTAGAGGCATCCATTCAGTTGTTGACATTGGCAATAGCAACTTTTAATTCATTTCTGGTCACACCGGCTCCGCTTTCTAAATTTTCGCCAACTTCAAAGCGATTCGTGAGCAGAGTTTCTTCATTAGCAACATCATCGGCTTCTACCATGGTTTTGCTAGTAGTCTTCTTAGATTTGACCATAATGTTGAAGAAGGATGCGACTTAGAACCTTAATGGCAAGGCGTGAGAAGAGGCAGGAAATGTGAACGCGGCCCCACGGTGGGTGCCAAATGTTGATCTTGAAATTGGCTTCAATACCAGGGGTGTGTCAAGACACTTCACCAAATTAGTAAGGAAGAACAAAGTAAGGTTGCGATAAAAAATATACAAATAACATAAAAGTAATAACATGGAGTTTTTATAGTGGTTCGATCCAATGAGGATCTACGTCCACTTTCATAAGAGATTCCATTATCAATATGTTAATTACAAGATTTATTTCTCTCTTACAATAAATTTATCACTCTTTCTCTCGTAGATCTTATTCGGATTCACCAAGGATCTTCACTTGATTTTAGACAATACGTGCTTAGAATTGCTTAGGATAGTTGTGGAAAAGTTTCTGCAGCACTTCGTGACCCGAACCCCCCACCCCCTCGGCTAAGTAAAGGAATGTAGGGGGTATTTATAGGTGGAGTTTAGACCAGGTGGCAATTATGTAAATATTGTGCTCTTGTTTTAGGTCATAGACGGGCTAGTATGGACGTTACCCGGTCCAAAGCAAGGCAGGACGTGCTAAACAAGGTGGAGCGACCCAACTCGTTTTAGCTGAAGGTAGTGCGAGCTAAAGGATGCAGAGCGGGCTAGGTTGTAACACTGCGGGCTTGGACAGAGCGGTGCGATCCAAGCTTACTCGAAACGGGCTAAACCAGAATGAAGCAGTTTGGGCTTTGATGAAACGGGCTAAAACTTTTAACGAGCTGGCGGTCCAAGAACCCTGTGAGCTAGCCTCTGAGTGGACCAAGATGCCCCAACGACTTAAGATGTTCTAACGAGCCAAAGCTTCGTGATCACTACATATTATTTGAACGATCTAAGATGCCATAACGACCTAGAGCACTCATGTGAGTTAAGGAGCTCATCGAGTTAGAGAGGACACAACAACCTAAAGGGCCTGACGACCTAAAATCATAAATCAACCAAAACATGCTATTATTTTCTAGAACATATTTTATGGGTTAACATGACTATAAGTATAAACATTCCAATACGACATAGGAGGCTCGCATTATCTTTAGTGAAATATGAATATATCAATATACATTATATGTTCTATTAACTATTTATTAGCAACTTGTAACTTAAAATATAAAAATGTAATAAATTTTTGGTGTCTTAATTATTTTACAAAGTCTTCACGATGATGTTGGAATGACTTGGGACCAACACAATGTCTGTAGGATCCATACTTCTGTTCGTGGAGTTCCTCTGCAAAATTAAATTGAAAATAATGTTTCACAGTACCAAATTATGTATTAAATACACATAATAATTTAAACTAACATGTCGTAAACTTACCTGGAATACCTCATTGTTCCACCATCTGACCCAAGCATCCCGCATGCTACTGCTCATCAAATTTGGTATTTTCCTCGCTTTTCTCATAGCGGACACTATTTTCCTATACATTTTTGCAATACTGTTGCTCCAATGGCACTGCACTAGAGAAAGATCGGTCTTTTGAAGGTCCACCACACCCTGCACATTGAGAAAGTGAAAGTTATACAATTCTATAAATAGTTTACAATATATAAAGTGTTTTAGTATCACTTGCACAATATAAAATGTAAAATACAAATTTACACTTATCAACATGCCCTAGCCAATGGCCTCTTTGATGTTATCCAGTATCTTGCTCCACTTTGACCAACTGGCAGTCATACAACTCATATATGCAACTGTCTAGAGATAGAAAGAACTATGCCTGATGGCTCGAGCTCAAAGCCATTGTGTTATAAAGAAATTAACTTTTACCAAATCATGACTAATATATAGTAAATCATACAGAAAAGAAAATTAGTGCTAATATAAAGTTAAATGCTTACGATCCATCTTTATTGGGCTGCAACTAAACCACGAAATGTGCTGACTCCTTCGATGGGCCACTATTATCACTAGTTGGACCACGAGTCCCTCTCTGAGAAGAAGCGAGAGATCCTAAATGGGAAGAGCTACGTCTAGTAAAAGAGACATAATACCTATTATAGACATATATATCATATATGAGAAACATATCATTTAGTTTTGTGAAACTTGCATTATGATAGAACATAAAAGATTATGTGAAATGGATTACGATAAAATATATCAATAGCAGAACATATCATTTTTAATTAGAACAATATAACATAAATAAACATAAGTATTACCTTTCCCTAAAATCTAGATTACTATCTGTAACACCCCGTAATTTTAAAGACACTATAATGATAAACTTAAGGATACTTAATTAAATATTGGGAATTAAGTAAAACAAACTGCACCATTGCATTTATCTCAGAATTCTTCTTAAGATAGACTTCGAGTTTGCATAAAACAAACACCGTATGAGAAAGTTATTAAGCCTAGAAGTTTGTATACATAATATATATATATATATATATATATAAACTGATCAATTCAGAATTCAAAATAAATCAAAATCGGAGAGCGGGAAGGCATCGGGAATTCGACCCATTGGGGGTCGACCCACTAAGGGGGTGTCGACACTAGGGTCGACCCAGCTCAAGGTCGACCCACACTAGATCCGTCCAAATTTGTACCCTGAACCTGGACTGTTTCTGAACCAGATTTGTCAGCGGTAGGCTATATATAGTACCTCATTTCTATTGTTTTTACACATAAAAAACAATAGAGAGCGAGATGTTGCCCTGCTTGGATTGAGTTAGCCTATTTTTCTTCAACAACAGCCTATACGCATACAAGAAATTCTTCTACGACATCTTCTTGTTATTCTCTACTCTTTAGATCCAATCTTTATGAGTTCATTTTATTTAGATATAAACATTTAACAAGTATTCCTGACATGTTTATAAATCTGGATCTAAACCTGTGCTTGTTAAGAAACCAATTCGTATCTAAACAGATCTGTCATTACATGTACACCTGATCTACTATTCAGTTCTTATATGCCTGTTTCTGATATGCCTACTTCTGCTATCATATGCCTATTTATGTTCTCTTCTCTCCCTCTTTCCCTTTTTATTTTTATTGCCAGACTACCTTCGAGCCTAGGCCTATTGCTGAAAGATGTGAACGAACGAAACGGGGAATGGTTGGGGCAAGTAAATTGGGGCATATCTTGTATTATAAATCATGACGAGGATTTGGGGTGCATAACCTATACTGTGATATATGACTATAATCTAGGGCATATCTTATACTATGAATTATGATATGAAAATTAGGGAATGTAAAATTTGTAGGCTTAATAATTATATTAAGCGAAACATGTAATGAAACTATAATACTTAACCTGTTTAAATCTGTGGGGTTTCTATGAACCTAAAACACTATATAGGGGTTAATTAAACCGGTTTAATTAGTGTGGATTAAGTAAATGGATCAAATATGTGGGGGAGTTATATGAACCTAATAAACTTAACCTATTTTATATGTTGGGATTATGCATGCTTGTAGGCGTAACCTGTCAAAATCCTAGTTGTTGGTGATACAAGTCTAGGGGGTGGCTGGTGTCATATGTTGCATGGGACCCGTATCAGTTAATAACCCATTCTGGTATCATAGAGGGGACCCCAAACTAGGTAGGGGTCAGGGGCACGCTTACTGAGCTGATTATAAGAGGTTCATATAGGTGGAGGTGTTCTAATGGCGCGTTCCAATGGAGTTACGTGTGTGCATGGGTTCGGCTTGCTCAGGAAAATAAGATGTTGTAACACCAGTAAATATGGCTGTGTCTATCGGGGATTGCCACTTTAGGAAGTGATACATTCTACTGTGGGGCCATCACAGAGTATTTACGGGATAAGGAGCCGATCGATTGGGGGTAGTAATTAGGGTACATCTAGTCCTTCCTATTTAGGTACCTGTAATTCATGGTTGGAGTAACACCCATTATTTCTGTTAGTGTTATTACTGTTTGGGGTAAAACCTGTTACTAGAAGTACACCTAAGTCTACCATATGTTTCTGTTGGGAATCACATCGATTATACTAGTGTTCATGCAGAGAAAAGTATTTGAGAAGCGTTATCTGTTTAGTTCGTCCTTCTTATCATGTTCGGTCTATTATGCCTACCATATGACACTGTTATCTCTCATTCAGTTTATATGCCTGTCATGATGCTTTTACTTATTTATATGCTAAAAGTAACTAGACTCGCCAGACTTTATGTTTGACCCATTTTGTTTCCTTTTCTCTCTTTTCCTTCCCCCCTAGGTTCTCGGGGTAGGAATGCTCAGGCTTGATTAGGATTCTCTCTCTCTTCAGCTTGGATATTGGATATTGCTTAGATGTACCGCCTTTGATTACTTATCTACTATGTTATGGCTCTTTTTGGGGACTATGATTTTATATTACTGTACTCTGATGGTTTTAGTACTAGGCAGATACTTTTATTTGATGTAGTTGGTTTTCAGTATTTCAAACTGATGTTGTAACTGGATTTTGGACCACAGTATTTTCTGTTAGAAAATAAAGTTTAAATTCCCGCTGTTATTTTATATCTGTCTTGTGATATTTATGTTTCTGTTTACCTATAACGCTTCACGGAACTTAATGCATTATGTTAAAGAGTGGCATTAATGGATGTGGGGTGTCACATTTGGTATCAAAGCCGAAGGTTACAAGATCGGGTAAAAGGTTTTGAAAATTGTTTTCAAAAGGTTTTAGAAAGAAAGCATTTTCAAAAGAAAGGTCTGTTTTTGAAAAACATATTCCCTAAAGCCATATAAAATATCTTTTGACTCTCTGTTTGAATCCCCTTTCCTTTTCTTTTCAGCATGTTTGGGGATTTGAATCTTCCCGAGGGTGTTCAGATAACAGCTTGGTTCCGTAGGTGTCTTGAGGCTACGGCGCCTACCGGAGGCCAAGCAGGCGCCCCTCCCCCAACTGCAGCCGCTGTTACTCCTCCTCGTCCACAAGCAGATAATTTCTCTAAGATATGCAAGGATTTCTGTGCCATGGGAGGAAAGCCATTCCGTGAAACTGAGACCTTTGTAGAAGCAAGGAATTGGCTTTAAGAGACAGAGGATTTGTTTGGGATTTTCAAGGTTGATGACCGTAGGAAGATTCAATTGGCTGCCTGGCAGCTGAAAGATGAAGCTTCATTCTGGTGGGAAGTGACGCAAAAGGGCATCCAGTAGATACTTGGGATGATTTCCAACAGAGATTCCAATTGAAGTTTCTTTCTCAGGCAGAAGAGAGTATGCAGATGAAAAGATTTCTGGCACTTAAGCAAGGAAGCATGTCGGCCAAAGAGTATGTCAATAAATTCAGTCAACTGGTGAGATTTGGTTCGGAGCTGGTGGATACTCCATACAAGAAAGCTATAAGGTTTGTAAGAGGATTGATTTAGCCCCTTCAAATACTGGCGTTATCTCATATTCCGATGGGGGATACTTTTGAGAGATTGGTTGATATGGCATTGATGCACGAACACTACACCATATATGCTGATTAGACTTTTTTTAGTCGTATCTAAAGCAGTTGGGCATGGTAAAAAGCCGTATCAAAAGAGGCGTGTTAAATTATTAGATACGACTGCAAACTGTATTTCACTATATTAACATATGGCTCTTCGCCGTATCTAAAGTCTAATCAGACACGGTCTTTGACCATGTGTAATTATATGTGTGCACACACACACACACACACACACACATATATATACATACATACATACAAATATATATCATATATGTGTATATATATATATATAAACAAAAACTGTAGCATATATCTTTCATAA
This sequence comes from Allium sativum, assembly GCA_030737875.1. Taxonomy (NCBI): domain Eukaryota; kingdom Viridiplantae; phylum Streptophyta; class Magnoliopsida; order Asparagales; family Amaryllidaceae; genus Allium; species Allium sativum. The sequence goes on along the minus strand of CM060926.1, from coordinate 87,755,863 downwards.
TACAGAGCATACATACCAAAAAGTATACACAAGAATAACACTATATATATATATATATATATATATATATATATATATATAGACACACACACACACATACACACTCAAAGCATTACAAGGTTTTTCATAACACGGTGTACATACAAATATATAATAAAAGGAAACTATCAAAGATTTTCATCACATTACGAAGTAACAAAAATGTGGTAAAAAGATAATAGCTTGATAAAACTCCAGTCGAGGCCGGGAAGAGTGAGCGCGATAGTTAGCCTGGAGTTTAATTTTCATTTGGCAGCAAAACTGAATCATGATATATAGCCTGTAGCCTGAGTTCCAGCAACACAAAAGCACCATAATCTCCAGCATGACTGCCTATAAAATACAAGAAACAAGTTACAAATACTTCACAACTGGACAGTAGATCGACATTGTAACTCAATGTGACTAAGATGCAAACATGAATACAGAGCTAAGTGTATGTTAATACAGATATAAAATGAAGCTAATTGAGTTTTGTTTTCCAAAGATTTATCCTGCTGTAGAATCAGTCCAAAATATGAAATACAATGCCTCTTCTTTACAAGATCTGTAACAATTGGAGATTTCGTTCGATCCGAATCGGTCGCTAAACCGACCAAGACCGTTAGAAACCCCTGATTTTTTTGAGAACATGACAAATCGGAATGCAAACAGAAGAACATTTCATTGCTTACTACAACAATTCCATCAGAATACAAGAATATTACAGAATATGAATAAATATTACACAGAAAATATCAGAGATTTAATTACATTACTGCAGCGAAAAAATAATACAAACATAACTGAAAGTAATAAACGGATACAGAGCTTTCCGAGTATCGTTCCAGCTGTAAACCAGGATCATGTGAATATAAATCTGCAAAACCAAAACTACTAGCTGCCCGTGCGGAAAATAGGGGCACCCAGAGTTTAGGTTAAAACAATAAACTCCAAGTCAGTCATGTGACTGGTGTGAGAACTAAAACAGTTATTAATCTTTATTTTAAAGTTAGGTAAACCAAGGGACCACACCATATAACACGGAACGGGTTTCCTCCCAAGAATACCAGTGCATAAAACAACAGCGCAATGCTAAATAAAGAACAATGAAGCTATTATAAGACCCATGTCCCATCACACAATGCAACACAAGCAGGAGGATAGGGTTTTACCTTATAATAGCCAAAGAATGCTTGATACGCTAAATTTCATGTTTTATTATTATTACTATAAGTGTATAGTGTCAAAACAATTTCAATCATAAGTATCAATCATGGATGGCATAAGTGCCCCATACCACTATGTCGCCATATTAGGCTCTACAATCAAAACCGTAAAGTCATGTATTGAAAGTTAGATTTCCATCTGTGAACCAAGGCAAGGGATCGTCCTCACCGAATTCGAGACTCTCTAGCCCGAGCCTCAGGAACAGCCGCAACTGCCCCATGGATCGTTAGGGCCAGTCCATCGATGTGGATTATAATGCCTGAACACTACGTTTCCCCACCCTTTGGGGGCGTAAATGAGCCAGATGACTCCATCGGCTCCACATAGTCACCGATATATCCGAGGCGCCTCGCAATCCAACAACCACACAGGTGAAAATAATATAAATGTCAGGGATGGTAGGTCACTGACACCACCCAAACTAGAAAGAAACGCATGCCCTCCCTGAGGTCCTCTCCCATTTCTGGTTCACAACCGAGGTGTGAGGCTCGCGAATTAACGCTACACAAAGCTATGCCACAAAGGCCGTGCTTTGATCATCAACCACAAGACTTTGCTTTTCAACAGAAGCCTTGATCATTTGCATCTCAGCATGCCACACAGGCAAACCACTCCATGCAACCGATATCCATTAATCACACAGAATGATATCCAATGTCAGACACACAGTCCATTTACAAGTCCGTTCTGGGTCTGAACAAAACCAGAGGCACCTTGTACCTCGCATATCCATTGATCTCCAAGTACGTCTAGACGATCACCAACTGATTCCCTCCTCTTGGGTGTACAGCCTAATCAAGATCATCAGTAATTATCCAAACGATGTGAAGACCTCTGGTCTTCAACCACCGTCTTCATCCTCGACACATCGTCGAATCAGTTATTCCGAATGGGATAAACCTGGTCTTTCTGAATAACTCGCGTACATAATAAACAAGTGTTACACAAACACAACATACGCCTCATTCCAATTCAGAATATTCTTTTATTCAAATATTCTTATACTTTGGGAAAGGTTCCCACTAAATTTATCAAAAATAAATTCTTTAAATTTATTCTTTAATCTTCTTTTGAAAATCAATTCAAACCAAATTATGGTTTATCCAAACTAGTCGGGATTAGCGAACCCTACCGAAGTAATCACTTGTTAAATTTCCTAACCTCAACCTATTCATCCCATGAAGTAAAACTGGTAATACTTCATATCTAACACCACGGTGTTATCGGTAAATTCAATTACCATTTCACATTCAAATCTAATTAAAGATTTAACTATCGCCTGGAGCAAAACTGGTGATACTACATTCTCGATCATTTCAATCTAATTAAAGATTCATTAAAACTCCACTTGGTGTTAATCTTCCCAAAAATCAATATCAATGATTGTTTAACTTGGGAAATCATATCTTGTCTTTAGCTGGGTTAAAGAACCAATGTCATTTAAAACACGGTTCACTATAAACCAAAAATCACATTCCATTCCATCAGCCTTTAACTGTAAATTAGCAAGTGAACAATTCCCTAAGTAATAACCCCGAAGGCCGAAACCAACATCAGATCAATGCCCAGGAAACTATTCATCTTAACTAATCTTCAGTTAGTTTATGATTTTCTTAACTCTGTTGGGTCTAAGAACAATATTATTAAAGATACCATTCGCGACAACCCAAAATCACATTCCATTAACGATGGAATCTTCATGGAAAACAAATCGATATATATAATTGATATAAACTTCCATATCCGACTAATAATATAAATGGAATAACGGCAAAGCCTTTTAAATTCTAGATATATTAGTTGTCTTCCTCCACAGAAATTCACTTCGATTTTTACCAAATCGAATTCCATTCCATTCCAATTTATTTTATTAAATTGGAAAACTTTACTTTGGAAATTTTCCTTTAAATCTTAACAAAAGATTTATAAATTCCAAATCACATTTCACTGTAAATCGGGTTAAAGAACAAATGTCGTTAAAACACAGTTCACAGAAAACCCAATTCACTTTCCATTAATTATCGGTTTAAAGAACAAGTGTTATTTAAAACACCGTTCACGATAAACCCAAAAATCAATTCAAATTCAATTCCTATTAAATACCATTTAATTGGTACACTTCATTAAATCTAAATAAAAAGATTTAATCTTTTTCTCAACTGGTTTTAAGAACAGTGTTAATGAAGACACCATTCATGACTAACCCAAATCCCATTTGATATTAAATACAAGGCTTTGAATAGAAAATATATCGGCTTATATTCAATATCAAATTCTACGACCAACAAATATCGTACTGGAAATAACGATATAAGTATATCTTTCAAATTTCCATAACAATATCTGTATAATCACGAAATCCAACATTGAAATATTCCAAAGACAATTCCGATTCTAATCCATTCCAATTCAATTATTGGAAATTTTGGTTACTTTTAAAACCCTTTCAAATCCAATTTATTTATTTCAAAAATAAATGGATTATAATTCTAGTTCAAAACTAGTTCATTTCGATAAAAATCTATTTTTATCTTTTAAAAAATGGAATTTTTCATCCCAATGCTTTCCAAATCATTTCTTATGATTTTACACAAATTATTGCTATTTTTAATAATTTTATCAAGGCCCGTACAGTCGATTTCCATCAACGGCCATCGAACTGCACTTACAACGACCTTTTCCAAATTTGATTTGAACATAATTCCAAATCCAACCATTAGATTTCAAATCTCTAATATTCATTAGAAAGCTCTTTTCGATACGAACCCAACGGTTCCAGTTTTAGGAGAATCCGACGGTCGGATCTCCCGTAATGTCCATTCGAAGTCAATGGTCGAAATTCGCGAACTACCGCAGCGCGGCGCGTTCTATTCGGGCCATTATATTTATATATATATATAATATTATATATATTTCGTCGATTTCCTTTTAAAATGTATTTTATAAATCGTTTTAAATTCGTTTTCAAAATGATTTCAACTTCATATTCAATTTCAAATAAAAATTGAATATTCCATATCATCGATATATAAATGATAATATTTTCAAAATATTATATTTTGAAATCAATTCCTTTTCGATATTCATTATAAAAATGAATAAAATCGATACAGATATCGTTCACTTCAAAATGGCGTATATCTAATCAACACGGCTTTATATATTTTAATAACTTCGTTATTCTATTCAACAAATGAATATTTTCTTCAACACATGAATTTTCTTTTATTCAACACATGAATATATATTTTATTCAACCCATGAATTTTCGTTTATTCAACACATGAATATTCTTTTTACTCAACACATGAATTTTCTTTTATTCAACACATGAATATTCTTTTTATTCAACACATGAATTTTCTTTATTTTCCAACTTGGAATGAGGCCCAATCAATTACCATATAATGTTAATTATATGGATTCCCTACAACACATGTATATAATAGCAACGATAAATAATCAACCATCATCCAGAGTGCATTCTATACAGCATAAGCATCAAATATAAATATTTAACGCTTGTAACAGCGTGTCAATCAATCGATCGACATAGAGCTAATTATTAGGACTAGTGTATGTCCAATTTCATCCCAACACCCATGTAGGGTTTTCAAACAATCAAACACAGGTTTTATTTGTGCAGTTGGGCGATGTGTAAAATTTATTGTCCCAATCCATATAAGTCAAATTTGTGTATATAAACAAATCGTCTGATTTGTTTATAAATATTTATTTTATATACACGTTAAAAATTATATTTTTAACCATAAAATAATTTATTCCATTCCACATCACACAATCAATATTCACACCATAATCAACAAACAAACAAGTCGTCCATGGTCTGTGGACAACGGGTGTCGGGTGCTGCTAAGCACCGTCTGCATCCTAGTATATATTTTAACTAGAAAATAAAATAAAAGTGAGGAGTTCTCACCTTGGGGTTCCACTCCTCCATTATCTATTTCTGAACCTCAGAACAGACTGGATTTGCCCGTACTTCTAACGTAGTCATCTACACGTTGTTTATACAAAAATCACATTTTTAATATGATGTTCATATATTTAAAAATTTCTATTTTTATACCGCTACCCACATAAAAATTATATTTCTATAACGTCCTCTTCAGAATAAAAATTATATTTTTATTTCACAATAACATATATAAAAAAAGGATTTTTATTTCGCTACAGATTATATTTTTACTTCAAACCATATGTGTAAAAATCACATCTTTAACACGATGTTTACAGTATAAAGATAATATTTTTATTTCTTTGTTCATACAATAAAAATCATATTTTTATCATGTAGAAAAATCATATATTTTCATATCTTAAAAGTACATTCTTTTATCAAATAAAGATCCATTCTTTTATGATTAAAAATCACAACTCCATGTATATAAAAATCTCAACTTTTTATAGATAAAAATCATAGCTTTTTGTTCGTTTTAAAAATCACGTCTTCATCCCAAATCTATATATATAAAAATCGTATTTTTATATATGTAAAAATCATATTTTTATCGCTATTCAAATATATCAAAAATCAGATTTTTCCTTTTCTATTTTCAAAATATTATCTTTTCATAGTCAAAAATATTATCTTTACTTTGTTAAAATCCTATTTTTACTTTGTTATATATAATGAATCTGAAAATAAACTAAATGTAAATAAATAAACAGAAAAACTCACCTTTGATTTTGGAATTTTATATTTATTGAAGGTGGAGGGGTTGCGTCATGAACTGGTGGCACAGGGGGGTACGGTTGGCGTGGAGGCTCGCGGTGGTGTGGAGGATGGTTGCGGCTCTCGAATTGGGCATGGGGCTTCTCGATTTATGGCTAAGGGGAAGGAGAGAGAGGACTGAGGGTGGAGGAAGGAGGAAGGGGGAATCGGCGGAGGCGTGGCAGGCTGGGGAGGCGGCGGCGCTAGCCGCGGTGGCAGCGTGGAGGAGGAAGCACGGCGGTCTTCATCGTGCGTTTTTTTTCTTTTTCTTTTCTTTTATTTAAAATCGACTTTGAACGAAATGTCAGAGGGGGGGGGGGGTTGATTGAGGAGAAAAGGGGGAGGGATTATATTATATTATATTATATTTATTTTATTACCACAAAAAGCAACTTTTTATTTCGACCTCCAAACGAAACCCACCCACTGTCGCCCCCAGCTAATTACCCCCATTCTGAACACAATGAGATATGCCACGCAAGCCTATTTGGCCATTATGATCAGTTTTTCTTTAAATTAAAATATAAATCAATATATATTGAATTCGAACATTCATTTTAATTTACCGGGGTCGCATACTACATCTAAAAATTACAGAAAAATTATTCCTAGCTTCGTATTGACAATACGATCCTGACAAAACAAATTTCGTCAAATTTGAAGACCGTTTGAAAAATGGCCATTTTCTGGTTGATTCAAATTGACTGAAACTATTAAAACAAGTTTAACTTCGCCACGCTCACATATTGATTCAGAAAATTATGCAAATTGGAATCTAACAATAATTTGACCTCCCAGATCCAACAAAAGTGGTTTCGTCGAAAATGAAGGTCGTTTGCAAAATTTCCATTTTTAAGGGCCAGAATTCCATAGCGACTATTTTGAATTTTCAACTGGGCATAAATTTTTATTCCCGCTATGAAATTTTGATTTTTTGGATTCGTTGGAAAGATATTCTCAAATAGATTCTAATATTTTTAGTTTCGCTAAAATCTGGTTTATTTTGAATCCTGTACATTCATTTGAATTTTGAAATCGAATTTTCGAACTACCGCGCCATTTTCAATTCCTTTTATAACTAAAAATAAATATTTATATTTTAACATCGATTCAAATAAATATATACGTTCTAGTTCTATTCAAAATAAATTTCTCGTTGTTATTATTTAAAATAATTCATTTTAAATATTCAAAATTCATTAAAATTGCCAAAATAAAAATGTTAAATTAGCTCAGATTTCCGGGTTATTACAAAATTCCCCCACTTAAAACTTTTCGTCCTCGAAAAGGAACGAAGTTGAAAGTCGTTTCACAAACTAACTCAACTTTCATTATTTTCATTATGGCTTAAGTTCTTCAACTTTTCAGTTTCTAAGAACTTTTCAAATTTTTCAAAAATTTGGCTAACACCCTAAATTTCCGAAAAATTTCGCCATAACCTCCCCTGCACGGGAGCATCGGGAAAATCCTGAAATTTCCATACAGGCCTCTCTAATCTAAAAAGAAAAAGAAACAGCCAATCGACTCATAAAATCATCCAAAACCCAAGAAATGCAATAAACATGTACCTATTTGTCGGGCAAACAATTTTGTTCCTCTTCTCTAGCCTCCTTGCTATGACCTGTTCAATGTAAGTACATGTATATGCATGCAAATGCGACTAATTTTCAATACAACTCACTATTTGATCAATTAGCTAAAGGTTCAACATTTAATTAATCTAACAATAATCAAACAACACAATCAGCAATCAATTTGTTGATTATCATTTCAAATTCATAACTTTGATATATAGTCAAAAATCATGTTTTTGATGCCAAGTCACAACAATATATTCTAACTATATTTTGGTTCTCACACCAGTCTAATGGAAATATATAAAGATCCCACTTTCGAAACTTGAACATAAATCAACTGATGATGCAGCTGCTATCATCAGTGTCATCTCCGGGTGACTAGAGTGTGATTCTATATCTACCCAATATATTAAAACTTCGAATACCCGTGGATCAGACATATATGCAAAATCTTTATATGTTGGATTGCCCAAATTCAATACAAAATAAATGATCAAATACGAATAATTGACTTAAATTTTCAAAACAAAAATTGTTTTCATTTTAAAATATACTCTTCACACTTGTTCTAGGATACTACTGATCCCATCTCTAACGAGTCATTCCCATTGGATATTACTAATCCAATCTCTGATGAATTCTTTCGTTCGGTTCTAATATGTATTGCTCTCGAGCTTTGTAAACCAAAGCTCTGATACCAACTGTAATAATTAGAGATTTCGCTCGATCCAGATCGATTGCCAAACCGACCAAGACCGTTCGAAACCCTCGATTGTTTTGAGAACACGACAAATCGGAACACAAACAGAAGAACATTTCATTGCTTATCACAACAATTCCATAAGAATACAAGAATATTACAGAGTATGAATAAATATTACACATAAAATATCAGAGATTTAATTACATTACTGCAGCGGAAAAATAATACAAACACAACTGAAAGTATCACGGATACAGAGCTTTCGAAGTATCGTTCCAGCTGTAAACCAGGATCTTGTGAATATAAATCTACAAAACCAAAACTACTAGCTGCCCGTGCGGAAAATAGGGGCACCCAGATCTTAGGTTAAAACAATAAACTCCAGGTCAGTCATGTGACTAGTGTGAGAACTAAAATAGTTATTAATCTTTATTTTAAAGTTAGGTAAATCAAGGGACCACGCTGTATAACAAGGAACGGGTTTCCTCCCAAGAATACCAGTGCATAAAACAACAGCGCAATGCTAAATAAAGAACAATGAAGCTATTATAAGACCCAGGTCCCATTACATAATGCAACACAAGCCGGAGGATAGGGTTTTACCTTATAATAGCCAAAGAATGCTTAATACGATAAATTTCATGTTTTATTATTACTATAAGTGTATAGTGTCAAAACAATTTCAATCATCAGTATCAATCATGGACGGTATAAGTGTCCCATACCACTATGTTGCCATATTAGGCTCTACAATCAAAACCGTAAAGTCACATATTGAATGTCGGATTTCCATCTGTGCAAGGGATCGTCCTCACCGAATTCGAGACTCTCCAGCCCGAGCCTCAGGAATAGCCGCAACTGCCCCATGGATCGTCAGGGTCGGTCCACTGATGTGGATTATAATGCCTAAACACTGCGTTTACCCACCCTTTGGGGATGTAAATGAGCCAAATGACTCCATCGGCTCCACATAGTCACCGATATATCCGAGGCGCCTCGCAATCCAACAACCATACAGGTGAAAATAATATAAATGTCAGGGTTGGTAGGTCACTGACAACACCCTAACAAGAAAGAAACACATGCCCTCCCTGAGGTCCTCTCCCGTTTCTGGTTCACAACTGGGGTGTGAGGCTCGCGAATTAATGCTACACAAAGCTATGCAACAAAGGCCGTGCTTTGATCATCAACCACAAGACTTTGCTTTTCAACAGAAGCCTTGATCATTTGCATCTCAGCATACCACGCAGGCAAACCACTCCATGCAACCGATATCCATCAATCACACAAAATTATATCCAATGTCAGACACACAGTCCATTTACAAGTCCGTTCTGGGTCTGAACGAAACCGGAGGCACCTTGTACCTCGCATATCCATCGATCTCCAAGTACATCTGGACGATCACCAACTGATTCCCTCCTCTTGGGTGTACAACCCAATCAAGATCATCAGTAATTATCCAAACAATGTGAAGACCTCCGGTCTTCAACCACCGTCTTCATCCTCGACACATAGTTGAATCAGTTATTTAGAATGGGATAAACCCGATCTTTCTGAATAACTCGCGTATATAATAAACAAGTGTTACACAAACACAACATACGCCTCATTCCAATTTAGAATATTCTTTTATTCAAATATTCTTATACTTTGGGAAAGGTTCCCATTAATTTTATCAAAGATAAATTCTTTAAATTTATTCTTTAATCTTCTTTTGAATATCAATTCAAACCAAATTATGGTTTATCCAAACTAGTCGGGATTAGCGAACCTTACCGAAGTAATCACTTGTTAAATTTCCCAACCCCAACCTATTCATCCCATGAAGTAAAACTGATAATACTTCATATCTAACAACACGGTGTTATCGGTAAATTCAATTACCATTTCACATTAAAATCTAATTGAAGATTTAACTATCGCCTGGAGCAAAACTAGTGATACTCTATTCTCGATCATTTCAATCTAATTAAAGATTCATTAAAACTCCACTTGGTTTTAATCTTCCCAAAAATCAATATCAATGATTGTTTAACTTGGGAAATCATATCCTGTCTTTAACTGGGTTAAAGAACCAATATCATTTAAAACACGGTTCTCTATAAACCCAAAATCACATTCCATTCCATCAGCCTTTAACCGTAAATTAGCAAGTGAACAATTCCCTAAGTAATAACCCCGAAGGCCGAAACCAATATCAGATCAATGCCCAGGAAACCATTCAACTTAACTATTCTTCAGTTAATTTTTGGTTTTCTTAACTCCGTTGGGTCTAAGAATAGTATTATTAAAGATACCATTCGCGACAACCCAAAATCACATTCCATTAACGATGGAATCTTCATGGAAAACAAATCGATATATATAATTGATATAAACTACCATATCCGACTAATAATATAAATGGAATAACGACAAAGCCTTTTAAATTCCAGATATATTAGTTGTCGTGCTCCACAGAAATTCACTTCGATTATTACCAAATCGAATTCCATTGCATTCCAGTTTATTTTATTAAATTGGAAAACTTTACTTTGGAAAATCTCCTTTAAATCTTAACAAAAGATTTTTAAATTCCAAATCACATTTCACTGTAAATCGGGTTAAAGAACAAATGTCGTTAAAACACAGTTCACGGTAAACCCAATTCACATTCCATTAATTATCGGGTTAAAGAACAAGTGTTATTTAAAACACCGTTCACGATAAACCCAAAAATCAATTCAAATTCAATTCCAATTAAATAACATTTAATTGGTACACTTCATTAAATCTAAATAAAAAGATTTTTTTTCAACTGGGTTTAATAACAGTGTTAATGAAGACACCATTTACGACAAACCCAAATCCCATTTAATATTAAATACAAGGCTCTGAATAGAAAATATATCGGCTTATATTCAATATCAAATTCTACGACCAACAAATATCGTATTGGAAATAACGATATAAATATATCTTTCAAATTTCCATAATAATATCTGTATAATCACGAAATCCAACATCGAAATATTCCAAAGACAATTTCGATTCAAATCCATTCCAATTCAATTATTGGAAATTCTGGTTACTTTTAAAACCCTTTCAAATCCAATTTATTTATTTCAAAAATAAATGGATTATAATTCTTGTTCAAAACTAGTTCATTTCAATAAAAAACTATTTTTATCTTTTTAAAATGGAATTTTTCATCTCCATTCTTTCCAAATCATTTCTTATGATTTTACACGAATTATTGCTATTTTTAATAATTTTATCAAAGCTCGTACAGTCGATTTCCATCAAAGGCCATCAAACTGCACTTACAACTACCATTTCCCAATTTGATTTGGACATAATTCCAAATCAACCGTTAGATTTCAAATCTCTAACATTCATTAGAATGCTCTTTTCAATACGAACCAAACGGTTCTGGTTTTAGGAGAATCCGACGGTCGGATCTCCCGTAATGTCCATTCGAAGTCAATGGTCGAAATTCACGAACTGCCGCAGCGCGGCGCCTTCTATTTAGGCAATTATATATATAATATATATTATAAATATTTTATCGATTTCCTTTTAAAACGTATTTTATAAATCGTTTTAAATTCGTTTTCAAAACGATTTCAACTTCATATTCAATTTCAAATCAAAATTGAATATTCCATATCATCGATATATAAATGATAGTATTTTCCAAATATTATATTTTGAAATCAATTCGTTTTCGATATTCATTATAAAAATGAATAAAATCGATATAGATATCGTTCACGTCAAAATAGCGCATATCTAATCAACACGGCTTTATATATTTCAATAACTTCGTTATTCTATTCAACAAATGAATATTTTCTTCAACACATGAATTTTCTTTTATTCAACACATGAATATATATTTTATTCAACACATGAATTTCTTTTATTCAACACATGAACATTCTTTTTATTCAACACATGAATTTTCTTTTTATTCAAAACATGAATTTTCTTTTATTCAACACATGAATATTCTTTTTATTCAACACATGAATTTTCTTTATTTTCCAAATTGGAATGAGGCCCAATCAATTACCATATAATGTTAATTATATGGATTCCCTACAACACATGTATATAATAGAAACGATAAATAATCAACCATCATTCAGAGTGCATTCTACACTGCATAAGCATCAAATATAAATATTTAACGCTTATAACAGCCTATCAATCAATCGATTGACATACAGCTAATTATTCAGACTAGTGTATGTCCAATTTCATCCCAACACCCGTGTGGGGTTTTCAATCAATCAAACACAGGTTTTATTTGTGCAGTTGGGCAATGTGTAAAATTTATCATCCCAATCCATATCAGTCAAATGTGTGTATGTAAACAAATCGTCCGATTTGTTTATAAGTATTTATTTTATATACACGTTAAAAATTATATTTTTAACCATAAAATAATTTATTCCATTCCACATCACAGAATCAATATTCACACCATAAACAACAAACAAACAAGTCGTCCATGGTCTGTGGACAACGTATGTCGGGTGCTGCTAAGCACTGTCTGCATCCTAGTATATATTTTAACTAGAAAATAAAATAAAAGTGAGGAGTTCTCACCCTAGGGTTCCACTCCTCCATTATCTATTTTAGAACTTCAGAACAGCCTGGATTTGCCCGTACTTCCAACGTAGTCATCTCCACGCTGTTCATATTAAAATCACATTTTTAATATGATGTTCATATATTTAAAAATCGTTATTTTTATACTGCTACCCACATAAAAATTATATTTCTATAACGCTCTCTTCAGAATAAAAATCATATTTTTATTTCAAAATAACATATAGAAGAAAATGGATTTTTATTTCGCTATAGATTATATTTTTACTTCAAAACCATATGTGTAAAAATCACATCTTTAACACGATGTTTACAATATAAAGATAATATTTTTATTTCGATGTTCATACAATAAAAATTATATTTTTATCATGTAGAAAAATCATATATTTTCATATCTTAAAAGTCCGTTCTTTTATCAAATAAAGATCCGTTCTTTTATGATTAAAATCACAACTCCATGTATATAAAAATCCCAACTTTTTATAGATAAAAAATCATAGCTTTTTGTTTGTTTTAAAAATCACATCTTCATTCCAAATCTATATATATAAAAATCGTATTTTTATATATGTAAAAATCATATTCTTACCGCTATTCAAATATATCAAAATCAGATTTTTCCTTTTCTATTTTCAAAATATTATCTTTTCATAGTCAAAAATATTATCTTTACTTTGTTAAAAATCCTATTTTTACTTTGTTATATATAATGAATCTAAAAATAAACTAAATGTAAATAAATAAATAGAAAAACTCACCTTTGATTTTGGAATTTTATATTTATTGAAGGTTGAGGGGCTGTGTCATGAACTGGTGGCGCAGGGGGGTGCGGTTGGCGTGGAGGCTCAAGGTGGTATGGAGGGTGGTTGCGGCTCTCGAATTGGGCATGGGGCTTCTCGATTTATGGCTGAGGGGAAGGAGAGAGAGGACCAAGGGTGGAGGAAGGAGGAGGGGGAGAATCGGCGGAGGCGTGGCAGGCTGGGGAGGCGACGGCGCTAGCCGCGGTTGCAGCGTGGAGGAGGAAGCGCGACGGTCTTCGTCGTGCTTTTATTTATTTATTTTCCTTTTATTTAAAATCGACTTTGAACGAAATGTCGGAGGGGGGGGGGGTGGGGTTGACTGAGGAGAAAAGGGGGAGGGATTATATTATGTAATATATATTTATTTTATTTTATTACCACAAAAAGCAACTTTTTATTTCGACCTCCAAACGAAACCCACCCACTGTCGCACTCAGCTAATTACCCCCATTCTGAACACAATGGGATATGCCACGCAAGCCAATTTGGCCGTTACGATCAGTTTTTCTTTAAATTAAAATATAAATAAATATATATTGAATTTGAACGTTCATTTTAATTTACCGGGGTCGCATACTGCATCTAAAAATTACAGAAAAATTATTTCTAGCTTCGTATTGACAATACGAACCTAACAAAACTAATTTCATCAAATTTTAAGACCAGTTGAAAAATGGCCATTTTCTGGTCGATTCCAATTGACTAAAACTGTTAAAACACGTTTAACTTCGCCACGCTCACATATTAATTCAAAAAATTATGCAAAATGGAATCTAGCAATAATTTGACCTCCCGGATCCAACAAAAGTGGTTTCGTCGAAAATGAAGGTCGTTTGCAAAATTTCCATTTTTAAGGGCCAGAATTCCATAGTGACTATTCTGAATTTTCAACTAGGCATAACTTTTTATTCCCGCTATGAAATTTTGATTTTTGGGATTCATTGGAAAGATATTCTCAAATAGATTCTAATATTTTTGGTTTTGCTAAAATCCGGTTTATTTTGGATCTTGTACATTCATTTGAATTTTGAAATCGAATTTTTGAACTACCGCGCCATTTTCAATTCCTTTTATAATTAAAAATAAATATTTATATTTTAACGTCGATTCAAATAAATATATACGTTCTAATTCTATTCAAAATAAATTTCTCGTTGTTATTATTTAAAATAATTCATTTTAAATATTCAAAATTCATTAAAATTGCAAAAATAAAATTTTAAATTGGCTCAGATTTCCAGGTTATTACAAGATCTATGCTCAGCAGAGTATGTTCAGAATGCGCCATTGAACGTTAATTATGGTAGAAAAAGTGATAACAACAATGGTTCGAACAAAAAATCAATGTCGCAGGGTTTATCTGAGTTTGAAATATGGGATGATGAGTAATTGGATGTTATAGAACCGTATGAATCAGAGTTGGATGTATAGTTGAGGGAATAACATTACAAATATAATGGATTAGATGATAATTTCAATATTTTGGACTTGTGTAATTTCACTGGACACCAATAATAGTAAAGGGCATATCATGTCGATCAGTGTGTTTGTGTAATTTAACTGTAGTCGATCAATGTGTTTGTGTACAAATACTTCATTGGGAACTAATCACGATTAGTCGAGCGTCGTCCATGTGTTTGTATAGTCGATCTGTATATGTCTCAAAAATGAATGAATACACATTGTAACTAGTTTTTCTATGACCATAGACGTTTAAATGAAATTAATTGTACATAGGAGTGGAAAATTGATAGTCATTAAAAATGCAAATCCAAAAGGAGAATCACCTGAAGTGTAGTCCATCTGCAACACCGGTAGTTCGTACCCTAGCATGCAAAACATCCTCCTATACACACAAAAAGGAACAAATAAACGAAAAGAATATTCAAGATGTGCACACAAGTACATGTCCATTCAATTCTTATGTAAGATACTATGTAGAGATAAGTGTAAAATAATATATACCTGCTCCAACGTCTAAAGATATTGAATCATCATAGTCGGATGACATACATACTAGGACATACGACTTTATCCAAATGTCGAATGCCCCTTCACTTAACCTTTGGAAAAAGCTGATTTCACTTGCGACTTTCAGTTTCTTTAAAGCAGACTGTGTAGTGCAAGATAACTTACACTAAAGTCTCTGCTACAAAGTAAGGGAAAGGGGCTAGTGAAAGAAGCTTTTTACTAAGGTTAAGTGCAGCAGCATCCGACATTTAGATAAAGCTAATAAGCATGGATACCCGACCCTACACGTGAGCTGAAATGCATCCACTTGATGGATTGCCTATTAAAATATTAACCAAAAAGTCTAGAAATCATCCATCTACCAAAATTTTCAACAAAACCTATTAAAATATTTTCAGTACACTTGTTAAAGCCTCAAAATAGAGTAAACTTGTTATAAGACAACCCAATTTAATTTTCAAGTATAAGGCAAACAAACAGTCAAATGACGATGAAATCATGGCAAACGAACTCATTATTATTTCTATGTTTCATGGATATACCGCAATCTAAAATTATACCATACATCTAATGGCAATTCTAACAAAAATTATACTGCATTCTAACAAACATTCAGATGTTTTCTACACTATCACAAAACATGATTCAAATTTGATTTCTCTGATTTTAGGGTCTAATCACAGATCCGTCCCTAACATACTTACATAAACACACTTACACAAACCAATTCAATCGAAACAGCTAACACACGAAGTACTAACACAAAGTAGCAATCAACTATCACACAAAGCTTTCAATTTGTTCCCTACTACCAGTCATGCATGCCAAAATTCAATTGAAATACATACCTGCACTATTGAAGGAGGGCTAGGGAGACCAAGGGTTGTTGCGTTTCTGCCGAAGGAGAGGGTTATCCGTCCCTGTCGAAGGTGGAGGCACGATTAGGTGACCAAAAACACTAATTTGGGTTTTCGATCACCATTAAAGTAAAACAAATGGAAAAAAGAGTGACCAAATTTTTTATTACGAGTTCCTAATATGATGCACAATATGATACAGATTCAATTTGGCCCAAAGCCATATCAAATTAACTAATCCGGGGCTTCGTTAATGGACGGTCAAATTTAGGGTGTTTGGGGTGGTGCGGATCGCAAAATGTAGTTTGATACAGATCTGAGCACTATCAAGTATGATATGGCTTTTACCCGTATTATATCTCTGCATCCATCTGTACCAAATTGGCTGTTATGGTGTAGTGGAAGATGGAAAAGTGGAGAAGAAAGAAACTAAGACTGATGAGATGCAAAACACGAAAGTGTGGCCCAAGAAAGAACAACAATAGAAAAAGAAAGATGGAAAGAACGACAAAGCTTGGGGAAAGAAGAAGTGTCATAGTTGTGGACACCTGGGTCATTTAAGCAACGATTGCAGAAAAAGGAAAAATGCTTATTTCCACTGTGGTGAGGTCGGACACTATTCTAAAGAGTGCTCGAAGAAGCAAGGACAGGGCCAAAGGGCAGGATCTTCTGGAGGGCAGGTGCATGCTTTCGAGGCCAGTGTACCAGATAGAGGTAAGAAAGTTTCCGTGGAAGGTTTGATTTCTCTTTCCGATCATCCTTTTAGGACTCTTTTTGATTCTGGAACTTCGCATTCTTTTATATCTGATTCTGTGGTTGAGTCTCTATACCATAGTACTAGTATTGTTTCTGATCCCATTACTATCTCAAATACCGTGGGGGTACGACTCATCTATCTATCATATTTCGGGGTTTGAGGATATCTGTGTTGGGCGTCGAGTTCAAGTGCAACACATATGTGCTTGGTTTCATGGGCTATGGTTTGATTCTATGGATGGATTGGCAGCTATGTATGGTGCAATTCTAGACTGTGAGAGGAGGGTCGTTAAAATTTTGACTTGCCGGGAAGAACTCTCGAGATTTCTTGTGACCCAAAGGGGTCTGTTATGCTTAGCTTCCTAGAATCACTTAATTCTTTTGTCGATGACTTGCAATCTATACCTGTAGTCTATGAGTATCCTGATGTTTTTAATGAGGTTAGGGGCTTACCTCCCAGGCGCAGGATTGATTTCCAGATATATTTGGTGGATAATGTGAAGCCAGTCGCATTGCCAGTGCACCACATGGCTTCTTGAGAAAGGAGAGAGCTCATCAAGAAAGTAGGGGAGCTACTTGAGAAGGGGTTTATTAGGAGAAGCATATCTGAATAGAGTGCTCAAGTCGTCTTTACAACTAAGGTGGACGGCTCACTTCGCTTGTGTGTAGATTACAGGGAGTTGAATAAACTCACTAAGAAGAGTACGCATCCACTTCCCAGGATAGATGATCTGTTTGACCAGCTTGTTGGTGCATCTGTTTTCTCTCAGTTAGACTTGGCCACAGTTTTTCATCGGTTGAGAGTGGCTGAGGATAGTATAGACAAGACCGCTTTCAGAACTACCGAAGGTTTCTTCGAGTGGCTAGTCATGCCTTTTTAAGTTGACGAATGCACCCGCGTATTTTGTGGATCTGATGAGTAGGGTGTTCTAGGAGTTTCTGGATAATTTCGTTGTGGATGACATTCTTATCTTCTCGAAGAGCGAGGAAGAGCATGTCCAACATTTAGGGGAGGTTTTGAAGACTCTCCAAGCGCACCAGCTTAAGGCGAAATTCTCCAAATGTCATTTTTGGAAGAAGGAAGTGAGATTTCTAGGGCATGTGGTCTCCAAGGATGGGATAGCAGTGGATCCCCCGAAAGTAGTTGCAGTTCAAGATCGGAAGATTCCAAAGAATGCAACGGAGTTAAGGAGTTTTCTTGGGTTAGTGGGCTATTACAGGAAATGTATTAAAGACTTCGCAAAGATATCATCCCCACTCACCGGATTGATGAAGAAGAATCTGACATTTTCTTGAGATATAGACTATGAGGGTACATTCCAGTAATTGAAGAGGGCTCTGACAACAACCCAAGTTTTGACATTACCGGATGGGAGCAAGATGTTCACGGCATATACAGATGCATGTGGTACAGGGCTTGGTGCCGTCCTTATGCAAGAGGGAAGGGCAGTATGCTACAGTAGTAGATAGCTGGGAGTTCATGAGAAGAACCACCCTACCCACGATTTGGAATTAGCTGCTATCATATTTGCGCTTAAGACTTTGCGACATTATTTTGTTGGAGAGAGGTTCGAGTTGTACATGGACCACAAATCTCTCAAGTGTTTGTTCTCACAGAGGGATCTCAATTTGAGACAGCGGAGATGGTTGGAGTTCCTAGCGTCCTACTGCTTTCAAATTGCTTATACCCCTGATAAGGGTAATGTAGTGGCTGACGCATTGAGTAGGCATAGGATGAATTTGAGTCCTCTATTCGTAGAAAGGCGGAGGTTGGAGTACATATTGACTTTTGATATTAGGCCTTCTACGGATCTTACATCCGGTTTGTTGGCGTCCTTAGGGGTGCAGCGTACTCTTATGAATCAGAGAGGATTTTCACAACGAGAGGACCCACAGATAGTAGACATCTTGGATAGGCTCAGCAGAGGGGAGACTTTTGGTCACCTTAGTAGATATTCCATAGATGATAGAGGGTAGTTGCGACAGGATGGGAGGCTGTGTGTTTCCCGTGTTGGAAGTTTGCTAAATACATTCCTTGAGGAAACTCATCATTCTAGGATGACTATCCATCCAGGTGGAGATAAGACGTATAAAGATATGAAGTGGGTTTTCTTTTGGGCTGGAATGAAAAAGATATAGCGGAGTTTGTCTCTTGATGTTTAGTTTGCCAGCATGTCAAAGCTGAGCAAAGGAAGCCGGGCGGTTTACTTCATCCTTTGGAGGTTTGATAGTGGAAGTGGGAGAACGTCTCTAGGAATTTCATCGATGGTTTGCCAAGATCGAGGAAAGGCAACACCAGCATCTGGGTTATAGTAGATAGGCTTACTAAGAGCGCTCATTTTATTCCTATTAAAAGTACGAGAACGGAGGCATGGTTGGCATCAGTTTATCTTCATGAGATAGTCCGTCTACGTGGAGTGCCTTATAGCATAGTGAGCGATCGTGAACCCATCTTTACTAGTGAGTTCTGGAATAGCCTACAAAAGGCATTAGGTACACAGTTATGTTTGAGCACCGCATATCACCCTCAAACAGATGGGCAGACTTAGAGGGTGAATAGAGTTCTGAAGGATCTTTTGAGGCTGTGTATCCAAGACTTCGGAGGGACTTGGGAGGAGCATCTTCCATTGGTTGAGTTCACCTACAACAACAGTTATCAGGCTAGTATTAGCATGGCACCCTTCGAGGCACTATACGGACGACCTTGTAGATCACCGACCTGTTGGCGGGAGTCTACCAAAAGGCTTCTACTTGGACCTAAGATGGTTGGAGAAACTTCAGAGAAGATTGATCTGATCCTCAGATGCATGAAGATAACACAGGACCGACAGAAATCCTATGCAGATAGGAGATGGACAGATATTGAGTTTGAGGTGGGAGACATGGTTTTCATTGAAGTATCACCCTTGAGAAATGTGGTTCACTTTGGGTTTGGAGGGAAACTAGAGCCGAGATTCGTAGGGCCATTTTCCATAGTAGAGTGGATAGGTTAGGTGGCCTGTAGGGTGAGACTACCGGAGAGATTGACGGGCGTTCATGATTTTTTTCCACATTTCTCATTTGCGGAAGTGTCTGCACGATACAGTTGAGGTAGTTGAGCCTAGTATGCTTGAGGGAGTAGAGGTAATGGGATGCGACAGTTAGACGAGTTCCTACACGTATACTTGGATCAAAGGTTAAGAAGCTTCGCAACCGAGAGTTCAGGTTGATGAAAGTTCAATGGGGAGAGGACCGCGAATATGCAACTTGGTAGATTTAAGATAAGACTCGCGCTTCGTACCCTTTTCTTTTCAAGGGTATGTTCTTGACTTCTTTTTCCAAGCTTTTATTTGTACTTGCTTCTATCACTTGAGTATATCCTATCGTTCGAATCTTCGATCTTTAGGTAGAAAGCCAATGGGCGTAAACATGTGTTCGAGACATGTTATGTTTGATGGATGAAAGTGGATGCAAATGTTTGCTAATGGTTGCTCGTGGATGCATATACACACATATTAGGCACAAGATCGGCTCAATCACTTACATATTGCATATAGATGTGTGTGCATTTTAAAATTTATGGATGGAAATGTTTGTATCATCTTATGGATGTTGCATTTAGATGGATGATTGTGCACACATATAGCGTTTACATGATATACTAGGATTGTTTCTATACATGTTGGATTCATGGCACTAACATACATTGCACTAAGGAGGTCAACTGAATCAGTACACTGCTTGATTTTTTGCATTAGTATAAGGACATACACATACATTTTTGAATATGTTCAAATAAGCATTAGAAACCTTTTAAGGACAATGACTTCCTATGATTGGTGGATGAGTAGATGGTTGTGTTTATTAGGATAAATGTTCTTCTTGAATTAGAGATTTCGGGGACGAAATCTTTTAAGTATGGGAGAATGTAACACCCCATAATTTTAAAGACACTATAATGATAAATTAAAGAATACTTAATTAAATATTGGGAATTAAGTAAAACGGACTACACCATTGCGTTCGTATCTGAATTCTGATTAAGATAGACTCTAAGTTTGCGTAAAATGGATAACGTATGAGAAAGTTATTAAGATTAGAAGGTTGTATACATATAAGATATATATATATATATAAACTCAAGGTTTTAAATCTCGGATATCGGTCGCGTTTCGTCTCGGGGATTTTATAGACTCCGTCTCGTATCGGGGGAGATCTCGGACGAGATGAGTCTAACTCGGGAGTTCGTCTCGGATTTTCATCTCGGGTCTGAAAGTTCATATCGGAACAATCTCGGGGTACATGATATGTTAAAAATGATTTTTATGAATGCTATTAAAAACATTATAACTTAAACTTAGAATGCAAAATAACTTTATTATTCTTTATTTTGCGAAAGATCATTCATACTCTAAATCATAATATGCTTAAAACAGAAATATTGTTAGACAGGAAACATTAAAAGGATCCGAAACATTAAAAAATTCAGCATAAATAGACCATAAAATACATAATTTCATAAGTAACATGTAAGTAAAAAGATGAATATGAAAATCATTAGCATTGTAAAACATATACAAACATACAATATAGTCATTTGACCTGCAAAATGTAAAATAACAAAAGATTGTTATGGCAGGATTTGAGTTTTTTAATTATAGTTCTAGTTCAGGAACAAATGTAAATTTTAACCAAAAAAAACTAAGATCTCGGATGATATTCCAATATTTCGTCTCGGTCGATACATCGTTCGATATTGCAATATCTCGGGCGATATATTCGAAAGGAGATTTAGAGTGATATTTGCTATTTCGTTTCGGAAGGAGCCCAAAACGAGATCTCGGAGGAGATCTCGGGCGAGATTTGCGAGATTTGAAACAGTGTATAAACTAATCAATTCAGAATTCAAAATAAATCAAAATCGGATCGTGGGAAGGCACGTGGGAATTTGACCCCTTAAGGGTCGACCCCAGGGTCGACCCACCCCAGGTCCGTCCAGATTTATACCCTGAACCAGGACTTGTTTCGGAACGAGATTCGTTGGCGGTAGGCTATATATAGGACCTCATATCTATTTTTTTACACATAAAAAACAATGGAGAACGAGAGCTACCCCTTCTTGGATTGAGTTGCCTATTTTTCTTCAACAACAGCCTATACGCATACAAGAAATTCTTCTGCAACATCTACTTGTTATTCTCTGCTCTTTAGATCCAGTCTTTGTGAGTTCATGTTATTGTTAGACATAAATATTTAACAAGTAATCCTGACATGTTTATAAATCTGGATCTAAACCTATGCCTGTTAAGAAACCAATTCATATCTAAACAAAATTGTCATTACATGTACACCGGATCTACTATTCAGTTCTTATATGCCTATTTTTGATATGCCTACTTCTGCTATCATATGCCAATTCTATTATTATGCCTATTTCTGTTATTCAGTTCTTATCGCTTTCAGATTCAAACTCCATTTCGTATTTTATATTTTGTTCCTCTTTAGTCTTAAATACTTCTCTTAATGCATTTGATTCATCGTTTAGATGTCCAAAATCGGTTTAGTCATTAGTTATTATTATTCCACTATCTTCCACGATCTGCTTGGAAAGCTTTTTCGTTTGAAATATTTTGTCATCAAGTGTTAACATTGCATTTTTTAGAAACAACCGACCAATCTATTTTATCTCTTCTTAGAGATGGGTTAAGAGCATAATAAACTTGAAGATCTTGTTCGGAAAGTATAAAAGGATCGTATATATAATAACGCGAAGTATGCTTTATTTCTATAATATTACATTTTGTGTGCACGTTGGTTCAAGAATTTTGAATGTTGCTAAACCAGTTGTATTTAAAAAAAGATTTCTTCCACAAGTCTTATGAAATATATCAATTGCCAAACCTTGGTTAACGCACCATAAAGATATTTTATATGATCATTTATATCATCACTACATTTAACAAATACACCAGTACTGTTAGTTAATTTTTCAGCACCGTATTCTTTGGTGTTAAATTTATATCTACTGATGAAGAATATTGGATAGGTTTTGACTTTCATTTTTGGTCTCGTAGCTAAACATTTCGATTCTTCATCGACCACAGAATTCGTCATATCATAAATGTAAATTGAAAACCAAATAACAAAATCTTTTCAGGCATTGTCATTTAGATGTTGTGATTTGTAAACACTACAACTATAGAAGAAATATTGCATTATAATCAATATACACGTATGCATGTTTGTATATACACATATTTAGATGATATAATGCATTAAGAAGAATACAAATATATTACCTAACAAATGGTGCAACTTCGGCATAATTTAGAAGAAGATATATGTGTGCTACATGCTAATTTCTATTATTGCACCTGTAACGACCCACATTCTACGCATCGGAGGATCTTAGAATATTTATTTTATTTTCATATGAGGTCGTATAGTCCTATAACTTTGGGGGACAACTATTGGGGTCATTTCCCATGTTCACGATTTTTGCCGATTTTTAAATGACCGTTTTGCCACTAGCTGATCTTGTTTTGGCCATAACTTTTGATTGGTAAGGAGTTTTGACCTGAAACCACTTCCATTGGATTCGGGATGATGGTTTACAATTCCGTAGGTTGGTCACATTAGCTAAACGGACTCACCATTTGAGAGATATGACTGAAACATGGTTTAGAAGGTGAAAAACATCTTAACCGGGCCTATTTAGGGTGATTAGCAAGAGAGCCCATAACCCATTTCGGGATTAGGGTTATGGGGAGGCTGAGAACAGTTAGCAAACGATCTATTTTCATTTTCTCAGTCATCTAAAACATTTCTCTAACCCTAGCCATGGCCTCCACCTTCTAATTTCATCCCAAATCGCTCTCTAATCAATGATTAAGCTAATCTACATCAAATCAAGGAGAAATAGCACCAAACCAGAGTTGGAGCTGCTATGTTGCATAGGAAAACGCCCCCAAATCAGAGATATTTCAAATATATAAGTAATTTGTGGCTAAGGTGAGTGATTTGCATTGTTTTTCACTAATTACGGCTAATTAGGGGTGACTAGTGTTAATTAGCGAAATTATAACTCAAAAAAATCTAGAAAAAAATTGTAAAATATTATTTTAGGGCTCTGATAGAAATTTGGGCTAATTTGGATAAGTTTTGTTAATTGTATGCTTAAACATGATTAAGGAGGATTAAGGGGAAAATATGAGTTTTGGGTATGTTTGATCTATTTAACATATCGTATTGTTGTTTTGGTGTTTGTGGTTGATTATACATATTGCTATGACTCTTTGGAATGTTTTATGTTTGTTTAGAACAGTTAGATTGGACGAAAACGCCATCGTGTGGCATAGAACAGTCGCTGGAAAAGTTGCAGGAAATGGTGAAGGAACCGGATCGGAACAGTGGAAGGGGGACCAGGTCGGGTCGTGTAGCCCACCTACGAACCGCTTCCCCAAGCTACTACACCACGAACCGCTCCTCCGAACTGCTACACCACGAGCTAGATCATCGACCCCGAATCGCTTGGAGATCCCGATTCGACCAGGAGCTCGCGAACAGTTCACATCTGAAGCCCCGATCCGAACTAGAGCTTTGTCACGAACCGATCCAAATAGGGAGCCTTCCATGAGCCGACGTGATGAGCACGAGCTGGAGAAGAGTCATGAACCGAATAGCCAGGGGATGTGGACCATGACCTGGAGCTTGACCACGAGCGGAAGGAGACCAAACCGAACTAGGGAACAGCATGCCTCACGAATCGATCTGAGGCAAGGTGAAGAGAAAATATTGAACCGATCTGGAAGGAGACCAAAACCCAAGATGTAAAGATAGTCCAAATGGGAGGTTTATACTCAGGGTCCAGTTGGGGACCAACGAGTTAACTTCATGAGTTGGACTTTGCTGCGGGACATGTGCTAAGGAGTTGTCGACGTCCATAGCTTTGATTCACCATCGAGAGACGAATGTTAGGCTACGGATCAGTGCAATGGGGTAGTTATTACTCCATGGGGTAGAGTGATCGTAGCATGGCTATGAGCCAGTGCAGTGAAGTCGTCATGACTTCATGGGGGCAGAGTGGACATAGCAAGGATAAGTGGCTATGGATCAGTGCAGTGGAGTCACCACGACTCCATGGGGGCCGAGTGATCATAGCAAGGATTTGGATGATCAAAGCGGTGGATATCGTATGTTTTATGCACTGAGTGTGAGATGTGAGGATGGATATTATGCTTGATTGTTTGACATCACTATGACATGCACATCCTGACCCCCATATCTTTACACCATATGTTAGTGTCACCTTAGAGTATTGTACATCTTGTTGTGCTAACTCTTTGGTTGCAGGTCCAGGTTCAGGTATGGTTTAGTATACCTGTTATTGTTCTGTTTTGCTGCTTATCGCTCATACCAGACTTTTTTCTAACCCAGAGTTTTATGTCTCTTCTTATTACTCTGGGTGCTCTTAAACGGGCAGACTAAAGACAGGCCACGTGATTATGCACGAGTAGCTGTACCGGAGACGAGCAGGAGGCTTCTAAATATGATATATATATATATATATATATATATATATATATATATATATATATAATCTCCCTTTGTCACTGCTGGTCACTACTTTGCGCATTAGTAGCCTTTCTTTTTTTTCTCTGGAGACAGTTTTAAAAATTGTAATAATGATGATGTGGAACTTAAGCTGTATTTTGGATTTTTCCGCTGCTATGATGGTTTAGTTTTCAGCTTATGCATTGTCTCACCTGCTTTATGTCAAAGTAATGTTATTATTATATTTTGTTCCATGCGCTGTGAGATATACTACATGTTCCTTGCTAGTTCAAATTCCTTTCTTTGGCGACCGTCCCGTGCTAGTCGGACATTGGCACAGCGCACTTTCATTGGAAATGTCGGCTGGTACGGGGTGGGCCGTCACACTTGGTATCAGAGTTCTAGGTTGCGTAGTTAACCTAGGAAAAGACACCAGGGAGAGATAGTACGTATATGAGAGCGTGTATTTGTTATATTTTGGTTTTCAAAAAGCTATATATATATTCTTAGTATATCTAAGGATGGAGTCGCACTGCACTAGCACCACTGAAGAGATAGTTAATCATTTTCTCCTTACAGATTGAACGATGAGCCGATACACGAGGGGTACTGGTAGAGGAGCTAATAATGGGAATGCTCCTGATATGAGGACTATGTTCACTGACTTCATGAGAGAGATGCTTAGGGATGTTCATAGGACCGCTCCTAATGCTTCAAATGGTGGTGGTGCAGCGGTGCAGGCACCTACGGCCGATTTCGCCAAGCTCTGTAAGGACTGCACTAGTCTTTGTGGGAAGTCTTTCCATGGAACGGAACCGGCTATAGAAGTTCAGGATTGGC
Organism: Allium sativum; assembly: GCA_030737875.1. Classification (NCBI taxonomy): domain Eukaryota; kingdom Viridiplantae; phylum Streptophyta; class Magnoliopsida; order Asparagales; family Amaryllidaceae; genus Allium; species Allium sativum. The sequence continues at coordinate 87,729,242 of CM060926.1, read as the reverse complement.
TCGATAGTTGTGAACGCATATTCAAGGACTTAGGGATCGATGATGCGACGAAGAGGAAGCTAACATCCCATCAGCTGCAAGGACGGGCAATGAATTGGTGGAACGCTATTAAGGCAGCTACCTCTGAGGATCAAGTTACTTGGGATCAGTTCAAGGCCCGATTCAGTGTTAAGTTCATCTCAGCTGCCCAGAAGTAAGAATTGTTTAGGAAGTTCTTGGAGCTTAAGCAAAATGCTAGGGCAGTCTCGGAATATATTGCTGAGTTCGATACTTTATCCAAGTGTGGATTATCTCTTATTGAGACTCCCGAGAAGAAGAATGAATAGTTCATAACTGGTTTAGATCAGTATTTGGGAGAAAGGCTTATAAACCATATTGATGAGACTTTTGAATCGATTGTTGGGAAAGCATTGAGATCAGAGAGCCTTTATCCTAAGCCCAAGACTGAAGTCGTTGTTGTATCTACAGAGGTGCCAAAGCCGCAAGCAAGCGGTGGAGGCAAGAATAATTCTCAGAATAAGAGGAAGCAGAACCAAGCTAAGGATGGTCAGAAAAAGAGTAAGAAAGATGTTGAGTGCTTTAGCTGTGGCAAGAAGGGCCATTATGCTAAAGAATGTCAAGCAAAGCCTACAGACAAGAAGTGCTTCAGCTGTGGCCAAGTGGGACGTCACAAGGATAAATGTCTGCAACCACCTAAAGAGAAGCAGATTGTGAAAGCATATGCTCCTAATGCTGTTCCTTCTTCGTCGAATGCCCCAACTGCGACAGAGAAAGGAAATAATGTCGTCATTAAAGGTATGCTTTCTGTTTATGATGTTCCTGTTCAAGTATTGTTTGATCCCGGAGCTTCCCGTTCCTTTATATCTAGTGACCTGGTAGATAGGTTGGGATTGGAACCCGAAATAGTAGATAGACCTTTAGCAGTGATGAACCCAATTGGCGGTTCGACTAGCCTTAGTATGATTTGTCATGATGTGGTCTTATCGAGTCATGAATGTATGTTTGCTTGTGATTGCTTTGTTTTGGGCTTTACTGGGTTTGGCATTATTTTGGGAGTCGATTGGCTCCAAAGGTACGAGGTGGTGGTAGACTGTGAGGGCTTTTTGGTGACAGTTAGAGCGGATGATGGGCGGAGGGTAGTGTTTGGTGGTCTACCTAGTGATGGGGTAATGGCTAGTTTTCTAAATTCCCTCGACATCCCGCATGATGAGTTGTTAGATGTGCCCGTGGCTGGCCAGTATCCGGACGTCTTCGAGAAAGTGACTGGACTTCCACCACACCGAGAGATTGAGTTTCGTATTGATTTAGTGAAAGATGCCAGACCTATAGTGATGCCACTTCGTCGTATGGCACTAAGGGAGCAGCGAGAGCTCAGGGTGCAAGTAAGCGATCTTTTGAAGAAGGGATTTATCAGAAGAAGTGTTTCTGAGTGGGGAGCACCAGTTGTGTTTACTACCAAGGCAGATGGTTCCCTTTGATTATGTGTGGACTACCACGAATTGAATAAGGTGACGAGGAAGAATAAGTATCCTCTACCGCGGATAGATGATTTGTTTGATCAGTTGAGTGGCGCGAGAGTGTTCTCCCAATTGGATCTCGCGACATGTTTTCATCAGCTTAAGGTGGAAGCTGAGAGTATATCCAAAACAACCTTTCGGACGCCGTATGGATTCTATGAGTGGTTGGTCATGTCATTCTGGTTGACCAATGCACCAGCATATTTTGTGGATCTTATGAATAGGGTATTCAGGGATCAATTGAATAAGTTTGTTCTTGTGTTCATAGATGATATCTTGGTTTATTTAAAGACAGAGGAAGAACACAAGGAACATTCGAGAATAGTTATGGAGGTGTTGAGAAAACACCAATTGAAAGCAAAGTTTTCTAAGTGTCACTTCTGGAGAAGGGAAGTAAGGTTCTTGGGCCATGTTGTTTCAGAGAATGGTATTGCTGTGGATCCTGCGAAGGTGGCTATGGTACAAGATTGGTCTACGCCCAAGAATGCAACAGACGTAAGAAGTTTCGTGGGATTAGCTGGATATTATCGTAAGTTTATCCAAGACTTCTCCAAGATAGCAACACCGTTGACTCAGTTGACCAAGAAGAATCAAGCTTTCGTCTGGGACGAAAAGTGCGAGAATGCATTCAAGAGTCTAAAGGAAAAGTTGACAAGTGCACCAGTGTTAATCATTCCTAAAGGGAATGAAGAGATGATAGTATATACAGATGCATGTGGTACCGGACTAGGTGCTGTATTAATGCAAGGAGGTAGGGTTGTAGCTTATGCAAGTCGGCAACTGAAACCGCATGAGAAAAGATATCCTACCCATAATTTGGAATTGGCAGCGATCGTATTCGCGTTGAAAATGTGGAGATATTATCTCTTGGGAGAAAGATTCGAGTTGTTTACCGATCATAAATCGTTAAAGTATCTTTTCTCTCAAAAGGATCTAAATCTCCGACAGCAAAGATGGTTAGAATTTTTAGCTTCCTATGATTTCGATATCGCATATACACCTGGAAAAGGCAATGCGGTAGCTGATCCATTAAGTAGAAGACATGCCAGTTTAGGGGCTATGTTTCTTGAATGGAAGCAACTGGAGTATATCGCAGGGTATGATTTCAGTCCAAAGTGCAAATTGGATCCAGAAACGTTAGCAAGTTTGACGATCAGCACTTTGATTGAGCGGATTGGTTCCTGTCAAATGGACGGCCCTAATCTATTGGAAATCATCTCCAAGTTAGAGATGGGAATCGATGAGGAGATGAACAAGTATGGGCTTGATCGAGAAGGATGGCTTCGAAAGAATGGGAGATGGTTGTACCCAATGTCAATGGATCGAGAGATGAAGTGCTTAGAGAATGTCATCACTCAAAACTAACTATACGCCCTAGTGGTAATAAAACGTATCGAGACATGAAGCAAACCCACTACTGGGAAGGGATGAAAGGAGACATTGGGAAGTTTATATCCAAGTGCATGAATTGCCAGTTGGTTAAAGCTGAGCTAAAGAAACCTAGTGGTTTGTTATAACCATTAGAAATCCCCGAATGGAAATGGGAACAAGTCTCAATGGATTTCATTGATGGGTTACCAAGGACTAGATCGGGCCATGATAGCATTTGGGTGATTGTGGACCGACTGACCAAGAGTGCAAGGTTTATACCCGTCAAGTCGAATAGGACAATAGCTAAGTTAGCAGAACTGTATATGAATTGGGTAGTGAGATTTCATGGAGTACCCAAAGGCATTGTAAGTGACCGACATCCGTTGTTCACCAATGGATTTTAGAAGAGCTTACAAGAGGCGTTAGGATCATAATTACATCTCGGTACCGCATACCATCCTCAAACCGACGGTCAGACAGAGAGGGTGAATCGAGTATTAGAAGATCTTTTGAGAGCTTGCATATTAGATTTTGGTGGATCATGGGATGACCATTTGCATCTAGTGGAGTTCGCATATAATAATAGTTATCATTCCAGTATTGGTATGGCTCCATTTGAAGCTTTGTACGGAAGACCGTGCAACTCACCGTCATGTTGGTTAGAAATCGATGAGAAATTTGTGCTTGGGCCAGATGTGATAAAGAAACCTCAGATAAGATCAAGATTATCCGACAATGAATAAAGGCTGCCCAAGATAGGCATAAGAGTCATGTTGATAAGAGGAGAAGAGATTTAAAGTTCTCCATTGGCGACTTGGTGTTTGTCAAGATTTCTCCATTAAAAAGCGTGATACAATTTGGTAGGAGAGGCAAATTAACACCAAGATTTGTTGGTCCATTCCCAGTTCTCGAACAAATTGGGAATTTATCATATAAAGTTGAATTGCCGGACAAGATGGCGGGAGTTCATAACGTATTTCATGTTTCCCAGTTAAGGAAATTCATGCACGACCCCAATGTGGCTATTTCACCTGATCAGTTGGATGATATTGAAGTAGAACCCGAGGCGGTTGGGAACCGCAAGCCGATTCATATTGTCGAGCACGATACGAAGCAACTTCGAAGGAAAACAGTGAATCTAGTCAAGGTTCAATGGGCGAGGATGAGAATGATTGTACATGGGAGACAGAGGAGAGCATTAGGAAGACGTATCCAGAACTCTTTGCCTGGTAAGGTTTTCATTTCATTTAGTCTTTTCGCATGCTAGGATAGGATTATTTTGTTTGTTTTGTGTGTTTGATTGTTTGTGAATGACTGATAGGCATGTAGAACACCTTTGTATGTTTTTGATTAAGGAATTTTTGGGGGCGAAATTTCTTAAGGGGGGAAGAGTGTAACGACCCGCATTCTACGCATTGGAGGATCGTAGAATATTTATTTTATTTTCATATTAGGTCGTATAGTCGTGTAACTTTGGGGTACGACTATTGGGGTCATTTCCTATGTTCACGATTTTTGCCGATTTTAAAATGACCGTTTTGCCCCTAGCTGGTCTTGTTTCGGCCATAACTTTCGATTGGTAAGGATTTTTGACCTGAATCCACTTTCATTGGATTTAGATGATGGTTTACAATTCCGTAGAGTGGTCACGTTAGCCAAACGGACTCACCGTTTGGGAGGTATGGCTGAAACAAGGTTTAGAAGGTGAAAAACATCTTAACTGGGCCTAATTAGGGTGATTAGCAAGAGGACCCATAACCCATTTCAGGATTAGGGTTATGGGGAGGCTGAGAACAGTTAGGAAACGATCTATTTTCATTTTCTCAACCGCCTAAAACATTTCTTTAACCCTAGCTATGGCCTCCACCTTCCAATTTCATCCCAAATCGCTCTCTAATCAAGGATTAAGCTAATCTACGTCAAATCAGGGAGAAATAGCACCAAATCAGAGTTGGAGCTGCTGTGTTGCATAGGAAAATGCCCCAAATCAGAGATAGTTTCAGATCTATAAGTAATTTTTGGCTAAGGTGAGTGACTTGCATTGTTTTTCAATAATTACGGCTAATTATGGGTGATTAGTGTTAATTAGCGAAATTATAACTCAGAAAAATCTGAAAAAAATTTGTAAAATTCTAAAATATTATTTTAGGGATTTGATAGAAATTTGGGCTAATTTGGATAAGTTTTGTTAATTGTATGCGTAAACATGATTAAGGGGGATTAAGGGGAAAATATGGGTTTTGGGTATGTTTGATCTATTTTAAAATATCATATTGTTGTTTTGGTGTTTGTGGTTGATTATACATGTTGCCATGACTCTTCGGAATGTTTTATGATTGTTTAGAATAGTTAGTTTGGTCGAAAACGCCGTCATGTGGCGTAAAACAGTCGCTGGAAAAGTTGCAGGAAATGGTGAAGGAACCGGGTCGGACCGGTGGAAGGGGGACCGAGTCGGGTCATGTAGCCCACCCACGAGGCGTTTCTCCAAGCTGCTGCACCACTAAGCGCTCCTCTGAACCACTGCACCACGAACCGCTCCTCCGAACTGCTGCAACACGTGCTAGATCATTGACCCCGAACCGCTTGGAGATCCCGATCCGACCAGGGGCTCGCGAACAGTTCACATCTGAAGCCCCAATCTGAACCAGAGCTTTTTCACGAACCGACCCGAACAAGGAGCCTTCCATGAGCCGACCTGATGAGCATGAGGTGGAGGAGAGTCACGAACCGAACCGCCAGGGGATGTGGACCACGACTTGGAGCTTGACCACGAGCGGAAGGAAACCGAACCGAACGGGTGAACAGCATGACTCACGAATCGATTTGAGGCAAGGTGAAGAGAAAATATTGAACTGATCTGGAAGGAGACCGAAACCCGAGATGCAAAGGTAGTCCAAATGGGAGGTTTATACTCAGGGTCTAGTTGGGGTACCAACGAGTTAACTTTATGAGTTGGACTTTGCTACGGGACGTGTGCAAAGGAGTTGTCGACGTCCATAGCTTTAATTCATCATCGAGAGACGAATGTTAGGCTACAGATCAGTGCAGTGGGGTAGTTATTACTCCATGGGGCAGAGTGATCGTAGCATGGCTATGAGCCAGTGCAGTGAAGTCGTCATGACTTCATGGGGCAGAGTGGACATAGCAAGGATAAGTGGCTATGGATCAGTGCAGTGGAGTCACCATGACTCCATGGGGGCCGAGTGATCATAGCAAGGATTTGGATGATCAAAGCGGTGGATATCGTATGTTTTATGCACTGAGTGAGAGATGTGAGGATGGATGTTATGCTTGATTGTTTGACATCACTATGACATGCACATCCTGACCCCCATATCTTTACACCATATGTTAGTGTCACCTTAGAGTATTGTACATCTTGTTGTGCTAACTCTTTGGTTGCAAGTCCAGGTTCAGGTATGGTTTAGTATACCTGTTATTGTTCTGTTTTACTGCTTATCGCTCATACCAGACTTTTGCCTGAACCAGATTTTTTTGTCTCTTCTTATTACTCTGGGTGCTCTTAAACGGGCAGACTAGAGACATGTCAGGTGATTATGCACGAGTAGCTGTACCGGAGACGAGCAGACGAGCAGGAGGCTTCTAAGTATGATATATATATATATAATCTCCCTTTGTCGCTGCTGGTCACTACTTTGGGTATTAGTAGTGTACCTTTCTTAGTTTGCTTCGGAGACAGTTTTAAAAGTTGTAACATTGATGATGTGGAACTTAAGCTGTATTTTGGATTTTCCGCTACTATGATAGTTTAGTTTTCAGCTTATGCACTGTCTCACCTGCTTTATGTCAAAGTTATGTTATTATTATATTTTGTTCCATGCGCTGTGAGATATACTACAGGTTCCTTGGTAGTTCAAATTCCTTTCTTTTCCTTTCTTTTGCGATCGTCCCGTGCTTGTCGGGCATTGGCACAACGCACTTTCATTGGAAATGTCGGCTGGTGTAGGGCGGGCCGTCGCACTATACTTCCACACATTTATCAACAAGTCGACCATGTTTTAAAAAGAATGGATAAATTCGTTTGTCAATTATCTTTGTCAATGCCTTCATCATTATGCATAACACTTTCAAATAACAATTTCACATGGGCACTAAATAATAAGAACAAAAAATAAAGCTCCTTCTTCGATATATGATTTGCAAATCGAACCTTCAACTTATGCTTTTGTCTCACTTTCTTCTTTAGTTAATTTAAGCACCTATTAATAATTATTTCAAATTAAAATTTATTTATACATTTAAATTAAACTAACATTTAATGAACAAATGTTAATACCTCTCAAATGGATACATCCATCCATATTGCACAGGCCCTCCAAGATGTTCTTCAAATGAAAGATCAAGTAAATACTTCATTACATTAAAGAAACTTGGAGGAAGTATTTTCTTCAGTTTGCAGAGCACTATACAGATTCCTTCCTCAGGTTTGCGTAGACGGTCAATTTTTAATGTAGTAGAACAACGCATTTTGTAAAGCAGACTAACTTCTGTTATAACCTTCGAAACATTAACAGGCAATAGTTCTTTTAAAGCAATAGTTAACAAGTTTTCATCATAACATGACAATCAAGACTTCTCATTCCATTAAGTTTGTTGTTCTTATAGTCGACACATCTACTAAGACTAGAAGAAATACCATTTAGAAATCTTAACTCTTCACCCATTTTGAAAGAAATTTAACTTGATTATTGTTCATCTCATAGCGTGAATTGGTCTTTTTGCATCATTTGACTTAACATGAAGCTCAGGAAGATTACATATTACTTTTACACCACATTTTGATTTCAAATCATCCTTCATCTTCAATGTAACATCCAAACTTGTATTAAACACATTATCAACTACATTTTTCTCGTTGTTCATCATGTTAATATTATGATGAATTGGAGATTTTTCCAATAAGACAACTCTCAAAATATACTTCGTTTGCATCAATTATGAATCGATGATTTACAATGAATTTCAATTTATTCACCACTTTCATGTGTCTTTAGATAATCCTTTACAAGTTCATATATGTCTCCGCTTGACTAAACTATTGGTGATCTCAAAGTCTCATGTGTATTAGCTATAAAGTTATTCTTATATCTTCTAAAAGGATGATTAATATGAAGGAAACACTGATGATAATCAAACCACGGAATTTTATTTTCATGAGATAAAGAAAATGATTGTGTATCATCCATGCAATAAGGACATGCTATACAACTAGTCATACTCAAACCTGGAAGTATTGCAAATAAAGGAAATTTTCTAATTGTACACAACATATAAGTGAACCTACAAAAGTTCTTTTTTTTAATATCATATGTTTATACTCTTTGTACCACAACATTTTCAATTCTTCAATTAATGACTGTAATAAACATCCATTCCTTCTGTCGGATTATCGGGAGTAGGGACGACAATTGTGAGAAACATATATAGAGGTAAATCATAAGGTGTAAAGATTGTAAACTAAGATGAATATTTAAAATTGAATTGAGAAAATGGTGAAAATCTATTTGTAGATAAAGCAAGTCTAACATTATGGCTCTCTGCTGCAAAATTGAGATTTTCTAATCAAAATGCTTCCATATCAATTGGATGTGTTAATGTACTTTTTTCTTGTGTTCTCACATTGTTCCATCTCATATGGTGCACAATTACATATGGTGCATTTATTCTTTGAATCCTAGGAGTATTAGGCAAATAATGCATTCGTTTATATGGGGCTTTCTTTTCCTTCATCTTTCTTAGTTTGTATCTTGGTTAGGTATTTTGCGGATCCTATTATTGTTATCTTCTTTCCAAAATGACATGTAACTATTTTTCTATATGGTAAACCAAAAGCCAACATATATTTTTTCTCTTCATAATAAGTTTCGTACATTAAATTATCGGAAGGGATATGCCACTTCACAACTTGTACAACAACTATAAATCCAACTTCTATGAGATTGTATTTAGATTTTATCATAATGTATTCAGTAGGTACTGATATCTGGGTATCTCTTGTACAACCGTACCAAATGGGTTTCTTCACAGCATATAAATCAAATTTTTTCCCTCTAATATTTGCTTCTTCTTGGACACTAACATATTCCTCTACAAATGAAGCAATTTGGAACATTGAACATACTACATCTTCAACCATATGTTCTATGGGTTCATCATAATAATTTAATTATTCATTACCTTCTTATTTTGCAAAAGATTATAATCTACAAGCTCTCCGTGATGATCCCAAACCAAGTAGTTTAACACGAAACCGTACTGACACAAATGAACTCTAATCGTTTCCAGTATCAAATGCTTCAATAATTTGCAACTACTTCATGGACAATGGATTGCTTCATTATTTTCATTATTACTTAGTGTACACCATTATTAAATGTTCACTTATTGAGCCTCTCATTTCCTTTCCCTACATTTCGATAATTCTAAAATTGATTTTTGAACCTGTTGACTACTAAATTTGAAAAGTAGTCAATGGTAAAATTCTTGCAATTTCTGTTCTCTACATTTAAAAGAAAAGAAAAATTGGATGTAACGAACAAAAATTTCGACGTTTAGAATATGAAGTTAATTTAGATTTAATGTTTATAATTGAAATTTATTTCGAAATTTTAAACTGCCAGTTCATGTTCCTGAATCCTTTCTTTGCCTTGCATTGAAGAACCTAAGGACAAGTTGGATTAATGACACATTTTTGCATTTGGAAACATATATTTTGAGTTATCATTAACTTTGGATTTTGCAAATGTTTGACGAATATTTTTTTAAAAGTGTTGAATTTATCCAAACTACTATGTTAATTATTGACAAATGGGATTTGCAAGATAAATTGAAATGTTTTGGGAATATAGAAAATTCAACCTATGAAGGAAATTAGTTTTGGAAGGAAATATTCAGCTTGAACTTGAGAACTTGGTCCAGATTTTTGTTGAAATAAATTTTTAATGTTGTGAAATATTTTAACAAAGTAACATTTTGAAGAAGTTATTCAAAAACATTGATTCAAAACTTTTGAAAGATTTATCTATGTGAATATAAGAAGTGCTGGAAATCTTATTTCATGAATGTTTCGAAATGATTTGATATTTATTTTCACGAAAACTTGATATGATTTATAAATTGAAATGGTCTTATAAAGCCTTTTAATTTACAAATTCGAAAATTTGAATTTGTACAAAACTTGATTGAAAGTAAATCGTATTGCCAATTGATCACATTTTAATTTCCAATTATTGAATGAAATTGATTTTCTCCAACTATTCAGAATGAGATAAATGGTTTGTAAAGTGTTTTATAAGCAAAGAAAATTTCGACGACTTAAATCCCAATATTTTTAAGGATTTTGAACAACGATAATACTGTGATTAAAAGTATCTGTAAAATTATTGTTGCGAAATGATTTATAACTTTGGGATATGAAATGATTTATCATGTTACCTAGATTCGAGTAATCCGTGACTAAAGAAAGGTATGATGTGAGTTGTAAGCCCTTGATAATAGCCTTGTCATTGGGGGAAACCTCTCGATCTGGTGGCATAAATTTGTTATGCTTCATCATGAAGTATTTGGGATTTTCAAAATGATTTTGGTTTTGAAATCAGAAACTGTGTATGATTCGATACAAAAGAACTATATAATATTTCAAATGATTTGAAAGTGAAACCTGGATCTTAAGTTGAAGAGATTATTTATACAAAGTTTTATTATTTGCAAATTTTGATGAATTTAATTTATATGAAAAGTTACAAGTTTTTCAATTTAATTGTTTATTTTGTTTTAAACTAATTTTTTATTATAAGTACTTTGTTGTATACATAAGTATGATTTCAACAACCTCCTATTTTTGAGGACGAAAAGCTTTAAGTGGGAGAGATTGTAACGAACCAAAATTTTTGATGATTACAACATGAAGTTAATTTAGATTCATTACGCCATAAATGGCCTACGGCAACTGTGAAAACCCGTAACTTCCCCATAAAGGAAAGCGACGGATAGTTCGAGAACAAACCACAACAGAACGCATACAGAAGAACATTTCACTATATATTACAACAATGCATCAGATTACAAGAATATACAGAGTATAAATGAATATTACACAGAAATATCAGAGATTTAAATTACATTTAAATACATAGCAGCGGAAAATAATACAATATACAACTAGAAGAGATATACGGATACAAAGCTTTCCGGATATCATTCCAGCTGTAAACCAGGATCCTGTGAATATAAATCTGCAAAACCAAAACTACTAGCTGCCCGTGTCGAAAATAGGGGCACCCAGAGTTTACGTTAAAACAATAAACTCCAGGTCAGTCATGTGACTGGTGTGAGAACTAAAACAGTTAATCTTTATTTTAAATCATTAGGTAAATCAAGGGACCACGCCGTATAACACGGAACGGGTTTCCTCCCAAGAATACCAGTGCATAAAAACAAACAGCGCAATGCTAAATAAAGAAAAATGAAGCTGTTATAAGACCCAGGTCCCATCACACAATGCAACGCAGCCGAGGATAGGGTTTTCCCTTATAACAGCCAAAGAATGCTTGATACGTTTAAAACAAATCATTTGATACTATTATAAGTGTATAGTGTATAAAACAACTTCAAATCATAAGTATCAATCATAGGCGACATGGGTACCATATATCATGTCGCCATATATAGGTTTACAAATAAAACCGCAAATGTCACGTATTTGGAAATTGGATTTCCATCTATGAACCGAGGCAAAAGATAGTCCTCAACCGATTCGAGACAATCTAGCCCATGTCTCAGGATCAGAGCTCGAGTGACCCTTGGATCGTCAGGGCCAGTCCACCGATGTGGATTAAACTTAAACCCTGAACATGCATTTCCCCGCCCTATGGGGCGTAAACGAGCCAACTAAATGACTCGATCGGTTCGAGAACGACCGATCAATCCGAGGCGCCTCGCAACAGCAACAACCACATAAGTCAAACTCGTCAGGGCGTGTAAAACCACTGACGCCACTTCTAGCTAGAAAGAAACGCATGCCCTCCCTGAGGTCCTCTCCCGTTTTTGGTTCATACCGGGTGTGAAACACGCGAAGCAAACGTTACACAAAGCTACGCCACAAAGGCCTTGCTTTGATCATCACCACAAGACTTTGCTTTTCAACAGAAGCCTCGATCAATTGCCACTTAGGCATGCCACACAGGCAATTCACTCCATGCGTTTGATATCCATCGATATATAACCCCTGAGCTCGTACGTCTCAGAGAAGGGCGTTAAGCAAGAGAATAAATTCTCCGCCGCCAAACAGATATATATTCAATAGAAATCAATCACACAGACTAAAATCCAATGTCAGACACACAGTCCATTTACAAGTCCGTTCTGGGTCTGAACGAAACCGGAGGCACCGAGTACCCCGCATATCCATCGATCTCCAAGTACGTCTGGACGATCACCAACTGTTTCCATCTTCTTGGGTGTACAGCCCAATCAAGATCATCAGTTATCACCCAAACGACGTGAAGACTTCTGGTCTTCGACCACCGTCTTCATCTTCGACTTATCGTCGTATCAGTTATTCAGAATGGGATAAACCCGGTCTTTCCGAATAACTCGCGCATATATTATAAAAGTGTTACACAAACACAACATACGCCTCATTCCAATTCATTAGTCACTAACCGTAAATTAATCAAGAGAATAATTCCCCAAATATTAACCCCGAAGGCCGAAACCAACATCAGATCAATATCCAGAAAACCATTCTGCTTAGCTAACCGACAGTTAGTTTCTAAATTTCACATTCATAGGGAAAGGTTCCCATTAACTTTATCAAAGATAAATTCTTTAATTTATTCTTTAATATACTTTAATATACTTTTGAATATCAATTCAACTAGTCGGGATTAACGAACCTTACCGAAGTAATCATTTGTTTTAATTTCCCCATCCCAACCTATTCATCCCATGAAGTAAAACTGGTAATACTTCATATCTAACACCACGGTGTTATCGGTAAATTCAATTACCATTTCACGTTCAAATCTAATTAAAGATTTAACTATCGCCTGGAGTAAAACTGGTAATACTCCATTTCGATTATTTCAATCTAATTAAAGATTCATTAAAACTCCACTTAGTTTTAATCTTTGACTGGGTTAAAGAATCAGTGTCATTTAAAAACACGGTTCACGATAAACCCAAAATCACATTCATTAATCATCGGGTTAAAGAACGAGTGTTATTTAAAACACTGTTCACGATAAACCCAAAAATCATTCCATTAATTATCGGGTTAAAGAACAAGTGTTATTTAAAACACTGTTCACGATAAACCCAAAAATCAATACCAATTCAATTCCAATTAAATATCATTTAATTGGTACACTTCATTAAATCTAAATAAAAAGATTTAATCTTTTCTCAACTGGGTTCAAGAACAGTGTTAGTGAAGACACCATTCACGACAAACCCAAATCACATTTGATATTCAATATAAGGCTCTGAATAGAAAATATATCGGCTTATATTCAATATCAAATTCTACGATTAACAAATGTCGTATTGGAAATAACGATATATATATATATATATATATCTTTCAAATTTCCATAACAACATCCGTATAATCACGAATTCCAACATCGAAATATTCCGAAGACAATTTCGATTCAAATCCACTCCAATGCAATCATTGGAAATTTTGGTTATTTTCAAAACCCTTTTCAAATTCAATTTATTTATTTAAAAATAAATAAATTACTATTCTAGTTCAAAACTAGTTCATTTCGATAAAAATCTATTTTTATCTTTTCAAATATGGAGTTTTTCATCCCAATTCTTTCTAAATCATTTCTTATGATTTTTCACAAATTATTACTATTTTTAATAATTTTATCAAGGCCCGTACAGTCGATTTCCATCAATGGCCATCGAACTGCACTTACAGCGACCTTTTTCGAATTTGATTTGGACGTATCTCCAAATCCAACCGTTAGATTTCAAATTTCTAACATTCGTTAGAAAGCTCTTTTCGATACGAACCCAACGGTTCCGGTTTTAGGAGAATCCGACGGTCGGATCTCCCGTAATGTCCGTCTGAAATAAATGGTCGAAATTCGCGAACTGCCGCGGCGCGGCGCGTTCTATTCAGGCCATTATATTATATATATAATATATATAATATATACTTCGTCGATTTCTATTTAAAACGAATTATATAAACAGTTTTAAATTCGTTTCAAAAGCAATTTCAATTTCCATTTCAATTCAAATCAAAATTGAATTCATCTTTATAAATTCGTTTTAAAATTCATTTCTATTCAATTCAAATTTCAATTCAATTTGAATTCATTTCAATTCGCTTTCAATTCAATTTGAATTCGTTTTCAATTCAATTCATTTCGAAATCGTTTTCAATTCAATTCATTTCGAAATCGTTTTCAATTCAATTCATTTCGAAATCGTTTTCAATTCAATTCATTTCGAAATCGTTTTCAATTCAATTCATTTCGAAATCGTTTTCAATTCAATTCATTTCGAAATCGTTTTCAATTCAATTCATTTCGAAATCGTTTTCAACTCAATTCATTTCGAAATCGTTTTAAAATCGATATAAATATCGTTCACGTCAAAATGGCGTCAATCTAATCAACACGGCTTCATAAATTTCTATTTTCAAAATAGTTGTTATTATCAAAATATTTCGTTCAACACATGACCAATCTCAATGAATGAGTACTGTCAACACATGAACTTTTATTTTATATCGATAAAGGTGCAAATTTTATTACTAAAATATTTCGTTCAACACATGACCAATCTCAATGAATGAGTACTGTCAACACATGAACTTTTATTTTATAATATTCTTTATTTTCTAAATTGGAATGAGACCCAATCAATTACCATATAAAATAAATTATATGGATTTCCATACAACACATGTATATAATAGCATTGAAAATAATCAACCATCAACCAAAGTGCACTACACTGTATAAGCATCAAATATAGATATTCAACGCTTATAACAGCCTGTCAATCAATCGATCGACATATTTAATCAATCAGGACGAGTGAACTTCAAATTTCATCCCAACACCCGTGTGGGGTTTCAAACAATCAAACACAGATTTTTATTCGTGCAGTTGGGCGATGTGTGAAATTTATCGACCCAATCAATGTCCTTCAAATAGGTGTACATAAACAAACCGTCTGGTTTGTAAATGAATATTTATTTATTCACATTCACGTTAAAAATTATATTTTTTAACGATAAAACATTTTATTCCAACATATGAATTTCTATTATTCATTTACACAATAAAATGATATTTTTATTTTCTAACATATTTTAGAAAATTTCGGCGGCATAACGGCACGATACTAGAAACGGGACAAGGCCTAGCCTTATCCCCGGTCTAGTGAAGGCCCACGCCATTCACACATCAATCAAATCAATTTCATCTCACCAAACAATTCAATTCAAACAAATAATTCAACTAATCTATGCAACCAAACAAACAAGTCCATGGTCTGTGGACGATTGTGTCGGGTGCTACTAAGCACCGTCTGCATCCTAGTATATATATATATAATTAGAAAAGAAATTGAAAGGTGAGAAATTCTCACATTATAGCTATCCTAGCTCCACGGCACTTCATTGATAGAAATCTTCATCGTTTCGCCTTTTTGTCACCTTCGTTGACCGCGGCCACTACATATGTAAAAAAATCGAATTTTGACTTCGTTATTCAATATATAAAAATCGAATTTTTAGTTCGCTATTCAATATATAAAAATCGAATTTTTAGTTCGCGATTCAATATATAAAAATCGAATTTTTAGTTCGCTATTCAATATATAAAAAACGAATTTTTAGTTCGCTATTCAATATATAAAAATCGAATTTTTATTTCGAAGTTCACTATATAAAAATCATATTTTTATTTCGAAGTTCAAACATTTCATATGTAAAAACCATGTTTTTATTTCACGCATTTTTATTTTTCAAAGCAAAGACATTTTATTTTTCAAAGCAAATACATTTTATTTTTCAAAGCAAATACATTTTATTTTTCAAAGCAAAGACATTTTATTTTTCAAAGCAAATACATTTTATTTTTCAAAGCAAATACATTTTATTTTTCAAAGCAAATACATTTTATTTTTCAAAGCAAATACATTTTATTTTTCAAAGCAAATACATTTTATTTTTCAAAGCAAATACATTTTATTTTTCAAAGCAAATACATTTTATTTTTCAAAGCAAATACATTTTATTTTTCAAAGCAAATACATTTTATTTTTCAAAGCAAAAATCTAAACTTTTATAAATTAAAAATCCTAAAAATAAATAAACAAAGCTATATATATGTAAAAATTCTCTTTTTTAAAACACTGATATATATTTTTCCAATTTAAATACTGATTTATATTTTCTGTTCTAAATACTGATTTATAAACAATATATGTTATTTAACAAAACTGATTTTACCTTTTTTTTTCTGGAGCACGTTGGACGAAGGGCCGGCTGACGATCAGAGGGGTCGACGGTGTCGACCCTGGGGAGAGCAGCCATCGCCTTGACCGAGGCGACGATCGGTGGGCCCAGGCGGTCGGCAACGACCTGCGAACGGCAGCCCTCTGCGGCTCGACGTTGGTGGAGGGCCAAGCGGAGGGTAGTGGGAGTTTCGATTGGGGGTTGGTGGCTGGTGGTTCGCCATCGGCGACGAGGCGGAGGGAGGGGGTTCGATTAGGGATTCAGTTTTTTTTTTTTTTTCTTCTTTTTAGATCTGAAATAGTTTTCGAACGGGGGGGGGGGGGGGGGGGGCAGAGTAAAAGGGGAAGGAGATATTTTTATTATTATTATTTATTTATTTTTTTATTAAATTATTCTGCAAAAAGTTGACTTTTACCTACGACCTCGAAACGAGGCCCACCGCCTGTCGTCCATAGCGTTTCACCCCCATTCCGAACACAATGGGATACGTTTCGTAGTTTGATTTGATCGTTTGAATCAGTTTCCGTTGAATTTACACTTAAATCACTATACTGAATTTTTAACGTACATTTCAAATTACCGGGGTCACATACTAACTCGAAAAATTCCCGAAAAATATTTCTAGCTTCGTATTGACGATACGGTCCTAACAAAACTAGTTTCGTCGAATTCTGAGACCATTTGAAAAATGGCCAATTTCCAATCGATTAAAATCAACTGAAACTGGTCAAACGCGTTTTCCTTTGCCACGCTCACATATTGATTCGAAAAATTATGAAATTTAAAACCTAGCAATAACTTGACACTGCGGACCCAACAAAACTGGTTTCGTCGAAATCCGAGGTCATTTGCAAAATGTCCATTTTTAAGGGCCTGAATTCCATAACGACTATTCAGAATTTTCAACTGGACATATCTTTTGATTCCCGCTACGAACTTTTGATTTTTCGGATTCGTTGGAAAGATATTCACTATTAGATCCCGCTATTTTTGGTTTCACTAAAATCCGGATTGTTTTGCACCCGGTACATTCAATTGAAGTTTGAAATCGAATTATCGAACTACCGCGCCATTTTCAATTCCTTTTTATAATTATATATAATTATTTATATTCTAACGACGACGCGTATAATATATACGTTCGAATTATATTCAAAATAAATTTCCGTCGATATTATTTAAAATAATTCATTTTAAATAATCAAAATTCGCTAAAATTGCCAAAATAAAAATTTTAAACTGGCCCAGATTTTCGGGTTGTTACAATCTCCCCCACTTAAAACTTTTCGTCCCCGAAAAGGAACAAAGTCGAAAGTTGTTTAACAATTCAACTCAACTTCCATTGTTTTTTATTACGGCTTAAGTTCTTCAACTTTTCAGTTCTAAGAACTTTTCAAAAATTTCAAAAATTTGGCTAACACCCTAAATTTTCGAAAAATTTCGCCATAACCTCCCCTGCACCGGGAGCATCGGGGAATTTCAAATAGCTTCCCCGGTCCTTCAGATCTCAAAAAGAAAAAGAAAAAGCCAAGCGGCTAGCCAATAGGCTCATAAAATCATCATCACCCAAACAAAACAGGAAATTATGTAGTAAACATGTACCTATTTGTCGGGCAAACAAATTTTATTCTCTGCTCTAGCCTCCTTGCTATGACCTGTCCAATGATATATATGTAAATGCAAGCAAATGCAACCAATTCTCAATATAGTTCAATATTTGATTCAGTTAGGCATAAGGGTTCAAAATTATCAAACAATTAAACAACCAACACAAACATCAATCAATTAGTGAATTAGAGTTTCAAATTCATAACTTTGATACATAGTCAAAAATCAGATTTTTGATGCCAAATCACAACAATGTATTCTAGCTATATTAGTTTTGGTTCTCACACCAGTCTAATGGAAATATATAGAAAATCACACCTTCGAAACACGAACATAAATACTGATGATGTCATGACAATCATCAGTACCATCTTCGGGCGACTAGAGTGTGATGCTATATCTATCCAATATATTAAAATTTCGAATACACGCGGATCATACGTATACGCAAAATCTATATATACTGGATTGTCCACATCTATATAAATAGATAATCAAATACGAATAATTGATTTAAATCTTCAAAACCAAAAATTTGTTTTCATTTTCAAAAATATACTCTTCACACTCGTTCTAGGATACTACTGATCCCATCTCTAACGAGTCATTCTAATTGGATATTACTAATCCAATATCTGATGAATTCTTTCGTATGGTTCTAATGTGCCTTGTTCTCTAGCTTTGTAAACCAAAGCTCTGATACCAACTGTGAAAACCCGTAACTTCCCCGTAAAGGAAAGCGACGGATAGTTCGAGAACAAACCACAACAGAACGCATACAGAAGAACATTTCACTATATATTACAACAATGCATCAGATTACAAGAATATACAAAGTATAAATGAATATTACACAGAAATATCAGAGATTTAAATTACATTTAAATACATAGCAGCGGAAAATAATACAATATACAACTAGAAGAGATATACGGATACAAAGCTTTCCGGATATCATTCCAGCTGTAAACCAGGATCCTATGAATATAAATCTGCAAAACCAAAACTACTAGCTGCCCGTGTCGAAAATAGGGGCACCCAGAGTTTAGGTTAAAACAATAAACTCCAGGTCAGTCATGTGACTGGTGTGAGAACTAAAACAGTTAATCTTTATTTTAAATCATTAGGTAAATCAAGGGACCACGCCGTATAACACGGAACGGGTTTCCTCCCAAGAATACCAGTGCATAAAAACAAACAGCGCAATGCTAAATAAAGAAAAATGAAGCTGTTATAAGACCCAGGTCCCATCACACAATGCAACGCAGCCGAGGATAGGGTTTTCCCTTATAACAGCCAAAGAATGCTTGATACGTTTAAAACAAATCATTTGATACTATTATAAGTGTATAGTGTATAAAACAACTTCAAATCATAAGTATCAATCATAGGCGGCATGGGTACCATATATCATGTCGCCATATATAGGTTTACAAATAAAACCGCAAATGTCACGTATTTGGAAATTGGATTTCCATCTATGAACCGAGGCAAAAGATAGTCCTCAACCGATTCGAGACAATCTAGCCCATGTCTCAGGATCAGAGCTCGAGTGACCCTTGGATCGTCAGGGCCAGTCCACCGATGTGGATTAAACTTAAACCCTGAACATGCATTTCCCCGCCCTATGGGGCGTAAACGAGCCAACTAAATGACTCCATCGGTTCGAGAACGACCGATCAATCCGAGGCGCCTCGCAACAGCAACAACCACATAAGTCAAACTCGTCAGGGCGTGTAAAACCACTGACGCCACTTCTAGCTAGAAAGAAACGCATGCCCTCCCTGAGGTCCTCTCCCGTTTTTGGTTCATACCGAGTGTGAAACACGCGAAGCAAACGTTACACAAAGCTACGCCACAAAGGCCTTGCTTTGATCATCACCACAAGACTTTGCTTTTCAACAGAAGCCTCGATCAATTGCCACTTAGGCATGCCACACAGGCAATTCACTCCATGCGTTTGATATCCATCGATATATAACCCCTGAGCTCGTACGTCTCAGAGAAGGGCGTTAAGCAAGAGAATAAATTCTCCGCCGCCAAACAGATATATATTCAATAGAAATCAATCACACAGACTAAAATCCAATGTCAGACACACAGTCCATTTACAAGTCCGTTCTGAGTCTGAACGAAACCGGAGGCACCGAGTACCCCGCATATCCATCGATCTCCAAGTACGTCTGGACGATCACCAACTGTTTCCATCTTCTTGGGTGTACAACCCAATCAAGATCATCAGTTATCACCCAAACGACGTGAAGACTTCTGGTCTTCGACCACCGTCTTCATCTTCGACTTATCGTCGTATCAGTTATTCAGAATGGGATAAACCCGGTCTTTCCGAATAACTCGCGTATATATTATAAAAGTGTTACACAAACACAACATACGCCTCATTCCAATTCATTAGTCACTAACCGTAAATTAATCAAGAGAATAATTCCCCAAATATTAACCCCGAAGGCCGAAACCAACATCAGATCAATATCCAGAAAACCATTCTGCTTAGCTAACCGACAGTTAGTTTCTAAATTTCACATTCATAGGGAAAGGTTCCCATTAACTTTATCAAAGATAAATTCTTTAATTTATTCTTTAATATACTTTAATATACTTTTGAATATCAATTCAACTAGTCGGGATTAACGAACCTTACCGAAGTAATCATTTGTTTTAATTTCCCCATCCCAACCTATTCATCCCATGAAGTAAAACTGGTAATACTTCATATCTAACACCACGGTGTTATCGGTAAATTCAATTACCATTTCACGTTCAAATCTAATTAAAGATTTAACTATCGCCTGGAGTAAAACTGGTAATACTCCATTTCGATTATTTCAATCTAATTAAAGATTCATTAAAACTCCACTTAGTTTTAATCTTTGACTGGGTTAAAGAATCAGTGTCATTTAAAAACACGGTTCACGATAAACCCAAAATCACATTCATTAATCATCGGGTTAAAGAACGAGTGTTATTTAAAACACTGTTCACGATAAACCCAAAAATCATTCCATTAATTATCGGGTTAAAGAACAAGTGTTATTTAAAACACTGTTCACGATAAACCCAAAAATCAATACCAATTCAATTCCAATTAAATATCATTTAATTGGTACACTTCATTAAATCTAAATAAAAAGATTTAATCTTTTCTCAACTGGGTTCAAGAACAGTGTTAGTGAAGACACCATTCACGACAAACCCAAATCACATTTGATATTCAATATAAGGCTCTGAATAGAAAATATATCGGCTTATATTCAATATCAAATTCTACGATTAACAAATGTCGTATTGGAAATAACGATATATATATATATCTTTCAAATTTCCATAACAACATCCGTATAATCACGAATTCCAACATCGAAATATTCCGAAGACAATTTCGATTCAAATCCACTCCAATGCAATCATTGGAAATTTTGGTTATTTTCAAAACCCTTTTCAAATTCAATTTATTTATTTAAAAATAAATAAATTACTATTCTAGTTCAAAACTAGTTCATTTCGATAAAAATCTATTTTTATCTTTTCAAATATGGAGTTTTTCATCCCAATTCTTTCTAAATCATTTCTTATGATTTTTCACAAATTATTACTATTTTTAATAATTTTATCAAGGCCCGTACAGTCGATTTCCATCAATGGCCATCGAACTGCACTTACAGCGACCTTTTTCGAATTTGATTTGGACGTATCTCCAAATCCAACCGTTAGATTTCAAATTTCTAACATTCGTTAGAAAGCTCTTTTCGATACGAACCCAACGGTTCCGGTTTTAGGAGAATCCGACGGTCGGATCTCCCGTAATGTCCGTCTGAAATAAATGGTCGAAATTCGCGAACTGCCGCGGCGCGGCGCGTTCTATTCAGGCCATTATATTATATATATAATATATATAATATATAGTTCGTCGATTTCTATTTAAAACGAATTATATAAACAGTTTTAAATTCGTTTCAAAAGCAATTTCAATTTCCATTTCAATTCAAATCAAAATTGAATTCATCTTTATAAATTCGTTTTAAAATTCATTTCTATTCAATTCAAATTTCAATTCAATTTGAATTCATTTCAATTCGCTTTCAATTCAATTTGAATTCGTTTTCAATTCAATTCATTTCGAAATCGTTTTCAATTCAATTCATTTCGAAATCGTTTTCAATTCAATTCATTTCGAAATCGTTTTCAATTCAATTCATTTCGAAATCGTTTTCAATTCAATTCATTTCGAAATCGTTTTCAATTCAATTCATTTCGAAATCGTTTTCAACTCAATTCATTTCGAAATCGTTTTAAAATCGATATAAATATCGTTCACGTCAAAATGGCGTCAATCTAATCAACACGGCTTCATAAATTTCTATTTTCAAAATAGTTGTTATTATCAAAATATTTCGTTCAACACATGACCAATCTCAATGAATGAGTACTGTCAACACATGAACTTTTATTTTATATCGATAAAGGTGCAAATTTTATTACTAAAATATTTCGTTCAACACATGACCAATCTCAATGAATGAGTACTGTCAACACATGAACTTTTATTTTATAATATTCTTTATTTTCTAAATTGGAATGAGACCCAATCAATTACCATATAAAATAAATTATATGGATTTCCATACAACACATGTATATAATAGCATTGAAAATAATCAACCATCAACCAAAGTGCACTACACTGTATAAGCATCAAATATAGATATTCAACGCTTATAACAGCCTGTCAATCAATCGATCGACATATTTAATCAATCAGGACGAGTGAACTTCAAATTTCATCCCAACACCCGTGTGGGGTTTCAAACAATCAAACACAGATTTTTATTCGTGCAGTTGGGCGATGTGTGAAATTTATCGACCCAATCAATGTCCTTCAAATAGGTGTACATAAACAAACCGTCTGGTTTGTAAATGAATATTTATTTATTCACATTCACGTTAAAAATTATATTTTTTAACGATAAAACATTTTATTCCAACATATGAATTTCTATTATTCATTTACACAATAAAATGATATTTTTATTTTCTAACATATTTTAGAAAATTTCGGCGGCATAACGGCACGATACTAGAAACGGGACAAGACCTAGCCTTATCCCCGGTCTAGTGAAGGCCCACGCCATTCACACATCAATCAAATCAATTTCATCTCACCAAACAATTCAATTCAAACAAATAATTCAACTAATCTATGCAACCAAACAAACAAGTCCATGGTCTGTGGACGATTGTGTCGGGTGCTACTAAGCACCGTCTGCATCCTAGTATATATATATATATAATTAGAAAAGAAATTGAAAGGTGAGAAATTCTCACATTATAGCTATCCTAGCTCCACGGCACTTCATTGATAGAAATCTTCATCGTTTCGCCTTTTTGTCACCTTCGTTGACCGCGGCCACTACATATGTAAAAAAATCGAATTTTGACTTCGTTATTCAATATATAAAAATCGAATTTTTAGTTCGCTATTCAATATATAAAAATCGAATTTTTAGTTCGCGATTCAATATATAAAAATCGAATTTTTAGTTCGCTATTCAATATATAAAAAACGAATTTTTAGTTCGCTATTCAATATATAAAAATCGAATTTTTATTTCGAAGTTCACTATATAAAAATCATATTTTTATTTCGAAGTTCAAACATTTCATATGTAAAAACCATGTTTTTATTTCACGCATTTTTATTTTTCAAAGCAAAGACATTTTATTTTTCAAAGCAAATACATTTTATTTTTCAAAGCAAATACATTTTATTTTTCAAAGCAAATACATTTTATTTTTCAAAGCAAATACATTTTATTTTTCAAAGCAAATACATTTTATTTTTCAAAGCAAATACATTTTATTTTTCAAAGCAAATACATTTTATTTTTCAAAGCAAAAATCTAAACTTTTATAAATTAAAAATCCTAAAAATAAATAAACAAAGCTATATATATGTAAAAATTCTCTTTTTTAAAACACTGATATATATTTTTCCAATTTAAATACTGATTTATATTTTCTGTTCTAAATACTGATTTATAAACAATATATGTTATTTAACAAAACTGATTTTACCTTTTTTTTTCTGGAGCACGTTGGACGAAGGGCCGGCTGACGATCAGAGGGGTCGACGGTGTCGACCCTGGGGAGAGCAGCCATCGCCTTGACCGAGGCGACGATCGGTGGGCCCAGGCGGTCGGCAACGACCTGCGAACGGCAGCCCTCTGCGGCTCGACGTTGGTGGAGGGCCAAGCGGAGGGTAGTGGGAGTTTCGATTGGGGGTTGGTGGCTGGTGGTTCGCCATCGGCGACGAGGCGGAGGGAGGGGGTTCGATTAGGGATTCAGTTTTTTTTTTCTTCTTTTTAGATCTGAAATAGTTTTTGAACGGGGGGGGGGGGGGGGGGGGGCAGAGTAAAAGGGGAAGGAGATATTTTTATTATTATTATTTATTTATTTTTTTATTAAATTATTCTGCAAAAAGTTGACTTTTACCTACGACCTCGAAACGAGGCCCACCGCCTGTCGTCCATAGCGTTTCACCCCCATTCCGAACACAATGGGATACGTTTTGTAGTTTGATTTGATCGTTTGAATCAGTTTCCGTTGAATTTACACTTAAATCACTATACTGAATTTTTAACGTACATTTCAAATTACCGGGGTCACATACTAACTCGAAAAATTCCCGAAAAATATTTCTAGCTTCGTATTGACGATACGGTCCTAACAAAACTAGTTTCGCCGAATTCTGAGACCATTTGAAAAATGGCCAATTTCCAATCGATTAAAATCAACTGAAACTGGTCAAACGCGTTTTCCTTTGCCACGCTCACATATTGATTCGAAAAATTATGAAATTTAAAACCTAGCAATAACTTGACACTGCGGACCCAACAAAACTGGTTTCGTCGAAATCCGAGGTCATTTGCAAAATGTCCATTTTTAAGGGCCTGAATTCCATAGCGACTATTCAGAATTTTCAACTGGACATATCTTTTGATTCCCGCTACGAACTTTTGATTTTTCGGATTCGTTGGAAAGATATTCACTATTAGATCCCGCTATTTTTGGTTTCACTAAAATCCGGATTGTTTTGCACCCGGTACATTCAATTGAAGTTTGAAATCGAATTATCGAACTACCGCGCCATTTTCAATTCCTTTTTATAATTATATATAATTATTTATATTCTAACGACGACGCGTATAATATATACGTTCGAATTATATTCAAAATAAATTTCCGTCGATATTATTTAAAATAATTCATTTTAAATAATCAAAATTCGCTAAAATTGCCAAAATAAAAATTTTAAACTGGCCCAGATTTTCGGGTTGTTACAGCAACCCCAGTGAAATGACGTAGTAGGTGCCAAAAAGTGTTGCTGTAGGCAAAAAATGATCCGTGACAACAGTTTTTCAGGGTTGCCTTTTGCCGCGTTGCCTTAGAGTCAAAGGCAACACATTTGTGAACCTAAGGCAACATCAGCACTGGTGTTGCTGCATGTACTAAATTTACAAAAATGTGAGACCCACTAAAATCTGTAACCAGGGTTTACGGATTCGCCACTAAAATCTATAGCCCGGGTTCACGAAACCCAGTTATGGGGCCCACATGCCTAAATCTATGGCAACAATTTTACCATCCAATGGCAACACTATATCATAGCTATGGCAACATTTAACATCACATACTGCAACATTATATCATATATATTAGGGCTGTCAATTCCCTATACGACCCGTGAACCGACCCGAAACCCACACGGAAATTAGCAGGTTAACCCGACCCGTTTAGTTAGTGGGTCATTTTCGGGTCAACCTGAATTTGACTCGTTTATAAACGGGTGGGTTTAGGGTTGACCCGCTAACACGATTTTGACCCGCCAAACCCGATTATATGTTGTATCTCTTCCATACTGTTAGTCTTTTATGTATACTGTTAGTGTTAATCTCTATGTATGCAGTAATCAGCATGCTCGTATATATAAGCTGTTATATTTTACTAATTTATTCTTTTATGTTGTTAGTTACATTTTGCTTATAACAACTGTATCTCTTCCATACTGGCAGTCTTTAATTTATGCAGTATGGGAATATATACTTATGTATCGAAAATGATTTTTGGATATGGTGATTTCATGTTTTATATATGTGTTGTCTGTTGGTGACTTTGCAACTTATTGCATGTTGGTGATTATATAACAGTATGCATGTTGGTGATTTGGCTCTTTTGTTGCTTATATTAGTAGGCAATATCTATTAATGGGTCAAACGAGTAAACCCGACCCAACACGACCCGACATGGCCCATTTGGTTAAACGGGTTACGCGGGTTGGGTCGGGTCAACCCATTTTTAAATGGGTCGGGTTAGGGTTGGGAAAATATGACCCGTTTAATAAATGGGTTGATCCGACCCGTTTATAAATCAACCCGAACCCGACTTGACCCGACCCGACCCGACACGACCCATTGACAGCCCTAATATATATGGCAACATTACATAACATCAAACTGAAATTAGCAAAGAACTTTTTATTTCAAATTAACCAGCAAACACAAGTAGTACTTAGTCAACTACAAAATAACAAAACATAGCCACTAAATTCAATTTTACAGACATTTTTCAAAACAAACACAGCAAGTCCTAAATTGATGTTTACATAAAACTAAAACAGTTTCAAAATATAGCGCAAGCCTTCAATGCGTTCAATGCCTCTACTGCATCATGTACCTCTAGTTCCTTCAGTAACAAGTTCTTGAAAATCCTCATCATTACCTCCCTCACCTGCATACATCAGTTGCATTTTAGCACAAAATATGAGGTATGCATGCCTCAGTTGCATTTTAGCACAAACTATGGTCATAGTATAACTGAGTTTACTTTCGGCACAAACTGAGTTTCATAACTGAATTCCATTTGCATTTCAGTATAACATAGTATATCGATCTAAGCAATGTGTATAAATGTGTACTAATCTAAACAATGTGTGAGTTACATAACGGATTTAAACAATGTGTATACAAGTGTATACTGATCTAAAAATAACCGAGTTTCATTTGCATTTATGTTTCATTTACATAACTGAGTTACATAACAGAGGCACAATGTGGATACAAGTGTACTGATCTAAACATAACTGAGTTACATAACTGATCTGAACAATGTGTATACAATTGTGGCAGTGTAGCAAAAATTATGTAATCAGTAATTTAGGTTTAATGGGCAATGTGGCAAAAATTATCACTAATCTGCAATGTGGCAAAAATTATCACTAGACTACAATGTGACAAAACTTAAAATTATACCTGAAAAACTGCTCATGCACGCTATTTCATGTTACTTCACTGCTCTACATTGCCATAACAACACACAAAAGAACTCCAAACGTGATCCAGGACATAGCTAAAGCTTTTGTAAAGAATTTTTATCCTGTCTCGTGTTTTCCACATTCAATGCGCATTAGGGCCAACTCTTCCTTCATATCTGCGACAAATTCATCGGCTTTTGCCCTCTTTTGCTTTTGCTTCAGCAGCTTTTCTTCAATTGTCTTCTTTTCCACGAGCAATTGCGATATAGTATTTTCTTTTTCCATCAATTTAACAGTAGTATCATCCAATTCAAAATTGTTATTGATTTCATACACTTCGTCATGCCACATAAAATACCCGCAATCCCCATTCTGCACATATATTATATTCTCGAGTAAAACATCAATGAAAGATATGATAATCAACATGGAGCAACAAAAAAAAAACCTAATTTATACTTACCGGCCACATGGGGCAACCAAAAAACTTCTTCCTCACACTCGACCCTACCTTCACAGTCCTTATCTACGCTGGGATTTTATGGTGGTAGTTGTGACGGCAAGGAATTTCGCTCGATCGGAATCAGTCGTTAAACCGATCTAGACCGTTCGAAACCCCTGATCGTTTGAGAACAGGACAAAACAGAACGCAGACGGAAAAACATTTCATTGCTATTACAACAATTCCATCAGATACAAGAATATACAGAGTATAATTGAATAAATTACATTCGATAAATATCAGAGATTACAATAAATTACATAGCAGCGGAAAATAATACAAAGCACAACTGAATGTGATATACGGATACAGAGCTTTCCGGATATCATTCCCGCTGTAAACCAAGATCCTGTGAATATAAATCTGCAAAACCAAAACTACTAGCTGCCCGTGCGGAAAATAGGGGCACCCAGAGTTTAGGTAAAACAATAAACTCCAGGTCAGTCATGTGACTGGTGTGAGAACTAAAACAGTTATTAATATTGGTTTTAAAGTTAGGTAAATCAAGGGACCACGCCGTATAACACGGAACGGGTTTCCTCCCAAGAATACCAGTGCATAAAACAACAGCGCAATGCTAAATAAAGAAAAAATGAAGCTGTTATAAGACCCAGGTCCTATCACACAATGCAACGCAAGCCGGGGGATAGGGTTTTCCCTTATAACAGCCAAAGCATGCTTGATACGTTTAAAACAAATCATTTGATACTATAATAAGTGTATAGTGTCAAAACATTTCAATCATAAATATCAATCATAGGCGGCATAGCTACCATCTACTATGTCGCCATACTAGTTCTACAATTAAAACCGCAATACACGTATTGGAAATTGGATTTCCGTCATGAGTCGAGGCAAGGGGCAAGCTCCTCTCCGCGTTCGAGACACTTTAGCAAATGTCCCAGGGCTACGCACTCTGGGCAACCCCTGGATGCTTCAGGGCCGGTCCTCGCTTACGTTAGAGGATTAATTATGCCTGAACACACGTTTCCCGGTCCTTACAGACCTAAAATCGAGGCGCCTCATCCAACAACTACAAAGGTGAAAAGTATATAAATGTCAGGGCTGGTAAGTCACTGACACCACCAAAGCTAGAAAGAAACGTCGTGCTCTCCCTGCAGTCCGTATCCCGTTTTTGACTCATACCGAGGTGTGAGGCTCACGAATTCACGTTATACACAAAGATGCCACGTAGACGTGCTTTGATCATCAACCACAAGACTCTGCTTTTCAACAAAAGCCTCGATCATTGCATCTTAGCGTGCCACACAGGCAATTCATGCCATGCGATTGATATCTATCGATATATAACCTCTAAGCTCGTACGTCTCAGAGAAGGGCGTTAAGCAAGAGAATAAATTCTCCGCCGCCAAACAGATATATATTTAACAAAAATCAATCAACACAGAATAAAATCCAATGTCAGACACACAATCCATTTACAAGTCCGTTCTGGGTCTGAACGAAACCGGAGGCACTTTCCTCGCATATCCATCCATCTCCAAGTACGTCTGGACGACCACCAACTATTTCCATCCTCTTGGGTGTACAGCCCAATCAGGATCGTCAGTAATTATCCAAATGATGTGAAGACTTCCGGTCTTCAACCACCGCCTTCATCTTCGACTTATCGTCGAATCGGTTATTCAGAATGGGTATAAACCCGGACTTTCCGAACAACCCGCGTGTATTAAAAACAAATGTAACACAAACACAACATACGCCTCATTCCAGTTCAGAATATTCCTTTATTCATAAAATCACATTTTTAGGGAAAAGTTCCCATTAATTTTATCCAAGATAAATTCTTTAAAATTTATCCTTAAATCTTCCTTTGGATGTCATTTCAAACCAAATTATGGTTTTCTAAACTAGTCGAGATTAGCGAACCACAACGAAGTAATTATTTATTTTATTTCCCAATCCCAACCAATTCATCCCATGAAGCAAAACTGGCAATACTCCATATCTAACACCACAGTGTTGTCGATAAAATTAATTATCATTTCACGTTCAAATCTAATTAAATATTTGACTATCGTTTTGGAGCAAAACTGGTGATACTCCATTCTCGCTCATTTTCTAAATTTGATAATTTAGATTATCTATTCACATTTCAATCTAATTGCAGATTCATTAAAACTCCTTCTACTGGGTTAAAGAACTAGTGTTATTTGAAACACAGTTCACGACAAACCCAAATCACATTCTTATTATTATCGGGTTAAAGAACTAGTGTTATTTGAAACACCGTTCACGATAAACCCATTTCAAATCCAATCAAATATATTAGAAATTTCGATTATTTAAAACCCCTTTTTAAATCTAATTTATTTCTTTAAAAATAATTGGGTTTTAAATTTAGTTCAAAACTAGTTCATTTCGATAAAAATATATTTTTATCTTTTCAAATATGGAGTTTTTCATCCCAACTTTTCCCAAATCATTTCTTATGATTTTACACAAATTATTACTATTTTTAATAATTTTATCAAGGCCCGTACAGTCGATTTCCATCAACGGCCATCGAACTGCACTTACGACGACCTTTTTCGAATTTGATTTGGATGTATCTCCAAATCCAACCGTTAGATTTCAAATTTCTAATATTCGTTAGAAAGCTCTTTTCGATACGAACCCAACGGTTCTGGTTTTAGGAGAATCCGACGGTCGGATCTCCCGTAATGTCCGTTTGAAAAAAATGGTCGAAATTCACGAACTGCCGCGGCGCGGCACGTTCAATTCAGGCCATTATATTATATATATTATATATATAATATATATTTCGTCGGTTTCTATTTAATTCAAATTTCAATTCAATTCAAATTTCAATTCAATTTGAATTCATTTCAATTCGCTTTCAATTCAATTTGAATTCGTTTTCAATTCAATTCAATTTCAAAGTCGTTTTCTATTCGATTCAATTCAAATTGGTTTTCTATTCGATTTAATTCGAAATCGTTTTATATTCAATTCATTTCGAAATCATTTTATATTCCATTCATTTCCATTTTCTATTTGAATCAAATTCATTATATATTCAATTGAAATCAAATTCGTTTTATATTCAATTCGAATTCAATTCAAATTCAATTCGTTATATATTCAATTCGAATTCGTTTTCTATTCAATTCGATTCGAATTTCATTTCAAAATATGCGATTTCGAAATCACTTTTCAATATTCATTTTAAAATGAATAAAATCGATATAAATATCGTTCACGTCAAAATGGCGTCAATCTAACCAACACGGCTTCATATATTTCTATTTTCAAATATTCTATTCAACAAATGAATATTTATTTTTGTCAACACACGACTAATCTCAATGAATGAGTACTGTCCACATGTGACTATTTTTGTTATTTAATATATTTTATAAAAATTAAGGTATCTATCGTTTGATATTGAATCAGACTCCAACCGTAATTTAGTGAGAGAACGATTTCCTGAATATTAACCCCGAAGGCCGAAACCAACATCAGATTAATATCCAGGAGACCACTCATCTCATCTATTTTCTAGTTGATTTCTAATTCTTTATATGATAAAGATGTAAATTTTATTGTTAAAATATTTCGTTCAACACATGACTAATCTCAACGGATGAGTACAGTCAACACATGAACCTTTATTTTATATTGATAAAGATGTAAATTTTATTGTTAAAATATTTCGTTCAACACATGACTAATCTCAACGGATGAGTACAGTCAACACATGAACCTTTATTTTATATTGATAAAGATGTAAATTTTATTGTTAAAATATTTCGTTCAACACATGACCAATCTCAACGGATGAGTACGGTCAACACATGAACCTTTATTTTATAATATTCTTTATTTTCTAAATTGGAATGAGGCCCAATCAATTACCATATAATCTTAATTATATGGATTTTCATACATCACACTTATATAATAGCATTGAAAAATAATCAACCATCAACCAAAGTGCACTACACTGTATAAGCATCAAATATAGATATCTAACGCTTATAACAGTCTGTCAATCAACCGATCGACATATTTAATCAATCAGGATGAGTGAACTTCAAATTTCATCCCAACACCCGTGTGGGGTTTCAAACAATCAAACACATATTTTATTTGTGCAGTTGGGCGATGTGTAAAATTTTATCGTCCCAATCAATGTCCTTCAAATAGGTGTACATAAACAAACCGTCCGGTTTGTAAATGAATATTTCATTTTATTCACTTCCACGTTAAAAATTATATTTTTAACGACCAAATTATTTTATTCAACCTATGAATATTCTATTTAGTTCATTTACACAATAAAAATGATATTTTTATTTTTCTAACATATTTTAGAAAATTTCGGCGGCATAACGGCACGATACTAGAAACGGGACGAGGCCTAGCCTTATCCCCGGTTTAGTGAAGGCCCACGCCATTCACACATCAATCAAAATCACCAAACAACCAAATTCAAATCAAATCATCTAACTAATCTATGCAACCTAACAAACAAGTCCATGGTCTGTGGACGATTGTGTCGGGTGCTACTAAACACCGTCTGCATCCTAGTATATATATATAACTAGAAAAAAGAAATTGAAAGGTGAGAAATTCTCACAGATAGCTATCCAATCATCTTGACTCTTCTTTGATAGAAATCTTCATCGTTATCGCATCTTTATCATCTTCGTTGCCCGTATTCACTACATATATAAAAATCGAATTTTTACTCCGCTATTCAATATATAAAATCGAATTTTTACTATGTTATTCAATATATAAAAATCGAATTTTTACTATGTTATTCAATATATAAAAATGGAATTCCTACTATGTTATTCAATATATAAAAATCGAATTTTTACTATGCTATTCAATATATAAAAATCGAATTTTTATAACGATGCTATATAGATAAAAATTCTATTTTTATCCCGCTATTCTTCATATAAAGACTTTCCCTTTTCAATTTCAAAAATCTAATCTTTTACAGTTTAAAGATCACTTCTTTTATATTTTAAAAATCAAGTCTTTTCTCTTTTAAAAATCACGTCTTTTCTCTTTTAAAAATCATGTCTTTTCTCTTTTAAAAATCACGTCTTTTCTCTTTTAAAAATCACGTCTTTTCTCTTTTAAAAAATCTCGTCTTTTCTATTTTAAAAATCACGTCTTTTCTCTTTTAAAAATCACGTCTTTTCTATTTGGTTTAGTCGCTACAACTCGTACAAAGATCATATTTTTATCATCTATACTATATAAAAAATTATATCTTTACTATTCATACTATATAAAAATTATATTTTTAACTTACTACTCGAATAAAAACTACATTTTGAACCTCTTGCTTATATAAAAATTATATTTTTATTCAAATCGAAATCATAACTTTTATATAAAATATAAATCAAAGCTTTTTATAAATAAAAATATGAACTTTTCCTAATTAAAATTTCATTAATTTCAAACATAAATATCTAAAAATAAATCGTTACTGGAAATCTATACCTTCGTACTAAATATAAATCGAATTTTAAAACAATGTAATTAAAAAAAAGGGGGAGCAGAAAACTCACTGTGCCTACAAATAGAGGAAGGACTGGCGGTGGGGGGAGAAATGGATGCAGTCGGAGGGAAGCGGCGCTGGGGGAAGGCGCACCTCGTCGGAGTTCAGCGCCGGAGGTGGGATTTTCGTGGACCTCGAGGGGAGTTTCGGTGAGGGAAGAGGACAGGAGGGCGGGATTGATGGAGGGGCAAATGGCAGGGCATCGGTGGACTGGCGACGAGGCGTGGGGTTAGCCAACCCCGGCGGCGGCGTGGCGTCGAGATCGAGGGAACGGGGCTAGGGCACAGCGATTTTGATTTTTTTTTTCTGTTCTGTTTGAAATGAAATCGGGGGGGGGGGGCAGTGTATAAGGGAGGAGAGGGTTTATATTTTTTTTTATTTATCACTAAAAAGCAACTTTTATTTTCGACCTCTAAACGAGGCCTGCCGCCTGTCGTCCATAGCGTTTTACCCCTATTCCGAACACAATGGGATATGTATCGCAAGTTGATTTGTTCGTCTCGATCAATTTTCATTGAATTTACATTTAAATCACCATATTGAATTTTAAACGTACATTTCAAATTACCGGGGTAGCATACGGACTCGAAAAAATCCCGAAAAATATTTTCTAGCTTCGTATTGACGATACGGTCCTAACAAAACTAGTTTCGTCGAATTCTGAGACCGTTGGAAAAATGGCCAATTTCCAGTCGATTAAAATCAACTAAAACAGGTCAAACGCGTTTTCCTTTGCCACGCTCACATATTGGTTCGAAAAATTATGAAATTTGAAACCTAGCAATAATTTGACACTGCGGATCCAACAAAAGTGGTTTCGTCAAAATCCGAAGTCGTTTGCAAAATGTCAGTTTTTAAGGGCCTGAATTCCATAGCGACTATTCAGAATTTTCAACTGGACATATCTTTTGATTCCCGCTATGAAATTTTGATTTTTCGGATTCGTTGGAAAGATATTCTCAATTAGATCCTATTATTTTTGGTTTCACTAAAATCCTGATTGTTTTGCACCCGGTACATTCAATTGAAGTTTGAAATCGAATTATCGAACTACCGCGCCATTTTCAATTCTATTTATAATTATATATAAATATTTATATTCTAACGACGACGCGTATAATATATACGTTCTAAATATATTCAAAATAAATTTCTCGTCGATTTTATTTAATATAATCTATTTTAAATGTTCAAAATTCGCTAAAATTGCTAAAACAAAAATTTTAAACAGGCTCAGAATTTCCGGGTTAATACAATCTCCCCCACTTAAAACTTTTCGTCCCCGAAAAGGAACAGAGTCGAAAGTGGTTTGATTAATCAACTCTACGTTCGATCTGGCTTCCATTCTCCAACTTTTCAGTTTCTGAGAATTTTCAAATTTTCAAAAATTTGGCTAACACCCTAAATTTTCGAAAAATTTCGCCATAACCTCCCCTGCACCGGGAGCCACGGGAAAATCCCGAAATTGCCATATAGGCCTTCTGATCTCAAAAAAAAAAGAAAAAGCCAAGCGGCTAGCCAATAGGCTCATAAAATCATCATCACCCAAGCAAAACAGTAAATTATGTAGTAAACATGTACCTATTTGTCGGGCAAACAAATTTTATTCTCTGCTCTAGCCTCCTTGCTATGACCTGTTCAATGTAAGTATATGTATATGCAAGCAAATGCGACCAATTTTCAATACAATTCAATATTTGATTCAATTAGGCTAAATGGTTCAAAATTTAATTAGGCAACAATAATAAAACAACTCAATCATCAATCAGTTAGTGAATTAGAGTTTCAAATTCATAACTTTGATATATATATATCGAAAATCTTGTTTTTGATGCCAATTCACAACAATGTGTTCTAACTATATTATTTTTGGTTCTCACACCAGTCTAAATGGAAATATATAGAAATCACACCTTCGAAACACGAACATAAATATTGGTGATGGCGCGCCATCATCAGAATCATGTCCGGGCGACTAGAATGTGATTCTACATCTATCTAATATATTAAAACTTCGAATATACGTTCATGACGCGTATATGCAAAATCTTTATATATTCGATTGTCCATATTCAAAATAAATAAATAATCAAATACGTATAAAGCGATTTAAATTTTAAAACAAAATTGTTTTCATTTGAAAAATATACTCTTCACACTCGTTCTAGGATACTACTGATCCCATCTCTAACGAGTCATTCTAATTGGATATTATTAATCCAATATCTGATGAATTCTTTCGTACGGTTCTAATGTATCTTGTTCTCGAGCTCTGTAAACCAAAGCACTGATACCAAATGTGACGGCAAGGAATTTCGCTCGATCGGAATCAGTCGTTAAACCGATCTAGACCGTTCGAAACCCCTGTTCGTTTGAGAACAGGACAAAACAGAACGCAGACGGAAGAACATTTCATTGCTATTACAACAATTCCATCAGATACAAGAATATACAGAGTATAATTGAATAAATTACATTCGATAAATATCAGAGATTACAATAAATTACATAGCAGCGGAAAATAATACAAAGCACAACTGAAGGTGATATACGGATACAGAGCTTTCCGGATATCATTCCAGTTGTAAACCAGGATCCTGTGAATATATATCTGCAAAACCAAAACTACTAGCTGCCCGTGCGGAAAATAGGGGCACCCAGAGTTTAGGTAAAACAATAAACTCCAGGTCAGTCATGTGACTGGTGTGAGAACTAAAACAGTTATTAATATTGGTTTTAAATTTAGGTAAATCAAGGGACCACGCTGTATAACACAAAACGGGTTTCCTCCCAAGAATACCAGTGCATAAAACAACAGCGCAATGCTAAATAAAGAAAAAATGAAGCTGTTATAAGACCTAGGTCCTATCACACAATGCAACGCAAGCCGGGGGATAGGGTTTTCCCTTATAACAGCCAAAGCATGCTTGATACGTTTAAAACAAATCATTTGATACTATAATAAGTGTATAGTGTCAAAACATTTCAATCATAAATATCAATCATAGGTGGCATAGCTACCATCTACTATGTCGCCATACTAGTTCTACAATTAAAACTGCAATACACGTATTGGAAATTGGATTTCTGTCATGAGTCGAGGCAAGGGGCAAGCTCCTCTCCGCGTTCGAGACACTCTAGAAAATGTCCCAGGGCTACGCACTCTGGGCAACCCCTGGATGCTTCAGGGTCGGTCCTCACTTACGTTAGAGGATTAATTATGCCTGAACACACGTTTCCCGGTCCTTACAGACCTAAAATCGAGGCGCCTCATCCAACAACCACAAAGGTGAAAAGTATATAAATGTCAGGGCTGGTAAGTCACTGACACCACCAAAGCTAGAAAGAAACGTCGTGCTCTCCCTGCAGTCCATATCCCTTTTTAACTCATACCGAGGTGTGAGGCTCGCGAATTCACGTTATACACAAAGCTGCCACGTAGACGTGCTTTGATCATCAACCACAAGACTCTGCTTTTCAAAAAAAGCCTTGATCATTGCATCTTAGCGTGCCACACAGGCAATTCATGCCACGCGATTGATATCTATCGATATATAACCTCTAAGCTCGTACGTCTCAGAGAAGGGCGTTAAGCAAGAGAATAAATTATCCGCCGCCAAACAGATATATATTTAACAGAAATCAATCAACACAGAATAAAATCCAATGTCAGACACACAATCCATTTACAAGTCCGTTCTGGGTCTGAACGAAACCGGAGGCACTTTCCTCGCATATCCATCCATCTCCAAGTACGTCTGGATGACCACCAACTATTTCCATCCTCTTGGGTGTACAGCCCAATCAGGATCGTCAGTAATTATCCAAATGATGTGAAGACTTCCGGTCTTCAACCACCGCCTTCATCTTCGACTTATCGTCGAATCGGTTATTCAGAATGGGTATAAACCCGGACTTTCCGAACAACCCGCGTGTATTAAAAACAAATGTAACACAAACACAACATACGCCTCATTCTAGTTCAGAATATTCCTTTATTCATAAAATCATATTTTTAGGGAAAAGTTCCCATTAATTTTATCCAAGATAAATTCTTTAAAATTTATCCTTAAATCTTCCTTTGGATGTCATTTCAAACCAAATTATGGTTTTCTAAACTAGTCGAGATTAGCGAACCACAACGAAGTAATTATTTATTTTATTTCCCAATCCCAACCTATTCATCCCATGAAGCAAAACTGGCAATACTCCATATCTAACACCACAGTGTTGTCGATAAAATTAATTATCATTTCACGTTCAAATCTAATTAAAGATTTGACTATCGTTTTGGAGCAAAACTGGTGATACTCCATTCTCGCTCATTTTCTAAATTTGATAATTTAGATTATCTATTCACATTTCAATCTAATTGCAGATTCATTAAAACTCCTTCTACTGGGTTAAAGAACTAGTGTTATTTGAAACACAGTTCACGACAAACCCAAATCACATTCTTATTATTATCGGGTTAAAGAACTAGTGTTATTTGAAACACCGTTCACGATAAACCCATTTCAAATCCAATCAAATATATTAGAAATTTCGATTATTTAAAACCCCTTTTTAAATCTAATTTATTTATTTAAAAATAATTGGGTTCTAAATTTAGTTCAAAACTAGTTCATTTCGATAAAAATCTATTTTTATCTTTTCAAATATGGAGTTTTTCATCCCAACTTTTCCCAAATCATTTCTTATGATTTTACACAAATTATTACTATTTTTAATAATTTTATCAAGGCCCGTACAGTTGATTTCCATCAACGGCCATCGAACTGCACTTACGGCGACCTTTTTCGAATTTGATTTGGATGTATCTCCAAATCCAACCGTTAGATTTCAAATTTCTAATATTCGTTAGAAAGCTCTTTTCGATACGAACCCAACGGTTCCGGTTTTAGGAGAATCCGACGGTCAGATCTCCCGTAATGTCCGTTTGAAAAAAATGGTCGAAATTCACGAACTGCCTCGGCGCGGCGCGTTCTATTCAGGCCATTATAGTATATATATTATATATATTTCTTCGATTTCTATTTAATTCAAATTTCAATTCAATTCAAATTTCAATTCAATTTGAATTCATTTCAATTCGCTTTCAATTCAATTTGAATTCGTTTTCAATTCAATTCAATTTCAAAGTCGTTTTCTATTCGATTCGATTCAAATTGGTTTTCTATTCGATTTAATTCGAAATCGTTTTATATTCAATTCATTTCGAAATCGTTTTATATTCCATTCATTTCCGTTTTCTATTTGAATCAAATTCATTATATATTCAATTGAAATCAAATTCGTTTTATATTCAATTCGAATTCAATTCGTTATATATTCAATTGAAATCAAATTCGTTTTATATTCAATTCGAATTGAGGTCATTATATATTCAATTCGAATTCATTTTCTATTCAATTCGATTCAAATTTCATTTCAAAATATGCGATTTCGAAATCACTTTTCAATATTCATTTTAAAATGAATAAAATCGATATAAATATCGTTCACGTCAAAATGGCGTCAATCTAACCAACACGGCTTCATATATTTCTATTTTCAAATATTCTATTCAACAAATGAATATTTATTTTTGTCAACACACGACTAATCTCAACGAATGAGTACTGTCCACATGTGACTATTTTTGTTATTTAATATATTTTATAAAAATTAAGGTATCTATCGTTTGATATTGAATCAGACTCCAACCGTAATTTAGTGAGAGAACGATTTCCTGAATATTAACCCCGAAGGCCGAAACCAACATCAGATTAATATCCAGGAGACCACTCATCTCATCTATTTTCTAGTTGATTTCTAATTCTATATGTGATAAAGATGTAAATTTTATTGTTAAAATATTTCGTTCAACACATGACTAATCTCAACGGATGAGTACAGTCAACACATGAACCTTTATTTTATATTGATAAAGATGTAAATTTTATTGTTAAAATATTTCATTCAACACATGACTAATCTCAACGGATGAGTACAGTCAACACATGAACCTTTATTTTATATTGATAAAGATGTAAATTTTATTGTTAAAATATTTCGTTCAACACATGACCAATCTCAACGGATGAGTACAGTCAACACATGAACCTTTATTTTATAATATTCTTTATTTTCTAAATTGGAATGAGGCCCAATCAATTACCATATAATCTTAATTATATGGATTTTCATACATCACACTTATATAATAGCATTGAAAAATAATCAACCATCAACCAAAGTGCACTACACTGTATAAGCATCAAATATAGATATCTAACGCTTATAACAGCCTGCCAATCAATCGATCGACATATTTAATCAATCAGGATGAGTGAACTTCAAATTTCATCCCAGCACCCGTGTGGGGTTTCAAACAATCAAACACATATTTTATTTGTGCAGTTGGGCGATGTGTAAAATTTTATCGTCCCAATCAATGTCCTTCAAATAGGTGTACATAAACAAACCGTCCGGTTTGTAAATGAATATTTTATTTTATTTACTTCCACGTTAAAAATTATATTTTTAACGACCAAATTATTTTATTCAACCTATGAATATTCTATTCAGTTCATTTACACAATAAAAATGATATTTTTATTTTTCTAACATATTTTAGAAAATTTCGGCGGCATAACGGCACGATACTAGAAACGGGACGAGGCCTAGCCTTATCCCCGGTCTAGTGAAGGCCCACGCCATTCACACATCAATCAAAATCACCAAACAACCAAATTCAAATCAAATCATCT
The DNA here is from genome assembly GCA_030737875.1 of Allium sativum. Classification (NCBI taxonomy): domain Eukaryota; kingdom Viridiplantae; phylum Streptophyta; class Magnoliopsida; order Asparagales; family Amaryllidaceae; genus Allium; species Allium sativum. The sequence goes on along the minus strand of CM060926.1, from coordinate 87,689,112 downwards.
AACTAATCTATGCAACCTAACAAACAAGTCCATGGTCTGTGGACGATTGTGTCGGGTGCTACTAAACACCGTCTGCATCCTAGTATATATATATAACTAGAAAAAAGAAATTGAAAGGTGAGAAATTCTCACAGATAGCTATCCAATCATCTTGACTCTTCTTTGATAGAAATCTTCATCGTTATCCCATCTTTGTCATCTTCGTTGCCCGTATTCACTACATATATAAAAATCGAATTTTTACTCCGCTATTCAATATATAAAATCGAATTTTTACTATGTTATTCAATATATAAAAATCGAATTTTTACTATGTTATTCAATATATAAAAATGGAATTCCAACTATGTTATTCAATATATAAAAATTGAATTTTTACTATGCTATTCAATATATAAAAATCGAATTTTTATAACGATGCTATATAGATAAAAATTCTATTTTTATCCCGCTATTCTTCATATAAAGACTTCGCCTTTTCAATTTCAAAAATCTAATCTTTTACAGTTTAAAGATCACTTCTTTTATATTTTAAAAATCAAGTCTTTTCTCTTTTAAAAATCACGTCTTTTCTCTTTTAAAAATCACGTCTTTTCTCTTTTAAAAATCACGTCTTTTCTCTTTTAAAAAATCTCGTCTTTTCTATTTTAAAAATCACGTCTTTTCTCTTTTAAAAATCACGTCTTTTCTATTTGGTTTAGTCGCTACAACTCATACAAAGATAATATTTTTATCATCTATACTATATAAAAAATTATATCTTTACTATTCATACTATATAAAAATTATATTTTTAACTTACTACTCGAATAAAAACTACATTTTGAACCTCTTGCTTATATAAAAATTATATTTTTATTCAAATCGAAATCATAACTTTTATATAAAATATAAATCAAAGCTTTTTATAAATAAAAATATGAACTTTTCCTAATTAAAAATTCATTAATTTCAAACATAAATATCTAAAAAAAAATCGTTACTGGAAATCTATACCTTCGTACTAAATATAAATCGAATTTTAAAACAATGTAATTAAAAAAAAAAGGGAGCAGAAAACTCACTGTGCCTACAAATAGAGGAAGGACTAGCGGTGGGGGGAGAAATGGATGCAGTCGGAGGGAAGCGGCGCTGGGGGAAGGTGCACCTCGTCGGAGTTCAGCGCCGGAGGTGGGATTTTCGTGGACCTTGAGGGGAGTTTCGGCGAGGGAAGAGGACAGGAGGGCGGGATTGATGGAGGGGCAAATGGCAGGGCATCGGTGGACTGGCGACGAGGCGCGGGGTTGGCCAACCCCGGCGGCGGCGTGGCGTCGAGATCGAGGGCACGGGGCTAGGGCACAGCGATTTTGATTTTTTTCTTCTTTTTTTTCTGTTCTGTTCGAAATGAAATCGGGGGGGGGGGGGGGGCAGAGTATAAGGGAGGAGAGGGTTTATATTTTTTCTTTTATTTATCACTAAAAAGCAACTTTTATTTTCGACCTCTAAACGAGGCCTACCGCCTGTCGTCCATAGCGTTTTACCCCTATTCCGAACACAATGGGATATGTATCGCAAGTTGATTTGTTCGTCTCGATCAGTTTTCGTTGAATTTACATTTAAATCACCATATTGAATTTTAAACGTACATTTCAAGTTACCGGGGTCACATACGGACTCGAAAAATTCCCGAAAAATATTTTCTAGCTTCGTATTGACGATACGGTCCTAACAAAACTAGTTTCGTCGAATTCTGAGACCGTTTGAAAAATGGCCAATTTCCAGTCGATTAAAATCAACTAAAACAGGTCAAACGCGTTTTCCTTTGCCACGCTCACATATTGATTCGAAAAATTATGAAATTTGAAACCTAGCAATAATTTGACACTGCGGATCCAACAAAAGTGGTTTCGTCGAAATCCGAGGTCGTTTGCAAAATGTCAGTTTTTAAGGGCCTGAATTCCATAGCGACTATTCAGAATTTTCAACTGGACATATCTTTTGATTCCTGCTATGAAATTTTGATTTTTCGGATTCGTTGGAAAGATATTCTCAATTAGATCCTATTATTTTTGGTTTCACTAAAATCCGGATTGTTTTGCACCCGGTACATTCAATTGAAGTTTGAAATCGAATTATCGAACTACCGCGCCATTTTCAATTCTATTTATAATTATATATAAATATTTATATTCTAACGACGACGCGTATAATATATACGTTCTAAATATATTCAAAATAAATTTCTCGTCGATTTTATTTAATATAATCTATTTTAAATGTTCAAAATTCGCTAAAATTGCCAAAACAAAAATTTTTAACTGGCTCAGAATTTCCGGGTTATTACAGCAGTTCTTTCTCGCAACCGTTGTTGACGAATTTGAAGTAGAAATTGAATGAGTGGGCATTCAACTCAATTTGAAGGAAGAATTGAAGTGATATCACAAACTACAAATCATTCAGTAGACTTTCAGGCATGTATTTCATGTATATTCAGTATTTGTGTGCATAATCAAAACAAAACATGCGTATATTTATCAGCCAGTCTTACACACACACACACTCTTAAGAAATCATGCATATACTTATTAGACGGTCTTATTGAAACAGATCATGATTTTACTTAAGAAATGATAACTATCATGTATATGTAAGCAACCTTATGAAACTATTTTCATAAACCAATGTATCATGTCTCAATCATCACAGGCAATAGCAACCTGGGAAACCCGAGCAGTTGTTTAGAACATGCAACTCATATAAGGTCATTGGTCTAATTGTTCACAACCACACTTCACTAGGAACTAAAATTCTATTTTATTAAATTGATTAACAACCAAATAGCGGCTCAAAGAACATTTCAGTGAATCAACATGCAATGAAATGACAAAAATACACCACCATCTACAATTTATAGATCTTAGTTTCAACTTTTGTTTCATTATCATGCCCAATATTGCTGCTCATATCTACCTTAATTTTTAAGTTTCAAAACTCCTTCAACTAAACTAAGCTACAAACCCAGAATCAAACTTGTATTACACATATTTAGAAGCACTGTTCTAGCCAAGACAACTGGCCTCAGTTTCCGACTTGTTTGTAGATGAAGATTCTGGATTATAGTCTGAGACAGTGCATTCTGAAGCTTAGTTTTTGCCAGTATATCTCAAAGTATCTAGATTGAACACAAGCTCAGTTTTTGAGGTAACGCACTGTTCGAAAATGAATTATGTGAAACAAACTGGATTGTCTAAAACAAAAAATTAGGAATTTTACCTCAATAAATGCAAAGCGTAAGGGAGACAACTGAAAAAATAACCAGACTGTCACAGAGACGGAGTTGAAGGAAGGACACAACAACTAACTGGAATTGCGGCGGACAAAAAAGGAGAAATTGCTGAGGCAGAGGACGGTAGTAAGAAGTGGTAGGAGAAACAAAATAGCAACGATGAGCAGGGACACTGATTGTCTCGAAGCCGACCAATTTGTTTGTAAATGGAAATTAGAAGGGAGAATTGATGGTCATTCGATTTGGAATTAGGGATCGGTGATTTTGGGAATTTGGGAATTTGGGGTATAAACGAAATGAAAAGAGAGGCGGTAGAACGAAAATAAAAGCGGGAATAGAAGTAAGTGAGGTGCGGATTGATGATGTGGACGGACGACTGAGATTTTGTTTAAACTAATGGTATGGATCACTGGGCTATATTTATTTTTTAAATATTTTTATTTAGAATATATCTATAGCCACTGCAACACAATTTGATATATATCCAAACACACTGAAGTGTGTGTTGCAATAGACAAAAAACAGCATAACAATGGCAACATTGTAGCTAGCAACACCATGGATTTTCGTTGCGATAGGCCATCTATGGCGTAGTGATTTAATGTTGAAATTATTGTTTACACTTGATTTATTAAATTTTTTAAAGTCTAGTCTATTTTAACTTGGTTTGAGTAAATCTTGTAAGTATGAATTTAATTTTTATATTTAACTCTAAATGGTTTAGCTAAAATTAAACGTTATCAACATTTATCTAATTGAAATATATTTGTTTGACTACTTGAATTTTTTTTTGAAATATAAATTTAACTTGATATTTTATAATCTGATTTGATTTATTTGTTTTGAACTTGATTTTTAATTCAATTTAAGGCATGTATTTGAAAATATATAAGTTACACTTGTGTGTTTGTATACATAAATTGAGTAAAAGAGGATATACACTTGCGAAAATATTTCATTTGTAAATTTACACTTGCACAAATCTTGCTAAAATTTTAAATTCTTTTCTTTATTTTTCTAGGATTTTCGCCAAGAATTCTTTCTTAAAACTTAAACCCTACTTCCCCCTTTCGTTCTCCACTCAACATTACCTCCTCCTCTTCATTTTAACAGCCAAACAAAAAATCAACTTCCCCTAAATCCATGTCCATCGCCTCTTCAAATCACCATCTTCTTTTCAAATTAAATCGCCACCAAATCGCTTTCACCCAAAACTGCCCTCTTCTTTCTTCTCTTGCCTATCCACCTTCAACATTAAACCATCACCGAATCACACCCAAATCGTCACCTCTTTCACAGCCTCCTATCGATCAAAGACAGTCACCATCGCACACTTCCAACGCCCCTACCAAAATTCCTGCTCCTAAATTATCACTGTCTAAGGGGAGTTTACCTCATGATTATCTTGTTCTGAAGTATTTCGACGTTGATTTAAACTGAAATATAGTAGTCAATTTCCTTATTGTTGTTGACTGTTGCATTTTGTTGTGCCATGCTTTGTCTGTTTCCTGTTGGACTTGGATTGCGGGTGTGTGTGTGTATATATGCACACGTGGAGGCCAACTTGTATATATGTATATATACTTCTTTGTATATGTATATATGTATAAGTGGTATAAGTATATGTATAAAACACACGCTGCCTCAATTGTGTTTATCCTATTTTGTGAAACTAAAATGTACAATTTTTAAGTGTAATGTTGTATTAATTGATCATTGCCGTTTTGCTAGTGGATCATCATACTTCTCATTACAAACACAGTAACGTAATTAAATATCGTAAATCACTTCATTTTAAATGATTCAACAAAATTTCATTAGCGCTTCCTACAAAACCCTGCATTTTTAATAATTAAATAATAAAATAATTTTTTAAAATTATAAGAATTTGGCTACGGAAGTTGTACCATTGCGTCTGTGGCGATTTTATGGTCAATTTAACTCTATGGTTTGTAGAAAATGGAGTTAAACGAAGAAGATATTGCAAAAAGAAGAACAAAAAATAAGAGAAAACAAAATGAAGAAAATATTACAGACATGTCAGGTCGACCCACGATCCGGTCGGGTCGACCTATAGGTCAACCCGAGAAACCGGATGGTCGACCGTTTTTTTTCTAGGCATGATTTGCTCAGGCAGGAATTCGAGAGAGTGAATGACATTATTTTTCCTATTTTAGATGATGTGGCCTGTTTTCATTCGTTGGTTTTGAATTTTTAACAGACATGGCAAACTCCTACTTCTTAATGACGTGGCTAGCCTAAATATAATCTAGGAATCCAACGGCCTTAAGGTCCCTAACCTAACCTATAAATAGACCCCTAGGCATAGCTAATTCCTCATAACACAATCTTTTCCCTTCCGGGTTCTCTCTTTTTGGGACGAACATGACCTAAAATTTTATAGGTGGGAAGGTTTATAAAATTAAATATTTATATAATTCTATCTTGACGCGGGATCTGCAGCAGCCAAGGAATATAGCTTAGGAGACAGATGAGTGGATTTAAATCATATCTTTTAGTAATAGTATATATTATCATTTAATTCCTGTTGATTTAGTGTAGTTTAGTTTAGAACTATTCATAGTAGTTTATTTTCTATTAAACTTAGGTACAGTTTAATAAGAGTTACTTACAGTTGTTTAATTCGTGTTGCAATCTAATTTGACATTGTATAATCAGTATTATTTACAGTAAATCTATAATTAAACTATGAATTTGGAGAACTTATATTTATATGTAGAAGTTATTTGTTTAGAACTAAACTTAAGGAAATATAAAGATAAATGAAAACTATGAAATTAACATGACAATTTAGATATAAATCCATCCCCTGATCACATAAATCAACACAACATGACATCATGACATTTCTTTTGGTTATTAGTGTGTTTAGTAGATATATTTATCATGAGTATAGAGTATTTATCTATTAGTTAACCTAATATAAATGGTTAAACTTTAATATACCCACTAAAAGACTTTTTAACTCTTATGAAAATGACAATGAACTTGAAAATAAAATTTATTCTAAGCATGATCTATTAACTATTGATTAGAAATATAAACCATCAAATTTTGATTTTAAGATCCACATCATTACCATAATAATATGTAGATGAAGTGGCAATTTGCGTTTTGTTTGTTTAAGAATAGCCTACTTGGTGTCAACAACATAAGCTATCAAATTCAAAACTGAAACAACAAAGCTTAACCACTTCAAGCATTTTCACTAAGTAGAAAAGGAGATCAAAAATTATCACAACGTTGAATCTACATGATTAAGAGAGATTCATTACCCTTAAATTGGAGTTCTTTAGCCTCTTATATTTGTTATCATTTAAAAAATTGTTGCATTCAACATGAAACAAAAAATAAGAAAAAAATTTAAGTTAACTAAAGTAAAATGAGAGCTAGTCTACTTGCATAAGGTATACTAAGCTACTCACATGAAAGAAATTAAACAAAAAAAGAATATAAAAGAGAAGTGTATGAATCAAAATTGCATATAAAAAATTGAATAAAAGAAAATGGCTAAGAAGCTATGAAAAAGACTTTTGGTTTTGATCCTAAAACTAAACTAACTAAAGTGGAGAGAATAAATGAAACATAAGAGGGCATTTATACATGCTTTGAAACCCTAATCAATATTTTAAGGATTTACCCAAATACGCTTGTCATGTTAGAAGCTTCCAAGTTGTCCTTGGTAAATAATCATTCATTAAATATACATTAAATTTTTAGCATCTACTAATTTTTCCATTAGCTCCTAATTGTAGATTTAAGGTTAGTGGATAGATGGGTAGAAGGGGTCCTTCATGATGCATGAAACAAACTATTTCCATATTCTTTTGTTTCCTTCGCTTGTGCTTGCACATTCTTCATAAGACATCTTCATTTATTTCCATCTAATTTCCTATAAACAAAAATAAAATATGTAAATAAATATTTTCAAATTAGTTCATATACAAAAATGACCATTTTCCCCTTATATGAAGAAGAATAAATAACGATCTGAAAATAATTTGAATTTTGGTTCAAACATGTTAAAATACCCTATATGCTCATTTATTTAATTAAATTAGAATAAATTTGGCAATAAAAATGTGCATATTTACGTGCACATCAAAAACGCCCATACAATCTTTTTATTCGTTCTTGAACAAAGAAAAACTAAGATAAATCCACTTTCGTAGGAAGCACAATTGCATTGAATGCATGCAATAAGCCGTTAAACCTCTAGATATCCCTTATAGGACGAGTGTTGTATCATAAGGGTTTTCGGTGAATACTATCCATAAAATCCATATGCAAAATGCAAAAACTCTAAATGCAAGGTATTTACAAAGATGCAAATTTTATTTACAAAATGAAAATTTACTTTAAATTTGACAAAATAGTAAAATACAACTATAGGTCATCACTAGGATCGAAATTTACATGTCAAAACTTCAAATAAAAATTAAGTTCCATTACATTTTGACTCTAGTTTGGCTAGTAGTTTTGGTTGAACCACTATGTAAATATGAAATAAGTTCATTAATTGACTGTCAAAATTTTCGTAGTGGTGTCTTTTTCTTTTCATATAACAGGTTAAGTAGTTTAAGTTAAAATGATTCTTGAGTTTCAATTACTTACGCTCTCTTATTATTATTTACAAAAATTATTGATATTAACATTATATATACGCTGAACTTAGGTAAACTGAGGAAATTGTCAAGCATTTTCTAACCAAGCATAATTATGAGAACTTTTAAATGAGTTTCGAAAATTATTGGACTTTTATTCTTTTCTTAAATGATTTCCATCCATGCATAACCTTAAGGACTTTTAAATGAGAATAAAAGAAAATATAAGAGAGATTAATGCTATTCACCCATGCAAAACCGTGAGGACTTTTAAATGAGAGTGAATAAACCATGAGGACTCTAGCCATTTATTGAACCAATAAAAATGTATATATGTATAAGTTATTATAATTATTATTTTTGAAATAGGAGAGAGAGCACTATGTAAAATCATTTTAGCACAACTTAAAACTAAAAATTTGAAATGTTAACTCATTTACTTTAAATCAACCATTCCTTTAAACAATGACTACAATCTAGATACATTTCATAATTATCACATATGAATCTCCTTATGTTCTAGTTACACTAAAGTTTTCTTGTAATTTAAACTTTTCATGATTATTCGTTAGGGCAAATAAATTCTTGAAAATTTCAATTTGATAATTAAATTTGTACGCTTACATATCGCGTCTATTCAGAAGTAAATTATGATGATACATTTTCTTGAGATAGAGAAATTTATGGATAAAAAAATTGCTAAAAAAATAACCGTGTAAAATCAAAGTAAACATGAAACTCCCCCCATAATTGATTGTGTCTGTGTTCCCCCAAAACAACCCAAGTGAAAGGAGAAAGCTAGAAAAAGAAATGAAAATAAATGACCTTTATTCACATGAAAACAATTGCTAGTCACAATACATTAGAAAATATACTATTAAGTAAGGGTGAGCAAACACCGGTTTGGTTCGGTTTTGGGGTAAAACCGAAACCGAAAGACTTCGGTTTTAAAAATCGATACCCGAAACTGGAACCGAAGCATCGGTTTCAGTTTCAAAACCTCGTTTCGGTTTCTATTGGTTTGGTTTCTGTTTTTAAACCAATTTATAAATTTAAACAACCATAAAAGTAATTAAAATAAATTGTTTCAACCGAGTGTATTAAGACACATGGTACAGAGTACAAACTAATAGACTATAAGTCATCCAAAGTAATACAAAGCTAAGCTAGCTAGCTATAAGCCGAAGACAAAAAACAAAAAAAAAAAGGAAATGAGTAGGAGCACTCCAGTGAACCACACTACAGCAGACCAACAACAACTTGGAATTGCAGAAAATGGTCTATTGGTACCTCAACTTTCATTTTCAATTCAAAACATCAAAGAATCTACAAAAACAAGAAATTGACATTTTATATTCTTTACCCCTAATCCTGTATTCGTCTAAATCAAATGAGTGAAGCAGTGGCTAGTGTGTATATCTATATAATACGAAACAACATGCAACAAGAGACAATGTGCAACATTTTATAATTTAGTTCGGTTCAGTTTTTTTTGTTCAGTTTGGACCTAAAACCAAAACCGAAATATTAGTACGGTTCGGTTTTTTGATTTTCGGTTTCGGTTTTTTTGGTTCGGTTTTTATCGGTTTCGGTTTGATTTCGATTTTTTGCCCACCCCCGCTATCAAGAAGAAAATGAAATAGTCTTATAACGTCGAACTCATTTGTCTTTTCGATTACATGAGACAGAGCTTAAGCTCTGAAAACCAAACCACAAAAGATTTTAGAAGGGGATTGTTAAAGGAACTCCACTTTTAGTTAAGGGGAGTACAATTTTCAATTTATTTTAAATTGTTAGGGGGGGTTAAAATAAATTAGCCTTACCTTAAAAATATTAATAAAATTTCCAATACTAACTTATACTCCTCGTTAATGTAACCTTAAAACATAAACCCTATTTTAATTTTGTACATAGAAAAATAACAATACATGAAACATAAACATTTTACACACATGAAAATAATATATCCAAGCATTGTTTACTTTAGTTTTCACTATCACAGTAAGAATGAAACACAACAATAATAAATAAATGCTTATAAAGCATGCTAGCCACAAATGAAAAAACTAACACACAAATACACTTAACATAGCATGAACAAAAGCATAAATTCACCTAACAAGCATTTGTTTTAATTTTGGAATATGTATATTGTTTTAATGTAATTACTTTTAACAAATCATCTCACAGCAAGGTTGTTTCTCCTATCAATCTGTAACATACTGTATTCATTTGAACAAAATCCAAAATTTCAGTAACGAACTGTATTCATCATTCATGCAAATGAACAAAATTCATTTGCTTTCTACAAACTGTATTCATCTTTTTAAACAAAATCTAAAATTTTAAAAAAGGGATTTATCAATGTTTCAATTTTTTTCACCTCGTGGCGTGTTTTGATCGGACTGAGATTGAAGTTTGATTGATAGAGTTTAAGGGTTATGAAAGCAGGGTATTTTAGTCTATATTTTATTTTATTTTTAAAATTACAAACCCCCCTTAACAAATAAATAATGAGATGGAGTCCCCTTAAATTTATCCCTCCCTTAATAAAAAATAGAGTCCCTTTAACAATGCCTTTTTAGAATTGAGCTCTGGTTTGGAAAAACGATTTCATTTTATTAAAAAAGAATTCCAAAAGAGGAAACGAAAAACAATTGTCATTTTAACGGCGTCCTCAGATCTGATTTTTTGCGCCGCCCTTCTAGTCTTCAATCCTCCTTCCATCTCTCTCCCTACCTTCCCATGGCCAAAAATCGAAAAGCTAAGGTAGCGTTTGGTTTATTTTGTGTTTTGCATTTTTAGTTTTCGGCGTTAATTATGAAAGTTGTGAAGATTTGAAGTGTAGCGGTGGTGATGGATCAAAGGGAAAGGGAGTGACGGAGGGGACCGCGGGAATGGTGGATAGACGGATTTGTTATTGTCATTCCCTTGTTTCTTAAAATAAAAAAATAAAAAAAAGTTGTTTTCGGTTTTGTGTGTTAACTCCGTTTTGTAAAACGATCATTTTTCACGATATATGTGCATTGTCGGTATTTTTGTATGTGTGAAAACTCAAAATTGAAAAATCTAAACCAAACGCTACCTAAGTCTCGTTTTGCGTACTCCATCAAATCTACACGCATGGATAAACCTCGGTTACATGTTTAGGTCAAACCATTTCCAGTGTGGTTTCATCTCGAGAGATTATTTACGAGTCTAGCTCCGATGATGAGGCATCGACAGCCTCTCCTATTATCCCGCCAAGTCTTGCCAATCCAATGACTTCTCTGTTGGATGCGATTTCTACGAGCCAAGTTCCTAATGTTGTTCTTAACTCGGTCAATTTTGGAAAGTCTCCTATTACTTCGATGCTAGCTTCTGCTCCAAGTGTTTGGCCTCTAGTAGGCTCTAATCAAGTAAATGAGAATATCTTTTGCAAATCGTGTGAATCAGGTACCGTCAATAAAATATCCGGGTTAGATATTGCAGGAAATGAGAATTTGGATATTGAATCTGAAATACTGGGTAGTAGTTTTCCTAGTGTTGAGAATGGGCAACCTTTTGTTGGCACTGATGTTGTACAAGTGGTGCCAACATCAGTTTTAGATGATAACATTGTTGCAGCTAACGTCGTCAAAACAGTGGAGGTCGGTAGTCAAGCGAATCCTGTTGTATCCGCTAATGCAGTGTGTCCCTTGCGGCCGTCTCAAACATGTGGCATTGATAGCATGCTTGTTGCTTCATAAAAAGCTAGTTGGAAATATCTATCCTCTGCCTACCCAATATAGCATGGGACTACTCTCCTGTAAAATTCCCGATAACTTTGACTTATCTTGGATCGATCCCTCCCTTAGAAATTCTTAGTGAAGCCTAAACCTTTTGGAAAAGCCAATTTGTAGGATTTTTTTTTCTTGATGAGAAATGCCGAAAGTGAACATGAATGTTGCATGTAGGATTGCTTGGCGGATTAGGGGTGCCTAGCGTATTTCCTTTGTAGACAAATTGTTCTATTTGAAATTCTTTTCTGATGAGGAAATATTAAGAGTTTTAGAAGCTGCCTCTTCTATTATTGGTGGAAAACCTTTTATCATTACAACTTGGAGTGCGTCTATGGATAGCGTTAGAGAGCAAGTATTATCGATTCCAGTTTGGACCCAGTTTACGCACATCCCGTCTGCTCTATAGCCTCTTCTTAGCCTAAATTGGCTGGCTTGCCATGTTGGAAAACTAAAATGTTTTGATTCAAACTCTGTAGCTAAAAGAAATCACGTATATGCTAGAGCCTTGATTGAAGTAACCTGATAAGCTTCTCCCATCTCAGATTAAAGTTTTCATTGAAGACCATAACTATTTTGTAGATGTGATGTACAAATGGAAACCGAACATATGCACAAACTATAAATCTTTTGGATACTTTTCTGAGACTTGTAAAGTTGGGGCTGATATTACTCGTGTGAAAATTCCCCTTCCACGTCCCCCTCTTGGCATGTGGGTTCCCAAGGCCAAATCTTCTACCTATGATAGCTTTTTCCCCCCGATCCTTTGGTTGTTAAGGATGATGTTGTGGTTAAGCCTCAATTCTTTTGGATTGATAGTGAGCAAATTTGGCAACATATAAAATCAAAGATGTTCTTAGATTTAAATAATTCATGTTATAAGATTGTTGGTGAAGTTGGAGAGTCTAGAAGACTATTATACTGCCGTAAGGGTGATGAATTGATGCTATGGAAAGAAGGTATTTTAGGTGCACGGAATGAGATTCTCATGATGGACCATTCCTAAAATCAGAAGTACATCTACGACATTAATTCAACGGACTACGTAGTGGGTCTAGCTCATATTTTTAATGGGTTTGTTGAGTACATGATGATTACAACCTTTGTTGTAGGCGTATTTTCATCAAATGTGGTGAACCTTTAGTTCACCATGTATAACATTAGGTGCTCTCTGCCTAGCTCCTGTGTTGTTTAGTGTTCTGGCATTTCAACCAGATTTGGATTTCTGTGCCTATGAAAAATTCTTTTTCTTTTTTCTCCTTCTAATAAAAGTGGTACGACCACTATAAAACCGGTTTGCCATGCAAAAGAAAAGAATTTTTGTAAGTTGTTTTATTTTATATGATTTTTGGGGTAAACATAATAAATGGTTGAAGTTCATGACTTTTACCAATTTAAATTTCAACTCATCATTTATAAATTCTTCAAAATTATTGATTTTAAAATGAAAATGTTGATTTAAATCTACGCGTTTAGAATTTATCAACTCATCTTTGAAAAGTCTGAAAAATTTGTGTTCATCAAATTCGTCTTCTTTTATTGAATTGTCAACAATGCTTGTATCATTTTCAAAATCTAAAGTTGTATCGAATTTTTCAAAATTGAAAAAAAAAGAGAATCGAGTTTTAAGTTTGGTTCCTCTCTATCAAAATTATTGAAATCCAACTCAATTACCGCCTTTAAATAACTTGATTACAATTGTCCTTTTCAATTTCAAAAAGTTGTTAAATCATCATTTTTTGTAAAATATGGATTATCATTTGACTCGTCACACTTTCAGATTTGATTTTGTTGATTACGCAGTGTTCTATAGGTTTCAATCAACAAACCAGTGTGATTTTTTTTCAGTTTCTTCCATTTGTTCAACAAAATCAATTTTATAACCATTAATTTAAGAATTTTCAATTTGAAATTATTCAGAACAATAATTGTCAGCCGCACCAATTTGAAATTAATTCCATTGCCCTGAAATTCATTTTTGAATTCAAAATTGAATTGACAATGGCTATAATCAAAATCATTGGGATTTTCAAGTGAATTCAATTTTTTTTTTTTAAATCTCTGGCTTTAGTTATTGTGAACACATAAATTATTCATCCTTTGATTTTTCTTGTGTTGCCATTTCAAGTAAAGATTCAATTCTTTTTCAAAAGTTGAGAGTCGATCATTATTTAAAAAATATTGTGGTGTAAAATTCAAATTGTTTATATAATAGTTATTATTAAAATATTCATAAGAATTTAGTGTGAAATTATATTGGTTTTCAATAATGTCATAAAATTACGAGTAAGGAAATTGGGACATTTTGAAGAAATGTTTATCCTTTTATTTTATTTTAAAAGAAAAAAGGGAATAAAAAATTTCTAAAATAATTTTTAAAGAAAAAAGAAAAGGAAATGATATTTTTGCAAAAGAAAAATGTTTATTTATTTATTTTTGTATTTAGAATTGTTTTTGTTTTTTTAATATATGCATAAACAAATAAATACATCTAAATGAATGCACATGACCTAATTACAAGCTTTCTAGTGGCTCCTAACCCAAAATTATATTGTGACACTTTGATTTAATTTAATAAAATTGTTCTTAGCCTGGTAATGGGAAGGAGTTATTGATGCACCATGAATCACCATTGCAATGCAACCAAAGGTTTAAGTACATTCAGAGAAATAATCACTATAATATTTATGAATCACTGTGCTATTTATAAATGATTATTTCTCTACCGTGGCCTACACATCAAGACATAATTCGTTGGAAAGAAATCAAATTGTCAAAAGTATAATAATGTCCTAGATGAGCCTGCACTGCCGTTGAGTCCAACATCTAGCCATTATTATTAATCAATATTATTTCCAAAGATGAAATGCAATTCGTGGGCCAAAGAAAGGGTGATAAAATCCCTCACCTTATGTGAATTGAGGCGTTTCCCTTAGAAAATAAAAACAAGATGAGATAAATGCAAAACAAAAATTTAACGTGAATTAACAATGCAAGTATTAATTAATTTTTGTTTTGTTTTTGGAATTTTTTATTGTAAATGCAAGCAAACAGCAGCGCCAGTAAATAAAAACAAAGTTATAACACGATTCCAGAGCATGCAAAAATTCATTAGCAATTTATTTTAATGGCGATTTTTTTATTTATTAACCGTGGAGCAAAGTAAAGCCAAACAAGAAATTATTTCCCTTTTTATTTCTTCGTTCTGAAAAGATTTCCAAACAGATTTTCTAACTTTTTCAAAGATTAATTTTTTTAAAACAATAAAAATGAAAAAGTAACACTTAAGAAAAAGAAAATAAACTAAATTAAGCGAATAGCCCGACGCATAACAAAATTTTCACAAACAAAAAACAAAAAATACGATTAAGAACTTAGAGAGTGAGTTGAGAACGGTTTTTTTTTCCAATAAGACAAAGAAGAAAAATGAAAAAAGAAAGAGAATAAAAATATAGGAAACCCTTTTCTTTTCTAAGAATGGGTCAACGTTTTAACTAAGGATGGACATTTTTACCATATTCCCACTTAGCATCATTACCGGCCGCTACCAATTAAAATGATACCGAAAAAATTGATAACCAATTTTTTTAATACAATTTACTGAATCACACAAAATTATGCGGTATGGTAATGGTAATCAAGTATTCAATATGATAATTACCATATATCTTTGTGCACATAAACATAATATGTATACATACATATATGTATGCGTATATATAATATTTCTATTATGTAACACTACACTTAAAGTATAATGATTAAACAGAAAATATAGTAAAGTACTATTATGTTATCAAATTGAATACAATTCTTATTGTGTATATTTTAATGATAATATAGTTTTGTACAATATTTTAGCTTATAACCTACACAAAATAAAAGTGATAACATATAATAGAAAATAACAGCTTTTAGTATTTGCTCTTTTAGCGTGGAAACTTGTAAATAGATACATACCAAACTTGCAAATGATAAAAGTATTATCAACCTCTACCAACCATTACCTATCAAAAACTGAATTATCAGTTTAGCGATTACTTTAATTGGCAATAGTATGATTTTCCTATTACTATATATGTTAGTATGGTAATGGTTTCGAATATTAATTATTAGTACCGAACCGAATCCAACCATGGTTTTAACAAAAGAAAATCTTAAATAAAAATTATCAAACTTAGGAAAAGCTTTAGGAACAAAATAATACTATTACTCTCAGCCTGCTTACAATTAGGGCTGTCAATGAATACCCGATCCGATATCCGTCTGAATCTGTATCCGAAAATATGAAAAATATCCGTTATCCGGCATTATCCAAAAAGCGGATATGGATATCTGATATCCGAAAAGTTTTTCGGATACAGATATGGTTATAGTGGTATCCATATCCGAAAAATCCGTCCGACTAGTTCTTGTAATATATATAACTCAAAATAGAAAAATAGAGTTTATAATTATTTTGTAACTATTGGATGTTACTATGATATAAACTTTTGTCCATTTTTAGTGAAAAATGGTAGTTTTAGTGTTTAATTTTGGAATATTTTTGGATATGCTTATGGATATTAGTATAAAACAATCTTTCATCATCACATTTCTTCATTTTCTGATTTTTTTATAAACATTAGTATATATAAAAAAATTGTTGATCCAAACTTTTTTATGTATACTCTTAAATTTATTAATTGCTGGCGAAGCGGATAAATATCTGATATCTATCCGTATTCGAAAACTAAACGGATACCGGTATCCAATATTCAAAAATTAAATGGATACAAATATCCGATATTTGAAAATAAGTTCGAAATAAGGCACTTTCCATATCTGAAAGCTTCATTTAATAACCCTACTTGCAATCATATAAGCCCGACAGAAGCACCAAATACGAACTTTATCAGAACAGAACAGTCTCGCAAATCTAACACTGTAAAGATCTCACAAAAATCCCAATTTTTACTCAAAATTATTTAAACCAAAAATTAAAAAAATAGTGTAAAGACAAATCACGCGAAAATAGTTAACGTAGAGACCAAAATTGAAGGCAGGTCCAACTAGGATTCAGATGAATTTGGGGAATCGCGAATGGTGAGTTCGATTTCAGTCGGATGGTCGGTGAATTTGATGATGCGACTCTGTATGGATTTCGATTGTTTGATGAAGGCAGATTGATTGTGCTCCAGTGAGTTGCATGGAGCTGAGGAGATGGGTATGGTGATTGGATGGGGATTTGCCGCCGGGTTGTGGTGATATCCAATTGTCGATAGAAGGTTACGATACGATGGGGTCATGATTAGGTGAAGTTGAGGCTTGTTGAAGGGTCTGGAGTGGCTTGGGGATGAAGTGGTATATGGGTGACTAAAGACTGCGTTCGAGGAGATTGTTTGAGGAGCTATTGCTGAGGGTGGTGTTGGTGTGTATGGTATGGTGCAACAGGATTTGAGTGGGTTTCCATTTTCCAGGTGGTGTTGTGACTGAAGTAAGCAGGAAGTATACATTGGGGCGCGATCTTGAAGTTGGTTTGTGATTGTTTTGTGATGTTGATGGTTGTTTGAGTTTAATGAAGATGGTGACTTTGGATGTAATGTCGCTAAAGTAAAAATTGAGATGGCTTGAATTGATGGTGTTAACCGGCCTTTTGGACTGGTTCCCAAAAGTACACAGGACACGCTCAGCTCAGCACCTCGCGTGGAGTCAAGGCCGAAAAGACATCTAGGAGTAAAGGAAACGGGTTGGAGAGGAATCACGCCAACAAAAGACCTCGTAGTCCGAGCCATGAACCTGAACCATGAGCCATCAGAGCGCCAATTCCCAAGACCTTCACAACTTCCACATGGCGACACCTACACCCTCCGGGGTGCGAATTTCGCACCCCTAAGGGGTGCGAAATTCACACCCTGTAGGGTGAGAAATTCGCACCCCGCCAGGTGCGAGATTCGCCTCTAGAGGGGTATGAAACTCGCACTCACCTGGGTGCGGAATTCGCACCTAGCCAGGTGCGAAATTCCCACCCAGCTGGGTGCGAGATTTGTACCTCGCAGAGGTGCGAAATTCGCACCCTGCAGTGCGAATTTTGCACCCCTGCACGCTTGAATTTCGCACCCCTAGGGGATGCGAATTTCGCATCCCCCAGGACTGCGAATTTTGGCACCCCACGAGGTGCGAAATTCGCACCCCAGAGGCGGGGTGCGAAATTCTGGCAGGTGCACCAACCAGGTGCGAATTTTTGAGTGTGGGGGTCTATTTTCACGTACTCCTACCTCCTCACACCTACTCCTACCTCCTCACACCTACTCCTACCTAATCCTTGTCCTATAAATACCCCGTAGCCTCACACTAAAGATGGAATTTTGTGACCTTGAGAATTCATGAGAGTTCCATTAATGGCATCTCCCGTTTAAGGAAGAAGAAGGGAAAAAGCGTCTTTTTCCTACATTCCTCAATATATTCCAATTATGACATCATATATGATAATGATGACATCAGCTAGCCAACAAGCAAATGTAATGAGATGTCATGTGATATGCTCAACCTTGTAATCTTTTATGATCAATAATATTCGAACAACGCTTCAAAGTGGATGTAGGCCCCTCACGAGGCCGAACCACTATAAATCCCTTGTGTCATTTACCTTACCATGCTCTTGTGTATGCGACCGGATTAACTATTCCTAGTAATTGGAATTATTGGTGTTTACGACATTTTTTGCCGTCAACATTTGGTGCTTTCACTGAGAGGTTGAACTCAAGCTTTGCGCCTTTGACGCACGTTGTCATCTCGACCCCCGACAAGATTGAGGTTCCTTCCTAAACCTGTTGTCTAGTCCGCTTACGATGGCAAAGCGACCAAAGAACACAATGGTTGGCTCTTCATCCGCAGCCGAGGCCGGTACGTCCTAACAACCTCAACCGGCAGACATCCCGACCACTAATGAAGACGTCCCTCCTGTGGTGTGGACCCCGAAGCGCTCGCAACACAAGCTCAAATCCGCACGCTTAATGAAAAATATGAGAACACAACGGTCGAGCATAATCAAGCATTAAGGAATAACATCGACCTTATGCGACAACTCCAAGAAAGTCAACGCATCGTCGCTCGACTTCAATTGGCTCGCAACAACACTCGACCATGATGAACTGCCTCAGAAACCTCCTCTTCCGAGTCGAGGGGCCCACATCAAAGAAGGAGGTTTAGCCTCATCAACAATTTCGCCACTTATACCAATGCCCTCGACAACGGCAATAAGAATAGCAACGATGACCGAAATACAGTCACATATAGCAAGGGGGCACAGTACCGAGACCGTTCTCGCTTAATCATCAATGACGGACCAGGTCCTACAAACCAATCTCCTCCTCGACACAGCCCGACGGTGGATAATCAGGATGATGGGCCTGTTATTCAAACGGCCCACGTACCTCCAGGATAGGAACTGCATCACCCTTCTCTACCTCACCGTCCACACCAAGACCCAGTCATAGACGTTAAGGACATGAAGGAAGACGATCCGGACGTCCATCATAGAAGGTGCCCTTGTAACAGAACTCCAGAACCTCACCAAAACCCATGGATCTCGATGGCGGATCCCCATCTAACTTATCTTCCCGATATGGTGCGGAGGATCATAACGGAAATGCGAGGGGGAGCACATGGCTCATGGGAGGCTCACATTAGGCGTAACCCCTTCAATAGAAGAGTGAATGAGGCTGAATGGCTGCGGCGCTTTAGCATGCCCCAAATGTTGTATATAACGGTGTTGTATATACAATTATATGATTTTTGTTTGATGATAACAACCAAATGTATATTACTACAAATGTGTTTGTAATCGTACTATTATATCACATCTCAGACAGAAATATATTATTAGTATTTAAATGGAATACTATTGCACAAGAATTAGAAATTCAAACAGTATTTTATTTAAATATAATATTTTATTTCAACATTTAAACAGTATAAATGTATAACTCCGCTATTTGTACAACACACAGTATTTCAATACATTTCACATTCTTTTTCATACACTGCTCTTCACTACAGATTCACTCACACACTCATTTGCACAAACATTTATACATTCACTCAGTTAACAGACACATACATACTGACACTCTCTCTTTCACTCTTGTTCCTGTCTTTTGTCTTCACAACTCATAGTCAGTCCAGTCGTCACCTTCTTACCTATCACATGAAACACACACACAGAGTACACTGCAATAGAAATGAAACTGAATACATGCGAATATAAATTTTATTTTTAAAATTTTATTTGCCTCAGATTTCTGGTGTGTTTCTCATCATTTTTCATGACTTTATCTGATTCTTCTATGTCTAGACAGCTTGTGATATTCATAGTGAAACACTGTAAATACCACAAGGCAGTTAGTTTGTATATCTATAGTACAGGGACAGGAAAACTGGTTTGATCGACTGCATATACACATATGCATAAAATATACACGTGTGCACTGCCTCGCCAATCAAAATACAGTCTGCAACTGAGGAGTATCCGCGTGGACCATCTCGACTTAGTGCATATATGGCCGAGGCAACAAAAAATCATGCAAGCTAAATGGTCGAGCCATGATCAAGTAAAGTCAAAGTACAAGCCATAGTGAAAGCATGGTCAAAATAATGGTGCATATCACATAACAAGGCATCATGAATGAATTGTAAATGGACAATGTAGCATGAATCTCAAATGTTCCAGTCAAAATGAAACTAGTAAGGTGACAAGGCTGTTTGTAACGATCACAATAAACCAAGAAAACACAATGGTGCATAGCAACATATTCAAATGGTCGAGCATATTATAGAAGCAAGACAAGACAATGAAAAGAAGTTCAAATTTGTGTATAATGGTCGAGTAACTCAAAATGACATTCTCAAGTTGACACATCAAAACATACCAACATGGTCAGGTCAAACATATCGTGGAAATGAAACAATTTCAGATCAGCCCAAAAGAGTGGACAAACACTTAGGATCACACTCAAATCATATGATCACAAATGGCAGATCAACTCAATGATCAAGGCAGTGATCATACAACATAAGTGAAGTGCAAAATTATATGGATGGTTCAATTTTTTCATTTAAAATGGTGAGCAACAAACTGGCCAAATACAATGCAGCATATATCATGGTGACTAGCATGAACATGTTCAAGTTGACACACTTAAGGCTATCAGCTCAGCAAGGTCATAAATAGCATGGCAGATCACTCAAGTTCAAGTGATTTTATCATGTCAGATCACAGATCAAAGTAACATAAGTATAAATGGACAAGTGACATGGTGCAGCATTACAAGATCATAACAGCCACAAGTATCAAAAGTGAACATCAGTTTCAGGTTTTTTTTAAGTGGTCAAGGCAGTTCAAAGCTACATGACATAATTAAGCATAGTTCAGAAATTAGCAACATATACACAAGTGGTGCACAAGATCATGGTGCAATGGCCAAAGCAGTAAACATGGAGCAGTTTTCAAGTTCAACAAACAAGGGGCAGTGCAGATACACACTGTGTCACATGTATGCAGTCAAAACAAGTACATGGTTGTACAAGCATGGAAAAGATGACACAAGAAGTGGTGTAGTCCAAACAGCAAATACATGTATGATGGACTATCAACAAAGTTTCAGTAATTTCAGACTAGCTCTCAAGCAATATAGATGATCAAGCAGTATAGACATGGCAAAAATAGAAAGACTTTATTTTTGAAAATCTTGTTTTTGGGCAAATATCAATTCATATATGGACAAAGGGCAAATTGCAAATTGGTTTCCAGAAATTCCTCTACACAATATTTGGCAAGATACATGCAAGACACAGAAATGGAGTGCAGAAGATTTATGAGAACCATCAGCGATCAAAAGGAGAAAGCATTTATCTATTTCCATCTTTATTCCAGAAATTGCAAACAATTTTGGACAAGAGAAGAATTTACTTTCTAGAAATCATAAGGGGAAACCTTTCAGCAATCACGCAAGTGTCATGGAACATATATGGAAAAATTCATTTTAGAAATTCGAATCATATCCTTTCAGCCTTGATCAATTGTTTTTTTGGAAACAAAAGGAAATAAAATCAATTCACAAATAATTTATTTCCATAAACCGCATAGTGAACTTTTAGTGAGGAATCATATTGAAAAAATCACGCAAGGGACTAAAATAAGATTCAACCAAGGCCAAGTTCAAAACTGTTCACAAAGTCATCCAGGTTCACAAGCTATTCGCGTTTGTAAACAAGGCAAGCTTAAAGAGGGATTCGAGCCAATCAATCAGCCAAATCATTTATTCGAATTCAGAGAATAATTATAGGGTTTGTAATCCTATTTAACACCACATCATCACAGGCATATTGATTTAAAAAAAAATCGAAAACCAAAACCACAAATTCATATAGCAACATTGAAAATTATTTTAGAGAACTCACTATTTTCGATCGCCAGAGAGAGAGTTCCCAATTGAAGATGAAGAGGAACACATCTGACTCGAACAACAGAGATTATCTTCCAGAATTTCATCAGGCAATTGACTTCAATTTGGGATTCAAAGAGAAACCCTAGAAATTTCCCAATTGCTGCCGCCATTTTTCAAAGCAAAGAGATCGGAGTAATAAAAGAAAGAAGAGTGCAACCTATTTGATATGGCTGGCTAAGTCAAGTGTTAAAGCGGATATTTATTCTCTTCTATAATCTAGGGTTTCTATTTGTTTTGTTTTTACTTGTATTTGAGTTGTAAAACAAAAGAACAGTTTCGTGAGTCTGTAAAATTCAAGGGGATCTAGTTAGGGGTTTAAGTGGAAGTTTCTAGAGTCTATAAAATCTAGGTGGTTTTCTAGTTTCGCTGTAAAACTAGACAGTTTGCTAGAGTTTGTAAAACTAGGGGAAAATCTGGTCTAGGGGATATAGGCCAGTCTACGGTTTTGAGCGTAGGGTTAGAATATGAGCTAGGGGTTCGCGGGTTTACATGGTCTTGTAAGCGGGATCTGTTCTTTCACCTAGTAGAAATCTTAAGAATGCAGCAATAGGCAGGTTTTTGCCGAAGCTGGGTATGTCTTGTGTCATTTACTTTTCTGCATTTATTTTCTGCTACATTCTGTGATCTGCGATTTATTTTAATATCCCATAAAATTTGAATAAACCCTATTCACCCCCCTCTAGGGTTAATCTAGATCCTACAAGTGGTATCAGAGGTTAGTTATTTCATTAACTCTAGAGTAATGGTGATCCCTAGTTGTCAGTCTTCCGAGGGTCAGTCCAGTCGTATTCCATATATTTTTAATGGTATAGATTTTTTAAATTAGAAATCAGAAATGGGATCCTATTTAAAATATGTTAATATTAAGTGCTGGGATATAATTTTAAATGGATATGATATGGCTGATATTGAATTTAATTCTCGTGCTACTCATATTCTATATTCTTCTCTTGATGATGACCAACATAGCCTTATCTCCCATTGTTTGACTGCGCAGGACATCTGGAGAACTCTCAACACACTGTATGGAAAATATGACAATAGCTTAAAACCCCAGAATGTCAACTCAGGTTCAGATTTATGCCTAACATGTCATGTAAATGAAATTTCAGATGGATCAGATGATGGAGAATCAACAGATGCTGAAATAGAATATTTAACATACGAAGATTTAGTTTATATGTGTGTTTATTTAACTAAATCTGCTGATAAACTCCAACTGAAAAATAAATCTTTGAAATCTAAGAATCGTGAGTTTACCAGCAAAATTGATAATTTGGAATCACAACTTGAATATTTTAAAAACTCTTCAAATTTAGATTGCAAAAATTGTTTTAAAATTGGAAACCAAGCTTGTTCATCTCAATAAAAATATTCAAAAGTTTGAAAATGAGATTCTGATCTTAACAGAGAACAAGATTGAGTTAACAAGCTCGAACAATTTTCCACAAAAGGAATTTGAAATTATTAAGACTGATATAAATTCCAAATTTGAAATTGCTGAAAAAGAAAATCTATTGAAATCCGATTTGATTTTCAAAGAGCTTGAAGCTGAAATTGAAAATTTCAAGAAATTTGAATTTGAAAATATAAAACATTTTGAATTTAAGATTGCTGAGTCCCAAGCCAAAATTAATTTGCTTAAAGATGAAAATATGGTTTTGAAATCTGATTTTCAAAGATGTAAGATCCCTAAAAATAATTATTTAGATTTAATGGAAGAAAACCATGATCTTAAAACTAAAATTCAACGACTTAAGTCAACTTTGACTAAATTTTCTGATGAAGAAAAATCTTTGAATATGTTGTTAAAAAAACAATTTTCTGTTGGAAATAAAAGTGGTCTTGGCTTCGGGAAAAATAATGTTTTTGAAATACGAAATTCAGATGATTTGAAAAATCCTTCAAACTGTTTTGGAAAGAATCGTTTTGAAAATTTGAATTCAAATAATTTCAAAGGATTCTTAAATCGAAAGCAAAATGTGAATTTGTTTGATAACAATCCATTTGAACCATTTTGGACTCCAAAAAGAAATACAATTAATTCGTGTAAGATCAAACTGATTTGGGTCCTTAAAGGTACATTAGTTGGTACAAATGGATCGTTGTACAAACAGGTTTGGGTACCAAAAGTCAGACACACAATTAGGAGTTGTTTTACAACCTTTGTTAGAATACTCGACCCTCGATACGCTTATGTACCAAAGGCTGGTTAAGGAATGACTTTTTAGAAGAATCAAAGATCGTTCCACATTTTGAAGCTATCCAGCATATGTTCCTTAGCCAAGGTTATTGAGTCAGAGATTCTGGTTTACATCGATTTCAGGTATGATATTTGAACTCACCTTTGTAAATATCCAATGTTTTTATTTTCTTTGTTTATTCCTTCTTCTACCCCTTCTATTTCTTTTTGTTTGTTTTTTGAGTTTTCACTGCTATATTTTTCTTCTCTAAGCTTACTTAACTTCAAATTGCAGAATTCATGATTTTCTGAAAATTCGCTTCAATTGAATAAAACTCTGATGTTTTAATCATTTCTAGAGCTTGAATTAAAATTTGTAAATATCTGCAATTGTTTTGAAGTTTATTTTCTATTTTTTGAATTCATAACAGTGCTGAAGCGTTTATATCATATCTTGAACACTGTTAATCTGAATTCTAAATTTTTTGAAGATCTGAAATTTTTAATGGTATTTCACACACACCTCTGCTGTTTTGAGTCTC
The DNA here is from genome assembly GCA_030737875.1 of Allium sativum. Lineage (NCBI taxonomy): Eukaryota > Viridiplantae > Streptophyta > Magnoliopsida > Asparagales > Amaryllidaceae > Allium > Allium sativum. The sequence continues at coordinate 87,664,253 of CM060926.1, read as the reverse complement.
TTCTAATTCATTTTGGAAAGGCTCAAAATATTGCACTCATTACAGCACACTGCTACTTCTCAGTTGTGATAATTTCATTAATTTTTAGATCGGCTTGTTTAGTCCTGAATTGAAAATCTTTTTGGCTTGAATCATTGTTTACATATTGGATTTCATCTTATATTCATGATCATTTTATTTGGAATTTGTCTGTTCGAAATCAACTGAAATTCCTGATATTTTGAATCTCACACACCACTTAAATTTGAAATTATTAATCTTGTGTGATTGGTTCATTATATCCCAAAACTTGACATTATTCAAGTGAATTCAAATAAATAATTTCTTCATTTTTGAATTATGAATTATCTTCCAAACTTGATGTAAATAATCTGAAATTTCTCTTATACTTGTCAGAAATACTTATGAAAATTTCTTTGAATATCTGGTCTTAAAACTCACTATTATTTCATGATTATTTGATTTGAATATTTTTTTTGTTTAAAATCATTTGAAATTTTTGATTCATTGAATCTCACACATATCTTGAATCTGAAATTTATAATCTGGTGTGACTGATTCATTGAATCTCTAGCTTTTTCATATCCCTTCAAATGATTTGAAATAAACCATATATTTAATCTTGGATCATGAACCATTCTTTGACTGTCTGAAACATCTTTGAAAATCTCCTTGACAAGTCTGCTTTGAAAATGATTTTTGTGCTGCTCAGATATTGTTTTTGAAAATATTTTTTAGTGACTGCTTGTTTTGGTATCAAATATATACCATGCTCTGATAAATGGAATTAATTTGTTTGATTGATTAATCTTGTCTGCTTAGGCTCTGTGATTAAAAATTCTTTTGTTTGAGATATCCTTGTTTGTCTCCAGTGTCATGTTAAAATCCTCATTAATAGAGACATCAAATGGTATCAGTTTAGGTGTACTGATTTTTTTTCGTGTATATATATTTTTTAATCCCCCATGTCTTGTATAGATCTTCACTTTCCTCTTGTAATTGATTTTCAATTTTAAAATTATTTATTCATTCAGAAATTGAAATCAATAGCCAAATTGAAATGTATTTATAATTCATCAAAATTATTATCAGATTTTGAAATTGTGATTAATTGTGACTGCAGTATATTTCACAACAAGAGGAGATTTTGTTTAGATTTTATGATGGTTGAACGTTTATTATAATATCTTTGAATTGGCAATTATTTCACGACCATCTCCTTCATCTATCATCATTCTACTATCCATCGTAATTTTATACTATTGTGGAGAGTTTAATATTTTTTAAAAATCATCTTGGATAAACGATGGAAATATTTGTGATAGAAATGGGACTATGTTATTATTCAGAATTAGTGATAACTAAAATTTTCAATGATCCTGGTACAGTTGAGCATATTTCATAATATGATTAATTTAGAAATTTATTTCACAAACCATTTCTATACCTACCACATTTCTATCATCCATATTGGTTTTATACGCCGAGGAGTTTTTTCTTTTGGGCTGAAAATGATAAATATAATTAATAATTAATACATAAGTGTGTCTCTAACCTCATTTAAAAATCCAAGCTCTGGTTATGCATGGTTATGAGATTACTTATATTTAAGCTGTAACCGATCTCATTTAAAAATCCAAGATCTGGTTATGCGTGGTTTGTGTGCTCTTAAAAAAAGGACTAAATTGCTAAAGAAGTTAATTTGAAATTCTCCTTGGTATATAAAAATCAGCCTATTATTCCATCTTCTAGTCTGTGAAATGTGTTATTATCTTATGATGTATTATTATTTGTTACTTGATAGCTATTGGGATTTGAGATTTTTTAATTGCGTCACTTAAATTGAATTTATAATTATAGTCCAAATCCATCACTGTTTTTGTGCTTCAATTTTATATATATATATATAAAATTATTGGAAAATAATGGGAAATCATTTTAAAACTCTCTCTATTTTTATAAATTTCATCGTGAATCAGCCATTCTCTACAATGTGAAATTTGCTTCCCGTTCTTAGAATATTATGATTTTTGTTTGATTGAGTGAGATTTATGATGACCGCTCTTTCTCTTAAGCTGAAATTTTATTTTTCAGACACTTTTCATCTATATTTTAAATTCTGTATCCTTTTGGTGATAACAAAAGGGGGAGAATGGGTTGAGATTTTGATTTATGAGTGAATATTTTATATATATTTTTACTTCTAAAATGCATTAATTTTACTCATGCATAATTATAGAGGGAGTTTCTGTCGTAGGGGGAGCTAAAAAACATGGGGAGTTCAATATTCACTGTCAAACATATTTATTGTGCTCAAAATCCTTTATTTGTTTGTCATCATCAAAAGGGGAGATTGTTGTATATAACGGTGTTGTATACACAATTATATGATTTTTGTTTGATGATAACAACCAAATATATATTACTACAAATGTATTTGTAATCGTACTGTTATATCACATCTCAAACGGGAATATAATATCAATATTTAAATGGAATACTATTGAACAAGAATTAGAAATTCAAACAGTATTTTATTTAAATATAGTATTTTATTTCAACATTTAAATAATACAAATTTATAACTCCACTATTGTACAACACACGATATTTCAATACATTTCACATTCTTTTTCATACACCGCTCTTCACTATAGATTCACTCACACATTCGTTTGTACAAACATTTATACATTCACTCAGTTAATAGACACATACATACTGACACTCTCTCTTTCACTCTTGTTCCTGTCTTTTGCCTTCACAACTCACAGTCAATCCAGTCATCACCTGCTTACCTATCACATGAAATACACATACAGTACACTACAATAGAAATTAATCTGAATACATGCGAATATAAATTTTATTTTTAAAATTTTATTTGCTTCAGATTTCTGGTGTGTTTCTCATCATTTTTCCTAACTTGATCTGATTCTTCTATGTCTAGACAGCTTGTGATATTTACAATGAAACACTATAAATACCATAAGGCATTCAGTATGTATATCTATAGTACACGGACAGGAAAACTGGTTTAATTGACTGCATATACACACATGCATAAAATATACACGTGTGCACTGCCTCGCCAATAAAAATACAGTGTGCAACTGAGGAGTAACCACGTGGACCATCTCGACTCAGTGCATATATGGCCGAGGAAACACAAAATCATTCAAGCTAAATGGTCGAGCCATGATCAAGTAAGGTCAAAGTATAAGCCATAGTGAAAGCATGGTCAAAATAATGGTGTATATCACACAACAAGGCATCATGAATGAATGGTAAATGGAAAGCGCAACATGAATCTCTAATGTGCCAGTCATAGTGAAACTAGTAAGGTGACAAGGCTGTTTGCAATGATCACAACAAACCAATAAACACAATGGTGCATAGCAACATATTCAAACGGTCGAGCATATTATAGCAGCACGCCAAGACAGCAAAAACAAGTTCAAGTTTGTATATAATGGTCGAGCAACTCAAAATGACATTCTCAAGTTGACACATCAAAACATACCAACATTGTCAGGTCAAACATATCATGGAAATGCAACAATTTCAGATCAGCCCAAAAGAGTGGACAAACACTTAGGATCACACTCAGATCAGGTGATCACAAATGGCAGATTAACTCAATGATCAAGGCAGTGATTATACAGCAAAAGAGAAGTGCAAAATTATATGCATAGTTCAGTTTTTTCATTTAAAATGGTGAACAACAAACTGATCAAATACAATGCAACATATATCAAGGTGGCTAGCATGAACATGTTCAAGTTGACACACTCAAGGCTATCAGCTCAGCAAGGTCAGAAATTACATGGCAGATCACTCAAGTTCAAGTGATTTTATCATGGCAGATCACAGATCAAAGTGACATAAGTATAAATGGACGAGTGACATGGTGTAGCATTACAAGATCATAACAGCCAGAAGTATCAAATGTGAACATCAGTTTCATTTTTTGTTAAAGTGGTCAAGCCAGTTCAAAGCTACATGACATAGTTAAGCATAGTTCAGAAATCAGCAACATATACACTAGTGGTGCACAAGATCATGGTGCAATGGCCAAGGCAATAAACATGGAGCAGCTTTCAAGTTCAACAAACAAGGGGCAGTGCAGATACACACTGTGTCACATGTATGCAGTCAAAATAAGTACATGGTGGTATAAGCACGGAACAGATGACACAGGAAGTGGTGTAGTCCAAACAACAAATACATGTATGATGGACAGTCAACAAAGTTTCAGTAATTTCAGATCAGCTCTCATGCAATATAGATGATCAAGCAGTATAGACATAGAAAAAACAGAGAGACTTTATTTTTGAAAATCTGGTTTTTGGGTAAATATCAATTCATATATGGACAAAGGGCAAATTGCAAATTGGTTTCCAGATCCTACAGCTAGGAGTGGGTAGAGAATTTCAGCCTTTTTTCTGATACTGAGAAGGGGAACTTCTTCCTTTAGGAGTTGGAATCTAATAAAGTGGGGGAATTGTGAAGTATACCTCCCACAAGGTCGCCTCCCGCTCCCCTAACCCAATAGTATAGCCTATTCTTCTTGAGTTTGCATTGATCTTTTTCTCTCTCCCATAATCCAGGGCTCATTCGTGTATATTTGATACTGATTCCCCCTGTGAAACCTACCCACTCTACACAATATTTGGCAAGATACATGCAAGGAACAGAAATGGAGTGCAGAAGATTTATGAGAACCATCAGTGATCAAAAGGAGAAAGCATTCATCTGTTTCCATCTTTATTCCAGAAATTGCAAACAATTTTGGACAAGAGAAGAATTTACGTTCCAGAAATCATAAGGGGAAACCTTTCAGCAATCATGCAAGTGTCATGGAACATATATGGAAAAATTCATTTCAGAAATTCGAATCATATCCTTTCAGTCTTGATCAATTGTTTTTCAACAACAAAAGGCAAGAAAACCAATTCACATATAATTTATTTCCATAAACCGCACAGTGAACTTTTAGGGAGAAATCATATTGAGAAAATCACGAAGGGACTCAAATAAGATTCAACAAAGGCCAAGTTCAAAATTGTTCAGAAAGTCATCCAGGTTCACAAGCTATTCACGTTTGTAAACAAGGCAATCTAAAAGAGGAATTCGAGCCAATCAATCAGCCAAATCATTTATTCGAAATTAGAGAATAATTACAGGTTTAAAATCCTATTTAACACTACATCATCATAGCCATATTGATTTAAAAAAAACGAAAACCAAAACCACAAATTCATAGAGCAACATTGAAAATTATTTTAGAGAACTCACTGTTTCCGATCATCAGCGAGAGGGTTCCCAATTGAAGACGAAGAGGAACACATCTGACTCGAGCAACAGAGATTATCTTCCAGAATTTCATTAAGCAATCAACTTCGATTTGGGTTTCAAAGAGAAACCCTAGAACTTTCCCAATAGCCGCCGCCATTTTTCAAAGCAAAGAGATCTGGAGTAACAAAAGAAAGAAGGGTGCAACCTATTCGATATGGCCATCCAAGTCAAGTGTTAAAGGGGATATTTATTCTCTTTTATAATCTAGAGTTTATATTTGTTATGTTTTTATTTGTATTTGAGTTGTAAAACAAACGAACAGTTTCTAGAGTCTGTGAAATTCTAGGGGATCCAGTTAGGGGTTTAACTGCAGTTTCTAGAGTCTGTAAAATCTAGGTGGTTTTCTAGTTTCGTATGTAAAACTAGACAGTTTGCTAAAGTCTGTAAAACAAGGGGAAAATCTGGTCTAGGGGGTATAGACCAGTCTAGGGTTTTGAGTGTAGGGTTAGAATAGGAGCGAGGGGTTCATGAGTTTACATGGTCTTGTAAGCGGAATCTGTTCATTCACCTAGTAGAAACCTTAGGAATGCAGCAGTAGGCAGAATTTTGCCGAAGCTAGGTATATCTTCTGTCATTTACTTTTTTGCATTTATTTTCTGCTGCATTCTGTGATCTATGATTTATTTTAATGTCCCGTAAAATTTGAATAAACCTTATTCACCCCCCTCTAGGGTTAATCTAGATCCAACAGCAAATGCCACTCTATGATGGCACAACGAATCCTTGCACCTTCCTAAATCGATATGAATAGCAAATGGACTCGAGCCCGGGCAATGACCCAGCCAAATGCAAATACTTCCCGGTCTTCCTATCCGGAACCGCTTTACTCTGGTTCTCTCGCCTCCCACTTGATTCCATTAACAACTTCGGGCAATTAGCGACAGAACTAGTTAAGCAATTCAGGGGTCATTTGCCGACTCCGAAGAATGCCCTCGCTCTGTCCAACCTATACCAAGTTCCCGCTGAGCCACCCAAAAGCTACCTTTCTCAATTCAACACCGCTCTCGCCGAGGTCGAAGATTCGGATCCTCGCACCATGCTCTTTCAGTTGGCAAAAGGTGTCCTCCCTACTTCATAGTTTGGGGCGTGGATCAATCGGAAGTAGCCAAAGAGCCTCGACGACTTCTATGAGAAGGCGGATTAGTACTTATGCCTAGAGGAGGCAAGACAGAACCGGCTCTCTGCCACAAGCCGTCCCAATGACCCCTAAGCGGACATCGAAAATAACAACCTTAGGGGGAGGTAGGTCGGGGAGTCACTCAATCCAAACAGGGGTGTAGGTCTCTACACGCAAAAACCAAACAGCGGTAGGCCGAGTGGTCGAAACAACGGACAAACCCATGCGGATACAGGAAAACCCGACCCTCACCGTACCTTCGAGACCTACACCTCACTGAACGAAGACTTAGAAACAATTTACTTGGAAACATACAACACTTTACCATACAAAAAGCCGCATGTTAGAGTATCAACCGACCGCGAGAAGAACACCGGGAGGTACTGTCAATGCCACAACGTGTACCAGAATGACACCAACGAGTGCCGCCAGCTTCGGGACGCAATCGAGAAGCTTATCCATGAGAAATGACTCGAACAATATGTCCAAGAACCCTTTCCTCCCGAATCAAACTCTCGGCCTTCGGCGCTGGCTCCTCCGGCGCCCGTCAAGGCAGCTCTGGGTCCATCTAATCCAAAGCGTGGGGTTGTGATCAAAACTATATGTGGTAGATTTTACCCCATACACGACGGCTTTCGCAAAATGGAGGACTATGTGAGTTCCATAAAGTATGCTACTTATGAAGCTTGCTCCGCTCTTAGCGAATCTGCCCTAGCCAAGCTACAAAAAACCGTGCGGGATGACATAGTTTTCCGCAAAAAAGATTCTACTGGGGTGGGTATCCCGACCAACGATCCACTAGTTATCACAGCTCAGATCGGTGCCGCTTCTGTCAGAAAGGAATTAATTGACTCAGGGAGCTTGGTCAACATCATCTTCAAAGATGCTTACGACCAGATGAGATTGGAAATGAATGACTTAAAGCCATGCCGCGCCGCGATCCACGGCTTTAACGGGGCCTCTTGTTCCCCTATAGGAGTGATCGACCTACCTGTGGAACTAGGCGAAGGGGACCGGAGCCGAGTCCGAATTCTCACTTTTGTGGTTATAGACATCGATCCCCCTACAATGCTTTTCTAGGGCGCCCTTTTCTCACTGAGTTTCGGGTTTGTATAGCACCATGGTCTCTCACAATGAAATTCCCAACATAGAACGGGATTGGAACAGTCAAAGGCGACCAGGTAAGCGCCAGAGAATGTTATGCAATAGAATGGAAGAACGAGCGCAACAAGGAAAAGGGCAAAGCCATGCCCACACCTTCTTACGCTAAGAATATCTCAGCATAAAAATCAGCGGTATCTGGGCCCTGGCTCAGGCATCACTGCCGTCTTCCCGATGACCTCGACCCATGGAAGAACAAAGAGCCCGAATATGAGAGGTCCACCCCAGTTGAATCCACAGAGGATGTTCCTGTCAACCTCGACGACCCGACGAGGGTGTTGAAGGTAGGACTGCAAATCCACCTCGTAATCAAAGAGGATCTTATAAATTTCCTGAAGGCCAACTTGGATTTGTTCGCATGGACTCACTCCAACATGAAAGGCATCGACCCCACTATTGCTTGTCCCTTTCTAAGCATAGACCCTACGATGCCTCCAGTCAAGCAGAAACGGCGCTTCTTGGGGCTCGAGAGGTCCAAAGCCCCTGAGGAAGAGGTAGACCGCCTACTCAACAACAACTTCATTCGCGAAGCCAACTGCTTGAGTGGGTCTCCAATCCGGTCGTGGTCAAGAAAGCCAATGGTAAATGGCGAACGTGCGTCGACTTCTCCGATTTATATAAGGCATGCCTCAAAGACAGCTTCCCGCTCCCGAAGATTGACCGACTGGTTGACTCAAATGTCGGATACCAACTAATATGTTTCATGGATGCCTATTCGGGCTACAATAAAATCCCAATGAATCTCTGTGACCAACATCATACTTCCTTTATAACGGACCTCGGACTTTACCGCTATCGTGTCATGCCTTTCGGCCTCAAGAACGCCGACATCACCTATCAACGAATGGCCAATCGTCTTTTTAAAAATCAAACCGGAAGATCTATGATGGCGTACATGGATGATATGCTAATGAAATCTAAAATATCAAGCAACCACATCCACGACCTCTCTGAAATGTTCGATGTCCTCAGCCAGTACGACATGTAACTCAACCCCTTGAAATGCTCCTTTGGAGTCACCTCAGGAAAATTCTTGGGTTTCGTTGTCAATTCTCGGGGCATCGAAGCCAATCCAGAAAAAATCCAAACTATTCAGGACATCCAAATCCCCATGGGCATCAGGGATGTCCAAAGTCTGAACGGAAAGGTCGCTGCTTCAAGTCAGTTCATCTCTAAGGCCACCAACAGGTGCATTCCTTTCTTCGATTTACTTCGAAAAGGGAAACGCAACTTCGAGTGGACCCCGGAATGCGTCTCGAAATTCAAAGGACTTCTGGATCACTTAGAGCGATTGCCCATCCTGTCCAAGCCCATATACCATGGGGACTTATACATTTATCTGGCTGTTTCTGCACAGGCAATCAGCTCAGCACTAATATGCCTCGAAGATCGCATCCAACGGCCCGTCTACTATATCAGCAAGCGGCTGACGGGGGCAGAGAAGAATTATCCGAAGCTGGAAAAGCTGGCACTCTGCTTGTTGATTTCCTCTCGAAAGCTCCGACCATACTTCCAGTCTCATCCCATAAAAGTTTTCACCGACTAACCGCTACGTTTGGTCCTACAACGGTCCGAAGCATCTGGCCGGCTACTGAAATGGAGTATGTAGCTAAGCCAGTTCGAGATTATATTCATCCCCCGACGAGCCATCCTCGACCAAGATCTCGCAGATTTCATCGTGGAATTCACTTCCCTTGAGGAGGCTCCTATGGAGAACACTGGTGCTCTCGACGCCCAATGGAAATTGTTCGTGGACGGCTCCTCTAACCAAAATTGCTCCAGGGCTGGAGTCGTCCTCCTCACCCCTAAAGAAAGCCCAATATATTATGTGTTAAGACTAAATTTCCCTACTACCAACAACAACGCGGAATATGAGGCCTTGATTTCCGGGATTAGAGCGATCGAACTCAAGCTAGAGACCATCCAAATCTTCTCCGATTCCCAGCTTATTGTTCGTCAAGTGCGAGGAGAGTATCAAGCGGAAGAGGGACGACTTGCCCTATACTTGGGCTGGGTTCAGGAGCTACTCACCCACTTCGACCATTTTGTCATCACCCATGTCCCCCGAGAGCAAAATGAGAAAGCAGATTCCCTCTCCAAGATGGCAAGCTCTGATGTTCCGCAACTTAATGGGTTCGCCCCAGTTGAAGTGCTCAACTCTCCGAGCATCAAGCAAGGACAAGCTGGTATGGTCATGAATACCGAACCCGAGCCTGAGCCCGAGTCATGGATGACACCAATTAGGAATTACCTACAACACGGGACTCTACCAAAGCACTACAAAGAAAGGCGGGCGCTCAATCGCCAATCAACTCGGTACCTTCTTATGGATGGAGTGCTTTATCGTAGGGGTTTTTCTGTCCCCTTGGTCTAACGCGCAGCCCATGGCGACGTCCTCCGAGTGCTGAGCAATGTGCATGAAGGCGAATGTGGTGACCACACTGATGGGCAAAGTCTGTCCATAAAACTACTCAGACATGGTTATTATTGACCCATGCTTGACTAGGACGCTGCGGACTACTCCCGCAAGTGTGATAAATGCCAGCGCTTCTCCAGAATCCCAAGAGCCCCGCCTACCGAATTGTCTCAAATGGTCATTCACCATGTGGGGAATCGACATCATCGGAACTCTTCTAATGGCTAGAGGCGGGGCATGATACACCGTCGTTGCGGTGGATTACTTCACCAAGTAGGCAAAAGCTGAAGCCCTCGCCACCATAACCACGAAGAAGATGATCAACTTTATTGTCTGCAATATCATTACCCACTATAGGGTTCCCCAAGCTATCATCTTCGACAACGACACTCAGTTTGAGAGCGCCGAGTTCAAAGCCTTCTGTTAGCGCCATAGCATCGAAAAAAGATTTTCAGCGGTGGCTCACCCCCACGCTAACGGGCAAGTCGAGGCGGTTAATAAAGACCTCAAATCCATCATCAAGAAGTGTTTGGAAAAGGCTGGGAGCATGTGGAAAACGTACTTCCTTTAGCCCTATGGGCCTACCGGGCTACCCATAAGACAACAACCGGTCATACTCCTTTCGCCCTCACATACAGATCCGAAGCCGTCATTCCCATTGAGCTCAAGCTTCAATCCCATCGAGTTACGTACTTCAATCCAAGGACAAACCAAGACCTACTTTTGGGATCACTCGACTTGTTGGAAGAAAAGAGGAATGAGACCGATCTCAAAACTGCTGCCCAACGACAACGAGTAGCCCTATACTTCAATTCCAGGGTTCGACATAAGGACCTCAACATCGACGACCTCGTCCTAAAGCGGGTTTTCCCCCGCCAACAGGCCTCGCACCTCAGTGGGAAGGCCCGTACTCCATACAACGAAAGCTTAGCGTTGGAACTTTCAAACTCGCCACCGTCGATAGAGCTGAACTCCCAAGGGCACGGAACAACGAACATCTCCGCCGCTACTTTACATAACTCAGTTCACGGTTGTTTACACTTTCCAACAATGTTTTATTTTCTAGAAATCCAAGGCATTGTAAAGGCTACTACTGCCAAAGTTATTAGTGAAAATGATGTTCAGTTCCCTATCTCATTGTTGTTTACTTCTCACGTGATGTGTCTTGTTAGTCATGACAACCGGCGTAAATCAAACATACGATCGCGGTATCGGCACCCCGGGCACCGTCTCCCCTTCATCCATTAGACTCTCATAAAGTGCTACGTCCCGGAAAAAGTCGATCTTGGTTATCCGATATACAACACATATCGAACATCCAAGGATCGAAAATATCGGTAGTTAATGAAAGAAGTTAGAGGGTGAGGATAGATATGATAGAAACTTAGAATAGAAGAAGAAGAAGATACAATATCGGAGTAACACGAATCCCACAGCGGAACGAACAACAGATAATAGATAACATATCCTTGAAATAAAATCAGTATATGTATACAATAACATTATCAGAGTACAACACTTACAACACAGCGGAAATAAACAACAGCTATATAATCCTGAAGTCTCCTGCCCAAGCTCTTCAAGTATCTGTAAATCCCGACTACTTGACTGCCCGTACAAAATTTGGCACCCAAGAGTTTAGGGAAAACAAAACAAAATAAACTCTGGGTCAGTCATGGGACTGGTGTGAGTAAAATAGTTTGAACAAGTAAACGATATCTCATAAGACCACGCCGTATAACAGAATGGGTTTTTCCCTTATGAGAATCCAAAATAAACTTTATATCAAACTTATTGATATTATAATAGTGTCTATCAACCATAATATAATAATCATCTAGTAGAAACGCTTTCATCTCACGTTCTACATATATAGTATAAAATCAAAACCGCAAGCACGTATTGGGTAATGGGTTTCCAACTATGACAAGGTATGGAACCACCTTTCGCTAGTGTACCTCTAGAGAGGAATACACTGGGTTCAACAAGAACATCTTGCAACCCGGCCACACATGACCGACCAATCATTTCGCTTGAGTGTATCGAATGTATATCACCAACGGTTGGGATCAGCAACCGTTTCCCGAATGGGACAGCATCGACAATAGATTTTTAGTAGTAAATGAAACTCTAGATCAGGTGATTATACACCCTAATAGGTGCGACCTACATAGCCATGCTGCCTGCCCGATTTTTTTCATTTCCCGTTTGTGAGGCTATAGGCCATGCTTATCTCTGACAGATCACACATTTATACACTTTGAATGTCACATCGTCATACCCGCCAAATCACAAATTGGTTTCCCCAAAAATACCACGGGTATACATCTAAGAGAAACGAATTCCTCTGCCACCAAACGTAAATACGTTTGAAGATATCAACTTACGCGATCTATTAAATATACTCTATCAGACTTTCTTCCATACAAGTTGTCCTGGGACTGGACTAACCGAAGAAACTGTTCAGTACATCCATCTTAGGCAATCTTTACCTAAGATTTATACAACAGCTCTTGCACTTTACTCCGTCTTCAATTATTTTTGGCATATATGATTCACAACGCTTATGCCAATACGGAGTGGTTCTTCGAATAATAATCCAACCGGTCTCTCCATATTAACAACGTTAAAATGGTCAAAAACTTCGATAGTCGGTGAGTTAACTATCGAAGAAAAACATGTGTGCAAACAACGATCTTATTTCCAGATGGAAATTACATCGATCAATCACCAATCAACTTTTATCCTTTAAATTAATTTATCATTAATTGATTTCATTTGTCATTTCTTGTTTCCATATATTCAACATTTCTTATTTTCTCAATTTAGAAACTATATGATATTAACACTGGAAAACATTTCCATTTCTTGTTTTCTATATTAGAAAACATTTCTGATTCTTGTTTGGAAAACATTTCCAAAACTCTTACATTGGACTTAGACAGATGTTTAAACAAACCATCGCTATGCCAACTCAAACCATTACACTTATTAACTAAATTTACTTAACCATCCTTTACTATCAAACCTTAGCCCTTTCCTTAGTTAAGAAGGAAGTCAATCAAGTTGGGGTATAATTACCTCTCAGACCTTAATTGAACAACGTTTTAACTTTGGAACAGACCAAGTTTATCTTTTAAACCTTTAACAAACTTCCTTACGTAACTCTCTTTCGAATAATCTCTATTCGATAACTCCTTCCTTCGAATAACTATATTCGATAATCTCTCTTATGAATAACTAGATTCGAAAACCTTTCTTCGAATAAACTATATTCGATTAACTCTATTCAATTAACTCTTATCAATTAACTCTATTGGATTAACTCTTTTTGATTTAACTCTGATTGATTAACTCTTTTTGATTAACTCTTTTCACTTAACTCCTTTCGAACAATTATATTCGATAACTCCTTTAATTCTATTCGAATAAAATATATTCGATTAACAATTTTTAATTCTATTCGAATAAACTATATTCGATTAACTCTTTTAATTCTATTCGAATAAACTATATTTGATAACTCCTCCCTTCGAATAACTAGATTCGATAACTCCTTTCGAATAACTAATATTCGATTAACTCACTTTGAATAACCAATATTCGATAACTCTTCTCGAATGAACTATATTCGATTACTCTTCTCGAATAAACTATATTCGATTACTCTTCTCGAATAAACTATATTCGATCACTCTTCTTCAAATAAATAATATTTGATTACTCTTCTTCGAATATATTATATTTGATTACTCTTCTTCGAATAAATTATATTCGATTACTCTACTCGATTTACTCCATTTGAATAACTTTAACTGGTTAACTCTAACTCTAACTGATTAACTCTAACTGATTAATTCTAACTGATTAATTCTAACTGATTAACTCTAACTGATTAATTCTAACCGATTAACTCTGACTGATTAACTCTGACTGGTTAACTCTAACTGATTAATTCTAACTGATTAATTCTAACTGATTAATTGTAACTGATTAATTGTAACTGATTAATTCTAACTGATTTACTCTAACTGGTTAATTCTAACTGATTTACTCTAACTGATTAATTCTAACTGATTAATTCTAACTGATTTGCTCTATTCGATTAACTCTAAACGTATAACTAATATTCGATTAACTCGTTTCGAATAACTAATATTCGATTACTCCTTTCAAATAACTAATATTCGATAACTACTTTCGAATAACTAATATTCGATAATTCTTTCTTCGAATAAACTATATTCGAATAACTCTAATCCGACTAACTCTATTTATTTTCTAAATAAACATTTCCTTTTTAATTCTATTTGTAAATGTTTTACAAATATTTCCTTTCCACTTCTGTTTGTAAATGGTATACATATACTCCCTTTTCTATTCTATTTGTAAATGGTTTACAAATATCTTCTTTTCAAATCTATTTGTAAATGTTTTACAAATATTTCTCTTTTCAATTCTATTTGTAAATGTTTTACAAATATTTCTCTTTCTATTTTATTTGTAAATGTTTTACAAATATTTCTCTTTTTCAAATCTATTTGTTTTACAAATAATTTCCTTTATAAAATCCCTTGATTTTATAAATACTCCTTTATATAAAATCCTTTGATTTTATAAATATTCTATTTCAATATACAATTTGAAATCTTCCTTCTATATAAAATCTTTCGATTTTATATAATATTTTATTTCAATATAGTTATTGAAATTTTCCTTTTTCATCCCAGGGTTTTCTTACAGTATTTAAAATACCAAACAACAGTGATCGATATCATTCAAACACACATAATCAACAACAGATTATATATCACATCATATATCACAATATATGAAAAACAGTAAAATAAATGTTGAGGAATCCAGTTGGATTCCTCTAACCTGTTTCCCTGTATCACAGATGTTAAACAGTATAATTAACGTCAATTTCATTTCAATATGAAATATTCTGCTAAACAAAATCAACATTTGATTAATGATTTATATATATATATATATATCGTTATCTATGATTTCGACCAATACACAAGCAATTCAACCAAACAGTTAACACACAACAATCAACAGATAATTATCAGTTCTAAGAATATGTTATAAAATATAACTGTTCAGAGTTGGTGAGTTTTACTCACATTGGACTGTTATCGTTAAAAACGATTAACTGTCTTTGATTCAGACGGACAAATTATTTTGCAATAAATTGTAATGATCTTCTATTCACTCTCCGTCAGTTCCATCGTGTAGCGCTCGTCCATACGATCCCAATGGATCTGACTGTTCGCCATTCTGATAACGTATGATAAAGTTACGATATTTAGAAGTTAATATACATTAAATCAAATATAATCTTAGTTAATTAAATCCATTTGGGCTTTAACCTTTCCTTGTCCGGCCCATTTCAGCCCAACTATACCCTCAAAACCCCCGAGCCCGTGTCTTCTCCTCCTCCTCCAATTTGCCGCACGCTCCAGACCTTTACCAAACCCACGGCCGTGTTTTATTGAAGACCCAAACTCCTCCATCTCTTCACCGATCAACCAATGGTCACGGCCGTTGAACTCCTCATCTCAAACTCCTTCTCCCTGTCCCCACTTTGAAGCACTCGCATCCACCATGCCACTCGCGACACCGGAACAGTACCGACATTAACCACCACTGATTATGCCCAAACTCGCCACACAAGTGCTAAACGACCTCACTAATCCAATGCTCATACCCAGTTCGAGGATTAATGTCTCAATTTCCAACGATTCCGAACCCTAATTCTAAGAACCGACGCTGTTAGTAAACAGCAAGCCCAAAAAATGAATCGTAGGCCACAAAAATGTATGGAAAAGAAAGAGCAAGTAATGAGAATCTTGAGTATACAAGCCTTTGATTTTATTTCTTTCTCATTAATTTTTAAAAGATTTAAGAAGGTCATCAATTTGGTTTTCCTCAAGAAAAATAGTGGCAGCTTCATTTTGTTAAATGTGAAAAATGATCTTAGGGTTTAGAAATTTTAAAGGGGTATATATAGGATATTTTAATATTCTATTATTATATTAATTTATTCTCCAACGCTGCTTGTATTTGTCTTTAAAAAATCCTGTGACCACATACGATACCCAAAAATCACGAAAATGGTCATGTAGCTACAGTTCGACATTACGAACCCAACGAAACTGGTTTCGTCGAATTCCTACTTCGTTTTCTCACACAGCATATTTTTAATGGTCGAATTATCAACTGTTTTTCACATTAAAATCCCGTATGGCCACATACTGACTCTAAAAATCACGAAAATTGAAATCTAGCAATAATTTAATACTGTGGATCCAACAAAATTAGTTTCGTCGAATTCTAAGGTCATTTGTAAAACTGGCTATTTTTAAAGCTCTAAATTACCCTTTTAAATATATAAATATATTTAAAAACAATTAAATTTAATATTTAAAAATAAATATTATCGTATATATTCACAATAGAATATCATACAGCTCCACTGGGATTTGCAACTCGATATTCAAATCCCGGTTGAATCGATATTCAAATTTATATTGAAATTCATTTTATGTATCGTTATAAATTATAAAGGAATTCCGTAGCGACTTTTCTAAATTTTGATTTGGACATAAATCAAAATCTACACAATGAAATCCCGATTTTTCTCTTCCACTAAAAAAATATACTTCACCAGCTCCGAACGTTTCTTGTTTCACGGAAATCCGATTTAAAACAGATCTTGTATATTCAGTTGAAGTTTGAATCACCAAATAGCGAACTGTCGCGCCATTTGGGGCTCGATTTTAATTATGATATAATTATACGTTCAAACTGTTGTTCAAATAATATATTCGTCATTCTAATTCAATTCTAAGTTGAATTTAATACTTTGAATTGTCCAGTTCACATTATATTGTCAATTCACTATTTCTGACTATTTCAGAAATTATATATATTATTTAATTATTATATTAATTAAATACTCACTATAATTTAATTAGACAACCATTTTCACCATTTAAATAATTAAATTAATTAATTATTATCCGTATAAATACGGGTCGTTAGATTCTTCCCCCTTAAAATAATTTCGTCCTCGAAATTGCTAAGGTAGAAAACAAACCCTATTGACTGGTTAAAAATTATTTTTACTTCTTTAACTTCAGTTTCAAGTGAACCAATTTAATTTCAATTAAATTATTAATTCATTTCTTACCAACGAAAATTTCCAAAAATCCTGAAAATTTTCTAACACCTTAACCTTTCGAAAAATTTCGCCAACACCTCCTTTGTACTGGTCAATTGCTCAAACTCTAACTCGCCTCCCTAGGCCTTCTTCAACCCAAAATAAAATCAAACAGCCAAGCGGCTTGCCAAATTCGGCTCATCAAATCTCAAACCCATATATAATATAAACTTGTACCTTTTTGTCAGGCATATCATTATATTCTTTGCATCTACTACTAATTCAGCATATACCAATGTTATCACAATTAAACTCCAATCACTTTTATATCCAACACAACCATTCGCTTATCCAAGCCGAATTCCATTTCAAATTCGAGTTTCAAATTCCAAACTCTTAACTTATCATCTCAATTCCATTCCAGATTATTTTCTAATCAAATCCAATTTTATTTATCTTGGTTCAAGTTAAATTCTAATTTACTTATTTATCTTTACCATCTCGATTTATTTAACTTAACAAGTTAAATTTATTTCTAGAATTTAAATTCCTGGATTTATTTCAAATAAATTTGAAATCATAATACCAATTCAAAACCTTTGAATTTCTAACCAACTTGTTTCCTCAGAACAATTCAAAAACATAATCTTGGTAGTAATCCATCCCTTAGAAACTCGAAAATGAAAACCGATGATGTCTAGATCATTATCGGAATCTATTTCCGGCTATCGTAGCGAGTTCAATATTATAACCAATTTCAAAACCATTTCTAAACATTTCTATTTTGAAATCTTTTCAAAATATCATTCTCAATGCTTGTAAAACAATTTAAATTCTCCTAGGATTTTAAAATTCTCTTATAATTAATCCAAATTCATTTACAAACACTTTTCAAATTTCCAGGGTTTAATTTCAATTCTGATTTAAATTCAGATTCAGTTCATCTTGATTTCATATATTACATTTATATGAATTTTGATTGGTTATTTACATAACCATTTAATTTATAATCTTACTCAATTATAATAACAACCAATATATCCAATATATTATAATCATTTCAATATAAATCATTCTTTTATATCAAATAAAATTTTGGGTGAAATTATTTCATTTACCCTGTTTTCAAAATATATCGTGTCGACCCATTGTATTCGAGTGTTTATTAACTCCTATCGATATAGTGGATCAAACTGATCGACTAGAACTCATAAACAACTCAATCAACAAATCTCCATAATATAAATCACTTTTATATCAAATAACAAATACGTTCACTCGTATATATAACTCAACTCAATCTAGGGTATTGCTAACCCTATCTCTACAGAGTCACGCCACAAATCCAAGGTAGTTCACTTAATCTTAAGCTCTGATACCAACTGTAACGTCCCGGAAAAAGTCGATCTTGGTTATCTGATATACAACACTTATCGAACATCCAAGGATCGAAAATACTGGTAGTTAATGAAAGAAGTTAGAGGGTGAGGATAGATAAGATAGAAACTTAGAATAGAAGAAGAAGAAGATACAACATCGGAATAACATGAATCTCACAGCGGAACGAACAACATATAATAAATAACATATCCCTGAAAAAAAATCAGTATATGTATACAGTAACATTATCAGAGTACAACACTTACAACACAGCAGAAATAAACAACAGCTATATAATCCTAAAGTCTCCTGCCCCAGCTCTTCAAGTATCTGTAAATCCCGACTACTTGACTGTCGGTACAAAATTGGGCACTCAAGAGTTTAGGGAAAACAAAACAAAATAAACTCCAGGTAAGTCATGGGACTGGTGTAAGTAAAACAGTTTAAAACAGTTTGAACAAGTAAACGATATCTCATAAGACCACGCTGTATAACGGAACGGGTTTTCCCCTAATGAGAATCCAAAATAAACTTTATATCAAACTCAGTGATATTATAATAGTGTCTATCAACCACTATATAATAATCATCTAGCATAAACGCTTTCATCACACGTTCTACATATATAGTACAAAATCAAAACCGCAAGCACGTATTGGGTAATGGGTTTCAAACTATGACAAGGTATGGAACCACCTTTCGCTAGTGCACCTCTAGAGAGGAATACACTGGGTTCAACAAGAACATCTTGCAACCCGGCCAGACATGACCGACCACTCATTTCGCTTGAGTGTATCGAATGTATATCACCAACGGTTGGGACCAGCAACCGTTTCCCGAATGGGACAACATCGACAATAGATTTTTAGAAGTAAATGAAACTCTAGATCAGGTGATTATACACCCTAATAGGTGTGACCTACATATCCATGCTCCATGCCTGATTTTTGTCATTTCCCAGTTGTGAGGCTAGAGGCCACACTTATCTCTGACAGATCACACATTTATTCACTTCGAATGTCACATCGTCATACCCGCCAAATCAAAAATTGATTTCCCCAAAAATACCACGGGTATACAGCTAAGAGAAACAAATCCCTCCGCCACCAAACGTAAATACGTTTGAAGAGATCAACTTATCCATCTATTAAATATACTCTGTCAGACTTTCTTCCATACAAGTTGTCCTGGGACTGCACAAACCGAAGGCACTATTCAGTACATCCATCTTAGGCAATCTTTACCTAAGATTTATACAACAGCCCTTGCACTTTACTCCGTCTTCAATTATCTTTGGCATATATGATTCGCAACGCTTATGCCAATACAGACTGGTTCTTCGGATAATAATCCAAACGGTCTCTCCATATTAACAACGTTAAAATGGTCAAAAACTTCGATAGTCGGTGAGTTAACTATCGAAGAAAAACACGTGTGCAAACAACGATCTTATTTCCAGATGGAAATTACATCGATCAATCACCAATCAACTTTTATCCTTTAAATTAATTTATCATTAATTTATTTCATTTGTCATTTCCTATTTCCATATATTCAACATTTCTTATTTTCTCAATTTAGAAAATATATGTTATTAACACTGGAAAACATTTTGTAACAACCCTGAATTTGGGGCCAATTTGAAAATTTCATTTTAGAGATTTTAAGGGTGATTAAATATTTGGAATAAATTATTTGAAATAAAAACTACTAGAAATTTGTTTTAATTGAATTTAATACGGATATATTTAATTTAATTATAAAAGAATTTGAAATAGCACGGTAGTTTGAAAAGTCAAATCTGAACTTTGACTGACTGTATAGGACGTAGGATAAATCGGATTTTGGTGAAACCAAAAATATTTAAATTTGTTAATGAATATCTTTCTAACGAATCTGAAAAATCGAAGTTTCATAGCGGGAATCAAAAGTTATAGCCAAATGAATTTTCAAAAAGGTCGCTATAGAGAATATATCGCCCTTGAAAATAGACATTTTGTATACGACCTCGGAATTCGACGAAACCACTTATTCCGGGATGTCAAATTATTGCTAGGTTTCAAATTTCATAATTTTTGAAGTTAATATGTGAGTGTGGCAAAGGAAAATGTGTTTTGGTCAATTACAGTTAATTGGATCGACCAGAAAATGGCCATTTTTCAAACGGTCACAGAATCTGACGAAATTAATTTTGTTAAGACCATATCGTCAAACCAAAACCAGAAATAATTTTTCTGGATTTTTCTGAGTTCGTATGTGACCCCGGTAGATTAAAAAGTATGTTCGAACTAATATTAAAAAGATTTATTTTAGAAATAAAAGAAACATGCTGTAAACTTCAAAATTAGACTTCGACACTAGTGCCATTGCGTTCAGAAGACGTCAAAACCTATTGTTCAACAGTCGTTGGGCTCCGTTTGGTGGTCGGACGAAAAAATCTAATTTCTGGAATTAATTAAATTAAAAATAAAAAGGAAATACCCTTGGATACACGTATAAATACTATGCTACAGTACTCCTTCTTCCCGATTCCCTGAAACCCATAGTCGCCTACCCTTTCTAAACTTCTCTCTTCTTTTTCTTCAAATCCATGGAGAATTAACATATGCCCTTTTGGACTTTTTTGAAGCTCTCATCAATCTCTTCGATCCTGTACCAAAACCGGAACCTCTCATCACCCGTAGCCGCCGCCCCGACCACCTGAACCCGCCGCCTTCTTCCCTCCGCCGGGCCCACCACGCTGCGTCACACCCCACCCCCTTCCTGGCGCACGTGCGCCACTCCAAGCCGGTCCATCTCCAACAAACCGCTCCTCAAACCATTGACTGTATCTGCTGAAAATCGAATTCAAAGATTTGAACAAAAACTGAATATTAAGGTATGAACAACTCAGCTTTTGCCACGCTTAATTTTGTCACAGCAACAGTTGTTAAAAGTTGTTTTCTAATTTATACATATGAACTTCAAATTGAAATCTTTCAGATCCGAAACCGCCATGACTTTGAACACGTGATCTGATCGAGTTCGAACCTTCATTTCAAATCCAAGCAAAGTGAGAATTTATTTTTAATTAATTTAATTATTATTCTTGCGTTATGTGAAGTTTGAATGGCAAATATAAATGGATCTGCGATGGATGTTATTCTAAGTTATGGATCTGAGTTGTTTGTGATGTTATGATATTAGATCTGAAAATTTAAGTGTTACATCTGAGTTTGGTGATTTATTATGATCATTTATTTGTTAATCTTGTCAATCATGGTTTGTTGATATTCACGGACCATATGTCTACATGTAAGAACACACCCATAGTTATTCTCAGAATTGAACTAGAACTCTCAACTCGAGATTAACTTCATGTTATTAATTCGATTTGATCCCTTTTATTATTTAAAATATTGTTTGTGGTTGGGTTGGACATGAAATATTGGACACGAAATATTGGACATAAAATTAAAATAAGAATTACATTTTTTTAATGTAATTAGAAAAAAAATGAATTTACATTATAAAATTAGAATTACATTTTTTATGTAATTAAAAAAAGTGAATTTGCATTGCAAATAAAGAATTACATTTTTTTATGTAATTAAGATAAGAATTTACATTGGAAATAAAAAATTACATTTTTATATGTATTTAGAAAAGTGAATTTACATTGTAAAATAAAGAATACCTTTTATATGTAATTAGAAATGACAATTTACACCGTAAGTTAAAAAGTACATTTTTATATATAATTAGAAATGAGAATTTACATTATGATTAAAAATTACATTTTATATGTAATTAGAGAAGAGGAATTCACAATGTAAATAAATTTACATTTTTATATGTAGATTAAAAGTAGGAAATTACACTGTAATTAAATTTACATTTTTATATGTAGATTAAAAGTAGGAATTTGCACTGTAATTAAATTTACATTTTATATGTAGATTAAAAGTAGGAAATTGCACCGTAATTAAATTTACATTTTTATATGTAGATTAAAAGTAGGAATTTGACATGTAATGCAAATTACATTTTTAATGTAGTTAAAAGTAGGATTTTATATTGTAAGTTAAGAGACAAATCAAAAGATAGAAATTTACACTGTTAATTTGCATTTTTAATGTAATTACAAAGAGAGTTTTATAGTGTGATGTAAGGGATGAAATTTACATTTCTAACGTAAATTAAAGAATAAGGGAAAATTTGGACTTTGAATTATAATTTAGATTTTTAACGTAAATAAAGGGGAAAAAGAATGTATTTAAGATGTTGAAATATTGTCTTCATTTTAAATGAATTAAAATTTAATGGAGATCGGTAGTTGTTTAATTCGTTGTTAAATCGAATGACGTTATTGAGGTTGAACGATTATATATATATATATATATATATATATATATATATATATATATAAGTATAATTAAAATTAATCGAATCGAGCGCGGTAGTTCGCATTTTGAAATCGTATCTTTAAACGACTGTACCAAAAGATCCAACCGTCGGAATTTCCCAAAACTGAAACCGTTAGGACCATCTTGGGAAGATCTTTCCAATGATATAAACTACGTTAAGATCCAACGGTAAGATTTTGAGAAATGTGAAATTCAAAATTGGTTGAAAGCAGCACCATAGTCGCCCATTGACTCGAGGCGTCGTTATATAAAATTTAACTATTTTAAATAATTAAAATAGGAATTAATCATTATAAAATGATATTAACGAATAGTAAGGATTTTAAATATGTATATATATACGAGAATTATTTGGAAAGTCCAAGTTTCTCACATTCCAAATAATCAAACGACACTAAGAATCGAAGTGTGAAGACGACATATGAAGACCGTGAATCTTCCATCGAGAGGACAACGATCGAGGCCCTAATTTGATTTGCTCCCAAAATCAAGGGTCATGGTCATTGCCCAAACGAACATGTTGATTTCACGGGTTTGGTTTTCGCTCAGATCCAGAGCATAAGCTAATAAATGGATTGTGTGTCTGACATCGTACTCCGTTAAATATCATGTTATTAATTTTCTGTCGAAGGTACGAATGATTGGTGGCAGAGAATTCATTCTCTTGCTTAACACCCTTTCGGATATTTTTGCAAAGGATTGGTAGTGTGATATGGAGTGACAGTGTGGCATACTAAGATGCAACGATCAAGGTTTCTTGTTGAAAAGCAGAACCTTGTGGTGACGATCAATGCACAGCTTGAATAAGCATAGCTTTGTGTATTACGTAACTTCACGAGCCTCACAACACGATGGAGTCTAAAACGGGAGAAGGGAACGCAGGGAGAGCAACACGTTTCTTTCTAGCTAGAAGTAGTGTCGGTGCTTAAACTGGCTGATATTTTACTTATGTGGATGATGGAATGAGGCGCCTCGGATGATAGGTCCTATAGGATCGGGAAACGTGTGTTCAGGAATTGCCAATCCACGAAGCTGTATGTGTGGACCGGCCTTGCAGGATCCAAGGGTTCTCTGCGGGGAATCCTGAGACATTAGCTAGAGTGTCTCGAATCGGTAAGGAGCTCCTCCCTAGCCTTGACTCATGATGGAAACCAAATTCCAAATACGACCCTATGAATTTGATTGTATTACTAGTATGGAGGCATAGTAGTATGGGGTACTATGTTTCCTAGGATTGATACATTTATTTTGAAATGTTTTTATATACACTAATGATAATATTAGAATCGTATTTACCGTATTTAGCATGTTTAATCACCATAAGGTAAAACCCTATCCTTTGGTTTGCGTTGCATTGTGTGATGGGACTTGGGTCTTATGGTGATTCCATTTTTCTCAAAAGCATAATGTTGTTTTACGATTTACTTATCGTTTGTTCTGCCACTTTAAATCATGCACGACAATCTATTGAAATAAACCCGTTCCGCGTTAGCGGCGTGGTCTTTGGATTTCCCTTATTACTAGTAGTTAAATTAGTTAAGAATTCTCATACCAGTCCTATGACTGACCTATAGTTTGTTTTCACTTTTGCAAACTCGGGTGCCCTCTTTTCCACACGGGCAACCAAGTAACAGGTTTGGCTTTCTTTGGAGTTGCTGTCTTTGGAGCTTTCTTTGTGTTGCTTACTTAGAGGTGCTTATGTTAGACCACGAAGACTATCTATCTTTTATCTTTTGTTTACATTTTATCTTTAGACTCTGAAACATCTAGACTTATTTTATTTTCAAGTTGTACTAGTTAGAGCTTGAAACTTATTTCCTTTTGCTGAAGCTTGATGTAATAATTTAGAACTCTGTGACTGTGGGATTCTGTGTTTGATGACATTCATATTCCGCTGCTATGATGTTGTTATTCTATAGTTTTCCCTTGCTATGTTGTATCTGTGATCTGTATTGTTATATTTATGTTGTATTCCAAATGATTATTCCTTACTTTCATTCCGTGGAAGTTTGGGGTCGTCACAGTTGGTATCAGAGCTTTGGTTAAACTTAGCTTTGGAATATAACATATTCGTAATAATTCGTTTACATAGAATCACAATATTCTATGGCGAACAGTTCATTAGAGTTACATAATAGTCAGTCATTTTATCGCCGTCCTTTTTCCATCCTTTTGTCTATATAATTTCTTAAAATCACCATTACAGTTGTTCTGAATCTTTCCTGGATCGTGCAGAACTAACTAAAAATGAGTACTGCTGTCGCTAGAGCCGCTAGAGCTAGAGCAAGGAGGCAAAATATTACTGAAACTGAGGAGGCCACAGTTCAACAGCCACCACCACCACCGCAGCCCTTTGACTTGGATAAGGTAGCGAAGAAGTTTAAGAATTTAGATGGAGTTCCTTTCACAGGTACGGAGGCCGTAACACAGACTCGGGCATGGCTTAAAAATTGTGAAAAGATATTTAGAGCGCTAGAACTAGAAGATCAAAGGAAGAGATTTACGGCTTCATGGATGCTCCAAGGCGAAGCACAACTTTGGTGGGAAGAGGTCAATATAGGAGGAGGTGAAGAAAATATGACTTGGACCAGTTTTAAAGAGCTATTTAATGAAAAGTACGTTCCCAGGTAAGAAGTGGAAAGACTGCATGATGAGTTCGCCAACTTGAAGCAAGGCGACAAAACTATCTCAGGGTATGTAAGAATATTTGAAGACCTCTCTCGCTATGCCCCGGAATTGATTCAGGATGATTTTCAAAAGAACAAGAGGTTCATTAATGGACTTGCTAGGAAGTACACTGACAGGGTTACTGCTCACATTGACCTTCCTTTCAATAAGCTGATTGAGTTTTCTTTTCGCTACGAGGAGAACGACAAAAGAGTTTCACAATAAGATAGAGAAAGATGCTTGGCCAACAACAATAAAAGGAAGCAAGCCGAAAAGAAGAATGAAGGAAGCGGTTCTGGAGCTGCTAAAACCCTTGATAAGGCAAAGGTGCAATGCTACAACTGCCAGAAGTTTGGACACTACAGCAAGGATTGCAGAAATCCAAAGAAGGCCAGAAGTGATGACATAAAGAATGCTATAACTGCCACAAAAAGGGTCAAATCAAGCCTAATTGTCCATTGTTGAAAGGAGCTCAGATTGCACATGTGTACGAGGGGGCAAGTGCACCATCTTCTTCCGCACCTACTTCTTCTGAAGGAGCAGGTAAGCCTGATGTTTTAGGTGGTACAATTTCTGTTAAAAACATTCCTGTTACTGCTTTATTTGATACGGGTGCCTCAAGGAGCTTTATTTCTAGCAACACGGTCAAGAAATTGAAATTAAAACCAAGAAGCCTTAAAGAGCCAATTAATGTTCATAATCGTGTAGGATGTTCTATCGTCCTTGATTTATACTGTAGGGTGCCTATTTCCTACTCTTACTTTCAGTTTCCTTTTGACTTGACTATTATGAATTTTTCCGAGTTTGATATCATCCTTGGTCTAGATTGGCTAACAAAATTTGATGTCGAAGTAAGATGTGCGGATAGAATAGTTGAAATCAAAACAAAGTTTGGAGATATTATTTCTATACCTTGCCATGGTTCAAAATCTAATAGAAAGGCATTTTGGTCTTCTCTGGAGATCACTCCTATTTCTTTAGAAAATATTCCCGTGGTCAAAAATTACGCGGATGTATTTGAAGAAGTAGTCAGCTTACCCCCGCGAAGGGAAATCGATTTCAGAATTGATCTTGTCCCAAATGCAAGGCCTGTAGTTCATGCTATCCGGAGGATGACCCCTAAAGAAAAAGAAGAGTTGCAAACCCAGACTAAGCAGCTCTTATGAAAGGGACTAATCCGACCCAGTTTTTCCAATTGGGGTGCAGCTGTGGTATTTGTCCCCAAGTCTGACGGTACTCTGAGGCTCTGTGTGGATTGCCGCAACCTTAATAAACAAACATTGAGAACAAATACCCTTTTCCTTTCATAGATGATTTAATGGACCAATTAAATGGAGCCAAGGTGTTTTCAAAGATGAACCTAGCCACAGGTTTCCACCAACTCCGCATAGCCGAAGAATGCATACCTTTGACCGCCTTTAGAGGTCCTGACATATTCTACGAATGGTTAGTAATGCCGTTCAGTCTATGCAATGCTCCCGCCTACTTTGTTGACTTGATGAATAGGGTCTTCCGAGATGTCTTAAATAAATTCGTCCTAGTCTTCATTGATGATATTCTAATCTATTCTAAAACTAAGGAGGAGCATGAAGGGAATTTAAGGGAAGTGTTGGAAATTCTGCGAAGAAATGTTCTAAAAGCAAAGTTTTCCAAATGCACATTTTGGCAAGAGGAAGTAAAATTCTTGGGCCATGTTGTGTCAAAAGAAGGAATTGCTGTTGACCCAAGTAAAATTGCCGCCATTCGAGATTGGAAGCAGCCCAGTACACCCACTGAAGTAAGAAGCTTCCTAGGATTGGCTGGATATTATAGGAAATTTGTCAAAGACTTTGCCAAGCTGTCTTGCTCGTTAACAAAGCTCACCAAGAAGCATACCAAGTTCAATTGGACATCGGATTGTGAGGAGGCCTTCCAAAAGCTAAAAGTGAGTTTGATAACTGGTCCCGTACTAACCATCATCGATGGCAACAAAGATTTAAAAGTCTACACCGATGCTTCTCAAAGTGGTGGTCTTGGTGCGGTACTGATGCAAAGGGACAGGGTTGTTGCATATGCAAGTCGTCAATTAAAGCCGCATGAGAAAAATTATCGTGTCCATGACTTGGAGTTGTTGGCCGTAGTCTTTGCTTTAAAAATTTGGAGACATTATCTTTTGGGCGAAAATTTTGAATTATTCACAGACCATCAATCTTTGAAATATCTTTTCGATCAAAAGGATTTGAATTTAAGGCAGCAACGGTGGCTAGAATTTCTCACGGTATACGATCTTGACATCTTATATACACCGGGAAAAGCCAATGTTGTGGCAGACACACTTAGTAGAAAGAACGTCATTGTCGCAAGCCTCATCATTACCCCTTCTTTGATTGATAAAATTTCTTCTCTTCAGAAAAATGATACTTTTATTCGAAAAATGATTGAAAGAATTCAAGAAGGTGAAAACACGAACTTTCAAATAGATGGCAAGGGAGTTCTTAGATTGCAAGGGCGGATTTGCGTTCCAAGTATCCCAGAGCTCATAAGGGAAGTTTTAGATGAAAGTCACAAATCAAAGCTTAGCATCCATCCAAGCGTGAGCAAGATGTATCAAGATCTTAAGCGCACGTTTTGGTGGAAAGCTATGTAGAGAGATATATCCATTTATGTGAGTAGATGTCCTACATGCCAACAAGTAAAAAGTGATCAACAAAAGCTTGTAGGATTGTTGCAACCATTAGAGGTTACAAGTTGGAAGTGGGACTAAACCTCCATGGATTTTATAGATGGTCTGCCCTGTACTAGGAAAGGAAATGACAGCATATGGGTGATCGTGGACCGCTTCACAAAGTCCGCTCATTTCATACCTGTCAAATCCACTAGAACTGCTCAAAGTCTGGCGCAAGTTTATTGCAAAGAAATAGTCAGGCTACATGGGTAATAAAGCTAAATCTTTCCTTTTTATCATTATCTGAATAAAAATTCTCATTTTCTAATTGAATATTAAAAGAAAAATCTTTTGTTTTAAACAGAGTTCCTAGTTGCATTGTTAGCGACCGTGATCCTATCTTCGCTAGCAAGTTTTGGGAAGCATTCCAAAATGAGTTGGGAACAAAGTTAAATCTTAGTACCGCATATCACCCTCAGACAGATGGCTAAACTGAGAGGGTGAATCGCATCCTTGAGGATTTATTGCGAGCTTGCATACTTGATTTTGGAGGTTCTTTGGAGGATCACTTGCATTTAGTTGAATTCTCTTATAACAATAGCTATCAAGCAAGTTTGAAAATGTCTCCATTTGAAGCCTTATATGGTAGGCCATGTAGATCGCCAGCATGTTGGGTTGAAAAGGGAAATCGGCTTGTATTGGGTCCAGACATGGTCCGAGAAGCTTCAGACAAAGTCGATTATATTAAGAAGCGATTATTG
Organism: Allium sativum; assembly: GCA_030737875.1. NCBI lineage: Eukaryota > Viridiplantae > Streptophyta > Magnoliopsida > Asparagales > Amaryllidaceae > Allium > Allium sativum. The sequence continues at coordinate 87,635,172 of CM060926.1, read as the reverse complement.
GCTGCCCAAAGTAGACAAAAGAGCTATGCAGATGTAAGAAGAAGAGAATTGGCTTTTGAAGTGGGTGACTATGTCTATTTGTGTGATGACCCCAAACTTCCACAAGTGAAAGCAGGAGAAATCATTTTTGGAATACAACATAAATACAATAAAACAGAACACAGATACAATATAGCAAAGGAGATTCATATAGTAATAACATTATAGCAGCGGAAAAATATAATGTCATCAATCACAGAAATTCCACAGTCACAGAAAACTAAGATTATTACAACAAGTTTGCAGAAAAGAAATAAGTTTGATGTCTAAAAAGAAAAGAAAAGATGCCAATAGAAACAAAAAGTCTTCAAGCTCCAAGTCATCACCTCTTCTCCCAAGCAGAATCCAAGAGAGAGAAAATAAGCAGCTTCAAAGAAAACTCCAAGCAAAGAATGAACCTGTCTACTTGGCTGCCCGTGTAGAAGAGAGGGCACCCAAGTTTGCAAAAAGGTGAAACAAACTATGGGTCAGTCGTGGGACTGGTGTGAGAATTCTTAAATAACTTATACTAATAAAAATAAGGCAAATCCAAAAGACCACGCCGCTAACGCGGAACGGGTTTACTCTAAGGGACTGCCGTGCATAATTTAAAGTGTCATAATAAATGATTAAATAAGTCGTCAACAACGCAATGTCTTTTGAAAAATGGAACCACCATAAGACTCAGGTCCCATCACACAATGCAACGCACACCAAGAGGATAGAGTTTTACCTTATGGTGGTTAAACATGCTAAATACGCCAAATACGTAACTAATACTATTATTAGGGTGTATATGTTTTAAAACAATTCAAAGCAATGTATTAATCCTAGGAAGCATAGGTACCATATATTATGCCTCCAATACTAGTAATACAATCAAATCCGTCGGGGTCGTATTGGAAATTTGGGTTTCCATCATGAGTCCAGGCTAGGGAGGACTCCTTACCGATTCGAGACACTCTAGTTAATGCCTCAGGATTACCCGCAGTTAACCCTTGGAAATGGCAGGGCCGGTCCTCACATACAGCTTAGAGGATTAGTTATTCCTAAGCACACGTTCCCCGGTCCTATAGGACCTATCCGAGGCGCCTCATTTCATCATCCTCCAAAAGTAAAATGACTACTAACTAGAAAGAAACGTGCTACTTTCCCTGCGTTCCCTTCCCCCTTTTTAGACTCTACCGGTTTGTGAGGCTCGTGAAGTCATGTTCTTCATACCACAAGGTTCTGCTTTTCAACAAGAAACCCTGATCATTGCATCTTAGTATGCCACACCGTCACTCCATACCGTACTATTGATCGTCCGTCACTATATAAACGGGTGTTAAGTAGAGAATAAATTCTCTACCACCAATCGTTTATATATTAACTGAATATCAACAACATAATATTTTGTGGGGTACGATGTCAGACACACTATCCATTTATACCCATGCTCTAGGTCTGAACTAGGGTCAAACCCGTGAAATCAACACGTACGTTTGGGAAATTATCCCGACCCTTGAATTGGGATCAAACCAATTCAGAGTCTTGATCGTTGTCCATTCGAGGGGAGATTTACGGTCTTCATACGCCGTCTTCATACTTGAATTCTTGAAATCGTACGATCATTTGGAATGGGATTAACCCGGACTTCCCAAATAATCTCGCATTCATATATTTTGAGAAAAACATATTTCATATCGTTATTTTATTTTATAACGATTAATTCTTGCCTTAATTATTTAATATAATTAATTCCTTATTTAACGACGCTTCAGGTCAAGGGCGACCTTGGCGCTGTTTTCAATCAATTTTGTTTTTCACTTTCCTCAAAATCTAACCGTTGGATTTTAGCGTAGCATATATCGTTGGAAAGATTTTTCCACGACGGTCCTAACGGTTTCAGTTTTGGGAAAATCCGACGGTCGGATCTTCCGGTATATTCGTTTAAAAGTTCGATTTCAAAACACAAACTACTGCGCTCGATTCGTTATATTATAATTATATATATATATATAAATATAAATGGTTCGTTAGTTTATCGTCCCTACGTGCAGCTTACATTTCTCTTAACTTTCACCTTTCTACTTACATGACAATGTAGTTTAGGATTAGACGATAATTCTTCCCTTTTTAATTCATTATTATTTATTTTATACTTTATAATTTTCATTTAAGAATGTAAATGATAATGTGCCATCCCATTCATTTCTTTATATATTTCTTTTCCAATTTCATTATGAATAATTAACACTTTCCTATGGTGTAAGTTCCCTTTTACCTACATTATAAATAATGTTAATGTTTCAATACAGTTCCTTACCTTTCATTTAACATTATAAATAATGTTATTCTTACATACGTTTCATTTCTTTTATATTTAACATTATAAATAATGTTAATCCTTACATACAGTTTCATTTCTTTTATTTAACATTATAAATAATGTTAAACCTTACATACAGTTTCATTTCTTTTATTTAACATTATAAATAATGTTAAACCTTACATACAGTTTCATTTCTTTTATTTAACATTATAAATAATGTTAAACCTTTTCCTACGAGGTGAATTCTCTTTTTATATACATTATAAAATAATGTTAATACCATACGGTATAAATTCTTATGTGTTAACATTAAAATTAAATGTTAACTTGACATACGATGAAATTTTCTCTTATATTAACATTAAAAATAATGTTAACTACATACAGTAAATGTTAATGAACCATATAGTGAGTTTTTCTCTTTTATTTTCCATTCCATTAACATTAGAAATAAATGTTAATGAATCATACAATGCATTTTCTATATTTTTAATATAGACAAAAATGTTAAATTATCATATGGTGAAATTTTCTATATAAAATTAACAAAAATTTTCCATTCAACATACGGTGAAAATTTTCTATAATTCTAATATTAACACAAATGAATGTTAATCTCATACGGTTCATTTTCTTAGTACATAACATTAAAAATAATGTTAATGAATCATACGGTGACATTTTCATATTTAACAAAATAAGTATCAATCAATCATACGGTAAATATTTTCATTTTTTACAAAATGCTATTTTATCATACGATGCAAATTTATATTTTTATAACATGCCCAAAAATGTTATTTAACATACAATGCAAACTTATATTTTTATAACATGACCAAAAATGTTATTTAACATACAATGCAAACTTATATTTTTATAACATGACCAAAAATGTTATTTAACATACAATGCAAACTTATATTTTTATAACATGACCAAAAATGTTATTTAACATACAATGCAAACTTATATTTTTATAACATGACCAAAAATGTTATTTAACATACAATGCAAACTTATATTTTTATAACATGACCAAAAATGTTATTTAACATACAATGCAAACTTATATTTTTATAACATGACCATTTTCTTTTATTAACATTAATAAAAATGCTAATTTAACATGCGATGAATAATTTCTATATTAATATACAAAGATTTGTCAATTAACATACGATGGCAATTGCTATTTTAATATTGACAAAAATTGTCAATTAACATACAGTGAGTAATTTTCTATTTTATACAGTGACAAAAATGCCAATGAACATACAATGAATAATTCTATTCTAATATTGACAAAAATTTGTCAATGAACATATGGTGAGTGATTTTCTATTTTAAACATTGACAAAAATTGACAATTCAATCATACGGTGAAAATTTACTATATAGCATTAACAAAGATGCTAAATTATCATACGGTGAATAATGTCTTGTTTAACATTAAATGAAAATAAATGTCCATTTAACATACGATGACATTTCTATTTTAATATAGAACAAAATCTATCCATTTTCTATCTTAATATTTGACCAAAAATGCTAATTTCACATGGTGACAGTTGTCTAATTTTTAACATTAACATAAATGTCATTTTCCTACGATGAGCATTTCAAAAATTGTTCATCAACATTCAGTGAATAATTTCTTATTTTAACATTGAACAAAAATTGTTCATCAACATTCAGTGAATAATTTCTTATTTTAACATTGAACAAAAATTGTTCATCAACATACAGTGAATAAATTTCTATTAAATATTGAACAAATTTGTTCATTAACATACGGTGAAATATTCCCATTTAAATATTGAACAAATTTTGTTCATTAACAGAGTCAATTCTATTTACCTATGAACATGAAATCAAGGGATCTAATATTAGCCCTTCAATCATATAACAAAGCATCACCAAATCATAACCAACAACAGATCAGAATCATATTATAATCGCATCATATACTGAATAGTTTATTTTAATGTAAAATTTAAATAAAGGATTCTCACCTCAATTAGATTAGAGTTTGTTCCCAATTGCTCTGTATTAAAGTTGTATTCGAAGTCACGGTTCCACCGGATCTGAAATTTTCAGAAACGGGGTTCGTATGCATAAGTTATCAATGTTTTAAATCAAACAGACTTTTAACAACTGCTGCAGCAACGCTTAAAAGCGTCGCAAAATCTGAAGCATACCTCATTTCAGAATTTGTTCAAAACTTCAAATCCCGATAACTTTTGATTTACTGAACGGTTTTGGACGCCGTTTGTTGGAGAAGGACCGGCTACGAGAGGTCTATGCACGGCCAGAAGGTGGTGAGGTGCGGCGGGACCTACAGGGGGCGGCGGACAGAAAACGGCGGCGGCTTTGAGGCTTCGGTGCGGGCGGCTCAGGCGACGGAAAGGGACGGGACTTGTCGGAGATCGAAGAGCTCGGCGAGAGCTTCGAAACGTGTACTCACACGCTAATTTTCGTTGAGAAATGAAAGAGTTATGAGGGTTTGAAGTTTTCAGCCATGATGGGTTCAGCATGAAGAGGTGTCGGCTGAAGATGGAGGATGAACAGTAAAATCCGAATTTTATAATATTATATTAGGGTTAACTAATTATGTAATTAGCCCGTTAAGGCCCGTTTTGGTCCGAACTCCGATTTAGGCCCGCTTACTGTCGTTCTTAAGGTTTTGAGGCCTTCTGAACACAATAGGTTATGTCCCGGGGTCCAGTTCCGAGGTATGCTATGAGTTTTGGAATAAATACATTATTTTATTAATATTTTAATGTGTACCGTACGTGAAAATTCACCGAGGTCTCAAATTAACTTCAAAAATTCTTGAAAAATATACTTAGCTATGTTTTGATGCTGTGGACCTATGAAAATTAATTTCGTTCAATTCTGAGCCTGTTTGAATTTTTAATGAATTTTTAAAGTCAAAAATTTGCCCGTTTATGCTGAAAAATCAATTATAATTATATATTAATTCTAAAAATTACCAAAAAATCATTTTTAGCTTTGTTTTGATGATACGAACCCAACAAAATTTATTTCGTTTGATTCTGAGACTTTTTGAAAAATGGCTATTTTCAAGGCGAATATATTTAATATTAAAAATACATTTTGGAAACAGTAATTTCTGAAACTCGAAACATATAAGTGTTTACTGTTCTTCAATGCAGAAACGTCATTCTGAAACCAATGGAAGTGGTTTCGAGTTCAAATTCCTACATATGTGAAAAGTAGCATTTTTGTCCTATGCAAATTACCCACCGACCTTTCTAAAAATTGAATTAGCCATAACTTTTGATTTCCGCTATGAAATTTCGATTTTTCGGATTCGTTGGAAAGATATTTTTAAATAGATTCTAATATTTTTTGTTTTACTAAAATCCGTTAAATTTTGCATCCTGTATGGTTAGTCAAAGTTCAAGTTTGACTTTTCAAACTACCGCGCCATTTCTAGCTCTTTTTATATTTAAAATTAATTTATTCATTCTAACTTCGATTTGAACCAAATTTGTGATCCTTATTATTTAAAATAGATTATTTTAAATATCAAAACTCATTTAAAATCACTTAAAATAAATTTTAACTTGGCCCCAAAATTCAGGGTCGTTACAGTCTCCCCCACTTAAAAACTTTTCGTCCCCGAAAAGGGAAAAGAAAAATAAAAGAGGAAGAATAAACACAGAGAATGTTGAAACGTTTTAACAGAAATAGTACCGCCTATAACATCAGGCCTTCCACCGAAGAAGTTGGTCCTTTCGCTCCTTCGTACACATGTGCCAATTGAGCATCGCCACTTCACTTAGTCTTCTTCGAATGCACGATCAAGGGAAGAGTCAAAACAACTGAAATGGTGATTCTAAGAGATAGAAAAGATCGAAGGATGAATGAAAAGATGACGATAAAATGACTGGCTATTATGTATCTCATGAACTGTTCGCCATAGAATATAGTGATTCTATGTAAACGAATTATTATAAATATGTTGTACTCCGCTTTGTAAACCAAAGCTCTGATACCAACTGTGATGACCTCAAACTTCCACAAGTGAAAGCAGGAGAAATCATTTTTGGAATACAACATAAATACAATAAAACAGAACACAGATACAATATAGCAAAGGAGATTCATAGAGTAATAACATTATAGCAGCGGAAAAATATAATGTCATCAATCACAGAAATTCCACAGTCACAGAAAACTAAGATTATTACAACAAGTTTGCAGAAAAGAAATAAGTTTGATGTCTAAAAAGAAAAGAAAAGATGCCAATAGAAACAAAAAGTCTTCAAGCTCCAAGTCATCACCTCTTCTCCCAAGCAGAATCCAAGAGAGAGAAAATAAGCAGCTTCAAAGAAAACTCCAAGCAAAGAATGAACCTGTCTACTTGGCTGCCCGTGTAGAAGAGAGGGCACCCAAGTTTGCAAAAAGGTGAAACAAACTATGGGTCAGTCGTGGGACTGGTGTGAGAATTCTTAAATAACTTATACTAATAAAAATAAGGCAAATCCAAAAGACCACGCCGCTAACGCGGAACGGGTTTACTCTAAGGGACTGCCGTGCATAATTTAAAGTGTCATAATAAATGATTAAATAAGTCGTCAACAACGCAATGTCTTTTGAAAAATGGAACCACCATAAGACTCAGGTCCCATCACACAATGCAACGCACACCAAGAGGATAGAGTTTTACCTTATGGTGGTTAAACATGCTAAATACGCCAAATACGTAACTAATACTATTATTAGGGTGTATATGTTTTAAAACAATTCAAAGCAATGTATTAATCCTAGGAAGCATAGGTACCATATATTATGCCTCCAATACTAGTAATACAATCAAATCCGTCGGGGTCGTATTGGAAATTTGGGTTTCCATCATGAGTCCAGGCTAGGGAGGACTCCTTACCGATTCGAGACACTCTAGTTAATGCCTCAGGATTACCCGCAGTTAACCCTTGGAAATGGCAGGGCCGGTCCTCACATACAGCTTAGAGGATTAGTTATTCCTAAGCACACGTTCCCCGGTCCTATAGGACCTATCCGAGGCGCCTCATTTCATCATCCCCCAAAAGTAAAATGACTACTAACTAGAAAGAAACGTGCTACTTTCCCTGCGTTCCCTTCCCCCTTTTTAGACTCTACCGGTTTGTGAGGCTCGTGAAGTCATGTTCTTCATACCACAAGGTTCTGCTTTTCAACAAGAAACCCTGATCATTGCATCTTAGTATGCCACACCGTCACTCCATACCGTACTATTGATCGTCCGTCACTATATAAACGGGTGTTAAGTAGAGAATAAATTCTCTACCACCAATCGTTTATATATTAACTGAATATCAACAACATAATATTTTGTGGGGTACGATGTCAGACACACTATCCATTTATACCCATGCTCTAGGTCTGAACTAGGGTCAAACCCGTGAAATCAACACGTACGTTTGGGAAATTATCCCGACCCTTGAATTGGGATCAAACCAATTCAGAGTCTTGATCGTTGTCCATTCGAGGGGAGATTTACGGTCTTCATACGCCGTCTTCATACTTGAATTCTTGAAATCGTACGATCATTTGGAATGGGATTAACCCGGACTTCCCAAATAATCTCGCATTCATATATTTTGAGAAAAACATATTTCATATCGTTATTTTATTTTATAACGATTAATTCTTGCCTTAATTATTTAATATAATTAATTCCTTATTTAACGACGCTTCAGGTCAAGGGCGACCTTGGCGCTGTTTTCAATCAATTTTGTTTTTCACTTTCCTCAAAATCTAACCGTTGGATTTTAGCGTAGCATATATCGTTGGAAAGATTTTTCCACGACGGTCCTAACGGTTTCAGTTTTGGGAAAATCCGACGGTCGGATCTTCCGGTATATTCGTTTAAAAGTTCGATTTCAAAACACGAACTACTGCGCTCGATTCGTTATATTATAATTATATATATATATATATAAATATAAATGGTTCGTTTAGTTTATCGTCCCTACGTGCAGCTTACATTTCTCTTAACTTTCACCTTTCTACTTACATGACAATGTAGTTTAGGATTAGACGATAATTCTTCCCTTTTTAATTCATTATTATTTATTTTATACTTTATAATTTTCATTTAAGAATGTAAATGATAATGTGCCATCCCATTCATTTCTTTATATATTTCTTTTCCAATTTCATTATGAATAATGAACACTTTCCTATGGTGTAAGTTCCCTTTTACCTACATTATAAATAATGTTAATGTTTCAATACAGTTCCTTACCTTTCATTTAACATTATAAATAATGTTATTCTTACATACGTTTCATTTCTTTTATATTTAACATTATAAATAATGTTAATCCTTACATACAGTTTCATTTCTTTTATTTAACATTATAAATAATGTTAAACCTTACATACAGTTTCATTTCTTTTATTTAACATTATAAATAATGTTAAACCTTACATACAGTTTCATTTCTTTTATTTAACATTATAAATAATGTTAAACCTTTTCCTACGAGGTGAATTCTCTTTTTATATACATTATAAAATAATGTTAATACCATACGGTATAAATTCTTATGTGTTAACATTAAAATTAAATGTTAACTTGACATACGATGAAATTTTCTCTTATATTAACATTAAAAATAATGTTAACTACATACAGTAAATGTTAATGAACCATATAGTGAGTTTTTCTCTTTTATTTTCCATTCCATTAACATTAGAAATAAATGTTAATGAATCATACAATGCATTTTCTATATTTTTAATATAGACAAAAATGTTAAATTATCATATGGTGAAATTTTCTATATAACATTAACAAAAATTTTCCATTCAACATACGGTGAAAATTTTCTATAATTCTAATATTAACACAAATGAATGTTAATCTCATACGGTTCATTTTCTTAGTACATAACATTAAAAATAATGTTAATGAATCATACGGTGACATTTTCATATTTAACAAAATAAGTATCAATCAATCATACGGTAAATATTTTCATTTTTTACAAAATGCTATTTTATCATACGATGCAAATTTATATTTTTATAACATGACCAAAAATGTTATTTAACATACAATGCAAACTTATATTTTTATAACATGACCAAAAATGTTATTTAACATACAATGCAAACTTATATTTTTATAACATGACCAAAAATGTTATTTAACATACAATGCAAACTTATATTTTTATAACATGACCAAAAATGTTATTTAACATACAATGCAAACTTATATTTTTATAACATGACCAAAAATGTTATTTAACATACAATGCAAACTTATATTTTTATAACATGACCAAAAATGTTATTTAACATACAATGCAAACTTATATTTTTATAACATGACCAAAAATGTTATTTAACATACAATGCAAATTTATATTTTTATAACATGACCATTTTCTTTTATTAACATTAATAAAAATGCTAATTTAACATGCGATGAATAATTTCTATATTAATATACAAAGATTTGTCAATTAACATACGATGGCAATTGCTATTTTAATATTGACAAAAATTGTCAATTAACATACAGTGAGTAATTTTCTATTTTAAACAGTGACAAAAATGCCAATGAACATACAATGAATAATTCTATTCTAATATTGACAAAAATTTGTCAATGAACATATGGTGAGTGATTTTCTATTTTAAACATTGACAAAAATTGACAATTCAATCATACGGTGAAAATTTACTATATAGCATTAACAAAGATGCTAAATTATCATACGGTGAATAATGTCTTGTTTAACATTAAATGAAAATAAATGTCCATTTAACATACGATGACATTTCTATTTTAATATAGAACAAAATCTATCCATTTTCTATCTTAATATTTGACCAAAAATGCTAATTTCACATGGTGACAGTTGTCTAATTTTTAACATTAACATAAATGTCATTTTCCTACGATGAGCATTTCAAAAATTGTTCATCAACATTCAGTGAATAATTTCTTATTTTAACATTGAACAAAAATTGTTCATCAACATTCAGTGAATAATTTCTTATTTTAACATTGAACAAAAATTGTTCATCAACATACAGTGAATAAATTTCTATTAAATATTGAACAAATTTGTTCATTAACATACGGTGAAATATTCCCATTTAAATATTGAACAAATTTTGTTCATTAACAGAGTCAATTCTATTTACTTATGAACATGAAATCAAGGGATCTAATATTAGCCCTTCAATCATATAACAAAGCATCACCAAATCATAACCAACAACAGATCAGAATCATATTATAATCGCATCATATACTGAATAGTTTATTTTAATGTAAAATTTAAATAAAGGATTCTCACCTCAATTAGATTAGAGTTTGTTCCCAATTGCTCTGTATTAAAGTTGTATTCGAAGTCACGGTTCCACCGGATCTGAAATTTTCAGAAACGGGGTTCGTATGCATAAGTTATCAATGTTTTAAATCAAACACACTTTTAACAACTGCTGCAGCAACGCTTAAAAGCGTCGCAAAATCTGAAGCATACCTCATTTCAGAATTTGTTCAAAACTTCAAATCCCGATAACTTTTGATTTACTGAACGGTTTTGGACGCCGTTTGTTGGAGAAGGACCGGCTACGAGAGGTCTATGCACGGCCAGAAGGTGGTGAGGTGCGGCGGGACCTACAGGGGGCGGCGGACAGAAAACGGCGGCGGCTTTGAGGCTTCGGTGCGGGCGGCTCAGGCGACGGAAAGGGACGGGACTTGTCGGAGATCGAAGAGCTCGGCGAGAGCTTCGAAACGTGTACTCACACGCTAATTTTCGTTGAGAAATGAAAGAGTTATGAGGGTTTGAAGTTTTCAGCCATGATGGGTTCAGCATGAAGAGGTGTCGGCTGAAGATGGAGGATGAACAGTAAAATCCGAATTTTATAATATTATATTAGGGTTAACTAATTATGTAATTAGCCCGTTAAGGCCCGTTTTGGTCCGAACTCCGATTTAGGCCCGCTTACTGTCGTTCTTAAAGTTTTGAGGCCTTCTGAACACAATGGGCTATGTCCCGGGGTCCAGTTCCGAGGTATGCTATGAGTTTTGGAATAAATACATTATTTTATTAATATTTTAATGTGTACCGTACGTGAAAATTCACCGAGGTCTCAAATTAACTTCAAAAATTCTCGAAAAATATACTTAGCTATGTTTTGATGCTGTGGACCTATGAAAATTAATTTCGTTCAATTCTGAGCCCGTTTGAATTTTTAATGAATTTTTAAAGTCAAAAATTTGCCCGTTTATGCTGAAAAATCAATTATAATTATATATTAATTCTAAAAATTACCAAAAAATCATTTTTAGCTTTGTTTTAATGATACGAACCCAACAAAATTTATTTCGTTCGATTCTGAGACTTTTTGAAAAATGGCTATTTTCAAGGCGAATATATTTAATATTAAAAATACATTTTGGAAACTGTAATTTCTGAAACTCGAAACATATAAGTGTTTACTGTTTTTCAATGCAGAAACGTCATTCTGAAACCAATGGAAGTGGTTTCGAGTTCAAATTCCTACATATGTGAAAAGTAGCATTTTTGTCCTATGCAAATTACCCACCGACCTTTCTAAAAATTGAATTAGCCATAACTTTTGATTTCCGCTATGAAATTTCGATTTTTCGGATTCGTTGGAAAGATATTTTTAAATAGATTCTAATATTTTTGGTTTTACTAAAATCCGTTAAATTTTGCATCCTGTATGGTTAGTCAAAGTTCAAGTTTGACTTTTCAAACTACCGCGCCATTTCTAGCTCTTTTTATATTTAAAATTAATTTATTCATTCTAACTTCGATTTGAACCAAATTTGTGATCCTTATTATTTAAAATAGATTATTTTAAATATCAAAACTCATTTAAAATCACTTAAAATAAATTTTAACTTGGCCCCAAAATTCAGGGTCGTTACAATTTGAAAGTTGCTCCAATGCGAGGTGTAATCCGTTTTGGAAAGACAGGAAAATTAGCACCTAAATTCATCGGTCCCTTTCCTATTCTTGAGAAGATTGGCACCCTAGCTTACAGAATTCAGATGCCCGACTGGTTGCCTGAGTGCACGATGTATTCCATGTATCTCAACTTCAAAGGCATGTCCATGATCTGGATCTAGTTGTGGAGGAAGCCGCACAACAAGATTTGGAGATTACCCCAAGCCTTGCAGTGAGAAGGGAACCGCTGAAAATTATTGGCAAAGAGACTAGAAAGCTGAGAAATGAAAGTATCAACCTAGTCAAAGTGCAATGGAGCAGCGATCCTAGAGACTGCACTTGGGAAACTGAGGAGAGTATCAAGCAAACCTACCCCAAATGCAGAGTGGATATCTCCGATTAGATTTTGCTTTGAGGTACGCTTAAACATTTCAGCATTCTCTATGGTGGTTCCTACTCTTCTATTTTCCTTTTTCCTTTTCAAGGACGAAAAGTTCTTAAGTGAGGGAGATTGTAACAACCCTGAATTTGGGGCCAATTTGAAAATTTCATTTTAGAGATTTTAAGGGTGATTAAATATTTGGAATAAATTATTTTAAATAAAAACTACTAGAAATTTGTTTTAATTGAATTTAATACAAATATATTTAATTTAATTATAAAAGGAATTAGAAATAGCATGGTAGTTTGAAAAGTCAAATCTGAACTTTGACTGACTGTACAGGATGCAGGATAAATCAGATTTTGGTGAAACCAAAAATATTTAACTCTGTTAATGAATATCTTTCTAACGAATCTGAAAAATTGAAGTTTCATAGCGGGAATCAAAAGTTATGGCCAAATGAATTTTCAGAAAGGTCGCTATAGAGAATATATCGCCCTTTAAAATAGACATTTTGCATACGACCTCGGAATTCGACGAAACCACTTTTGTTGGATCCGGGATGTCAAATTATTTCTAGGTTTCAAATTTCATAATTTTTGAAGTTAATATGTGAGCGTGGCAAAGGAAAATGTGTTTTGGTCAATTACAGTTAAATTGGATCGTCCAGAAAATGGCCATTTTTCAAACGGTCACTGAATCCGACAAAATTAATTTTGGTAAGACCGTATCGTCAAACCAAAGCCAGAAATAATTTTTCTGGATGTTTCTGAGTTCGTATGTGACCCCGGTAGATTTAAAAGTACGTTCGAACTAATATTAAAAAGATTTATTTTAGAAATAAAAGAAACATGCTGTAAACTTCAGAATTAGACTTCGACACTAGCGCCATTGCGTTCAGAAGACGTCAAAACCTATTGTTCGACAGTCGTTGGGCTCCATTTGGTGATCGGACGAAAAACTCTAATTTCTGGAATTAATTAAATTAAAAATAAAAAGGAAATACCCTTGAATACACGTATAAATACTACGCTACAGTACTCCTTCTTCCCGATTCCCTGAAACCCATAGCCGCCTACCCTTTCTAAACTTCTGTCTTCTTTTTCTCCAAATCCATGGAGAATTAACATATGCCCTTTTGGACTTTTTTGAAGCTCTCATCAATCTCTTCGATCCTGTACCAAAACCGGAGCCTCTCATCACCCGTAGCCGCCGCCCCGACCACCTGAACCCGCCGCCTTCTTCCCTCCGCCGGGCCCACCACGTTGCGCCGCACCCCACCCCCTTCCTGGCGCACGTGCGCCACTCCAAGCCGGTCCATCTCCAACAAACCGCTCCTCAAACCATTTACCGTATCTGCTGAAAATCGAATTCAAAGATTTGAACAAAAACTGAATATTAAGGTATGAACAACTCAAATTTTGCCACGCTTAATTCTGTCACAGCAACAGTTGTTAAAAGTTGTTTTCTAATTTATACATATGAACTTCAAATTGAAATTTTTCAGATCCGAAACCGCCGTGACTTTGAACACGAGATCTGATCGAGTTCGAACCTTCATTTCAAATCCAAGCAAAGTGAGAATTTATTTTTAATTAAATTTAAATAATTTAATTATTATTCTTGCGTTATGTGAAGTTTGAATGGCAAATATAAATGGATCTGCGATGGATGTTATTCTAAGTTATGGATCTGAATTGTTTGTGATGTTATGATATTAGATCTGAAAATTTAAGTGTTAGATCTGAGTTTGGTGATTTATTAGGATCATTTATTTGTTAATCTTGTCAATCATGGTTTGTTGATATTTACGTACCATATGTCTACATGTAAGAACACACCCTTAGTTATTCTCAGAATTGAACTAGAACTCTCAACTCGAGATTAACTTCATGTTATTAATTCGATTTGATCCCTTTAATTATTTAAAATATTGTTTGTGGTTGGGTAAGACATGAAATATTGGACATGAAATATTGGACATGAAATATTGGACATAAAATTAAAATAAGAATTACATTTTTTTAATGTAATTAGAAAAAAAATGAATTTACATTATAAAATAAGAATTACATTTTTTTATGTAGTAAAAAAAAAGTGAATTTGCATTGTAAATAAAGAATTACTATTTTTTATGTAATTAAGATAAGAATTTACATTGGAAATAAAAAATTACATTTTTATATGTAATTAGAAAAGTGAATTTACATTGTAAAATAAAGAATACCTTTTATATGTAATTAGAAATGACAATTTACACCGTAAGTTAAAAAGTACATTTTTATATATAATTAGAAATTAGAATTTACATTGTGATTAAAAATTACATTTTATATGTAATTAGAGAAGAGGAATCCACAATGTAAAAAATTTACATTTTTATATGTAGATTAAAAGTGGGAAATTGCACTGTAATTAAATTTACATTTTTATATGTAGATTAAAAGTAGGAATTTGCATTGTAATTAAATTTACATTTTTATATGTAGATTAAAAGTAGGAAATTGCACTGTAATTAAATTTACATTTTTATATGTAGATTAAAAGTAGGAATTTGCACTGTAATTAAATTTACATTTTTATATGTAGATTAAAAGTAGGAATTTGCATTGTAATTAAATTTACATTTTTATATGTAGAATAAAAAGTAGAAATTTGCATTGTAATGAAATTTACATTTTTATATGTAGAATAAAAAGTAGAAATTTGCATTGTAATGAAATTTACATTTTTACATGTAAATAGAAAGTAGAAATTTGCATTGTAATGAAATTTACATTTTTACATGTAAATTAAATGTAGAAATTTGCATTGTAATTAAATTTACATTTTTACATGTAAATAAAAAGTAGAAATTTGCATTGTAATGAAATTTACATTTTTACATGTAAATTAAAAGGTAGAATATGCATTTCATTTAAATTTACTTTTTTACATGTAAATTGAAAGGTAGAATTTGCATTGTAATAAAATTTACATTTTTACATGTAAGTTAAAAGTAGAAATATGTGTTGCAATAAAATTTACATTCTTACACGTAAATGAAAAGTAGGAATTTACGTTGTAATAAAATTTACACTTTTACATGTAAATAAAACGTAGGAATTGGCATTAGAAATAAAAATTACATTTTCATATGTAATAAAGAATGAGGTTTACATTGCAAATTAAAAACATTTATGTTATGCAAACAAAGAGAGAATTTGCACTGTAAATAAGAATTACATTTGTGTATGTAGTTTAAGAAAGAGAATTTACATGTAAATAAAAATTACATTTTTATATGTAGAGTATGGAAGAGAAAATGCACCGTAAATAAAAAGGTATATTTTTATATGTAATTAGAAGAAGAATAATTTACAATGTAAATAAAATTACATCTTTACGATGTAATTAAAGAGAAGAAGTTACATTGCAAATTAAAAGTACACTTTTATTTGTAAATTAAGAATGAAAATTTGTTCGGAAAATAAAGTTTCATTTTTATATGTAATTAAAGGTAGGATTTTACCTCGCAAATTAAAAAGACAAAATTTGACATGTAATGCAAATTACATTTTTAATGTAATTAAAAGTAGGATTTTATATTGTAAGTTAAGAGACAAATCAGAAGATAGAAATTTACACTGTTAATTTACATTCTTAATGTAATTACAAAGAGAGTTTTATAGTGTGATGTAAGGGATGAAATTTACATTTCTAACGTAAATTAAAGAATAAGGGAAAATTTTGACTTTGAATTATAATTTACATTTTTAATGTAAATAAAGGGGAAAAAGAATGTATTTAAGATGTTGAAATATTGTCTTCATTTTAAATGAATTAAAATTTAATGGACATCGGTAGTTGTTTAGTTCGTTATTAAACCGAACGACGTTATTGAGGTTGAATGATTATATATATATATATATATAATTAAAACTAATCAGATCGAGCGCGGTAGTTCGCATTTTGAAATCGTATCTTTAAACGACTATACCAAAAGATCCGACCATCGGAATTTCCCAAAACTGAAACCGTTAGGACCGTCTTGGGAAGATCTTTCCAACGATATAAACTACGTTAAGATCCAACGGTTATATTTTGAGAAATGTGAAAATCAAAATTGGTTGAAAGCAGCGCCATAGTCGCCCATTGACTCGAGGTGTCGTTATATAAAATTTAATTATTTTAAATAATTAAAATAGGAATTAATCGTTATAAAATGATATTAACGAATAGAAAGGATTTTAAATATGTATATATATATATATATATGAGAATTATTTGGAAAGTCCGAGTTTCTCTCATTCCAAATAATCAAACGACGCTAAGAATCGAAGTGTGAAGACGACATATGAAGACCGTGAATCTTCCATCGAGAGGACAACGATCGAGGCCCTGATTTGATTTGCTCTCAAATCAAGGGTCATGGTCATTGCCCAAACGAACATGTTGATTTCACGGGCTTGGTTTTCGCTCAGACCCAGAGCATAAGCTAATAAATGGATTGTGTGTCTGACATCTTACTTCGTTAAAAATCATGTTATTAATTTTCTGTCAAAGGTACGAATGATTGGTGGCAAAGAATTCATTCTCTTGCTTAACACC
The DNA here is from genome assembly GCA_030737875.1 of Allium sativum. Classification (NCBI taxonomy): domain Eukaryota; kingdom Viridiplantae; phylum Streptophyta; class Magnoliopsida; order Asparagales; family Amaryllidaceae; genus Allium; species Allium sativum. Next base: position 87,617,897 of record CM060926.1, on the reverse strand, counting down.
CTTTCAGATATTTTGGCAAAGGATTGGTAGTGTGATATGGAGTGACAGTGTGGCATACTAAGATGCAACGATCAAGGTTTCTTGTTGAAAAGCAGAACCTTGTGGTGACGATCAAAGCACAGCTTGAATAAGCATAGCTTTGTGTATTATGTAACTTCACGAGCCTCACAACAGGTGGAGTCTAAAACGGGAGAAGGGAACGCACTAAGAGCAGCGCGTTTCTTTCTAGCTAGAAGTAGTGTCGGTGCTTAAACTGGCTGATATTTTACTTATGTGGATGATGGAATGAGGCGCCTCGGATGATAGGTCCTATAGGATCGGGAAACGTGTGTTCAGGAATTGCCAATCCACGAAGCTGTATGTGTGGACCGGCCCTGCAGGATCCAAGGGTTCCCTGCGGGGAATCCTGAGACATTAGCTAGAGTGTCTCGAATCGGTAAGGAACTCCTCCCTAGCCTTGACTCATGATGGAAACCAAATTCCAAATACGACCCTACGAATTTGATTGTATTACTAGTATGGAGGCATAGTAGTATAGGGTACTATGTTTCCTAGGATTGATACATTTATTTTGAAATGTTTTTATATACACTAATGATAATATTAGATTCGTATTTACCGTATTTAGCATGTTTAATCACCATAAGGTAAAACCCTATCCTCTGTTTGCGTTGCATTGTGTGATGGGACTTGGGTCTTATGGTGGTTCCATTTTTCTCAAAATCATAACGTTGTTTTACGATTTACTTATTGTTTGTTCTGCCACTTTAAATCATGCACGGCAATCTATTGAAATAAACCCGTTCCGCGTTAGCGGCGTGGTCTTTGGATTTGCCTTATTACTAGTAGTTAAATTAGTTAAGAATTCTCACACCACTCCCATGACTGACCTGTAGTTTGTTTTCACCTTTGCAAACTCGGGTGCCCTCTTTTCCACACGGGCAGCCAAGTAACAGGTTTGGCTTTCTTTGGAGTTGTTGTCTTTGGAGCTTGCTTGGTGTTGCTTACTTGGAGGTGCTTATGTTGGACCACGAAGACTATCTATCTTTTATATTTTGTTTACATCTTATCTTTAGACTCTGAAACATCCAGACTTATTTTATTTTCAAGTTGTACTATTTAGAGCATGAAACTTATTTCCTTTTGCTGAAGCTTGATGTAATAATTTAGAACTCTGTGACTGTGGGATTCTGTGTTTGATGACATTCATATTCCGCTGCTATGATGTTGTTATTCTATAGTTTTCCCTTGCTATGTTGTATCTCTGATCTGTATTGTTATATTTATGTTGTATTCCAAATGATTATTCCTTACTTTCATTCCGTGGAAGTTTGGGGTCGTCACACATTTCCATTTCTTGTTTTCTATATTAGAAAACATTTCTGATTCTTATTTGGAAAACATTTCCAAAACTCTTACATTGGACTTAGACAGATGTTTGAACAAACCATCGCTATGCCAACTCAAACCATTACACTTATTAACTAAATTTACTTAACCATCCTTTACTATCACACCTTAGCCCTTTCCTTAGTTAAGAAGGAAGCCAAGTTGGGGTATAATTACCTCTCAGACCTTAACTGAATAATGTTTTAACTTCGGAATAGACAAAGTTTATCTTTTAAACCTTTACCAAACTTCCTTACGTAACTCTCTTTCGAATAATATCTATTCGATAACTCCTCCCTTCGAATAACCATATTCGATAATCTCTCTTACGAATAACTAGATTCGAAAACCTTTCTTCGAATAAACTATATTCGATTAACTATTATCAATTAACTCTATTGGATTAACTCTTTTTGATTTAACTCTAATCGATTAACTCTTTTTGATTAACTCTTTTCACTTAACTCCTTTAGAATAACTATATTTGATAACTCATTTAATTCTATTCGAATAAACTATATTCGATTAACTCTTTTTAATTCTATTCGAATAAACTATATTCGATTAACTCTTTTAATTCTATTCGAATAAACTATATTCGATAACTCCTCCCTTCGAATAACTAGATTCGATAACTCCTCCCTTCGAATAACTAGATTCGATAACTCCTTTCGAATAACAAATATTCAATTAACTCACTTTGAATAACCAATATTCGATCACTCTTCTCGAATGAACTATATTCGATTACTCTTCTCGAATAAACTATATTCGATTACTCTTCTCGAATAAACTATATTTGTTTGCTCTTCTCGAATTAACTATATTCGATTATTCTTCTTCGAATAAATTATATTCGATTACTTTTCTTTGAATAAATTATATTCGATTACTCTTCTTTGAATAAATTATATTCAATTACTCTACTCGATTTACTCCATTTGAATAACTCTAACTGGTTTACTCTAACTGGTTAACTCTAACTCTAACTGGTTAACTCTAACTGAATAATTCTAACTGATTAATTCTAACTGATTAACTCTGACTGGTTAACTCTTACTGATTAATTCTAACTGATTAATTCTAACTGATTAATTCTAACTGATTAATTCTAACTGATTAATTCTAACTGATTTACTCTAACTGATTAATTCTAACTGATTAATTTTAACTGATTAATTCTAGATGATTAATTCTAACTGATTTACTCTATTCGATTAACTCTAACTGAGTAACTAATATTCGATTAACTCATTTCGAATAACTAATATTCGATTACTCCTTTCGAATAACTAATATTCGATAACTCCTTTCGAATAACTAATATTCGATAATTCTTTCTTCGAATAAACTATATTCGAATAACTCTAATCTGACTAACTCTATTTACTTTCTAAATAAACATTTCCTTTTTAATTCTATTTGTAAATGTTTTACAAATATTTCCTTTCAACTTCTAATTGTAAATGGTTTACAAATACTCCCTTTTCTATTCTATTTGTAAATGGTTTACAAATATCTCCTTTTCAAATCTATTTGTAAATGTTTTACAAATATTTCTCTTTTCAAATCTATTTGTATATGTTTACAAATATTTGTCTTTCTATTTTATTTGTAAATGTTTTACAAATATTTCTCTTTTTCAAATCTATTTGTTTTATAAATAATTTCCTTTATAAAATCCCTTGATTTTATAAATATTCCTTTGTATAAAATCCTTTGATTTTATAAATATTCTATTTCAATATACAGTTTGAAATCTTCCTTCTGTACAAAATCTTTCGATTTTATATAATATTTTGTTTCAATATAGTTATTGAGATTTTCTTTTTTTCATCCCAGGGTTTTCTTACCGTATTTAAAATACCAAACAACAGTGATCGATATCATTCAAACACACATAATCAACAACAGATTATATATCACATCATATATCACAATATATGAAAAACAGTAAAATAAATGTTGAGGAATCCAGTTGGATTCCTCTAACCTGTTTCCCTGCATCACAGATGTTAAACAGTATAATTAACATCGATTTCATTTCAATATGAAATATTCTGCTAAACAGAATCAATATTCGATTAACGATTTATATATATATCGTTATCTATGATTTCGACCAATACACAAGCAATTCAACCAAACAGTTAACACACAGCAATCAACAGATAATTATATGTTCTAAGAATACGTTATAAAATATAACTGTTCAGAGTTGGTGAGTTTTACTCACATTGGACTGTTATCATTAAAAACGATTGATTCGGACGAACAATTTATTTTTCAATAAATTGTAATGAGCTTCGATTCATTCCCCGTCAGTTCCATCGTGTATCGCTCGTCCATACGATCCCAACGGATTTGACCGTTCGCCATTCTGATAACGTATGACAAAGTTACGATATTTTGAAGTTAATATACATTAAATCTAATCTAATCTTAATTAATTAAATCCATTTGGGCTTTAACCTTTCCTTGTCCGGCCCATTTCAGCCCAACTATACCCTCAAAACCCCCGAGCCCGTGTCTCCTCCTCATCCTCCAATTTGCCGCACGCTCCAGACCTTTACCAAACCCATGGCCGTGTTTTATTGAAGATCCAAGCTCCTCAATCTCTTCACCGATCAACCAACGGTCACCGCCGTTGAACTCCTCATCTCAAACTCCTTCTCCATGTCCCCACTTTGAAGCACTCGCATCCACCATGCCACTCGCGACACCGGAACAGTACCGACTTTAACCACCACCGATTCTGCCCAAACTCGCCACACAAGTGCTAAACGACCTCACTAATCCAATGCTCATACCCAGTTCATGGATTAATGTCTCAATTTCTAACGACTCCGAACCCTAGTTCTAAGAACTTACGCTGTTAGCAAACAGCAAGCCCAAAAACTGAATCGCAGGCTACAAAAATGTATGGAAAAGAAAGAGCAAGTAATGAGAATCTTGAGTATACAAGTCTTTTATTTTATTGCTTTCTCATTGATTTTTAAAAGATTTAAGAAGGTCACCAATTTGGTTTTCCTCAAGAAAAATAGTGGCGGCTACATTCTGTTGAATGTGAAAAATGATCTTAGGGTTTAGAAATTTTAAAGGGGTATATATAGGATATTTTTAATATTTTAATATTCGATTATTATATTAATTTATTCTCCAATGCTTCTTGTATTTGTCTTTAAAAAATCCTATGACCACATATGATACCCAAAAATCACAAAAATGGTCATGCAACTACAGTTCGACATTACGAACCCAACGAAACTGGTTTCGTCGAATTCCGACTTTGTTTGCTCATACAGCATATTTTTAAAGGTCGAATTATCAATTGTTTTTCACATTAAAATCCCGTATGGCCACATACTGATTCTAAAAATCACGGCAATTGAAATCTAGAAATAATTTAATACTGAGGATCCAACAAAATTAGTTTCATCGAATTCTGAGGTCATTTGTAAAACTGGCTATTTTTAAAGCTCTAAATAACCCTTTTAAATATATAAATATATTTAAAAACAATTAAATTTAATATTTAAAAATAAATATTATCGTATATATTCACAATAGAATATCATACAGCTCCACTGGGATTTACAACTCGATATTCAAATCCCGGTTGAATCGATATTCAAATTTATATTGAAATTCCTTTTATATATCGTTATAAATTATAAAGGAATTCCATAGCGACTTTTCTAAAATTTGATTTGGACATAAATCAAAATCTACACGATGAAATCCCGATTTTTCTCTTCCACTAGAAAAATATACTTCACCAGCTCCGAACGTTTCTTGTTTCACGAAAATCCGATTTAAAACGGATCCTGTATTCAGTTGAAGTTCGAATCGCCAAATAGCAAACTGCCGCGCCATTTGGGGCTCGATTTTAATTATATTATAATTATACGTTCGAACTGTCATTCAAATAATATATTCGTCATTCTAATTCAATTCTAAACTGAATTTAATACTTTGAATTATCCAGTTCACATTATATTGTCAATTCACTATTTCTGACTATTTCAGAAATTTTATATATTATTTAATTATTATATTAATTAAATACTCACTATAATTTAATTAAACAACCATTTTCACCATTTAAATAAATAAATAAATAAATTATTATCCGTATAAATATGGGTCTTTACATAAAGACTGGTTGTTATTCGTATATCCAAGAAAGTGTCAAGCTGTTCGCCGTCTCCTCCAGACCACGCTCCTACAGGCTCTCGCCCAGACTCAGTCACTTGCTCGACACGGGGGCAGGGCCCAATGTCACGGACAGTGTAAGAAGGGCTGCATGGTAAAAATACAACCATTTAGTTCAAGAATCCGGTAATCACGTCATCCTCTAGGATGCATTGTATGGGAATTTACCTCCGATAAAGGATGGCATGGGAAGATTAGAGGGGGCATCGGTGCCACAAGAAGTATGAATCTGGTCTCTCCTAGCCCCGGATGATCAGGGTCATACTCAGTTGAAGCCCGAGTTGAAGCTGCGGGAGCACTCACAATACCCGATTCAGGGGCCAATGGTCGTTAAGATTTTGCTTTCGTAAATGTCTCCACAAGATGCCTCTCTCAGTCATGACCGATCTTCCCTTCTCCGCGGTAAGACTGGCCAACGTCTCTTTCTCAGCGTCCTCTGGGAGCAATTTTCTCCCTTCCTCCAGCTTCTCACGCTCCCCATCGGTCAGAAGGTCGATCATAAGCTGGCGTTCGTCTAAAGCGCTCACTTCCACTTGACGCAAATAGGCCTCATATGGGACCAACCTCCCCCAAGTTCGAGCCAGCTCACGAGAGTTGTCATTAACCCATGTAAGGCCGCGGAATTTCAGAATCTTGGCATACATATTTTGGATACTTTCCTCAAAGGACAATCCAATGCAGAACTCCGTGTCCTCAAGTTGTTCCCACAATTGTTCAACTTCTCCCGGATGTTCGGCCTTCAGCTCATCAACCGTACTCAACACATCTCGGTTACGAGCCTCGGCGTCCTCCTTTGCTTTACTCATAGTCTCCAGTTGCCTCTTTAGCTCTGCAACCTTGGCATTCTCGGCTCGCAACCTTTCGTTCTCCAACCTTAGAGCATCATTATCATTCTGGAGTTCGGTAACCCTCGCATTGTCCTTCTCCAAGATACCACACGCTCGCACCAGATCAGCCTTGTCCTTTTTTAAAGCCATTTTCTCGATAGTTAAGTCAACTACGGTGATACCATACGCTCGCACCAGATCAGCCTTGTCCTTTTTAAAGCCGTGTTCTCGATAGTTAAGTCAGCTATGGTGTCTTTAAAATTTGAAAGGTCATGCTCCAACTCCCTCTTCAGTATATTGAACTGCGTCATCTCAGCTGCAACAACGGAATCTATAAGCTAGCATTCAAGGGTTTGATAATACGCAAAAGAAGACTTACGACGCAGGGAATGGGCATACCTATCTTCTTGTTCAAATTTTCGATAATGGTCTTCCCGGCATCAAGGGACGACCTCTGGTCATGGAGCTTCGAGTTCTTCTCTTTGATCAGCTCCGAAAGGTGGAATGAATACTTGGTAAGCTCGTTGGCTTAGTGATACGTGGCCCGAACATGCATCCACATCTCTCCCGACTCCCTACTAGGGGCTGGGCGGAGATTAGGAAGGGATTTCAGCTCATCAAATTAGTACTGGGGGAAATACAGTTCCAAAAATGTCCTCCTATCCTTTGTAGAAAACACTTGAATTTGGGACTCTGTCAGGTCTTGCAACCCCGCCATAGCCTCCCTATCTAGTCCGGGTTGACCAAACAGTAACTCCTTCCTCTTAGCAGACTGTACGGGAGCCACAGGGGCAGTACGCAGGGAAGTTGTCGAAGGAGAAGGCCGGGAGCCACCTAGGTTGAGTCGGGAATCCCCCATGGGCACGTGAATGGGAGGAAGAGGAGGAGGAGGGGTCGGGGATCGCCGAGATAGGCCCCTGCCCCGATACTCACTACCCTGTCCTGGCGGAGGTAGGACATTATATAAGCTAGTAGATCTCCTGAAACTTTTGAACGAAGAGCTCTAAGGGCGCCTGTGGTCCCTATGTCCGTGACCTTGTCCTCCCTGTCCTCTAGCCCTATCACCTGATAAGAGAAAGAAATAAGACCAATCAACTCGTGCATTCAGCAGAATTGCTATGCTATGCAGTGACTATGAGTGTATGCCCTAAGTGTTCCCTCAACAAACCAGATTGCGTTCCACTTGAAGGAGTTAACTCCCCCGTGGTAAGAGCTAAGTCATCCATGCCAGCCGGAGTCGGCCACAGGGATACATCCAGGTCAAGTTTATCTAAGACATCAAACTGGCGCTCATCTTCAAGTGGGGTCGCGGCTCTAGAAGCGGTCATGGGAGACAACGGCCTGATCAACGCTCCCCCTCCCCTCCCCCCCGCTAGTGGCAGGGCAGTAACATCCATCGACCCCTTGTCCCCAGATGTGGCCTCCTCACCACGAGCCCTATCGCCACCAAAATCTCCCTGGAACTTTACAACCTTTTTTTTTCTTGGGCCCTGCAGTGGGTAATTTCCTTTTCTGACTAAGAGTCGCATGGCCTTTCTCCATAACCTTCTTGGTCACACTGCTTGCCACTGCCGACCTAATTATAGCCCGATCATCCGGGAGCAGCCCAACACGGTGAAGGCGCTCTTGGCTTGTCACAGTATCCGTTTTGCGAAACGCTTCAGGAATCACCCACAGAGCATTAAGGCGTCGCTGATACTCCTCACCGGTAGGTGCCTTAGGATTTCCTGCCACGAGCAAAAAATAATGAGACACGAGATCCAATAATTCTGGAGTAGGGAATGGAGTTCGAAAGTACTCACTCCCTTCTATCCATCTCCTTACAAATATAGGAGGGCAACGCACGAAGAACCAATCATACTTAATCATTAACAGCCTGGGCCACTTCTCGATAAAGAATTTGGTAGCGGCTGACGCTTCTAGGAACCATTGAGAGGGTGACCCGCTAGACGTTCTCCTCATGTTGAAAAAAATACCAGATGTCTTCCCCAGTGGGTTCCATATGCAAATATTCTTGGTATAGGACATAGTGCCTAGGAGCGAGGAATAGGCATTCAGATGCAGTTGCGAAGGTGCAAGGCGGAAGTAGGAAAGCATGTCCCGGATAAAGTCATCGGCTGGGGGCATGCAGTGAAGCCCTCAGGCGGTGAAGCCCTCAGGCGGTGCGTGGGCTCTTTCACTCTCACCCAATGCGTGGACATCGCCCACTAGAATATTGAACCGCTGTGCCATTTTCATGACCGCTGTAGCATCCGGGCACGACGGTACCGATTCCGTCGGATTTTCCAAGATAACGGTGTCAGGCAACATGTTCGGATCTACCGGAGCCGCCGGTGCATCTCCGCCCTTAATATCCACATTCTCAACCTATTCGCGTACGACCGAGAATATAGCCTCTCAATTTGTTCCCCATGGTCGAATACTTCGGGTGAACTAACTGATTGAGAAGGAAAGGATCATTCGGTGGACTCAAGCTCGTTGCCACTCGAGCTACCGCTGTCGGTAGAGTCAGATGTATGTGATGACCCGGGGGGGGGGAAGCCTCGGCCTCTAAGGTCTTCCCGGTCTTCGAGCTAGTTTGCATTGCTATCTATACTTTAATACACTAGTATTAGACATTGCAAGAGAATAACCTGTACCCCTCATGTCGGTGGAAACTAACATGTGCATGTTGTGTCATGCAAAGCCAAAACGAACAGAGAAAATTTAAATAGGCCAATAGTTCGGTCATAGTTCAAGTATATGCGCCATCCAATATGAAAGGCCCAACTTCCCGTCCGCACAATTAACTGCGCAAGCACGAGGCGCAATCATACAAGTAAATAAGCGGTATACAAAACTAAGGGCGGGGAGTCAGGAAACCGAAGTTCTGCAAAGGAGAAGCAACACCCCGCTAAGGGGCAGCATGAAGTAATCAAGGCAGGCAGACCTAGCACGAAGATCAAGCTCATTTCGGGATTCGAAGACTCGAACCTCCCTCGGGTTCGAAACTTCGAACCCCCTATGGTTCGGAAATTCGAACCCTATCAGGGTTCGAAAATTCAAACCCGAGGTTCGTAAATCGAACCCCAGAGGCTCGAGTAGTCGGACCCCGTCAGGGTTCGAAAATTCGAACCTCGAGGTTCAGATATTCGAACCCCTTTAGGGTTTGAGGATCTGAACCCCTTAGGTTTGAAAGTTCGAACCTCCAGAGGGTTCGCGAACTCGAGCCTTTGAGGGGGTCGGCTCTTCGATGCTCCTCCGGCTCTCGACCCTTCAGCCTCCCTTCTCTTACTCTCCTTCGATCCGTCCATTACCTAGGTTTGATTAAAGGTTTGGAGTTCTAAAGCTTTCAAAACAATGGCGACCAAGGAAGAAAATATTGTGAGGAAGGAAATGAAGGGGGGGGGGGTTATTTATAGTAAAAGGGGAAAAAACCTTGGTCTTCCCGAAATCTCGAACCTACGGATCCCGAAATTTCGAACCCATCGGGGGTTCGAAATTTCGAACCCCTCGGTGGTTCGAATTTCGATCCCCCAGGATTCGAGATTCCAAACCTCCGTGGTTCCTAGCCCAAAAAAAAGAGAGAGAGAGAATGAAGGGGGAGAGGCAAATCTGTCTCAAACCCCTGCACCAAGGCGCCACACCATGCGCTCATGTACACGTATTCCATGCACGTACCGACCACCGCAAGCACGCAGAGGCGACGCATTGCGAATACTTAGCGACGTGAGCACATTGCCACTTCCATACCAGCTCGCTCGCAAATCTGCAGTGAACGAACCCTACAACCAACGTCTGCTTTTCTTTAACAGGGTGAGTCGACAACCTGACTACTATCTTAACCAACACAAAGCACATCATTTCAAGACAAGGCATACTTTGGGGGGTAAATGTCAACCGGCCTTTTGGTCCGGTTTCCAAAAGTACACAGGACACGCTCAGCTCAGCCCCTCGCGTGGAGTCAAGGCCGGAAAGACATCTAAGAGCAAAGGAAACGGGTTGGAGAGGAATCCCGCCAACAAAAGACCTCGCAGTCCGAGCCATGAACCGAACCATGATCCATCAGAGCGCCAATTCGCAAGACCTTCATAACCTCCACAAGGCGACACCCGCACCCTCCGGGGTGCGAATTTTGCACCCCTAAGTGGTGCAAAATTCGCACCCTGTAGGGTGAAAAATTCGCACCCCGCCAGGTGCGATATTCGCACCTAGCAGGGTATGAAACTCGCACCCACCTGGGTGCGGAATTCGCACCTAGCCAGGTGCGAAATTCCCACCCAGCCAAGTGCGAGGTTTGCACCTCATAGAGGTGCGAAATTCGCACCCTGGGGCTCTAATTTCGCACCCCTGCAGCCTAGAATTTCGCACCCCCAAGGGATGCGAATTTCGCACCCTAGAGGCGGGGTGCGAGAATTTGGCAGGTGCACCAACCAGGTGCGAATTTTTGAGTGTAGGTGTCCATTTTCACCTACTCCCACCTAGTCCTACCTAATTCTTGTCCTATAAATACCCCATAGCTTCACACTTCAAAGAGGTGGAATTTTGTGACCTTGAGACTTCATGAGAGCTCTATTAATGGCATTTCCCTTTTAAGGAAGAAGAAGGGCAGAAGCGTCTTTTTCCTACAGTCCTCAATATAAGCCAATTATGACATCATATATGATAATGATGACATCACCTAGCCAACAAGCAAATGTAATGAGATGTCATGTGATATGCCCAACCTTTTAATCTTTTGTGATCAATAATATTCCAATAACGCTTCAAAGTGGACGTAGGCCCCTCACGAGCCGAACCACTATAAATATCTTTTTTCATTTACCTTTCCATGCTCTTGTCTATGCGACTGAATTAACTATTCCTAGTAATTGGAATCTTTGGTGTTTACGACATTTTTTGCTGTCAACAGTTGGTTTGTATATGGTGCAGACGGGGGTGACTGGAAGAAGTAGAAGATTTTGTGTTGCTGAAGTAGAAGGTGTGGATTTAAAGTTGTAGTTGGATGAATGTTTGTTGTTGAACTCAATTTAAAGAAGTTGTGGTAGGGGGTGGGGGTGGAGGTGGAGTACACTGTTTATGTGTTGTAGTGGTATGAGGAGTTTGAATTGAAGATGATGAGCAAATAAGGGTATAGATATGGGTGGTTTATTGTGATGATGCTGAAGCGAGCTATAGAAGGCAGGGAGTGTTGAACTAATATGGTAATAGCAGTTTTTTTATGAGGAGGTCGAATGTTGTTACTGTTGTGAACAGAGTTAAAATAATGAAAATTGAGTCCGCTTTTGAAACCTTTTTGAAATGCAGTGAGATTGGGTGAAAAGAAAAGCAGATAATTTAACATGTATTGAAAATGTGATTCAATAACAGTGCTCTAGACAGTAGAATATGAATGAAAACAGTTTGCTTCTGTTTCACAATGCAATCCAGAGTGCTTGCATTAGAGCAAAATCAAGGATGAACCAAGAAAGGATAAACTCAAGTAAGTTTTTTTTCTTCCTTTCCTTCTTTTAAAACTTAATACAAAAGAATACACACAAAAAATAAAATAAAAAATAACAACACAAAGAGCAAGACAAAAGAAATGAAAATAAATAGACAAAGAGATCAATGCAACAAACACGAGTTTTATTATTTTCCTTTTTTTAAAGAAAAATAAATAAGGAAAAATCTAAGTTTTTTCTTTTATGTTTCCACTTGAACAGTAACGACCCGTATTTTACGTATCGGAGGATCATAAAATAATTATATTTTATTTCCTAGTTGTCTGATCATTCTAAGATTTTAATATGTTCATAAAAATGTGAGACATGTTCATGATTTTTACCAAACATAATTGTGACCGTTTTTCCCTTGGGAAAATTGTATTAGTTATAACTTTTGATAGGAATCGAATCAGATGCTGAAATCGGTCTCATTTGATCGAAATGGTGGTTTACGATTCTGTAGAGTGGTCACATAAAAGATTTGATTCAGCAGTTTTGGTGGAATCACCTTTTAAGTTTCAGTTTCTATTAGGCTGATTAATTAACTGTTAGTGGGCTGATTAGCCAAGCTTGTTAGGCTAATGAACTGCAGCTACAAATAGAGGGGCTTGGAGAGAGAATTAGGGTTTCTCTCTTTATTCAAACATTAGATTAGGCTCTGTGATTCTCTGATTCAACCTAATCCTTAATTTCTCCATTATTTTCATTCAAATTCATCATATATTACATCTTGAGGCTAGATCATCATCAAGGAAAAATAGATCACATCAAATTGCATCTTTTTTTCGGTTCTTCATCGCTGTCCAGATCTGATTTCATTGGATTTGCATTAAACTAGAAATCGGTGAGTGATAGATATCTCTAACACAAAAACTACAGATTATATGAGTAAATTAGGAAATTCAAATGTTATATGTAAACTTCACCCTAGGTCTGATCATATATGTTTAACTCATATTTACACGTCTTAAGAAAACCTGATTTAACTACCTAAATTGACAGTTTGTTAGTTTAATCATGTTTATATATATATATCCAATTCATGTTAGACATATTATTTTATGATAAGTTTATGTTATTTGCATGTTTGTATGATCAAGATTTGATGAATCGTTGTTTATTTCGATTGAATTGAATGCATTGCTTAAATTGTTTGTTAGAATTGTGTGTCTTAGATCTTAGGTTTGAAGAACAGAGCAAATCGGAGGTTCGAGTGATCGAATTCAAATGAAACTTGGCGGAGGAGCTCTGGAAGACGATGCGAGGGAATTCAGAAAATTCGTGTTTAAAATTCACAATATGTATGGATTTGTACTGATCAAAGGCCGATGGACCGACACCTGTCCTTTACAGCGTGATGAATGATGAATATATTTGGGGCGTGGCTTCGTGGTGATAAATCGAGGTTGCATGCAAATTTCCAAGTCATTCAGAAGAGATTTGGGATAGGTAGAAGTTGATCATTTGAGATTGGTCGATGCATTGACAGGAAAATTAATCAGGAAGGAATCTAGGTTCCAGGATGGACCGGAAGAAAGTGCTCGAAGATAGGATGGAGATGGACCAACACTTATCCCAAACACGTCTAAGTATTTGGACCAATGCTGATCCATGGATGATGGACCGGTGTCGATCCATCATGCTTGATGGGATGGGCTTTATTTTTTAGGAGCCCAGTTGTGGTGGCTTCCAGGGGTTGCTGATAAAGTTTGTAGTAAATGGACTTCAGATGATTGATGTGCAACTCAATGACGGATGGTGCTTCGAATGTGAACTCAAGTTGGAGTGATCGGAGTTGGATTGATGTGATACTGGTTGCAGGATAATGTATGATTCAGTATGATGATGGATTGAGTCAAATGGGAGTTGATCGTGGATGATAATGGAATTAGTTTGAGAAGTCGCTCAAATTAAGAGATGTGATCGCCGTGAAGAAAGGCTTGACAAATTTGAAGTGCCAATGAATCGTTAGTTATCGAAGGCTCTAGCGAGCTCAAAGCAGGGGTATTGTGGGAACGCCCTAGGATCAAGTAGGATCGTGTAACCTAGATTGAGCAAGGAAGTTTGTTGAGCTTAAACAAGAAAGTAGAACCGTGTTTGGGTATGTGGCGGGGTTCAAAGCTTTATCTAAGTATGCTCGTTCGTATATTGAGTCTCCTTACCAGAAGAATAAGAAGTTTATCTCATGTTTAGACGAGGGACTTGGGAAACAATTAATCGACCATATTGATGATTCCTGTGAGAAGCTAGTTGAGAAGGCTTTAAGGAAGAAAAGCTTGTGTCCATAGAAAATTGAGGCTGTTGTTGAGATTAAGGAGTAGTAGAAGACACATCAAGGTGACGGTAATAAGAAAAAGTGGAATGACAAAAAAAATAGCAACAACAAGGTAAGAATGGCCAGAAGAAACTGAAGGATGAGGTTACTTGCTATAACTGTTAAGAGAAGGGTCATTATTCAAAGGATTGTAGGAATTCAAAGGTGGAAAATAAGTGCTTTAACTATGATAAGCCTCGGCATATGAACAAGAATTGTCCAGAACCACTAAAGGATAAGCAGGTGTGAGAGCGTATGCTTTGGATGTTGTGCCGTCTTCCTCGAGGGGTCCGACTGCTGCAGAAAAAGGGAAGAGTGTCGTTGTGCAAGGTATGCTTTCTATCAGAGACATTTCGCATTATTTTATTTGTAATGAGTTTTTTTGCAAATTAGGTTTAGAACCTGAGATTTTTTATAGACCATTGGTTGTGACTAATTCAGTAGGGGGTTCGTCTAGTCTTTGTATGCTTTGTCATGGTCTAGTTTCAATGAGTCCTGATTTCTCTTTTGTGTGTGATTGCTTTGTTTTGAACTTCACTGGGGGTTTGGGATTATTGTAGCGACCCTCCCTCTCGGTCGATCCAAATCGATCATTAAACCGAATTAAATCGAACCAAAAAGGCGGATACGCTAATTTTGGGCGCACAACGCATCAGAACAAACAACAGAAGACTTTTATAAACATCATAATAATGTTACATCAGAGTACAAAATATCAGAGTATCGAAAACTATATACAGCGGAAAATAAATTTACAATAAATGTAATACAATGCAACGGAAACAAATAAACTAACACAGCGGAAGACTATCAATGCTCAAGACACAGCTTTAAGCTTCAATCCAGAATCCTGCTAAATTAAATAATCTACAAAACCAAAACTACAAGCTGCCAGTGTGGAAAATATTGGCACCCAAAGTTTAGGTAGAAACAATAAACTCCATGTCAGTCATGTGACTGGTGTGAGAACTCAAAACAGTTATTAAAGTTTACTTTAAAATAAGGTAAATAACGGGACCACGCCTTATGTCACGCAACGGGTTTCCTCCCTAGAATACCATAAACAAACTATGCCAATAATAGACGTATGGATCTACAATGCATCATACAACTTGCAATTCCTTAATCTACCCATTTAGGCTTAATCCCAAATTTAGATTTTCAAAATCCAATTCACTTTACAGAAATTATTCCTTTGGACTTTATTTCCCGAATTCTTATTTCAAATCAATCTAAAATACATATCTAACTTTATATCAAAGTAGATTTCACATTGGGATCTCAAACCACAATCTTTGGAAATATGAATTCCAAAACATAAAAATGCATACAAACAAGTATGCAACCAAATATCAGGAGGTATTCAGCCCTCAGACAAGGCTGCACGCGGCTCTCCAACTCAATATATATATATATATATATATATATATATATATGCACCTCCCACTATGGAGCAGGCTATACTGACGATGCATCTCCCACGCCCTCGGAGAAAATTCACCGCCCTCACACTTTTAGTCATCCAGGGTTACCCGAATCTTTAGCCACATACCAAATCATTTCATATCCCGAAGTAGGGAAAATCATTTCACAGCATAATAATCACAAGTACTTTCAAACTATAGTACTTTACATTAGCAATTCACACATATGATCAGTCACTATTAATCATATAACCTTTGAGCTCGTACGTCTCAAAGAAGGGTGTTAAGCAAGAGAATAAATTCTCCGCTACCAAACAGATACATCATCAATAGCAACTAATCGGTTATGTGTTGAACCACAATGTCAAACACATAATACATTTCGAAATCATTTCGACAACATCGGGTTTAGGTCTCGAAATCCTTTCTGCTTTATAAAACATTTTTATAAAACATTCCCTGTCCAAAATCGGGAATACATTTCTTTTCACTTAAGAAAAATATCATTTAAAAATTATTCATTAAATTTGAAATGAACTCAACAACATCGCTAAACATCTCATAGTCAAATCGTGAAGTGTTTCACATGATATTAGCATACAAATATTTCTACCCAACCCAATGCAAAATGTACAAGCATATTTTGCTCATAAAATGGTTGAGCTCAATCCAAACTATCATTCAACCACAATCCATATCAACAACCAAGAATATTTGGTTTATATCACATCTCATGTTTTAATAAATTTAATTACCATCTATTTATTCTGAATCTAATTAAAGATTTATTAAAACTCCACCTAGTTTTAATCTTCAAAAATCATTACTTAATGGTTATTCAATTTTAGGAAATTAATCCTACCTTTACTCGGGTTAAAGAACAAATGTTCTTTAATACACTGTTCACAATAAACCCCAAAATCATCTTCCATTTAAATGGAACTTTCACGGAAATCATAGCAGTATATAATCGATATTCATTTCCGTATCACACTAATACTATACATGGAATAGCGACAAGGCCTTTTAAATTCCATAAATAGTAACGGTCTTCATTCACAGAAGCTCATCTCGATTATTACCAAATCGAATTCCATTCAATTCCAGTTTCTTTTACTAAATTGGAAAACTTCACTTTGGAAATTTTCCATTAAATCGTAGAAAAAGATTTATAAATTCCAAATCTTAACTTCACTGTTAATCGGGTTTAAGAACTCTTGTTATTTAAAACATCATTCAGGACAAACCCAAAAACCTCGTTTGATATTAAATACAAGGCTCTAAATAGAAATTATATCGGCTTATATTCAATACCAAATTCTGAAACCAACAAATATCGTATTGGGAATAATTATATATATATATATATATATATCTTCCAAAATTCCTCAACAATATCTGTATAATCATAGAATCCAATGTCGAAATATTCCGAAGATTATTTCCATTCTAATTTATTCATTGGATAATTCTGGTTATTTTAAAACCCATTTTCCAATCCAATTTATTATCTAGTTAATATATAGTTCATTTAGATAAAAATATCTTTTTATCTTTTCAAAACTGGAATTTTTCATCCAAAATCTTTCCAAATCATTTATTATGATTTTACACAATTTTTTCATATTTTTAATAAATTTATTAAGGCCCTTACAGTCGGTTTCCAATATCGGCCACCGAACTGCATTCATAGTGACCTTTTCTAAATTTTATTTGGACATAATTTAAAATCCAATAGTTCAAATTTAAATCTCTTATATTCATTGAAAACATCTTTTCGATACGAACCCAACGGTTTCGGTTTTAGGAGAATCTGACGGTTGGATCTATCGTAATGCCAATTCGAAATCAATTGTCAAAATTCACGAATGGTCATTGCGCGGTGCGTTCTATTTAGGCCATTTAAATATATATAATATATATATCGTCGATTTCCATTTAAAACGTATTTTATAAATCGGTTATAAATTCGTTTTAGAAAACGATTCCAACTTCCATTTCAATTTTAAATCAAAATTGAATATTCCATTACATGACAATTTTATATAGTGCATACATATGTTAAAATTATCTTTTTAACAATCCAATAATTATTCCATTTCATGGCCATTTTATATATCTCATATATAATTTATACAACACATATATATAATTTATACAACACATATATATGATTTATACAACACATATATATTTTATACAACGCAAATATATTTTGTTTTCCATCGCATATATATATTTTATTCACATCGCATATATATGTTTTATTCACATCGCATATATATGTTTTATTCACATCGCATATACATATTTTATTCACATCGCATATACATATTTTATTCACATCTCATATACATATTTTATTCACATCTCATATATATTTTATTCACATCGCATATATATATATATATATATATATATATTATTCAAATCGTATATATATATTTTTCACATCGCATATATATATTTTATTCACATCGCATATGTATGTTTTTCACATCACATATATATATATATTTCACATCGGATATATATATATATATATATATTTTATTCACATCGCATATATATTTTTCACATCGTATATATATATATATATATATATTTATTATTCACATTGCATTTTTTTTCACATCGCACATATATTTTTCTTTCACAACACAATACACAAATCACCAAATCATCCATATAAATAAATAATCAACTACCCAATGCCATTTACGGCGCCATAAGTGACCATTCGCAGAGTATGAAATCCGATTGTTGGTAATATCCATACATTGCTTCCAATTTATGTGATTTGTGCAATTTCGAGTGTTGAACTCCATGCAACAGATAAAAATCTATACTGGCAATTTCTATATATTTACAGTTATAAATTAAATTAAATAACTATATAAAATTTTAGTGAGAGAATTCTCACATTGGGTTCCACTCCTTCATTCTTTATTTCTGAATTGTATTTTTCAACTAAATTAAACATGTGTTTAATTTAGCTTAAAATCCAATTTGCTCTGTTTCCATTCTGGTCAGTTCTGAAATGTAGAGTTTGTTGTTGCGAATCCAACGCAACTGAAATCACTGAGTTTGGACTTCGTATAAAGAAAATACAGATTTTTAAACATCAATTACAATAATAAACTTAATTAATATAATTAATATACCCTAATCACGTTTCTTCCACAATTATCGTTCCAGACAGCGGAAAAACCCTCACCGAACTTCGACACCACGCACGCTAACCAAAGCCACGACTGCCGATCAAAACCCATCACCCCCTACGTAATGGCCTCCTCCTTCATCCGCCTCAACCTCGGCGAACTCGCCCCCATCACGGCGCTTGAAATTCGCTCCAAATGCCAGAGCTTTGAGCACAGAAATAGAGAAATCCACAACCCTAAATTCGATCTCTCATGCTCAGTTTCAAGATCTCACAAAGTTATTCAACTTTTGTTTTATAGGTTTCGAAAATCATTAAATGAATTTAAAGAAAATTGGGAGGGAAGATTGGAAGTTTTTGTCCGTTCAAAATGAAGAACGACGGCTCGGTCGGATGATGAACTAGGGTTCTAGGAGAAAAGGGATTAAATATAAAATATTTTAATAATTTTTTAATCCTTTTATTTCTTAAATATGAATTTTCTCGTCTTAACTCCAAATTAAACCCAATAAATGTCACTCCTAGCCAAATACCCTCGTTCCGAACACAATGGAATAAGATTCATAAGCCAACTCGACTGTTTCGATCAGTTTTTATCAAAATTAAAGTATAAATCAATATATATTGAATTTAAACGTACATTTTAATTTACCAGGGACACATACTAACTCCAAAAATTAGAGAGAAATAAATCTAGCTATATTTTGATGATACGGTTCTAACAAAATTAATTTCACTTAATTTGGAGGCCGTTTGAAAAATAGCCATTTTCCAGTCGATTAAATTCAAACTGAAATCACCAAACACATTTAAATTCACTACGCTTACATATTAATTCCAAAAATTATGAATTTTTAAACCTAACAATAATTTGACATTCCGGATTCGGCAAAAGTGGTTTCATTGAAAACGGAGGTCGTTTGCAAAGCGGTTATTTTTAAGGGCTTTATACATAATAAATAAATAAATAAATATATATATATTCCATAGCGACTATTCTGAATTTTAAACTAGACATAACTTTCAATTTATATTATGAAATCTCAGTTTTTCACATTCGTTAGAAAGATATTATTAAACAGATTCAAATATTTCTGGTTTTACTAAAATCCAATTTATTTTGAATTATATACATTCAATTGAAATTTAAAATCGAATTTTCAAACTACCACGCCATTTCAAACTCTATTTATAATTAAAATAAATTTATACATTCTAACTTTGATTTAAATAAATTTTTAGTCATTATTATTTAAAATAAATCATTTTAAATATTCAAAATCCAATAAAATAACTAAAATAAAAATTTTAAATTTGTTCAAAAATTCGGGGTTGTTACAATTATTCTGGGTATAGATTAGCTCAAGTGGTGTGCGACAATCGTAGAATGCGAGTGGCTTGAGGTGAAAATCGGGAACGTGGAAGGGTAAAAAATGGTGATACGTTGTTTACTAAAGATGGAGTTCTTGTTATCTTTTTAGATTTTCTTGTGATTCTATGGGATTAGTTGTCATTTGTGCCAATTATTCGAGAGTTTTCTGATGTTTTTGATGAGGTCAGAGAATTGCAGCCGCATCGAGAGATTGAGTTTCAGATTGATTTAGTGGATGGAGCCGGACCTATTGTTATGTCTCTTAGGCGGATGGCGCCAAAGTAAAAACGAGAGTTAGAGGTGTAAGTGAACGATCTTTTTAGTAAAGGATTCATTTAGAGAAGCGTATTCGAATGAGGTGCACTAGTTGTGTTTGGAACTAAGGACGATGGATCGGTGCGATTGTGTATGGATTATTGTGAGCTAAATAAGGTGACTAAGAAGAACAAGTATCCATTTTCGAGGATATATGACTTGTTTGTTCAACCTCACAAAGCCAAGTTTTTTTCCTAAATGGATTTGGCGATGGGATTTCACCAATTGATTGTGACTAGGTTAGTGTGCCAAAGTCTTCTTTTAGGACACTATCCGGATTTTATGAATGGCTGGTGGTGATGTTTGGATTGACTAGCACGATAGCATATTTTGTGGGTCTTAGGAATCGAATTTTCAGGGATCAGTTGAACAAGTTTGTGCTTGTGTTCATGGATGATATGGTTTACTCCAGATATGAGGAGGAACACAAGACTCACTTGAGAATTGTTCTGGAAGTCTTGCGAAAGCATCAGCTGAAGGCTATGTTTTCTACGTGTCTCTTCTAGATGGAAGAAGTGAGATTCTTGGATCATGTCGTGTCAGGAAAGGGAATAGCGGTGGATCTCGCTGAAGTTGTAGCAATACAGGATTGGGACCGACCCAAGAGATGTTAGGAGTTTCCTTGGTTTAACCGGATATTATCGATGATTTATCAAGGATTTCTCTAAGATAGATGCACCATTAATTGGACTATTATGAGCAAACTTTTGGAAATTTGAAAGAAATGTTGATGAGTGTTACACTGTTGGCTATTCCTAGTGGGAATGAAGAGATGGTAAACCGATGAATGTGGCACCGGACTTAAAGCGGTGCTAACGCGGAATGATAGAGTTGTCGCTTATGCAAGTCGAAAACTGAAGCCGCACGAGAGGAATTACTCGACTCATGATTTAGAGTTAGCGGTGATAATGTTTGCTCTGATGATTTGGAGGCATATATCTTTTGGGAGTTAGATTCGAGTTATTTACAGATCATAAATTGTTTAAATACCTTTTCTCTTAGTAGGATTTGAATCTTCGACAGCAATGGTGTTACAGTTTTTAGCATCGTATGATTTTGGAATAGCCTATACTTCGGGAGCCATGTTTTTCAAATGGAAGCATCTCGAGTATTTGGCCGGATTTGATTTTAGACCTCATTGTGAATTCAATACAACAAAAATACCTTATTACAACGTCCATTTTACAATGGACACGGGCTGCCTGTTGTAATAGAATGCTATTACAACGATCACTTTATGGACGATTGTAATAGATGCCTATACATAACCATTTTACAATGGGCATAGACAGCCCATTATAATAGAATGCCATTACAACGGCCATTTCAGGACAGTTGTAATAGATATCCTTTACAACGCTCTTTTTACAACGGGTGAAAACTGTACATTGTAATAGAGTTCTATTACAAAGGTCTTTTCATGTCTGTTGTAATAGATGTCAATTTTACAAAATTCACAAAATGTCCATTGTAACAGATGTCTATTGTAATATTATTAATAATTATTAACTGAAATATTATGTGACATCCCGCCCCGCACCAACCAACATTTACTCCAAAGGTGCGCTGTACACATGTCCGGTTAGCACGGAACGGGTCGTCAGAAGGAAAAAGGAAGAAAGAAATGAACATACAAAGAACTTGTAGAATGTCTCACAGCGCATAGAATAAAATATAGTAATAACATACTTGACATAAAACAGGAGAGACAGTGCATAAGCTGAAAATCAGAATTAAACATCATAGCAGCGGAAATCCAAAATACAGCTTATTACAACTTTCAAACTGTCTCAAAGCAAAAGTAAGATAAAGGAGGTACACTACTAATGCCCAAGTAGCGACCACCAACGACACAGGGAGAATGTGTATATATATATATCATACGTGGAAGCCTCCTGCCCGCCTCCGAATCAGCTACTCGCGCACCACTAGCTAACCTGTCTCTAGTCTGCTCGTGTGAGCACCCAGAGTAATAAGAGGAGACATAAAACTCTGGGTCAGACATAAAGCCTGGTATGAGCGATAAGCATCTAAAGTGAACAATAACAGGTAGACTAAAACATACCTGAACCTGGACCTGCAACCAAAGAGTTAGCACTACATACTGTACAACACTCTAAGGTACCATATCAAACGGTGTAAAGATACGGAGGTGGGGGAGGTGTGTATGTCATAATGATGGCAAACAATCAAACATAGCATCCATCCTCACATCTCTCACTCAGTGCGTAAAGCATACGATATTCACCACTTCGATCACCCAACATACCCTGCTACGATCACTCTGCCCCCATGAAGTCATAAATGGCTTCACTGCACTGATAACGTAGCCACTAATTCCTCGCTATGTCCACTTTGCCCCATGGAGTCACAAGAACCCCACTGCACTGGCTCATAGCCTTACTAATCCTTACTATGTCCACTCTGCCCCATGGAGTCACAAGAACCCCACTGCACTGGCTCATAGTCTTACTACGCATCACCTTGCCCCACAGGTCATAATGACCCTACTGCACTGATAACGTAGTCTTGCTACCATCACCTTGCCCCTCAGGTCATAATTACCCTACTGCACTGATAAGTAGCCATCCTTCATTTTTAGTGGTGAATCGAAGTTATGAACGTCGACAACTCCTTACCACACGTCCCGCAGCAAAGCCCAACCATGAAGTGAACTCATTGGTTCCCAACTGGATCCTGAGCTCTAACTTCCCATATTGGACTACCTTTGCATCTCGGGTTATTGGTCAATACTGGGTCGGGTCGGGTTCCTCCTCAAGCCATCGGTTCGGGTCGGGTATCCTCCATCGATTCGGGTCGGGTCCTTTTCTGGTTCGGGTCGGGTATTTCTCCTCGGGTCGGGTCGGGTGCCATCCCCCTCCAGTTCGTGCTTCCGCTCCGATCCGTCTCCATGCTTCCTTCACATGCTCCTATCTGATCCGTCTTCATGCTTCCGCTCCGATCCGTCTTCATGCTTCCGCTCCGATCCGTCCTCCTGAATCCGATTCGATCCCAGTTCAGTTAGCGTGGCCTTCCTTTTTGCCAATTTTCCCAAGTGTCAGGTTCCGATCGGATCGATTCCCTTGCCCAGTTCAACATATCCAATCTGAGCCCTACATCCGATCCGATCCGAAACCTGCACTGTCTTTCTGAAACTGTTCCAGCAAGTGTTTACGCCATTCGATGACGTTTTCGACCATTCTAACTATTGAAACCAATCACAAAGCATTTCATACAGTCATAGCAACATGCATAATCAACCACAAACATCAATATGATAGGTTAAAATGGATCAAACATACCCAAAATCCCTCATTTTCCCTTAAGCATGTTTAGGTGAAACTAATGATAGGATTAGCAAAACTTAACCAAATTAACCCAAATTCATATCAGAGGTCTAAAACATCATTCCGAATTTTATAAACATTTTTCCAGAATTTTATCATGTTTAAATCGCTAATTAACACTAATCACCCCTAATTAGCCATAATTAGTGCAAAACTATGGAAATCACTCACCTTAGCCACAAATAAACTAAGATCTGAAATAAGTCTCTGATTTGATGTGAATCTCAATGCTAAACAGCGGCTCCAATGTTGATTTGGTGTAGATCTTCCTTGATTAGAGGTTGCTAAGCCAAATCCTTAACCAGAAGATGATTTGGTGGTGATTTAGAGGTTGGAGGCCATTTTTAGGGTTCCTTGGTGATAAGTGGAGGCTAGAAAACTGAAATGGAATGATTCTCTACTTCATTTCAGCCTCCCCATAACCCTAATCCCGAAATGGGTTATGGGCCTACTCACTAATCACCCGATTTGGCCCGATTAAGCAGTTTTTCACCCTCCAAACCTTATTTCAGCCATATCTCCCAAACTGTAAGTCCGTTTGGCTATTATGACCACTCTACGGAAAGGTAAACCATCAAACGAATCCAATGGAAGTGGTTTCAGGTCAAAATTCCTTTCCAATCAAAAGTTATGGCCAAAACAGTACCAACTAGGGGCAAAATGGTCATTTAAAAATCGACAAAAATCATGAACATGGGAAATGACTCTAATAGATGTTTCCTAAAGTTACATGACCATACGACTTCATACGGGAAAGAAATAAATATTCTACGATCCCCCGATGCGTAGAATGTGGGTCATTACACTCTCCCCCCCTTAAGAAATTTCGCCCCCGAAATTCCCTAATAAAAACACACATAAAGGTCCCGCATGCCTATCAATCATAAAATAACAATCAAACATGCAAACAAGCAAAACAAATCTAACCTAGCATGCGGAAAACTAAATTGCAAAGTAAATCTTACCAGGCAAAGAGTTCTGGATATGCCTTCCTAATGCTCTCCTCTGTCTCCCAAGTACAATCATTCTCGTCCTCGCCCCACTGAACCTTGACTAGCTTCACCGACTTCCTTCGAAGTTGCTTCGTATCGTGCCCCATAATACGAATCGGCTTGCGGTTCCCGACCGCCTCGGGTTCTACTTCGAAGTCCTCTAACTGATCAGGTGAAATAGTCATATCCGAGTCGTGAACGAACTTCCTTAATTGGGAAACATGAAACACATTGTGAACTCCCGCCATTTTCTCTGGTAAGCCAATTCTATATGCCAAATTCCCGACTAATTCAAGAACAGGGAATGGGCCAACAAATCTTGGTGCCAACTTGCCTCTCCTGCCAAATCGTATCACGCTCTTCAACGGAGAGATCTTGACAAACACCAAGTCACCAACGGAGAATTTCAAGTCTCTTCTCCTCTTATCAGCATAACTCTTCTGCCTATCTTGGGCAGCTTTCATTCGTTGCTGAATGATCTTAATCTTATCGGAAGTTTCCCTCACCACATCTGGTCCAAGCACAAACTTCTCGCCAGTCTCTATCCAACATGATGGTGAGTTGCACGGTCTTCCGTACAAAGCTTCATATGGAGCCATACCGATACTGGATTGGTAGCTATTATTATATGCAAACTCTACTAGATGCAAATGGTCATCCCACGATCCACCAAAATCCAATATACAAGCTCTCAAGAGATCTTCCAATATACGATTCACCCTCTCCGTCTGACCGTCGGTCTGAGGATGATATGCGGTACTGAGATGTAATCCTGACCCTAGAGCCTCTTGTAAGCTCTTCCAAAACCCACTAGTGAACAACGGGTCTCGGTCACTCACAATGCTTTTGGGTACTCCATGAAATCTCACTACCCACTTCATATACAATTCTGCCAACTTGGCTGCCGTTCTGGTCGATTTGACTGGTATGAATCTTGCACTCTTAGTCAATCGATCCACGATTACCCAAATGCTATCATGTCCCGATCTAGTCCTTGGTAAACCGTCGATGAAATCCATCGAGACTTGCTCCCATTTCCATTCGGAGATTTCTAATGGCTGCAACAACCCACTAGGCTTCTTTTGCTCGGCTTTAACTAGCTGGCAATTCATGCATTTTGATATAAACTTCCCAACGTCTCTTTTCATCCCTTCCCAGTAGTAAGTCTGCTTCATGTCTCGATACATCTTATTACCACCGGGATGTATAGTCAGTTTTGAGTGATGACATTCTCTAAGCACTTCATCTCTCAAACCATTCACGTTGGGCACAACTAGTCTTCCATTGTTCCGAAGCCATCCTTCTCGATCAAGCCCATACACATTCATCTCCTCACCGTCGATGTTCATCTCTAACTTGAAGATGATTTCTAATAGATTAGGATCGTCCCTCTGACTAGAACCAATCCGCTCTATCAAAGTGGGTCTGATCGTCAAACTAGCTAGCATGACTGGATCCAATTCGCACTTTGGTCTGAAATCAAACCCCGCGATATACTCCAGTTGCTTCCACTTAAGAAACATTGCCCCTAAGCTGGCATGTCTCCTACTCAAGGCATCGGCTACCGCATTACCTTTCCCAGGTGTGTATGCGATATCAAAATCATACGAAGCCAAGAACTCTAACCATCTCTGCTGACGGAGATTCAGATCTTTCTGAGAGAAGAGATATTTCAAAGATTTATGATCGGTAAACAACTCAAATCTTTCTCCCAAGAGATAGTGTCTCCACATCTTCAGCGCAAATACAATCGCTGCCAATTCCAAATCATGGGTAGGATACTTCTTCTCATGCGGCTTTAGCTGTCGACTAGCATAAGCTACAACCCTACCTCCTTGCATCAATACAGCACCCAGTCCGGTACCACAAGCATCCGTGTATACCGTCATCTCTTCATTCCCTTTAGGAATGACTAACACTGGCGCACGCGTCAACTTCTCCTTTAGACTCTTGAAGGCATCCTCACACACTCCGTCCCAGACGAAGGACTGATTCTTCTTAGTCAACTGAGTCAACGGTGCTGCTATCTTGGAGAAGTCCTGGATAAACTTACGATAATATCCAGCTAATCCCAAGAAACTTCTTACATCTGTTGCATTCTTGGGCGTAGGCCAATCCTGTACCGTAGCCACCTTCGCAGGGTCCACGGCAATACCATTCTCGGAAACAACATGACCCAAGAATCTCACTTCCCTTCTCCAAAAATGACACTTAGAGAATTTCGCTTTCAATTGGTGTTTCCTCAACACCTCCATCACTATCCTCAAGTGTCCCTTGTGTTCCTCCTCTGTCCTTGAATAAACAAGGATATCATCCACGAACACAAGAACAAACTTATTCAACTGATCTCTGAATACTCGATTCATAAGATCCACAAAACAGGCTGGTGCATTGGTCAACCCAAATGGCATGACCAACCACTCATAAAATCCAGACGGCGTCCTAAATGTCGTTTTCGGAACACTCTCATCCGCTACTCGTAGCTGATGAAATCCTGTCGCGAGGTCCAACTGGGAGAACACTCTAGCTCCTTCCAGCTGATCAAACAAATCATCTATCCGCGGTAGAGGATACTTATTCTTCCTCATCACCTTATTCAACTCGCGATAGTCCACACACAAACGAAGGGAACCATCTGCCTTAGTGGCAAACACAACTGGTGCTCCCCACTCGGAGACACTCCTTCTAATAAATCCCTTCTTCAAAAGATTGCTGACTTGCACCCCGAGCTCTCGCTGCTCCCTTGGTGCCATACGACGAAGTGGCATCACTATAGGTCTGGCATCTTTCACTAAATCAATACGAAACTCAATCTCTCGGTGTGGTGGAAGACCGGTCACCTCCTCGAAGACGTCCGGATACTGGCCAACCACGGGCACATCTGACAACTCATCCTGCGGGATGTCGAGGGAATTTATAAAACTAGCCATAACCCCATCATTAGGTACACTACCAAACACTACCCTCCGCCCATCATACGCCCTCACTGTCACCAAAAAGCCCTCACAGTCTACCACCACCCCGTATCTTTGGAGCCAATCGACTCCCAATATAATGTCATACCCAGTAAGCCCAAAACAAAGCAATCACAAACAAACATACATCCATGACTCGATAAGACCAAATTCCTGCAAATCATACTAAGGCTAGTCGAACCACCAATCGGGTTCGTCAAAACCAATGGTCTATCGACTATCTCGGGTTCCAGTCCCAACCTATCTACCAGGTCACTAGATATGAAGGAACGGGAAGCCCCAGTATCAAACAAAAATCGAACTGGTACATCATAAATAGAAAGCATACCTTGAATAACAACGTTCTTTCCTTTCTCCGCCGCAGTTGGGGCATTCGACGAAGAAGGAACAACATCAATAGCATATGCTTTCACAATCTGCTTCTCCTTAAGAGGTTGCGGACACTTATCCTTATGATGTCCCACTTGACCACAGTTGTAGCACTTCCTTTCCGCTGGCTTGGCCCGACATTCTTTAGCATAATGGCCCTTCTTACCACAGCTGAAGCACTCAACATCCTTCTTGCTCTTTTTCTGGCCACCTTTAGATTGGTCCTGCTTCCTCTTATTCTGAGAGTTATTCTTACCTCCACCGCCTGCTTGCGGCTTTGGCCCTTCTGCAGATGCAGCCTCAGTCTTTGACTTAGGGTAAAGACTCTCTGATCTCAAAGCTTTCCCCACGATCGATTCAAAAGTCTCATCGATGTGGTTGATAAGCCTTTCCCCCAAGTATCCGTCCAAACCAGTAATGAACTTCTCATTCTTCTTTTCAGGAGTATCAATGAGAGACAGTCCATACTTCGACAAAGTGTCGAACTCAGCAATATAATCAGAAACTGCCCTCCCATTCTGCTTGAGTTCCAAGAACCTCTTAAACAGCACTGACTTCTGGGCAGCTGGAATAAACTTCTCGCTAAAGCGAGCCTTGAACTGATCCCAAGTAACCTGATCTTCTGGAGTAGCTGTTCTAATGGCATTCCACCAATTCATCGCTCGCCCTTGCAGCTGACGAGACGCTAGCCTTCTCTTCATCGCATCCTCAAGACCCAAGTCATCGAAGATACGGTCACAGCTATCCATCCAATCTTGAACATCTGTGGCCGACTCCGTCCCGTGGAACGGCTTCCCACCAAGATTAGTGTAATCTTTGCACAACTTGGCGAAATCGACCCTAGGCGCCTGCACTACTGGGCCAACACCAACTTCGGGATTGGGAACTGCCCCTTGCACTTCTCTATGCATATCTCTCATGAGGTTAGTAAACATCGCCCTCATGTCAGCGGCATTCCCCTAGTTGGTCCCTCTACCAGCACCCCTCGTGTCTCGGCTCATCGTCAATCTGAAAAAGGGAAACGATTAACGATCCCATAGTGGTGCTAGTGCAGTGCGACTTCATTCTTATACTACTAATAGTATATATATACATAGCTTTTGAAAACCAAAATAATTACAAATACGCGCTCTCATATACGTACTATCTCTCCCTGGTGTCTTTCCCTAGGTTAACCACGCAACCTAAAGCTCTGATACCAAGTGTGACAACCCGCCCCGCACCAACCAACATTTACTCCAAAGGTGCGCTGTACACATGTCCGGTTAGCACGGAACGGGTCGTCAGAAGGAAAAAGGAAGAAAGAAATGAACATACAAAGAACCTGTAGAATGTCTCACAGCGCATAGAATAAAATATAGTAATAACATACTTGACATAAAACAGGAGAGACAGTGCATAAGCTGAAAATCAGAATTAAACATCATAGCAGCGGAAATCCAAAATACAGCTTATTACAACTTTCAAACTGTCTCAAAGAAAAAGTAAGATAAAGGAGGTACACTACTAATGCCCAAGTAGCGACCACCAACGACACAGGGAGAATGTGTATATATATATATATATCATACGTGGAAGCCTCCTGCCCGCCTCCGAATCAGCTACTCGCGCACCACCAGCTAACCTGTCTCTAGTCTGCTCGTGTGAGCACCCAAAGTAATAAGAGGAGACATAAAACTCTGGGTCAGACATAAAGCCTGGTATAAGCGATAAGCATCTAAAGTGAACAATAACAGGTAGACTAAAACATACCTGAACCTGGACCTGCAACCAAAGAGTTAGCACTACATACTGTACAACACTCTAAGGTACCATATCAAACGGTGTAAATATACGGAGATGGGGGAGGTGTGTATGTCATAATGATGGCAAACAATCAAACATAGCATCCATCCTCACATCTCTCACTCAGTGCGTAAAGCATACGATATTCACCACTTCGATCACCCAACATACCCTGCTACGATCACTCTGCCCCATGAAGTCATAAATGGCTTCACTGCACTGATAACGTAGCCACTAATTCTTCGCTATGTCCACTTTGCCCCATGGAGTCACAAGAACCCCACTGCATTGGCTCATAGCCTTACTAATCCTTACTATGTCCACTCTGCCCCACGGAGTCACAAGAACCCCACTGCACTGGCTCATAGTCTTACTACGCACCTTGCCCCTCAGGTCATAATGACCCTACTGCACTGATAACGTAGTCTTGCTACCGTCACCTTGCCCCTCAGGTCATAATGACCCTACTGCACTGATAAGTAGTCATCCTTCATTTTTAGTGGTGAATCGAAGTTATGAACGTCGACAACTCCTTAGCACACGTCCCGCAGCAAAGCCCAACAATGAAGTGAACTCATTGGTTCCCAACTGGATCCTGAGCTCTAACTTCCCATATTGGACTACCTTTGCATCTCGGGTTATTGGTCAATACTGGGTCGGGTCGGGTTCCTCCTCAAGCCATCGGTTCGGGTCGGGTATCCTCCATCGGTTCGGGTCGGGTCCTCTTTTGGTTCGGGTCGGGTATTTCTCCTCGGGTCGGGTCGGGTCCATCCCCCTCCAGTTCGTGCTTCCGCTCCGATCCGTCTCCATGCTTCCTTCACATGCTCCTATCCGATCCGTCTTCATGCTTCCGCTCCGATCCGTCTTCATGCTTCCGCTCCGATCCGTCCTCCTTAATCCGATCTGATCCCAGTTCAGTTAGAGTGGCCTTCCTTTTTGCCAATTTTCCCAAGTGTCAGGTTCCGATCCGATCGAATCCCTTGCCCAGTTCAACATATCCGATCCGAGCCCTACATCCGATCCGATCCGAAACCTGCACTGTCTTTCTGAAACTGTTCCAGTAAGTGTTTACGCCATTCGATGACGTTTTCGACCATTCTAACTATTGAAACCAATCACAAAGCATTTCATACAGTCATAGCAACATGCATAATCAACCACAAACATCAAAACATCAATATGATAGGTTAAAATGGATCAAACATACCCAAAATCCCTCATTTCCCCTTAAGCATGTTTAGGTGAAACTAATGATAGGATTAGCAAAACTTAACCAAATTAACCCAAATTCGTATCAGAGGTCTAAAACATCATTCCGAATTTTATAAATATTTTTCCTGAATTTTATCATGTTTAAATTCGCTAATTAACACTAATCACCCCTAATTAGCCATAATTAGTGCAAAACTATGCAAATCACTCACCTTAGCCACAAATAAACTAAGATCTGAAATAAGTCTCTGATTTGATGTGAATCTCAATGCTAAACAACGGCTCCAATGTTGATTTGGTGTAGATCTTCCTTGATTAGAGGTTGCTAAGCCAAATCCTTAACCAGAAGATGATTTGGAGGTGATTTAGAGGTTGGAGGCCATTTTTAGGGTTCCTTGGTGATAAGTGGAGGCTAGAAAACTGAAATGGAATGATTCTCTACTTCATTTCAGCCTCCCCATAACCCTAATCCCGAAATGGGTTATGGGCCTACTCACTAATCACCCGATTTGGCCCGGTTAAGCAGTTTTTCACCCTCCAAACCTTATTTCAGCCATATCTCCCAAACGGTAAGTCCGTTTGGCTATTATGACCACTCTACGGAAAGGTAAACCATCAAACGAATCCAATGGAAGTGGTTTCAGGTCAAAATTCCTTTCCAATCAAAAGTTATGGCCAAAACAGTACCAACTAGGGGTAAAATGGTCATTTAAAAATCGACAAAAATCATGAACATGGGAAATGACTCTATTAGATGTTTCCCAAAGTTACATGACCATACGACTTCATACGGGAAAGAAACAAATATTCTACGATCCCCCGATGCGTAGAATGTGGGTCATTACATATTATATTACTAATTTCTTATCATTAATAATATTATATTATTTATTAATATTTAATAACTAATCATTAGTAATATTATTTATTAATATTTAATCATTAATAGTAATTATCAATAATATTAAATTATTTATAACATCAATGTAAAAGTAATAATATCTACAATGTCAACCCAAATAGCTATAAAAAAATGTTTTAAATGATGTGTTTTCTTTATATTATTGTATACATATATTAGATTTCATTCAATGATGTTATATTACTTATATTATTACCTTTAACGTAACTATAACCTTACATTGGTTATTACTAATCATTAATAATACTATATTATTTATTAATAATTAATCATTAATAATATAATATTAATCATTTATAGCTTGTAATAATTAATGATTATTATTAAATAATCACTAATTACTATTTCAACAAGCTTAACTTTACTTTTCAGTTATTAGTAAGTAAAATCAAGTAATTAATATCAAATATATGCGTGATTTTGATTTGGTTTCTGCTTGATATTGTTGAACAATTCAACACATTTTCGAAATTGATATTCAGTTAAAATAATTTTTGAATTTTCTGATCAAACACTTCTCTGATTTTTGCTTGTTGATTTTGAACTGATACTACACTTGTTTCTTTACCACGAACAAATGAACTGATACTACATATGTTTCTCTGACCAAATAATATTATAATTAATCATCAATAAATAATTATATTAATATTAATAATATTATATTGCAATTTATAGTTTTTTATTTTGTGTTTGATAATTAATAATTAAAATTAATATTTATATTTCATATTTTAAGAAAAATTGAAATTTTCTAAAATGTAGAAGCACGTTTGACGCATTAACCAAAACACACAAGTTTTAGTTTATCTCTTTGCTAGACTTTTTGACGCATTTGAAAAATATAAATATTATGTTTCAAATTTCAATACTTATGTATAATTTTATCCAACGTTTAAAATAATCTAGATATGTAAACAGATTTTCATTTGGTACCTGTTCGATACTTTTGGCTCCAACGTTTAAAGTTTTGGCTCCAACCCCCAAATTTTCCTTTTATGCGTACAAAATTCACCCGTTCTCACATCCAGCTTATCCTCAAATCCAGTTTACCCCCTATTGTTTTGCCTGAACCCTAAATAGAATTCAATTCTTTCAACGAAAAAATTGAAATCGAGTGCTCTTGGTTCTTCAACAATCTGTGGCGTGAGGGAAACTCCGCTCATGGAGGCGCCGTCGAGGCTAAGGCTCTTCAACAATCGAGTCAATTGACAATTTAATTAAAGAGGAGGGAAAAAATGGTGTGCAGTATTCAGACAGAGGCGAATGGGATCAGAAGTTACAGGAGGCTAAGCAATCCAACAAGCTTGTAATAATCTAAACCCTATTTGGCTTTTGTTTTTGCAAAAGTAATGAATCCGCTGATTGTTTTTTTGGATTATGAATATTTAGATCTATAGTGTAGTTGCATCGTTTATGGCCCATTTTGCCAGATCTTGATTCGATTTAATCATTTCACTCAATAGTGGTGGATTTACTGTTAACCCACTTTAATTTTTCTATTTCCATGCAAAGTTGCCAAATTTAGTCACTCGCTTAGCAGATCATTTTTATTTTCTCATATCCGAAGTAATGTTGGATACAACTGTTTGAAATTGGTCTGGCCTATACTTTCTGATGTTGGAGATAAGCATGAATACCCAAAAACTGATTTACGGAGATGATGCTTATTTGATGTCAATGAATACTTTTGTTTTTCTCATGTAATTATATTGCGACCTTTTGACTTTATTTCGAAATGAAAAAATGTTTGGTTTAGCGATCATATGACACTATGACTCGGTAGTATGTGCCATCTAGAGTGTCTATTCTTATCTGTTCCGGATGAATTTGATCTTTCCTATCCACCTTTGTCTTCTGACGACTTGGTGTAGTCATAAAACCACTAAAATTATGGAAAAATTATGACTGTAGCACTCAATATTGAACCTGCCCCTCCTTTTATCTTGTTGCTGCCTTTGTTTTTAGAATTTAGGTTTGGGGTCATTAGGCTAGTAACTACGTTATTGTTATACTTCATTATTGAGGGTATGTTACAACTTAAACAACTGTGTTCATTATATTTGTTTTGTTCATACTTCACACTGCATTGTATGTTTGGTTCATTTTTCAATCCTAGACTGTTTCATGTGACTAACTCATTTTTGCTTTAATATTTCCTAAGATTTGAAATGTAATTTAATTATATTAAATTATTAATGTTATATAATGACTTTTCATTCTTGTACACAGACATATACGTTGTTTTTCATGGTTACGATGTGATGAGTTCATGATGAATTGAAAGATGGGCTAGATTTTAAGGGGCGATGAATAAAGAGAAAAATATTCAAATTAGGTTATAAAGAGAAAAAATATACTAATGAGACTGGTTAATGAAATTTATCAGCCGACCAACAATTTCACATATGCCGTAAGGTATGTAGTATGTGCATGCATATTTTATATTCTTTACATTTTTTTATCGATTTTTATTTTTATTTATCATCTCTATTTTATTGTTACTTGTTCTATAATTTAGAATTAATGTTGCATAATTGGTTTTGGCATTATAAGATGTCAGTTTTGTGACTGTTATTTATCAAGCTATGGCACTCCATCCAGCTGAATTAAATAAATTTGTTTGGAAAATTTGAGCATGATTTTTATGTTGTGAGTAGCCTGTATGAGTGGAAATAAACAATTATAAGCACATAAAAAACCAAAATTTGCAAAAATTCAAAATTTTGGTTGTACTTATTATAATATTATAACCATTTTTTTAGTGACATACAACCAGTGTTTTAAAGTCCCAACCCAACTTCAGTTTGACCGCGGTTAACAATTATCATGACAAACAGGTGATGGCCATTTCGGCAGTGTTGTGCATGCCAAATTCAGAGCCAATTTCCTCTCTTTCACGTTGATTTATGAACCATCACAAGGAAAAAAATAACATTCGTAACATGTTTGGCATTGCTCATGTCGGTCATTTTCCATTGTAAAATAGTATGTTGTACTATTTATATCTTGTATAAAATCTAAAGCAAGAAGCCGAAAACTAAAACTATTGCAAGAATGTGAGTGATTGTGTACGTGTATATGAGTGAATAAGTGTGTAGTGAGGAGTCAATGTATATGAGTGAAATGTAGTGAGGAAGTGTATGTACAAGTGATTGTGTAAATAGATGGGAACACTATGTGTACTATTTGAAAGTGTAATTAATATTTATTTGAATAAATATTTGTTTAAAAATAATTTTTGGAATTAACTATTCAATTCTTGTAAATATTATTAATATTATGTGTAATATCTAAATCCATTGCAACTTTCAGCATTTTACAACAGGCATTAATTGTTGTTATAGAATATATTACAATGGTCAATATCTATTGCAAAAAATATTACAACGGGCTGGTATTCTATTTTAGGAACATACAACAACAACATAAGAGCGTTGTAAAAAGTCTATTACAACCGCCTGTCACCACGTTCATTGCTCGTTGCAAAAGAGGACATATTACAACATGGCCTAATACAGCGGACGGGCTGGCCGTTGTAAAAACCCTATTACAATGGGCATTGCCTGTTTTAATAGATCTATTTTGTTGTAGTGATTATAACTTGAAATGTTAGCAAGCTTATCGATTATACCGACTCTCATCGAAAGGATTGGCAAAATCCAGAAGCGATATGCTAATCTTGTGGAGATGGTCCAAAGACTAGAGATGAGAGTGGAACATGAGGATATTAAGAATTTTGAAGTTGATCGAGATGGTTGTCTTCGTAAGAGTGGATGACTAGTTGTCCCTGATATAGATGGATTGAGAGATGAGGTTCTGAGGGAATGTCATCACTCTAGGTTGACGATCATCCTGGTGGTGATAAGATGTATTGAGATATGAAGCGAGTTTACTACTGGGAAGGTATAAAGAGGGATGTAGGGAAATGTATGAACTGTTAATTGGTTAAAGCTAAGCAGAAGAAGCCAAGTAAGTTATTACAGCCATCAGAGGGAGATCATTAAGCTAGTCAAGGTATAATGGAGCGAGGACGATGATGATTGCATATAGGAAATGGAAGAGGGTATAAGGTCAACCCTTTCAGAACTCTTTGAGTGGTATATCCCATATATCATATCTTAATTATATCATTGTGCCTTGCACTACTAAAAGTTCTGCCTGCTATAGTAGGATTTTGATTGCATGGATTGTTGGATGCTAGATTGGATGGTAAATTGGATACTCATGGATGGTAGACATGCATGATACTATGTTTGCTCGTGTTTGCTTGGAATTTCGGGGGCGAATTTCCTAAAAGGGAAGAATGTAACGACCCATATTTTACGTACTAAAGGATCGTAAAATAATTATAATTTTATTCTCTAGTGGTCGGATCATTCTCATATTTTGACATGATGCTCATGGGGATGTGAGACATGTCCATACTTTATACCAAACCTAATTATGACAGTGTTTACCTTGTGAAAATTATTATAGCTATTAATTTTGATAGGGAGCGAATCAGGTGCTGAAATCAGTCTCATTGTATCATAATGGTGGTTTACGATTTCGTAGAGTGGTCACATAAAAGAATTAGTTCAGCAGTTTGGGAGGAATCACTGTTTTATGTTTCCATTTCTATTAGGCGGACAAATTAGCTGCTAATGGGCTGATTTGCCAAGCCCATTAGGCTATTGAACTGCAGCTATAAATAGAGGGTTTTGGGGGAGATAATTAAGGTTTCTCTCTTCATACAAACATTAGGTTGGGTGTCTGTGATTCTCCGATTCAACCTAATCCCTAATTTCTCCATTCTTTTCATTCAAGTTCATTATAGATTGCATCTAGAGGCTAGATCATCATCAAGGAAAATAAGATCACATCAAATTGCATCATTTTTGGGGTTTTACATCGTTGTTCGTATCTGATTTCATCGGATTTGCATTGGATATAGAAATCAGTGAGTGATAGATATCCCTTACACGGAACTATATATTATATGGGTAAATTAGGATCAAGTTCATGTGTTATATGTAAAATTCACCCTAGATGTGATCATATATGTTTAACTCAGATTTAAATTGTTGGAGAATGGAGTTTTAATGACAACAACCTTATTTCAATTATCATTGATTATAAAATATATACTAATGTCTCTATCTAGAATACACACACACACACACACACATATATATATATATATATATATGCAAGATTTGTATATAGGACTTAAATACTGAAGACTGTACAATTTTAGGATTTTAAGAGATTCAGGATTCAGAAGAATTTTATGACTCATGAGTAATCAAGTTTTCAAGATATCAAGAGTTCAAGACAAATATAGTAATAAAGTCTAGTTTATATGTAAGACTCTGAATAACACTTCAGGTTCAAATTTTGTTTTTCAAATTCTGATTTTCAAAATTCAAATTCTAAATTCAAATTGTTTTTCTATCTTACTTATGATTACAAATATAAGTTTTAAGTTTAATATATATGTTTATATAAGTTTATAGTTTTATGGTTATATAGTTTTAAATCTTGTAATTTTATAAATATGTTTATATAATATAATATTATGTTTTCATATGATTTTACGCTTTAGAATACACATTTATATCACTAAGTTTTAATTCAAGAATTTCCAGAATAATATATATGATCAAACACTTGAAAAATAGGTTTTAAAAATAAAAGCTATGTATATATGTTGACATACATATATGGGTATGTCGACATACAACTGTCAGATATTCAATTTTCGAAGGAAGTGTTCACACATACACATTTTGGATAATTGTTCACACATACACCTTGGGTGTTGGTGTGCACCATTTTTCCCGTCAACATTTTGGCGTGCCAGGTAGGGGAGACGCACAGCTTTGACCTCTGCATCGGATTAATTACTCGTATTTGTCTTCAAATCTCATCTTCGACTTTAGCTTTACTCGCTTCACACCATGGTTAAATGCAATAAGCTCCCTACTATCACTGAATCTCACGAGGCGACAGGAGGTGAAGGAAGTCATGAACTTTCTTCCAATGAAGTTCCATCGAACTATGCCACTCGAGAAGACGTTGATGGAATGATCAAGAACCTCGCTACGGATTTGAATGCTTGACTCGAGCGACAGGAAGATGCTTTCAATACCTTCCTCGCTCGTATCGAAGGTAGGATAAAGAACATTTCGAGGCCGACTGGCCAAGCAGATATTATCGGAACTAGTACCGATGTTCCTCCACTTGCGACTCGAGACTTAGGGGCAACCCCACAAACTAATCAACAGGCCGAATCTGCTCCTCGAAACAGTGTCGATCCCGCTACACTCGGGGGCACCCCGAACCCCGACTCTGCTTCAGCCCGTGACCCTTTGGTCGAACAAGTCGCGGGCTCTGCTGTTGATAACGTTTCTC
Organism: Allium sativum; assembly: GCA_030737875.1. Lineage (NCBI taxonomy): Eukaryota > Viridiplantae > Streptophyta > Magnoliopsida > Asparagales > Amaryllidaceae > Allium > Allium sativum. The sequence continues at coordinate 87,579,418 of CM060926.1, read as the reverse complement.
AAGCGCCAGTGCACACAGATTTGGATGATAGTGCTCCCATGATTCCGGGAGTTAGGATCGCGCCCAATGCGGCCTCTCGAGTTGGCATCCAACCAGGCTTTCTTCCCAATCATTCGATTCCCAACATGGACTTGAACACTGGGGGCACCAGTGCCGCTTTGGATAACCTAAATCAGTTTCTCGCTTTTGGAAATGGGTTAGAGACCGCAGATGTCCTCCGTCGATTCACGCGAGGTGGTGTCTCTTCTATGGACATAGGTTGTATGACTCGCAGTCCACTTTCTTTAGATATCAGGACTCTCGGAATCCACTTGATTTCAAGCTACCAGTCTTGGATCCCTATGATGGTCGCAAGGACCCAACCGCTTACCTCGTGAGATACATTCGACATACAGAAGTTCTCTCAGTTTCAGAAAATTTCATGGCCAAGTGCTTCTCACTCTTCTTAATAGATATTGTTGTAATGTGGTACGGGCAGCTAGAGCCAGACTCCATCACTTCTTGGAATGCTTTGATTACCCAATTTGTGGAATAATTTAGAGTCAACATGCTCACCCAAAAAGCGTCATGAATCTAAACAACGTTCAGTAGAAGTCCATTGAGACCCTGCGAAAATTCTTGAGACGGTTCAATGCTGCAGTCGCTTCGATCGAGAGACCTGACCTCTCCATGGTTTTAATGGTCGCAGTATCTGGTGTTCTAGATAAATCTGAATTCAGGACTTCACTGCACCGGGACCCACCCAGGGGTCTCGAGGAATTCTATTTTAAAGCTAAAAGGTTCCTTCGAGAAGAAGATTCAAAGGGTGACAATAGCAAGAAGGTTGTCAATGTTAATGCTGTCAAGGACGTGAAATCATCTGATTCTGGAAAAGCTAAAGATTCCGCTCAACAACCTCCTTTGGGGAATGACTGTGACAGGGCTAATAGGAAACACAGGTTCCCAACCTACTCAGAGCTTACTCGCACTCTCGTGGAAATCTACCGGGAAGTTCACCCTATTGCTCCCTTCAAAAATCCTTTCGCTAGGGAGCCCCCTCGACAACTAAGTGATCCCATCCGATACTGCATATTTCTTGAAATCGATAGTCACAATACAAACAAGTGTCGCCATCTTAAGAATGCTATTGAAGAGAGCGTCAAAAATGGAGAGCTGGCACGGTTTGTCTGGACCCATCAAACTAATCAGGACAAGCCTGAGACCAGCAACCGTCGCGGCATCATCATCATCAACTTAATCTCTCACTGGATCCAATGTCTAGGGTCCAAGCCTCCCTAGCATCAGTATCTTACGATTTTTCGATCTTCTAGTCTTATTATGGTTTTCTATGGCTCTCAAATAATGCGCTCCTTACTTATGGCTTTCTCATTCTGGCCCTCTAGGCTCGGTTATTTGGGTTTTGGCCTGTGACATTGGCTTTAAGGAATTTAGTCCTTTGGATGTATCCTTCCTTTTGGTTATTATGGTTGTAAGATGGTTGAGTCGACGTACTCATGTACATGAGCTGTTATAATCCCTAGGCATGCTCTTTGCTCAACAAAATACCATCACCCTTTTTGGTTATTAATGAAAAGAATACTTTCCTCGGCTTTGGACTGTGAATGGTTATGTTTGTTTACCCATATAACTGGAACCGATGAGATCCTAGGCATGCTCTTCACAAACAATAAACTATTCGCTTTCCTTCACAAATGAACTTGGAATAAAAAAAAGGCCAAGTCCACTTACCCATGCATGGGGGTAGGCCAGCTCCTTGGGCATGCTCTTTACGGATGACGAACCGTTGGGTTTTCTAGTGGCTTTACTAAAGATCCCTAAACTTTTTAACTTTAATAAAATTACTTCGCACAGTGAGGACGATTACTTGTGAAGTATGAAATCAATAAAGAGATTGCAAACTTTAATAAGCGCCTGGCTATCTTGGCTTCTCGTCCTACTTCAAGGAGATCGCCTTGACTCGTGAGAAGTGTCGGATCGTGCACAATCCCGCTTGTTTGGATTAGGGGGTTGTCGTGTCAACGATCTTGGATTACGTCGGGTGGACTTGTCTGTGACACGACAAGAATATCCACTCGTGGATTGTTGGCGAGTTTCAGATCTCTTACGATCCTTTTCAATAGGATTAGTGGGTCACCTTGTCAACGACCTTGGATTACATCGGGTGGACTTGTCCGTGACGCGACAAGAATATCCACTCGTGGATTTGTGGTGATTTTTGGATCTCCTACGATCCTTCTCGTTGGGATTAGTGTGTCACCTTGTCAACGACCTTGGATTACATCAGGTGGACTTGTCAGTGACATGACAAGAATATCCACTCATGGATTTGTGGCGAGTTTCGGATCTCCTACGATCCTTCTCGTTTGGATTAGTGGGTCACTTTGTCAACGACCTTGGATTATATCGGATGGACTTATCAGTGACACGACAAGAATATCCACTCGTGACTATCTTGACCTCTTGCCTTACTTCGATAAGGTTGCCATAACTCGTGGCGAGTCTTGGGTGTTATGCGTTTGGTCGGCAAATCCAGCTTGTTTGGTTATTCGATCGTCCTCACCTGATGGTTCATATGGTTATCTGGCTATGTGGCCATCTTGGTTATCTCTCAAAACGATCTAAGGCGATCGTAGGCTTTCAGTGGATTTCCAAAATAATACGATCCAAAGCGACCCGGCTTCCTACTAATACGATCCCAAACGATCATGGTTTCCTAAATAATATGATAAGAATCGATCGTCTGCTTTCGCTGGATTTTTGGCATTCTGGTTTTCTAGTTAATACGGTCCAAAGCGAGCATGGATTTCGGTTTTAAGAATACAGAAGCTAGCTGCGGACTTCTCCTAGCTTTGGTTTCTAGATTTTTCTTCTCCTCACGAAACACGCCTTCCTTGGGCCAAGCAAGATATATTTTGGGGGGCAAATGTTAACATGCTTTTTGGTCGAAGCCGTCACATGTCAAGTATTTGATTAACAGCGTGCTCAAGCATGGAAAACGACATCAGGAAACACAAAGTGAGTTGATCAAAGTCGCGTAGCAAGCACAAGAAGGCCCAAAACTTCTATCAGATTACCTCTTCTGGGCCTGAAGAACTCTTAGGCAAACCAACAACCGTGCCAAAGGTTAGCCTTGCTCCGAGCCGAAGGCGAACCGTCAAGCGGGTCCGGGCAAAGCGCTAGTGGGGGTCCGGGTCCCCACAGTCCCGGCGGCGATTGACCTGGTTTGGGTTTGAAATTAAGGGGTTGTGGTCCCATTTCCTACCTACTCCCACCTAACTTCCTCCCTATAAATACCCCAACCCTTGGTCTTCATTGGGATCTTTTTCCTTCGGAATTTTTGGACCTTGAGAGCTCCAAACGCTCATTAATGGCTTCCAACACTTTCTCCATGGCCATTGGACATGGCATGGGTAATTATAAGGTGGTGCACACATGTTCCATAGCTTGTTGGACACTAACAAGCATAGTTGCATCGCTTTTGGACCTCTTGGACGTCAAAGCTAGTTTTGGACATAGTTGACCAAGTCAACCTATCTCAAGGAAGAAGAAAAAGGACATTATTATTCTATTGCAATACTCGAATATCATCAAAACTTGTATAACATTGTAATCAAATATCATATGATGAATGGTCATTACAAAGTGTATGTAGGCGTTAGTGTCGAACCACTATAAAAGTTGTGTCTCCCGCATTTACATTACTTATTTTGGTAATTGTTCACACACACATTGGGTGTTGGCGTAAGACATTTTTTCCCTTCAACAGGTATGTCGACATATAATTGTCAGAAATTCAATTTTCAAAGGAAGTGTCTTTTAACTACTTGTAACATTCCACAGACTTGGCGACCATTCAAATGCTATAAATATAGGGTGATTTCGAATTTTTCAACAATTCTTCATCTTCACTCCTCTTCATCCCACCATTAATATTTCATATTTATTTGATTTTTACACTTCTACTTTGCCGATTTCTACTCTAATTATATAAAACTTCTTCTTTTCTCAATCTCTGTCCACTACTCTTTGAATTGAAGTGATATTAAAGAGTTATAGGGCTGTTGTAATCATTTGGGTAGTGTTCTGGAAAGGGGGTATTCCTTATAGCCCTAAAATCAAGGAAAATGAGCTGTGTTAACCATGTAGCCGTGAAATCAAGGGTGATGGAATCGGTATTAATCTTGTAGCCATGAAATCTAGGGAGTTCGTGTAACGTCCTGGGATTTTAGCGATATAATAGTGAATTCATTTAATTCATTTAATTATTTTAATATAGCTATTTGATAATTTAAAGTTGTTTGAATTTAAATATTTGAAGTTTTAAATTAAAATAAAATAGTGGAATAATTAAAATTTAATTTCGAAATAGTCGATAATAGTAGAATTTGTCGATAACAGTCCGTAAACAAATCGGGTTTTACATGATGGGTACGCTAAAATAAAATAAAATTAGCCAAATATATGTTACTTCATTTCCTTCCCTTGACTATTGAGCTCCCTACACTCTAATTCTTTCCAACGCAGCAAAATACGTTGCCTACCAGACCTACACCTACAATGTACAATGCCGTTCCCTTTGATAAGTCGTTTCAGCCGTTGCACTCGAACCATATCCTCTCTTTCAAAGTTAAAACAATATAACATACACATATAGAATGATATATTAATTGAGCAAGATTTGCAGGACATGTTCGTTTATCACTTTCAGGGTTAACATAGATGAGGACACAATACATGCCTGAGCCATAGATTCTTTATAAAATTTCAGAAATGGAGAACGTGTATGACATGAACTTAGAGCAACCAGATTTGAAATATCATTAGCAAATAATATGGTATATGTATATTTACCGTACATTGTCAAACAAGAACTGGCTACAAAGAAAGCAAATATAAATCAAATCCATGGAAAAGTATGACCCATCTCATCCAATTAATACATTGCGTGTATGTTCAAATCACATTTAGTATAATAATGTACAGCGGCCTAGGATTTAAAAATGTGCAAATCTATGAGAACTACATCCTACCTAAACATATAGACAGTACTAATAGATGAATGACACAGGAAGCTTCCTGGACACGAGTCCTAATGGCATTTTTCTAGAAAATAGAAGTGTTCGGAACTTACAGGGATACGAGACACTTTGCCATGGTTGGCAAACCATAGTACGTTTTCTTTTTAATTTCAAAGATCACCAGCTACCCTAAGCTTGGAAACTAGGGTAATTAAATAAAGTAAAGCAGACCTCAACCTACACTATCATCAAACACATGCTAGCTTTGAAAATGGAAGCCACTGTCTGTACCCTGAAAACCAAATACACATGCGAAGCAAGCCAATGACAGACCTTGAAACAAAACACCTACAGACCCTATGTTAAATCCAATCATGCAGACTCAACGCCTAAGGAAAATAGAATTGTTCCATCACACAGACCCTCTCACATGCTACGAAGAGAAAGATCTGTGCGTGCCTACCATATACATCTACTGCATCAATGTGTCTCCATCGTATACTGTGGCAAACTAGCTGTTTGTTGGAAATTTAATCTACCTAACCTATCTAAAACCCATACAGTGCCTCCCCTATGTTTTACGAGACTTAGAGTCCAAGTATCACCATCTATTTAAACGCACAAACCATATCATTCTTCTAGCTTCAGAAAAGCTCACACAGTAAAATAATGTCAAGATGTTTAAAATGTTTAAATCGGAATCTCGAATTCGTTTCGCTCCACCATAGCATGATTTTACGCAACTCATGCATGGTTTCTTAACTCAACATTTAGTAGTACTAGGCTTCCATGCATTTGCAAGATATAAGCAATGATTTAAGTTGTTGTGTGCATCTGTGGAATGAGGGGGGGGGATCAGAGAAGACTGGTGGTGATGTGGATTCAATTTTTCGTAAAGGACACGTGGAGATGGAAGCTCCAAAAGTGGAGGAAATGGCATTCGAAGTAACGTCTGCAGCGGGGTATCGTATTTGAAGAGATGGAGTACTGTATATGTATGGAAGAGAGGCAATGGCGCATAGACCTGAAGGCTATGAATGGAAATACAGAACATGTGCGAGTGGGAGTGCGGTTTTAACTTGGGAATTTCATGTCTTTGCGAAGGGGAAGACCGAGGTTGAACTGATGATATGGGGGAAAAGAGGCTACAAAGGGTTGGTGGATGGGAAGTACTGTTTTGGGTTTTCAAAAGGGGTTAAATTACAGTAAAAGTTGAAGCATGGCAGTATTATTAAAATAGGCGTATGGAGGAAGCACTCAAAAATTGGTGGAGGAAATCCACGCGGAAATGGCGTTCGAAAATGGTGCAGTCTTGGAAAAAAATTATGGAGCAGGTGGTTTGAAACGTGTTTGGGTAAGTGAGATTTCCATGAGTATTTAAGTGGTGTCATTTGTGTATGGATTAATGGTGAAAAACGTAAGGGGATATCTTGCATTAATGGTACAGGAGGAGTCATTTCATTTTGTATCATTGGAGCTGGAGAAAAATGACGGTTTCGAAATTGATGAGAACATCAATGGAGAAATAGCGGTGAAGTTTTGTGGAGATTAGAAGCAGTGGACAAAGGAAGTATTTCCAGGGGGAGCTCACGCATGAAATAGAGGAGGATGAAGAAGACTGTTTGAACGTGGATCAGTATTGAGAAGGTTGGCCAAACAGTGAACGGTGAGGCCCAATTGCATTATATAAATAAGTTTAATTAAATTAAAATAGCTTATTAGTTTTAAATTATCATATCTTATGCGTGTTTTATCGAAATTCAACAAACCAGGATTCATTGAAATCATATGACTGCAAGCTATACGATAAAACATATTCAGATCCATTTGGAACTCGTGAATAATTATGGCAAAATAAAACGACTAATCAGACCTATTGACCGTTTATTGTTATTAACGATAAACGATCAAGGTGAGTAAACTCACTAACTCTGTCCAGTTTTTCTAATTTTATAAACATTATTTAATTTTGATAAAAATGATTGAACGCTGTGTGTGATGGTTGTTTGGATGATTTACAATTAAATTGGTTAATAGTTATATATATGAAGTCGTTAGTTAAATACTGATTTAATAATTTCATATTGATATGAAATTGTGTTATTTATGTTGATTAACAATTGTGGATGCAGGGAAACAGGTTGGAGGAATCCAACTGGATTCCTCAACAAATTATATTGTTTTTTTATATATTACATTATAGAATTGGACGAATAATCCATGATCGATTATTGTGTGTTTGAGGTGTTTGAACAACATTGACCTAAAATAATTAGTATTAAAATACAGTGAAATATATTCGAATATATTAGAAAGGAAATTGGGGGTTTTTAAATGGAATTTCTATTTTAAAATAGAATTGGAATTTCGATTAGCTAGAATGTAAGGACTTGTTTTAATTTTATAAAAACAAGTAAATCGATTTATAAATGGTATTTATAATTAAAAAGAAATGACTATTATAAAATAGTTTAAAATGATAAATTCAATAAATTAATTCATGAAAAAGGAAAAGGGAAATTGTTGAATTTATTTCGAGGTTCAAAATGTGAATATGGGTTGAATAAAACTATAAAGGTTTGTAATTATAATTCGACAAATGTCGAATGTCAATAAGATAATTTATTTTAGAAAATATATATTCTATAAAGTGGAGATGTAGGATAATTAATATTGGTTTAAAACCAATAATTTACAATAGCATATGCAAGCAAGATGAAGTTTAAACTTGATATATAATTAACAAAAAACTGATTTATAAATGGAATTTATAAAGTGAGATATAAATATGAATTATAAAATAACTCGATAAACAAGATTTGGAAACTATAATGGTATTTATAAATAAAATTCAAGATTTGATTGATATAACGGTCCAGTTTTCCGTAAAGGAACAATATTCACTTTATAAAATGAATAACAGTTTTAAAAGCAAACGCTGTGGAAACTGGAATAGTGTCAAAGGGGAAATGGTAAATGTTGGAAGTAATAAATTCAAAATTAAATGTGTTAACCTAAAACGGTAAGTCTATTCCGAAGTTCGGAATGTTAATCGAATATAGACTATTCGAAAGAGAGTTATAAGTTGAAATTTGATTATATCGAATTAAGGAAAGTACTACTTACTCTCCAGTTTTATCAAGATTTGTTTATTTTTTATTAAAAGTAATTAATCTAAGTTATATTTTGAAATTAAACATTTCAAAAACAAGGAGTATAATGATATGGTTATGGTTAATGTAACAATCCGCAAATCCATAATATCAGAGTTGACTATATGCATCATACGTCCAACCCAAATATCACGAAAATACACATCATTTTTTTAGAAGAAAAAGGTAGAAGAATGTAACGACACGGGTTTCGCCCGGACCTAATCGATCGCTAAACCGACCAAGACCGTTCGAATCCCGCATACGCTAACTTTGGGTATACAACACATCAGAACAAATAACAGAAGACTTCAATAAACATCATAATAATGTTACATCAGAGTACAGAATATCAGAGTATATCGAAAATAATACACAGCGGAAGATAAATTTACATAAATGTAATACAATGCACAGCGGAAATATAAACTACACAGCGGAAGACTGTAAATGTCTGGACACAGCTTAAAGCTTCAATCCAGAATCCTGCTCAATACATCTGCAAAATAAAACTACTCGGCTGCCCGTGTGGAAAATAGGGGCACCCGAGTTGGCAAGGGAAAAGCAAACTACGAGTCAGTCATGGGACTGGTGTGAGAAACTCTAACAGTTATAATTAACTTATTTACTAAAATGGCATATCACGGGACCACGCCGCTAACGCGGAACGGGTTTACCCCCATGAATACCAGTGTATAAACAATAATCAATATAGATATATGGATCTACTATGCATCAATCAGCATGCAATATCCCAATCTACCCACTTAGATTAATCACTACACTTAGATTTTCTAAATCCAATTCAATTTACAGAAATTATTCCTTTGGATTTTATTCCCGATTTCTTATTTCAAATCATTTGAAATACATATCTAACTTTCTATATCAAAGTAGATTTCACTTCGGGATCTCAAATCAAATCGTTTGGAAATGTGAATTCCAAAACATAACAATGCATACAAACAAGTATGCAACCAAATCTCGTGCTCCCCATCGACAAGGCAAAGGGTACGCACCTCGCAACTCGATATATATATGTGCACCTACCCCACATAGGAGTAGGCTACACCGACGATGCACCTCCCACACATGGAGAGCATACACTGCCCTCTCACCCATACTTTTAGTCTCAGGGTTACCCGAATCTTTAGCCACATACTAAATCATTTCATATCCCGAAGTAGGGAAAATCATTTCACAACATAATAATCACAAGTACTTTCAAAATATAGTACTTCACATCAGTAATTCACGCATATGATCAGTCACTATTAATCACATAACCTTTGAGCTCGTACGTCTCAAAGAAGGGTGTTAAGCAAGAGAATAAATTCTCCGCCACCAAACAGATACATCATCAATAGCAACTAATCGAATATGCGATGAACCACAATGTAACATATAATACATTTTCTAAATCACTTAAGAAATCATCGGGTTTTGGGCCTCGAAATCCTTTCTGTTTTATAAAACATTTTTATAAAACATTCCCTATCCAAAATCAGGAATACATTTCTTTTCACTTTAAGAAAAATATCATTTCACAATCATTCATTAAATTTGAAATGAACACCACATCGCTAAAACACCTTATCGTCAAATCGTGAAGTGTTTCACAAGGCGTTAGCACATAGATATTTTCAACCCAACCCAATGCTAAATGTAAAAGTATATTCTGCTCATAAACTGGTCGAGCACAATCCAAACAATCAATCAATCAAATTTGACATTAAATATAAGGTTTTGAATAAAGATAGTATCGACTTATATTCAACATCAAATCCTGAAACCAACAGATATCATATCGGGAATAGCGATATCGAAATCTTCCAAATTCCCATCACAATATCTGTATAATCATGGAATCCAATATCGAAAATATCCATTGATAATTTCAATTCAAATCTAATCCAATTTATTTATTTATAACCATTGGATTATTTTTCTAGTTAATAACTAGTTCATTTCGATAAAAATCTATTTTTATCTTTTCAAATATGGAGTTTTTCATCCCAATTCTTCACAAATCATTTCTTATGATTTTACACAAATTATTACTATTTTTAATAATTTTATCAAGGCCCATACAGTCGATTTGCATCAACGGTCATCGAACTGCACTTACAGCGACCTTTTCCAAATTTGATTTGGACATAATTCCAAATCCAACCGTTAGATTTCAAATTTCTCATATTCATTAGAAATCTCTTCTCGATACGAACCCAACGGTTCCGGTTTTAGGAGAATCCGACGGTCGGATCTCCCGTAATGTCCGTTTGAAATAAATGGTCGAAATTCATGAACTGCCGCGGCGCGGCGCGTTCTATTCAGGCCATTATATTATATATATAATATATATAATATATATTTCGTCGATTTCTATTTAAAACGAATTTTATAAATAGTTTTGAATTCGTTTCAAAAACAATTTCAACCTTTATTTCAAATTCAAATCAAAATTGAATTTTTCCTTATAAATTCTTTCTACATTCACTTCTATTTGATTTCAATTCAAATCGATTTCAATTCGTTTTCAATTGAATTCAATTCGAATTCGTTTTCTATTCAATTCAATTCGAATTCGTTTTCTATTCAATTCGAATTCGTTTTCAATTCAATTCAATTCGAATTCGTTTTCTATTCAATTCAATTCGAATTCGTTTTCTATTCAATTCAATTCGAATTCGTTTTCTATTTTATATCAATTCGAATTCATTTTCTATTCAGTTCGTTTTCAATTCGTATATATATCGTTTTCATTTCATATATATAATATTTTCATTTTCAATATATACGATATTTTCATTTTCAATACATACGATATATTCATTTTCAATATATACGATATATTCATTTTCACTATATACGATATATTCATTTTCACTATATACGATATATTCATTTTCAATATATACGATATATTCATTTTCAATATATACGATATATTCATTTTCACTATATACGATATATTCATTTTCAATATATACGATATATTCATTTTCAATATATACGATATATTCACTTCGCTATATATATAAATTTCACTCTTCATATATATGTTATTTCACTTTGCTATATATATATAAATTTCACTTTTCATATATACATATTTCACTTTTCATATATACGATCAATTTTCACACAGAATACAATCAAACAAGTCGTCCATGGTCTGTGGACGACGGGGAACAGTTTATATATGCAGTTATGAAATAAATAACTGAACAGAAAATTTAAAGTGAGAGAATTCTCACATTGAACGGTTTCTGAAATTGTTTAATAACGATTGTTTCCAATAGTTCAGTCTGATCTTTTATTTCACCATAAATCGCCATGAGCTCCTTTTCTGAATTGGTCTATTCCTTTGCATAGAGTTCGAACTTTCGGTTCCAACGAATCTGGATTTTCTAAATTCTTATCTTCCTCGTTCTATTTCCTTCAGGCCGTCCTCGAATCCACTGCTCAACATTTAGGGCATAGATTCGCACCCTCCACGTGAAGCAGGACCCCGATCAGGACAGACCACGCCGACTAGCTTCGTCGGAGCTCCGCTTGCCCGGCGCCTTGTCAGACTCGGTGGCGCCGTTCTCCCCAAAACCGGCTTCGAACGCCGCGCTTTTAGAGACAAAAATCGGCCTCCAGAGTTGATAAATTTTGATCTTGACCGTTCAGAAACAAGGATCAAAATTTCCGCTTTGATTTGTACTTTGCGTTCATCGAATTATTACGTGGATTGAAAGAATTTAGTAAATCAAAATAGGAGTTTTTCCAGCCTTCAAATCGCTTAGAGCGGCTGAACGAGTTGGTTAACCAAGGAGGATGTTTGACTAGGGTTTTGACCCTCTAAAAGTATATATAATATTATTTTATTTTATTTAATTCAATAATTATCCGTTTAACACCACGAACTCCAAACCAAACCCAACGACTATCGCCACTAACTAATTACCCATATTCTGAACACAATGGGATATGTATCGTAGGCTGATTCGACTGTTTCGATCAGTTTCCGTTGAATTTACATTTAAATCACTATATTGAATTTCAAACATACATTTCAAATTACCGGGGCCACATACTAACTAGAAAAATTCCAGAAAAATATTTTCTAGCTTCGTATTGACGATACGGTCCTAACAAAACTAGCTTCGTCGAATTCTGAGACCGTTTGAAAAATGGCCAATTTCCAGTCGATAAAAATCAACTGAAACTGGTCAAACGCGTTTTCCTTTGCCACGCTCACATATTGATTCGAAAAATTATGAAATTTGGAATCTAGCAATAATTTGACATCACGGATCCAACAAAACTGGTTTCGTCGAAATCCGAGGTCATTTGCAAAATGTCCATTTTTAAGGGCCTGAATTCCATAGCGACTATTTAGAATTTTCAACTGGACATATCTTTTGATTCCCGCGATGAAATCTTGATTTTTCGGATTCGTTGGAAAGATATTCACGAATGGATCCTAATGTTTTTGGTTTCACTAAAATCCGGATTGTTTTGAACCCGGTATGTTCAATTGAAGTTTGAAATCGAATTATCGAACTACCGCGCCATTTTCAATTCTATTTATAATTATATATAAATATTTATATTCTAACGACGACGCGTATAATATATACTTTCGAATATATTCAAAATAAATTTCTCGTCGATTATATTTAAAATAATCTATTTTAAATATTCAAAATTCACTAAAACTGCCAAAATAAAAATTTTAAACTGGCTCGGATTTCCGGGTTATTACAATCTCCCCCACTTAAAACTTTTCGTCCCCGAAAAGGAACAAAGTCGAAAGTGGTTTGATTAATCAGCTCTACGTTCGATCTGGCTTCCATTCTCCAACTTTTCAGTTTCTGAGAATTTTCAAAATTTCAAAAATTTGGCTAACACCCTAAATTTTCGAAAAATTTCGCCATAACCTCCCCTGCATCGGGAGCATCGGGGAATTTCAAATAGCTTCCCCGGTCCTTCTAATCTCAAAAAGAAAAAGAAAAAGCCAAGCGACTAGCCAATAGGCTCATAAAATCATCATCACCCAAACAAAACAGTAAATTATGTAGTAAACATGTACCTATTTGTCGGGCAAACAAATTTTATTCTCTGCTCTAGCCTCCTTGCTATGACCTGTTCAATGTAAGTATATGTATATGCAAGCAAATGCGACCAATTTTCGATACAGTTTACTATTTGGTTCAATTGGCTAAATGGTTAAAAATTATCAAACAAGTAAACCAACAACACAAACATCAATCAATTAATTTATTATATTTCCAAATATATAATTTTATATATTTAAAATCATATTTTCTAAAATCAGTTTATATATATAATCACAAATACGTTATTTATAAACAAATAACTCTCGACTCATTCTGGGGCATTTCTAACCCCATCTCTAACGAGTCACTCATCCTAGAATGCTATTGATTCTATCTCTAATGAAGATTCTTTTATAGGACATTACTAATCCTACCTCTGATGAGTCTTTTGTTCAGTTCTAACGAGTTGTACCCCAAAGATTTGAGTTTAACCAAAGCTCTGATACCACTGTGAAAACCCGTAACTTCCCCGTAAAGGAAAGCGGCGGATAGTTCGAGAACAAGCCACAACAGAACGCACACAAGAGAACATTTCATTGTATATTACAACAATGCATCAGATTACAAGAATATACAGAGTATGAATGAATATTACACAGAAATATCAGAGATTTAAATTACATTTAAATACATAGCAGCGGAAAATAATACAATACACAACTAGAAGTAGATATACGGATACAAAGCTTTCCGGATATCGTTCCAGCTGTAAACCAGGATCCTGTGAATATAAATCTGCAAAACCAAAACTACTAGTTGCCCATGTCAAAATAAGGGCACCCAGAGTTTAGGTTAAAACAATAAACTCCAGGTCAGTCATGTGACTGGTGTGAGAACTAAAACAGTTATTAATCTTTATTCTAAAATTAGGTAAATCAAGGGACCCCGCCGTCTAACACGGAACGGGTTTCCTCCCAAGAATACCAGTGCATAAAACAAACAGCGCAATGCTAAATAGAGAAAAAATGAAGCTGTTATAAGACCCAGGTCCTATCACACAATGCAACGCAAGCCGGGGGATAGGGTTTTCCCTTATAACAGCCAAAGAATGCTTGATACGTTTAAAACAAATCATTTGATACTATTATAAGTGCATAGCGTATAAAACAACTTCAAATCATAAGTATCAATCATAGGCGGCATGGGTATCATATATCATGTCGCCATATATAGGTTTACAAATAAAACCGCAAATGTCACGTATTTGGAAATTGGATTTCCGTCTATGAACCGAGGCCAGGGATCGTCCTCTACCGATTCGAGACGCTCTAGCCCGTGTCTCAGGCAAGCGTGCAGGCAAGCCTTGGAGCGACAGGGCCGGTCCACCGATGTGGATTATTATGCCTGAACAATACGTCTCCCCGCCCTTTGGGGCGTCAATGAGCCAACGAATGACTCCATCAGACCCGGATCGTCCGATCAAACCGAGGCGCCTCGCAACAGCAACAACCACATAAGTCAAACTCGTCAGGGCTTGTAAAACCACTGACGCCACTTTTTAGCTAGAAGGAAACGCATGCCCTCCCTGAGGTCCGTCTCCCGTTTTTGGTTCATACCGGGTGTGAAACTCGCGAAGTAAACGTTACACAAAGCTACGCCACAAAGGCCGTGCTTTGATCATCACCACAAGACTTTGCTTTTCAACAGAAGCCTCGATCAATTGCCACTTAGGCATGCCACACAGGCAATTCACTCCATGCGTTTGATATCCATCAATATATAACCCCTGAGCTCGTACGTCTCAGAGAAGGGCGTTAAGCAAGAGAATAAATTCTCCGCCGCCAAACAGATATATATTTAATAGAGATCAATCACACAGACTAAAATCCAATGTCAGACACGCAGTCCATTTACAAGTCCGTTCTGGGTCTGAACGAAACCGGAGGCACCTAGTACCCCGCATATCCATCGATCTCCAAGTACGTCTGGACGATCACTAACTGTTTCCATCTTCTTGGGTGTACAGCCCAATCAAGATCATCAGTAATCACCCAAACGACGTGAAGACTTCCGGTCTTCGACCATCGTCTTCATCTTCGACTTATCGTCGTATCAGTTATTCAGAATGGGATAAACCCGGTCTTTCCGAATAACTTGCGTATATTTTAAATAAGTATTACACAAACACAACATACGCCTCATTCCAATTCATTAGTCACTAACCGTAAATTAATCAAGAGAATAATTCCCCAAATATTAACCCCGAAGGCCGAAACCAACATCAGATCAATATTCAGAAAACCATTCTGCTTGGCTAACCGACAGTTAGTTTCTAAATTTCACATTCATAGGGAAAGGTTCCCATTAATTTTATCCAAGATAAATTCCTTGAATTTATTCTTTATTCTATTTTTGAATCTCAATTCAAACTAGTCGGGATTAACGAACCTTACCGAAGTAATCATTTGTTTTAATTTCCCAATCCCAACCTATTCATCCCATGAAGTAAAACTAGTAATACTTCATATCTAACACCACAGTGTTATCGGTAAATTCAATTACCATTTCACGTTCAAATCTAATTAAAGATTTAACTATCGCCTGGAGCAAAACTGGTGATACTCCATTTTCGATCATTTCAATCTAATTAAAGATTCATTAAAACTCCACTTAGTTTTAATCTTCGACTGGGTTAAAGAATCAGTGTCATTTAAAACACGGTTCACGATAAACTCAAAATCACATTCCATTAATTATCGGGTTAAAGAACAAGTGTTATTTAAAACACTGTTCACGATAAACCCAAAAATCAATATCAATTCAATTTCAATTAAATATTATTTAATTGGTACACTTCATTAAATCTAAATAAAAAGATTTAATGTTTTCTCAACTGGGTTCAAGAACAGTGTTAGTGAAGACACCATTCACGACAAACCCAAATCACATTTGATATTAAATACAAGGCTCTGAATAGAAAATATCCCGGCTTATATTCAATATCAAATTCTACGATTAACAAATGTCGTATTGGAAATAACGATATAAATATATATATCTTTCAAATTTCCATAACAACATCTGTATAATCCCGAATTCCAACATCGAAATATTCCGAAGACAATTTCGATTCAAATCCACTCCAGTGCAATCATTGGAAATTTTGGTTATTTTTAAAACCCTTTTCGAATTCAATTTATTTATTTAAAAATAAATAGAATTATAATTCTAGTTCAAAACTAGTTCATTTCGATAAAAATCTATTTTTATCTTTTCAAATATGGAGTTTTTCATCCCAAATCTTTCTAAATCATTTCTTATGATTTTACACAAATTATTACTATTTTTAATAATTTATCAAGGCCCGTACAGTCGATTTCCATCAACGGCTATCGAACTGCACTTACATCGACCTTTTTCAAATTTGATTTGGACATAATTCCAAATCCAACCGTTAGATTTTGAATTTCTAATATTCGTTAGAAAGCTCTTTTCGATACGAACCCAACGGTTCCGGTTTTAGGAGAATCCGACGGTCGGATCTCCCGTAATGTCCATTTGAAATAAATGGTCGAAATTCACGAACTGCCGCGGTGCGGCGCGTTCTATTCAGGCCATTATATTATATATATATAATATATAATATATACTTCGTCGATTTCTATTTAAAACGAATTATATAAATAGTTTTAAAATCGTTTCAAAAGCAATTTCAACTTTCTTTTCAATTCAATTCAAAATTGAATTCTCCTTTATAAATTCGTTTTAAAATTCATTTCTATTCAATTCAAATTTCAATTCAATTTGAATTCATTTCAATTCGCTTTCAATTCAATTTGAATTCGTTTTCAATTCAATTCATTTCGAAATCGTTTTCAATTCAATTTGAATTCGTTTTCAATTCAATTCATTTCGAAATCGTTTTCAATTCAATTTGAATTCGTTTTCAATTCAATTTATTTCGAAATCGTTTTCAATTTAATTCATTTCTAAATCGTTTTCAATTTAATTTGAATTCGTTTTCAATTCAATTCATTTCGAAATCGTTTTTAATTCAATTCATTTCAAAATGAATAAAATCGATATAAATATCGTTCACATCAAAATGGCGTCCATCTAATCAACACGGCTTCATAAATTTCTATTTTCAAATATTCTATTTCAAATATTTCTTTTTCAAAATAGTTGTTATTATCAAAATATTTCGTTCAACACATGACCAATCTCAATGGATGAGTACTGTCAACACATGAACCTTTATTTTATATTGATAAAGATGTAAATTTTATTACTAAAATATTTCGTTCAACACATGACCAATCTCAATGGATGAGTATTGTCAACACATGAACCTTTATTTTATA
Organism: Allium sativum; assembly: GCA_030737875.1. Taxonomy (NCBI): domain Eukaryota; kingdom Viridiplantae; phylum Streptophyta; class Magnoliopsida; order Asparagales; family Amaryllidaceae; genus Allium; species Allium sativum. The sequence continues at coordinate 87,561,836 of CM060926.1, read as the reverse complement.
TTGATAAAGATGTAAATTTTATTACTAAAATATTTCGTTCAACACATGACCAATCTCAATGGATGAGTACTGTCAACACATGAACCTTTATTTTATATTGATAAAGATGTAAATTTTATTACTAAAATATTTCGTTCAACACATGACCAATCTCAATGGATGAGTACAGTCAACACATGAACCTTTATTTTATAATATTCTTTATTTTTCAAATTGGAATAAGGCCCAATCAATTACCATATAAAGTTAGTTATATGGATTTTCATGCATTACACACATATAATAGCATTGAAAAATAATCAACCATCAACCAAAGTGCACTACACTGTATAAGCATCAAATATAGATATCTAACGCTTATAACAGCCTGTCAATCAATCGATCGACATATTTAATCAATCAGGATGAGTGAACTTCAAATTTCATCCCAACACCCGTGTGGGGTTTCAAACAATCAAACACAGATTTTATTTGTGCAGTTGGGCGATGTGTAAAATTATTGTCCCAATCAATGTCCTTCAAATAGGTGTACATAAACAAACCGTCCGGTTTGTAAATGAATATTTTATTTATTCACATTCACGTTAAAAATTATATTTTTAACGCTAAAACATTTTATTCAACCTATGAATATTCTATTCGGTTCATTTATTCAATAAAATGATATTTTTATTTTTCTAACATATTTTAGAAAATTTCGGCGGCATAACGGCACGATACTAGAAACGGGACAAGGTCTAGCCTCATCCCCGGTCTAGTGAAGGCCCACGCCATTCACACATCAATCAAATCTATTCATTTCACCAAACAATTCAATTTCAAATCAAATCATCTAACTAATCTATGCAACCAAACAAACAAGTCCATGGTCTGTGGACGATTGTGTCGGGTGCTACTAAGCACCGTCTGCATCCTAGTATATATATGTAATCAGAAAAGAAATTGAAAGGTGAGAAGTTCTCACATATAGCTATCCAATCTTTGATAGAAATCATCATCGTCATCGCATCTTCGTTGCTGTAGCCACTACATATGTAAAAATCGAATTTTTACTTCGTTATTCAATATATAAAAATCGAATTTTTACTACGATGTTCAATATATAAAAGTCACATTTTTATTTCGAAGTTCAATATATAAAAATCATATTTTTACTATTCCATATTATATAATAATAATATTAACTTTATATAATCTACAATCAAATCTTCACATGATAAAAAGATTAAATCTTTGTATGGTAAAAATTTCTTCTTTGATATGGTAAAAATTTCTTCTTTGATATGGTAAAAATTTCTTCTTCTTTGATATTTATAATAACAACCATACTTTTATATTATTAAAACTATACTACATATATATTTAAAAAAAAACAATGTTTATTTATTTTTAAAAACGAATGCAAATTTTATCTTTTCTTCTTCTTCATGCTACTTATATTTTTAATTTTAAAACTAATATCTATTTTTATTTTTAAAACAAACAAAGCTGTTTATATTTTAAAAACTAAGTTGTTTATATTTCATAAAAATTTTATTTTTACTTTACAAAGCTATTCCATAAATATCCTATTTTTACATATAAAAATCTGAATTTTTATCCTATGTTTTATTTCTTTTTCATATAAAAAAAAACTGAATTTTGAACCAATGCTCTTTCTATTAAAATAATATTTTTAAACATTGTTTTATATATCAAAATCCGAAAAATAAGACAATACTATTTTATTATAAAATCTGAAATTTAAAAACAATGTTTTCACAAATTTTAAAAGCAAGATTTTTATCACTAAAAAAAAATTACAAAGAAGACTCACTGTTTCTTCCTTCTGACCATTGCTTCCTCTTCGTATAAACTGCAGCAGACATGTTCAAACCCTGTCCGCTTCCTAGGGTTCAAAATTGCGATCGCCACATCCCACTTGGCGTTGACCGGAAGCCACCTCGAGCTGCGCCACTTCGAGCGCTTCCACCTTCTGCTGTAGGCGCCAGCTCGGCCTCCCTCTGACGATGCAATTCGTGGTCGACATCGGCCTCCTGACAAAGCCGGACCATCATCAGAAGTTACCCCTCGTTGCGCCTGAGAGACGCCTTCCTCCTCCGTGAGCAGCTCGAAATTCGAGCTTACCTTCCGCCCTAAAAAACCCATCGAACGGGACAACTTCGAGCTGAGAATCCACGAAATCCACGAAACAATAACTCCTCTTTTCGGTATCATTGGAAAGAGCAAACGAGGATCTTTGATTTTTGTTTTAGGTTTTGAATCAATTCGAGACGGATTTGGGGGTTTTTCGAGTTGAATTTTCTGAGATCTAGAGCCGTTGAAATCGAATTTGGCGGCTGCTCTGTGATTGGGAATTAGGGTTTACATAGGGGTGTATTTATATAAAATATATATTAATATTTAATTCGATATTTTCTCCAACGTGAAATTAAATGCTTTGAACTCCAAATTAAACCCAACGACTGTCGCCCTTAGCTAATTACCCCCATTCTGAACACAATGGGATATGCTGCGTAACCCAACTCGGCTGTTCCGATCAGTTTTTATTTAAATTAACATTTAAATCATTATATTGAATTTTAAACGCACATTTCAATTTACCAGGGCCACACACTAACTCTAAAAATTCCCGAAAAATATTTTCTAGCTTCGTATTGACGATACGGTCCTAACAAAACTAATTTCGTCAAATTCTGAGACCGTTTGAAAAATGGCCATTTTCCAGTCGATTAAAATCAACAAAAACCGGTCAAACGCGTTTTCCTTTGCCACGCTCACATATTGATTCGAAAAATTATGAAATTTGGAATCTAGCAATAACTTGACACTGCGGACCCAACAAAAGTGGTTTCGTCGAAATCCGAGGTCATTTGCAAAATTCCCATTTTTAAGGGCCTGAATTCCACAGCGACTATTCAGAATTTTCAAGTGGACATATCTTTTGATTCCCGCTATGAAATTTCGATTTTTCGGATTCGTTGGAAAGGTAGTCACAATTAGATTCCATTATTTTTTGTTTCACTAAAATCCGGTTTATTTTGCACCCGGTACATTCAATTGAAGTTTGAAATCGAATTATCGAACTACCGCGCCATTTTCAATTCTATTTATAATTATATATAAATATTTATATTCTAACGACGACGTATATAATATATACGGTCTGAATATGTTCGAAATAAATTTCTCGTCGATATTATTTAAAATAATCTATTTTAAATATTCAAAATTCGCTAAAATTTCCAAAATAAAAATTTTAAACTGGCCCAGATTTTCGGGTTGTTACAAAGAAGAACAGAAATAACAGCACAGAATCTCACATCGCAGCGGAACAAAATATAATATATCATAACTTTTGAGATACAAAATTTCAACTGTATAACATACACTTATCAGAGTACAACACTTACAACACATCGGAACAACACGATAACTAGATAACGTGAAGCCTCCTGCTCAAAGCTCCTTTAGATATATCTGTAAAATCCTGAACTACTTGACTGTCCTTATAAATTTAGGCACCCAAGAGTTTAGGTAGAACAAAACAAAGTAAACTCCGGGTCAGTCATGGTACTGGTATGAGTAAACAGTTTAAAACAGTTTCAGAAAACTAAATGATATCTCATAAGACCACGCCGTATAACACGGAATGGGTTTTTCCCTTATGAGATTCCAAACACTTAACTTAACTTTCAAATCCTCTTTGAAAGAAACGATAATCTTTATATCAAAACTCTTTTGATACTATAATATTGTCTAAATCAAGTAAATATAAATTTAGTGGAACATTTGCATCTCACGTTCCACATATGTAATATACAATCATAAACCACGGGCACTTATTGGATATTTGATTTCCAACTATGACAAGGTATGGAACCACCTGCCGCTGGTATATCTCTAGAGGAGAATACAACGAGTTCAACAAGAACATCTTGCAACTCAGCCACACATGACCGACCACTCATTTCGCTTGAGTGTATCGAATGCATATCACCAACGGTTGGGATCAGCAACCGTTTCCCGAACGGGACAACATCGACAATAAATTTTTAGAAGTAAATGAAACTCTAGATCAGGTGATTATACACCCTAATAGGTGCGACCTACATAGCCATGCTGCCTGCCCGATTTTTGTCATTTCCCGGTTGTTGAGGCTAGAGGCTACGATTACTTTCCATTCATTGATAACACGATCACTTTGAATGCCACATTATCAGATCCGTTAATCACTAATTGATTTGCACAAATACTCTGGATGTCATGCTAAGGGAATAAATCCGTTGCAACCATATACATTTATACAGACCAACCCATTCGATTATTGGAAATACTTTGTCAGACATTCGTCCATTTACATTCGTTCTGGGATTGAACGAAACCGAAGGCACAATTTCTATTAATAGAAAAAGCCCTTGCACTCTACTCCGTCTTCGATTATCTTCATATAATCTGATTCACAACGATACTGCCAATACGGAGTGGTTCTCGGATAACAATCCAACCGGTCTATCCATATTGACAACGATGGTCAAAAACTTCGATAGTCTGCGATTTAACTATCGAATAAAAAAACAAGTGTTTTGATAGTTGATGATTTAACTATCGAAGAAAACAAGTGTTCATTCAACATATCAAACAAATCACTGGGCTCTTTAATTAATATTTCATTAATTAAACCTCTTCTCCATTTCCTTATCAATATTTGTTAACCAAATATTTTCAATAACCATATTGGCCTTTTACGCTATTTGGAAAACATTTCCGAATATCGCCTTCCCTTATTTTCTTAAACTTGGAAAATATATGCTAGTTATAATTGGAAAATATTCCAATTACTTATCTCTTTTCCGATCTCGTTCATTTCTATACTTAGGAAATATTTATTATTCTATTTCCAAGTTTACACTTATTTGGGTTAAAACGGATGTTGTGTAAAACATCGTTACGACAACCCAAATACTATATTCAACTAACTCTTATCCAACATTGATCTTCGAGCCTGAAATCTTACTATTTATTTGTTAATAATGAAATCAATCAAGTTAGGGTATAACTACCTCTCAGACCTTGACTGAATAACATTTATAACGTCAAAACAGATAGACTACTTACTCGAAAAATCAATACCATACAACTATTTATTCACTTTTAAACACGTATACACTTTCTCTTACTATTCTTACGAGATTTTATTCCTAGTCTTCCTTTTTGATTGTACTATTCTATTTTTAAGTTCGTTTTCTTATCGACTTCTATATATATTGATATATAGATTCTAGTTATCAAACTTCTTAAAAATATTCTAACTCCTTAAATTTCCGGAAAAAATCGCCATAACCTCCTTTGTACCGGGAGCATCGGGATATTTCAAATAGCCTCCCATGGCCCTCACCAATCCAAAAGAAAAAGAAAACGCCAAGCGGCTAGCCGATACGGCGCATAAAATCTCATATACGAATTAAATACATACTTTTTGTCGAGCACTCTATTTATATACCTTCATTAACTTTATCCCATACCTATCTCCTGTATATCTATACCTGTCCAGTTTATTTCAACTATACCCGATCGTTTTAACTCAATTCGTTAATTAATTTGTTAATAAACTCTTTAGTCTATGTCACTTTTATATTTTAACATAACATGTTCAAATATATTTTATCTTGCTTATTGACTAATTGAATTCAAATTTCAATTTAAGTTCTATATTTGATTTCGAATATACATTTACAAATCCAATTCACTTTTCAAAGTCTTATTTCGATTCAAACCTTGATTAACTAATTTCTCTTCTACTTAGTTAATTCTATTCAATAATCAAAAATATGATTATTGTTTCAAAAATCATTTCATTTACTTCACTTGAGTTCACATTTATTTTATTACTCAAGTCCAGAGTTTTCTAATGGACATTCGGTTTTTATTTACTTAAAAATCCCTTTAATTATATAAATAAACCGTTATGGTTTTAAACGATTTTGGCGCTGCACTTTTAGAAATTTTATTTTGACATATCTCAAAATCTATTCGACGAAATCCAGATTTTTTCTCTTCTATTAGAAAACTATTATCCAACTGGTCCTGACGGTTCTTGTTTCAAAGAATTCCGACTTAAATTGAGTCCTGTATACTTAATTGAAGTTTGAGTCGCCAATTTACGAACTGTCGGGCTGCGGCGAGTTCGTTTTAATTATATTTCAATCTTCTATATTCAAATTCCGATTCAATTCTATTTGAATTTCCTATATTCAAATTTCATTTCAATTGTATTTGAATTCAAATTCCATTTCAATTCCTTTTATTCAAAGTCCATTTGAATTTTCTTTATTTAAATGCCACTTGAATTTCTATATTCAAATTCCTTTTTGAATTTCTATATTCCAATTCTACTTGAATTTCTATATTCCAATTCTACTTGAATTTCTATATTCAAATTCCTTTTCAATTTTCTTATTTAAATTCTATGTTTGAATTTCCGTTATTCAAATCCCATTTGAATTTCTATATTCAAATTCTATTTAAATTTTCTTTATTCAAATTCTACTTCAATTCCTTTGAATTCAAATTCTATTTCAATTCCTTTTATTCAAATCCCATTTGAAATTCTATTTCCAAATTCTATAGTTAAACTCCATTTGAATTCTATTATTCAAATTCTATAGTTAAACTCCATTTGAATTCTATTATTCAATTCGATTCTAAATTCTCAATTTTGATCCACATTTGAATTTAAATATTTAAATTATCCAAATGATAATTTTTCCCTTTTTATTTACAAACCCTATTATTTTACTTGTTTATATATTTAAACAAGTCCCGATTTCAATTTCCTTTGAAATAGATAATTTTTACTTTGGGAAAATAAATTTCCCTTTCCAAGTTCACACTTGTATTTTTATTTCTGAATTATCTAATGATAATTCTTTCCCCGTCATTTATAAACTTCGTTTATAAATGAACTACTTGTTTTTTTTATTCTTTTAAAACAAGTTAATATTTCAAATATATTTAAAAACTCAAATTCTATTTTAGAAAATTAGAATTTCCCTTTTAAATCTCAAATATCCCTTTTAGGATATTTTTAAATATCAACACTTAGGTCGAGTGATATTTAAACACACAACAACCAATCATTTATTTCAGGTTTTCTAACACATCCTATATGACAATATATATATATATATATGCAAACAAATAGACAACATATATTATATTTTTAAGGAATCCAGTCGGATTCCTCCAACCTGTTTTCCTGCATCCACAGACGTTAGTCAACATAGTAATACCCATCCTGCTTCGAGGCAGGATATCGTGGTATGAAGGTCATCCACTAATATATATTTGTGGGGCGCATAGGGAAATCATCCGCTATGAAACTGCGGGCATCCGCTAATGATACTGCGGGAACAATCCAATCACCAACCCAATACATATATAGTAGTCAAGCCTAAATAACTGATATTTATAGCAACAAATAAATATTTAAATGCGTCCAACCATCAACAAAACAACCAATAATTTATTTTAATGCTAAAATAAATTAAAAGAGTGAGATTTTACTCACATTGATTTTTATTAGCAGCTCCGGTACAATTTTTATTTAAATCGAACTATGTTCGATTAAATTAAAATTTCAACGCTGCTTCTCGTTGACTCTAAAAATCTCAAACCCAATTCCAACTTGAGAATTCCACAGCTACCAATCCTCTATGACAATTTTTGTGATTTTTGGACCTTAATCATGTTTACTCTCGTTAAATCCCATATCGTCATAGCTACTAATCCACTTGAGTCGTCTCGAGTGTATTTATCTTCACCTACGATAAATTCAAACCTTACCTTAATTCATGTCAAAACTCTCCTTCTCATTATTACAGCAAGGTCCCCCCCTCCAACTATCATCACTACAGCAACTCAACTCCCTTTACAGCCGAGATCCTCTTCCCCCTAGCTGCGTCAAGAATCACTAAGCTTCGGAAAAATGAGTATTCCTAATCCCCGTAACGTAACAACAGTGAGGGATCCATCGAAATGCTTAGAGCTTCACAAACCACTCGAAATCATCAGCAAATCCTTCTCGCAACTTTGAAAGGTTACTGCTGCTCGATACTGCTCTATTGAACGAGCGACATCCTCCCCTAAAAGCCACCGCAGTTGACCAGAAACACCCTATCGAACACCCAATCTTCATCGCACCCTCTTCCCCCTATTTCTGCAAGTCGCGCTTCCCCCTTTTCAACTCCAGTCGCGATGAACTCCAGAATCCAACGCCCCTTCGAAAACCGATTTCTCCTTTGAACTCGCGTCGCACCACATAAGCGTTGATCGAATGGAACTGCTGGGACGGGATTCGATTTCGAATGGAATACGTAAATGAGGACTAGCTTCTGATTCTTAATTTATGAGGTCGGCCATTTCATTTTGAGGCTCTCGATTTTTCTGAGTATTGAATCGAAGAAATGGGGAAAAAGGCTTGGCCTTTATTCGCGATTAAGGATTGATCGTTTCCCATTTGGAGCTTGGATCGAACTGTTTTCAGAAGAAAATGAAGGTTGGTGCGATTATATAAAGAAAAAGGTGTGGCTAAGAATGCATTGCGTGACCCTTTTCTTCTGCTCCTTGGTGTTTTGATAATGTCCCCAAAACAATGATATTTTATTTAATTTAATTCGTTTAGGACCGGTGTCCTTAAATTAAAATACCAACATGATTCAGAACTCCTCTCTGAACCAAACAACTGATATTTCTATGGATAAATCACCATTCTGAATACGCTGGGACGGGCAACGAAGTCAAATTTTATTATTTGAATAAGATATTAATTTAAACTTATATAAATTAATTTCAGACAATTTATTCTTCTCGATAATAAATTAATATTATTATCGTTATAAATTCAAATAAAATTTCCTATTAATTATTTGAACTGTATTTAATTCAAATTAAATTTTGAATTCAACTAAATCCATATTAAATATTTAAAATTAGTTGACCGAAAACCCGGGTCATTACAATCTTTCCCTTTTAAAAGAATTTCGTCCCCGAAATTAGTAAGGTAGAAAAAGTGCTACAAACCCATTTATCATTTCAAAACTTATTTATGTTGATACTCAACATTTCATATTCCATTCATATGCAATCCAATTTTATTCAAATTGATTCTGATCAATTTTATTCACTTCGATCCATTTAACCTACTTAAGTTAAATTTAAATTCAAAATTCAAATTCCTGGGTCTTTATTTGAAGTCCGTCTGAAATCACATAAATATATATAAATATATTTATTTCTTTTCCTTTCAAATTCAAAACATTTGAATTTTCAAACCACTTGTTTTCTTTTCAAACAAATTCCCTTCAAAAACTTTTCTAAGGCAGTAATTTATCACTTAAAAACTCGGAAATGAATACTGATAATGTTGCAATCATCATCAGAATTATTTTCCAGCCACTGAAGTGAGTTCAGTGCTTAATTACTTTCAAAAATCCATCTAATTCTTCTTCCTAGGATTTTAAATTCTGAATTCTGGTTTGAATTTCATTTTAATTCATCTTATTTGTATATTTCCTTCTTATACAAATTCTATTGGTTATATATATAACTATTTCCGTTTTATAATCTCATTCGATTATAATTCCAACAATCAACTTAATCATTTAAAACAATATCGTGTCCAATCTTCTGTTTAAGTGTTTATAAACTCCTATCGACATCGTGGCATCCCACGATTCGATCAAAATTCATAATTCACTCAATAGACTAGTCAACACAATATAAAACAGTTTTTATATCAAATAACAAATACGCTCTCTCGTATATATATACACTCAACTCATTCTAGGATACTACCGATCCTATCTCTAATGAGCACATTCCAACAAGCCTAGGTATTCGCTCAACCTAAGCTCTGATACCAACTATAACAACCCGCAAATCCATAATATCAGAGTTGACTATATACATCATACGTCCAACCCAAATATCACGAAAATACGAATCATTTTTTTAGAAGAAAAAGGTAGAAGAAGAACAGAAATAACAACAGAATCTCACATCGCATCGGAACAAAATATAATATATCATAACTTTTGAGATACAAAATTTCAACTGTATAACATACACTTATCAGAGTACAACACTTACAACACAGCGGAATAACACTATAACTAGATAACGCTGAATCCTCCTGCTCCAAGCTCCTTTAGATAGATTTGTAAAATCCTGAACTACTTGACTGCCCGTATAAATTTAGGCACCCAAGAGTTTAGGTAGAACAATACAAAGTAAACTCCGGGTCAGTCACGGGACTGGTATGAGTAAACAGTTTAAAACAGTTACAGAAAACTAAATGATATCTCATAAGACCACGCCGTATAACACGGAACGGGTTTTTCCCTTATGAGAATCCAAACACTTGACTTAACTTTCAAATCCTCTTTGAAAGAAACGGTAATCTTTATATCAAAACTCTTTTGATATTATAATAATGTCTAAATCAAGTAAATAACAATTTAGTGGAACGTTTAAATCTCACGTTCCATATATGTAATATACAATCATAAACCGCGGGCACTTACTGGATATTTGATTTCCAACTATGACAAGGTATGGAACCACCTTCCGCTGGTATATCTCTAGAGGAGAATACACCGAGTTCAACAAGAACATCTTGCAAATCAGCCACACATGATCGACCACTCATTTCGCTTGAGTGTATCGAATGTATATCACCAACGGTTGGGATCAGCAACCGTTTCCCGAATGGGACAGCATCGACTATAGATTTTTAGAACTAAATGAAACTCTAGATCAGGTGATTATACACCCTAATAGGTGCGACCTACATAGTTATGATGCCTGCCCGATTTTTCTCATTTCCCTGTTGTTGAGGCCAGAGGCTACGATTACTTTCCATTCATTGATAACACGATCACTTTGAATGCCACATTATCAGATCCGTTAATCACTAATTGATTTGCACAAATATTCTGGATGTTATGCTAACGGAATAAGTCCGTTGCAACCATATATATTTATACAGACCAACCCATTCGATTATTGGAAATACTTTGTCAGACATTCGTCCATTTACGTTCGTTCTGGGATTGAACGAAACCAAAGGCACAATTTCTATTAATAGAAAAAGCCCTTGCACTCTACTCCATCTTCGATTATCTTCATATAATCTGATTCGCAACTCTACTACCAATACGGAGTGGTTCTCGGATAATAATCCAACCGGTCTCTCCATATTGACAACGATGGTCAAAAACTTCGATATTATGTGATTTAACTATCGAATAAAAAACAAGTGTTTTGATAGTCGATGATTTAACTATCGAAGAAAACAAGTGTTCATTCAACATATCAAACAAATCACTGGGCTCTTTAATTAATATTTCATTAATTAAAACTCTTCTCCATTTCCTTATCAATATTTGTTAACCAAATATTTTCAATAACCATATTGGCCTTTTACGCTATTTGGAAAACATTTCCGAATATTGCCTTCCCTTATTTTCTTAAACTTGGAAAATATATGCTAGTTATAATTGGAAAATATTCCAATTAATTATCTCTTTTCCGATCTCGTTCATTTCTATACTTAGGAAATATTTATTATTCTATTTCCAAGTTTGCACTTATTTGAGTTAAAACGAATGTTGTGTAAAACATCGTTACGACAACCCAAATACTATATTCAACTAACTCTTATCCAACATTGATCTTCGAGCCTGAAATCTTACTATTTATTTGTTAATAATGAAATCAATCAAGTTGGTGTACAACTACCTTTAACGTCAAAACAGTAGACTACTTACTCGAAAAATCAATACCATACAACTATTTATTCACTTTTAAACACGTATACACTTTCTCTTTCTATTCTTACGAGATTTTATTCCTAGTCTTCCTTTTTGATTATACAATTCTATTTTTAAGTTCGTTTTCTTATCGACTTCTATTTATATTGATATACAGATTCTAGTTATCAAACTTCTTAAAAATATTCTAACTCCTTAAATTTCTGGAAAAATTCGCTATAACCTCCTTTGTACCGGGAGCATCGGGATATTTCAAATAGCCTCCCATGGCCCTCACTAATCCAAAAGAAAAAGAAAAATCCAAGCGGCTAGCCGATACGGTGCGTAAAATATCATATACGAATTAAATACATACCTTTTTGTCGGGTACTCTATTTATATACCTTCATTAACTTTATTCCATACCTGTCTCCTGTATATCTATAGCTGTCCAGTTTATTTCAACCATACCCGATCGTTTTAACTCAATTCGTTAATTAATTTGTTAATTAACTCTTTAGTCTATGTCACTTTTATAATTGAACATGACATGTTCAAATATATTTTAACTTGCTTATTAACTAATTGAATTCAAATTTCAATTTAAGTTCTATATTCGATTTCGAATATACATTTACAAATCCAATTCACTTTTCAAAGTCTTATTTCGATTCAAACCTTGATTAACTAATTTCTCTTCTACTTAGTTAATTCTATTCAATAATCAAAAATATGATTATTGTTTCAAAAATCATTTCATTTACTTCACTTGAGTTCACATTTATTTTATAACTCAAGTCCAGATTTTTGGACATTCGGTTTTTATTTACTTAAAAATCCCTTTATTTATATAAATAAACCGTTATGGTTTTTAAACGATTTTGGCACTGCACTTTTAGAAATTTGATTTTGTCATATCTCAAAATCTATTCGACGAAATCCAGAATTTTCTCTTCTATTAGAAAACTATTATCCAACTGGTCCCGACGGTTCTTGTTTCAAATAATTCTGACTTAAATGGAGTCCTGTATACTTAATTGAAGTTCGAGTCGCCAATTTACGAACTGCCGCGCTGCGGCGAGTTCGTTTTAATTATATTTCGATCTTCTATATTCAAATTCCGATTCAATTCTATTTGAATTTCCTATATTCAAATTTCATTTCAATTATATTTGAATTCAAATTCCATTTCAATTTCTTTTATTCAAAGTCCATTTGAATTTTCTTTATTTAAATACCACTTGAATTTCTATATTCAAATTCCTTTTGAATTTCTATATTCCAATTCTACTTGAATTTCTATATTCCAATTCTACTTGAATTTCTATATTCAAATTCCTTTTCAATTTTCTTATTTAAATTCTATGTTTGAATTTCATTTATTCAAATCCCATTTGAATTTCTATATTCAAATTCTATTTAAATTTTCTTTATTCAAATTCTACTTCAATTCCTTTGAATTCAAATTCTATTTCAATTCCTTTGAATTCAAATTCTATTTCAATTCCTTATATTCAAATCCCATTTGAAATTCTATTTCCAAATTCTATAGTTAAACTCCATTTGAATTCTATTATTCAAATTCTATAGTTAAACTCCTTTTGAATTCTATTATTCAAATTGATTCTAAATTTTCAATTTTGATCCATATTTGAATTTAAATATTTAAATTATCCAAATGATAATTTTTTCCTTTTTATTTACAAACCTTATTATTTTACTTGTTTATATATTTAAACAAGTCCCGATTTCAATTCCCTTTGAAATAGATATTTTCTACTTTGGGAAAATAAATTTCCCTTTCCAAGTTCACACTTGTATTTTTATTTCTGAATTATCCAATGATAATTCTTTCCCCGTCATTTATAAATGAACTACTTGTTTTTTTATTCTTTTAAAACAAATTAATATTTCAAATATATTCAAAAACTCAAATTCTATTTTAGAAAATTATAATTTCCCTTTTAAATCTCAAATATCCCTTTCAGGATATTTTTAAATATCAACACTTAGGCCGAGTGATATTTAAACACACAACAACCAATTATTTATTTCAAGTTTTCTAACACATCCTATATGACAGTATATATGCAAAAAAATAGACAAACAGATATTATATTTTTGAGGAATCCAGTCGGATTCATCCAACCTGTTTTCCTGCATCCACAGACGTTAGTCAACATAGTAATACCCATCCTGCTTCGAGGCAGGATATCGTGGTATGAAGGTCATCCACTAATATATATTTGTGGGGCGCATAGGGAAATCATCCACTATGAAACTGTGGGCATCCGCTAATGATACTGCGGGAACAATCCAATCACCAACCCAATATATATATAGTAGTCAAGCCTAAATAATTGATATTTATAGCAACAAATAAATATTTAAATTCGTCCAACCATCAACAAAACAACCAACAATTTATTTTAATGCTAAAATAAATTAAAAGAGTGAGATTTTACTCATAATGATTTTTATTAGCAGCTCCGGTACAATTTTAATTTAAATCGAACTATGTTCAATTAAATTAAAATTTCAACGCTGGTTCTCGTTGACTCTAAAAATCTCAAACCCAATTCCAGCTTGAGAATTCCACAGCTACCAATCTTCTGTGACAATTTTCGTGATTTTTGGACCTTAATCATGTTTACTCTCGTTAAATCCCATATCGTCATAGCTACTATCCACTTGAGTCATCTCGAGTGTATTTATCTTCACCTACGATAAATTCAATCCTTACCTTAATTCATGTCAAAACTTTCCTTCTCATTATTACAGCAAGGCCCCCCAACTATCTTCACTACAGCAACGCGACGCCCATTACAGGCGAGATCCTCTTCCCCCTAGCTGCTTCACGAATCACTAAGCTTTGAAAAAAATGAGTATTCCTAATCCCCGTAACGTAACAGCAGTGAGGGTTCCATCGAAATGCTTTGAGCTTCACAAACCACTCGAAATCATCAGCAAATCCTTCTCGCAACTTAGAAAGGTTATTGCTGCTCGATACTGCTCTGTTGAACGAGCGACATCCTCCCACAAAAGCCACCGCAGTTGACCAGAAACACCCTATCGAACACCCAATTTTCATCGCACCCTCTTCCCCCTATTTCTGTAAGTCGCGCTTCCCCCTTTTCAACTCTAGTCGCGATGAACTCCAGAATCCAACGCCCCTTCGAAAACTGATTTCTCCTTTGAACTCGCATCGCACCACATAAGCATTGATCGAATGGAACTACAGGGACGGGATTCGATTTCGAATGGAATACGTAAATGAGGACCAGCTTCTGATTCTTGATTTATGAGGTCGGCCATTTCATTTTGAATCTCTCGATTTTTCTGAGTATTGAATCGAAGAAATGGGGAAAAAGGCTTGGCCTTTATTCGCGATTAAGGATTGATCGTTTCCCATTTGGAGCTTGGATCGAACTATTTTCATAAGAAAATGAAGGTGGGTGCGATTATATAAAGAAAAAGGTGTGGCTAAGAATGCATTGTGTGACCCTTTTCTTCTGCTCCTTGGTGTTTTGATAATGTCCACAAAACAATGATATTTTATTTATTTTAATTCATTTAGGACCGGTGTCCTTAAATTAAAATACCAACTTGATTCAGAACTCCTCTCTGAACCCAACAACTGATATTTCCAGGGATAAATCACCATTCGGAACACGCTGGGACGGGCTATGAAATCAAATTTTATTATCTGAATAAGATATTAATTTAAACTTATATAAATTAATTTTAGACAATTTATTCTTCTCGATAATAAATTAATATTATTATCGTTATAAATTCAAATAAAATTTCCTATTAATTATTTGAACTGTATTTAATTCAAATTAAATTTTGAATTCAACTAAATCCATATTAAATATTTAAAATTAGTTGACCGAAAACCCGGGTCATTACAGTTAATATTTTCCATAAAGGAAGGGGATTCTTAAATTGAATCTGAGAGTCGCAAGCCATGTTCTGTCTAAAATTGTGAACTTTGACTATTCAAAGTTGAGAATGTTGTTCAGTTACAGTCTGAAAGGTAATTATACCCCAACTTGATTGACTTCATGATTGACTAAGGAATGGTTAAGGTTTAGTGGCGAGATTGGTCGTGATACGATCAATAAATTATTAAGGAGTTGAGTTACAGTAACAGAGTTTTATATATAACATCGGTTTAACCATTTTAGAAAGATTTTGCAAACGTTTTCCAAAGTAAATCAGAGATGTTTTCTAAGTAGAGAAATTGAAATGATTTGGGACAATGAGAAGTTAAGAAATGATAATTGGAGATGTTTTCAAATGTTAATAACGTATATATTCTAAATACAGAAAGTAAAAGTTGTGAAGATATGGAATTAATTTCCGATGTTAAAAGAAATATTTCCTAAGTATAGAAAATAAATAGATTAAAAATTGATGAAACATTTTACAAAGATCATATGAGGCAAAACGAGTTTTAAGAAATTATTTGGGAAAATAGGAGAACAGGAAATTTGGGAAATGAAATTATAAATTAATTTAAAGAGCTAAATGTTGACTGATGGTTTATGGGTAAAATTACCATTTGGGAATATGACTGTTGTTAGTATGGATGTTTTCTTTTCTTTGATAGTTAAATCACCGACTATCAAAGTTTTTGACCATTTTTCCGTTGTCAATACGGAGAGATCGGGATCAGATTTATTATCTGAAAACCACTCCGTATTGGCATTAGTGTTGCGAATCGAATATGATGAAGATAATTAAAGATAGAGTTTATACAAGTGTTGTTCTGCCAACCGTAGGTAGAAATAACTTAAGATGGATTTATTGAATAGTGCCTTCCGTTTGACCAAATATAGGACAACTTGTATGGACGAATGTCTGATGGAGTATATCTAATGGATCGCGTAAGTTGATCTCTTCAAACGTACTTATGTTGGTGGCAGAGGAATTCGTTTCTCTTAGCTTTATATTCGGGGTATTTTTGGGGAAATCAATTTGTGATTTTGCGGGTATGACGATGTGGCATTCAAAGTGAATGGTGGCTAGGTGTTCCAAAAGATACGTTATGACCTCAAGCCTCATCAACTGGGAAATGACAAAAATCGGGCAGGTAGCATGGCTATGTGGGTCGCCCCCATTAGGGTGTATTGTCACCATCTAGAGAATATTCATGTTGGTTACTTCTTTTCACTTCTGTATCTCCCGGGAACAGTTATGTTGCTAGCAACCGTAGGTGACAATATATTTTATACACTCAAGAGAAATGAGTGATCGGTCATGTGTGGCCAGGTTGCAAGACGTTCTTGTTGAACCTAGTGTTTTCCTCTCTAGAGATACACTATCGGTAGGTGGTTCCATACCTTGTCATAGTCGCAATCCAATCTCCAATAAGCGCCTGCGGTCTTGATTGTACATTATATATGTGGAGCGTGATATGCAAGCGTTCTGCTAGATTGTCATTTACTTGTACTCAGACACTATTATAATATCAGAATATTATTGATTTCAAAAACGTTTAGGGTTATCGTAAGGTAAAAAAATATCCATGTTTATGTGTGGATCGGTCTTACGATTATCTTTTCTTTTGAAAAGTTAAACCGAATGATTGGAGTTTACTCACACCAGTCCCATGACTGACCCAGAGTTTATTTTGTTTTTTTTACCGTAAACTCTTGGGTGCCCAAATTTGTACAGACAGTCAAGCAGTCGGGATTTTTCTGATATACCTGGAGGAGCGTGGAGCAAGAAGCTTCAACATTTGTTATATATAGAGTTTATTCCACTGTGATGTTATGAGTTTTACTCTGAAATGGTATGTATATACAGATATAAGTTTGTATTTCAAAAGTAATGTTATATAATATATTTTATTCGTTCCGCTGTGAGATTCATATTCACCCTGATTCTGTTAGGTTGTATTCTTCTTCTTCTATTCTAAATTTCTTTCTTTCTATTTCTCACCCTCTAACTTCTTTCTATTAATGATCAGGTATTTCCGATGTTTGAATAGTCGACATCGTCTTTATGTCGATTTTCAGGGTTGAAAATCGCTTGGTCGTTACAGTGGTTTCAGAGCTAAAGGTTAACTGATTACCTTAGCTCTGTGACGTAACTCAATAGAGATGGGGTTAGTAATACCCTAAATTGAGTTGAGTGTATATATAGGAGAGAGCGTATTTGTAAGTTGATTAAAAATGGTTTTATATTGTGTTGACTGGTTTGTCGAGCGGTTTAAAAAGTCGGGTCGATATGGTAGTGCACGCCATATCGAAAAGTTTTTCTAAACTCTTGAACAGAGTAATTCGACACAGTCTGTTTTGAAAAGAGTGTAAATGAAATAATTTTACCCGAAATATATTTTGATATTAAAAGAAGTATATATATATATTGGAGGTATTATAATAAATTGGATGTGTTGGTTGTAATTATAATCAAATAGGATTATAATCGATATGGTTATAAGTGACCAATCAGAATTCATATTAATATAATCAGATGGATTAAATTTGTATTTAAAATCTGGATTGAAATAAAATTCTGGAAAATTGGAAAAGTGTTTGTAAATGAATATTGAATATATTGTATAAGGAAATTCTAAGATCCTGGGTGATTTGAAATTGTTTTCCAAATGTTGAAAAGGGTATTTTTGAAGTAATTTCAAAATGGAAGTGATTAAGAATGATTTTTGAAGTGATATAGTATTGAACTCACTTTGATCACCGGAAAATAATTCTTATGATGAAGGCCGCATCATCAATGTTCATTTTCGAGATTCTAAATGACAGATTACTACCAAAGATTTTATTTTTGAATTGTTTTGAGAAAATAAGTTGTTCAGAAATTCAAATGTTTTGAATTAATTTTATTATGTGTAAATATTGTATGATTTCAAACTGATTTGAAATAAACCCAGGAAATTGACTTTTGAAATTAAAAATTATGGAGTTAAATAAATTGAAAGGGTGAAAAGTGAATGAATGAACAAGAATTTAACTTACCTAAGTTATATAAAACTTGGATTGGATTAGAGATAATCTGGAATGTGCTTGGGCTATTGAGTAAGAATTTGAAATGGAGAATGGAATTTGAGGCTGAAATGAATTCGACTTAGGTATAGCAGAATGATTGGATTTGATGATAAATGGATTGGAGATCAATTGGGATGGCATTTGTATATGCTAGAGTGATAGAAATTGAAAAGATAGAGTTGAATGCCGATAAAAAGGTACGAGTTATATTTTATTTGGATTTATGATCTATTTTGCAAGCGGCTTGGCTGTTTGATTTTCTTTTGGGTTAGGAAAGGCCTAGAGAGGCAAGTGTAGTTGTACCGATTGAGCCGTGCAAAGGAGATGCTGGCGAAATTTTTTGGGAATTTAGAATGTTAGAAAATTTTCAATTTTTTTTGAAATATTCGTTGTTAGAAATAAATTAGTATTTAATTTAAATTAAATGGTTCAGTTGGAACTGGAATTAATAAGTAAAATAAATGATTTTAGTCCGGTTAATAGGGTGATAGCATTTTTCTGACTTAATAATTTCGGGGACGAAATTCTTTTAAGGGGGAAGGAGTGTAACGTCCCGGGATTTTAGCGATATAATAATGAAATCATTTAATTATTTTAATATAGCTATTTGATAATTTAAAGTGGTTTGAATTTAAATATTTGAAGTTTTGAATTAAAATAAAATAGTGGAATAATTAAAATTTAATTTCGAAATAGTCAGTAATAGTAGAATTTGTCGATAACAGTACGTAAACAAATCGGGTTTTACGTAATGGGTATGCTAAAATAAAATAAAATTAGCAAAATAAATATTACTTCATTTCCTTCCCTTGATTATTGAGCTCCTTACACTTTAATTCTTTCCAACGCAGCAAAATACGTTACCTACCTCACCTACAATGTACAATGTCGTTCCCTTTGATAAGTCGTTTCAGTCGTTGCACTCGAACCATATCATCTCTTTCAAAGTTAAAACATTATAACATACACTTGTAGAATGATATATTAATTGAGCAAGAGTCGCAGGACATGTTCGTTTATCACTTTCAAGGTTAACATAGATGAGGACACAATACATACCTGAGTCGTAGATTCTTTGCAAAATTTGAGAAATGGAGAACGTGTATGACATGAACTTAGAGAAACCAGATTTGAAATATCATTAGCAAATAATATGGTATATGTATATTTACCGTACATTGTCAAACAAGAACTAGCTACAAAGAAAGCAAATATAAATCAAATCCATGGAAAAGTATGACCCATCTCATCCAATTAATACATTGCGTGTATGTTCAAATCACATTTAGTATAAAAATATATAGTGGCCTTGGATTTAAGAACATGCAAATCTATGAGAACTACATCTTATCTAAACATATAGACAGTACTAATAGATGAATGACACAGGACGCTTCATAGACACGAGTCCTAATGACATTTTGCTAGAAAATAAAAGTGTTCGGAACTTACAGGGATACGAGACACTTTGGCATGGTTGGCAAACCATAGTACGTTTTCTTTTTAATTTCAAAGATCTCCAACTACCCTAAGCTTGGAAACTGGGGTAATTAAATAAAGTAAAGAGGACCTCAACCTACCATATCATCAAACACATGCTAGCTTTGAAAATGGAAGCCACTGTCTATACCCTGAAAACCAAATACACATGCGAAGCAAGCCAATGACAGACCTTGAAACAAAACACCTATAGGCCCTATGTTAAATCCAATCACGCAGACTCAACACCTAAGGAAAATAGAATTTTTCCATTACATAAACCCTCTCACATGCTACGAAGAGAAAGATCTGTGCGTGCCTACCATATACATCTACTGCCTCAATGTGTCTCCATCGTATACTGCAGCAAACTAGCTGTTTGTTGGAAATTTAACCTACCTAACCTATCTAAAACCAATACAGTGTCGCCCCTATGTTGTATGAGACTTAGAGGCCAAGTATCACCATCTATTTAAATGCACAAACCATATCATTCTTCTGGCTTAAGAAAAGCTCACACAGTAAAACACTGTCGAGATCTTTAAAATGTTTAAATCGGAATCTTGAAATTGTTTTTCTCAACCATAGCATGATTTTACGCAACTCATGCATTGTTTCTTAACTCAACATTTAGCAGTACCAGGCTTCCACGCATTTGCAGGATCTAAGCAATGATTTAAGTTGTTGTGTGCATCTATGGAATGAGGGGAGGATCAAAGAAGACTTGTGGTGATGTGGATTCAATTTTTCGTGAAGGACGCGTGGAGATGGGAGCTCCAAAAGTGATGGAAATGACATTTGAAGTAACGCTTCCAGCGGGATATCGTATTTGAAGAGATGGAGTACTGTATATGTTTGGAAGAGAGGCAATGACGCATAAACGTGAAGGATATGAATGGAAATATAGAACGTGTGCGAGTGGGAGTGACGGTTTTGACGTGGGAATTTCATGTCGTTGCAAGGGGGAAGACCGAGGTTGAACTGACGATATGGGAGAAAAGAGGCTGCGAAGGGTTGGTGGATGGGAAGTACTGTTTTGGGTTTTCAAAAGGGGTTGGATTACAGTAAAAGGTGAAGCACGGCAGTATTATTGAATAGGCGTACGGAGGAAGCATTCAAAAATCGGTGGAGGAAATCCATGCGTAAATGGTGTTCGAAAATGGTGGAGTATTGGAAAAAAATTATGGAGCAGGTGGTTTGAAACGTGTTTGGGTAGGTGGAGATTTCCATGAGTATTTAAGTGGTGTCATTTGTGTATGGATTAATGGTGAAAAACGTGGGGGTATATCTCGCGTCAATGGTACAGGAGGAGTCAGTTCATTTTGTACCGTTGGAGCTGGAGAAAAATGACGGTTTCGAAATTGATGAGAATACCAATGGAGAAATAGCGGTAAAGTTTTGTGGAGATTAGAAGCAGGGGACAGAGGAAGTATTTCCAGGGGAGCTCATGCGTGAAATAGAGGAGAAGGAAGAAGACTGTTTGAACGTGGATCAGTATTGAGAAGGTGGGCCGAACAGTGAACGGTAAGGCCCAATTACTTTATATAAATAAGTTTAATTAAATTAAAATAGCTTATTAGTTTTAAATTATCATATCTTATGTGCGTTTTATCGAAATTCAACAAACCAGGATTCATTGAAATCATATGACCGCAAGCTACGCGATAAAACATATTCGAAACCAATTAGAGCTCATGAATAATTATGGCAAAATAAAACGACTGATCAGACTATTAACCGTTTACCGTTATTAATGATAAACAACCAAGGTGAGTAAACTCACTAACTCTGTCCAGTTTTTCTAATTTTATAGACATTATATAATTTTGATAAAAATGATTGAACGCTATGTGTGATGGTTGTTTGGATGATTTACAATTAAATTGGTTAATAGTTATATATATGAAGTCGTTAGTTAAATATTGATTTAATAATTTCATATTGATATGAAATTGTGTTATTTATGTTGATTAACATCTGTGGATGTAGGGAAATAGCTTGGAGGAATCCAACTGGATTCCTCAACAAATTATATTGTTTTTTTATATATTACATTATAGAATGTGACGAATAATCCATGATCGATTACTGTGTGTTTAAGGTGTTTAAAAAACATCGACTTGAAATAATTAGTATTAAAATACAGTGAAATATATTCAAATATATTAAAAGGAAATCAGTGGTTTTAAAAAGGAATTTCTATTTTAAAATAGAATTGGAATTTCGATTAGCTAGAATGTAATGACTTGTTTTAATTTTATAAAAACAAGTAAATCGATTTCTAAATGGTATTTATAAATAAAGCGAAATGACTATTATTAAATAGTTTGAAATGATAAATTCAAGAAATTAATTCATGAAAAAGGAAAGGGGAAATTGTTGAATTTATTTCGAGGTTCAAAATGTGAATATGTGTTGAATAAAACTATAAAGGTTTGTAATTATAATTCGACAATTGTCGAATGTCATTCAGATAATTTATTTTAGAAAATATACATTCTATAAAGTGGAGATGTATAGGATAATTAATATTGGTTTAAAACCAATAATTTTCAATAGAATATATAAGCAAGATGAAGTTTAAACTTGATATATAATTAACAAGAAACTGATTTATAAATGGAATTTATAAAGTGAGATATAAATATGAATTATAAAATAACTCAACAAATAGGATTTGGAACCTGTAATGGTATTTATAAATAAATTTTAAGATTTGATTGGTATTACGGTCCAGTTTTCCGTAAAGGAACAATATTCACTTTATAAAATGAATAACGGTTTTAAAAGCAAACGCTGTGGAAATTGGAATAGTGTCAAAGGGGAAATGGTAAATGTTGGAAGTAATAAATTCAAAATTAAATGTGTTAACCTTAAACGGTAAGTTTTTTTCTGAAGTTCGGAATGTTAATCAGATATAGACTATTCAAAAGAGAGTTATAAGATGAAATTCGATTACATCGAATTAAGGAAAGTACTACTTACTCTCCAGTTTTATCAAGATCTGTTTATTATTTATTTTTTTATTAGAAGTAATTAATCTAAGTTATATTTTGAAATTAAACATTTCGGAAACAAGGATTATAATGATATCGTTATGGTCAATATTTTACGTAAAGGAAGGGGATTCTTCAATTGAATCTGAGAGTCGCAAGCCATGTTCTGTCTAAAATTGTGAACTTTGATTATTCAAAGTTGAGAATGTTGTTCAGTTAAGGTCTGAGAGGTAATTATACCCCAATTTGATTGACTTCATGATTGACTGAGGAATGGTTAAGGTTCAGTGGCGAGATTGGTCAGTGATACGATCAATAAATTATTAAGGAGTTGAGTTACACTAACAGAGTTTTATATATAACATCGGTTTAACCAAATTAAAAAGATTTTGCAAACGTTTTCCAAAGTAAATCAGAGATGTTCTCTAAGTAGAGAAATTGAAATGATTTGGGACAATTGGAAGTTAAGAAATGATAATTGGAAATGTTTTCCAATGTTAATAACATATATATTCTAAATATAGAAAGTAAAAGTATTGAAGATATGGAATTAATTTCCGATGTTAAAAGAAATATTTCCTAAGTATAGAAAATAAATAGATTAAAAATAGATGAAACGTTTTACAAAGATCATATGAGGAAAAACGGGTTTTAAGAATTTATTTAGGAAAATATGAAAACAGAAAATTGGGGAAATGAAATGATAAATTAATTTAAAGAGCTAAATGTTGACTGATGGTTTATGGGTAAAATTACCATTTGGGAATATGACTGTTGTTTGTATGGATGTTTTCTTTTCTTTGATAGTTAAATCACCGGCTATCAAAGTTTTTGACCCTTTTTCCGTTGTCAATACGGAGATATCGAGATTAGATTTATTATCTAAAACCGCTTCGTATTGGCATTAGCATTGCGGATCAAATATGATGAAGATAATTGAAGTCGGAGTTTATGCAAGGGCTGTTCTTCCAACCCTAGGTAGAAATTGCCTAAGATGGATTTACATAATAGTGCCTTCGGTTTGTCTAGACACAGGACAACTTGTATGAACGGATGTCTGACGGTGTATGTCAAATGGATCGCGTATGTTGATCTCTTCAAGCGTACTAATTTTGGTGGCGGAGGAATTCGTTTCTCTTAGCTTTATATTCAGGGTATTTTTGGGGAAATCAATTTGTGATTTGGCGGGTATGACGATGTGGCATTCAAAGTGAATGGTGGCCAGGTATTCCAAAAGATACATTATGACCTCAAGCCTCATCAACCAGAAAATGACAAAAATCGGGCAGGCAGCATGACTATGTGGGTCGCCCCATTAGGGCGTATTATCCCATCTAGAGAATATTCATATTTGTTACTTCTTTCCACTTCTGTATCTCCCAGGAACGGTTATGTTGCTAACAACCGTAGGTGACAATATGTTCGATACACTCAAGAGAAATGAATGATCGGTCATGTGTGGCCGGGTTGCAAGACGTTCTTGTTGAAACCAGTGTATTCCTCTCTAGAGATACACTATCGGCATGTGGTTCCTTACCTTGTCATAGTCGGAATCCAATCTCTAATAAGTGTCTGCGGTTTTGATAGTATATTATATATGTGGAGCGTGAGATGCATGCGTTCATCTAGATTGTTATTTACTTGTATTTAGACTGTATTATAATATCAGAATATTATTGATTTCAAAAACATTTTGGGTTATCGTAAGGTAAAAACCATCCGTGTTTATGTGTGGATCGGTCTTACGATTATCTTTCCTTTTGAAAAGGATTTTCAAAAGTTAAACAAAATAATTGGAGTTTACTTACACCAGTCCCATGACTGACCCGGAGTTTATTTTGTTTTGTTTTAGCCTAAACTCTTGGGTGCCCAAATTTGTACGGGCCATCAAGTAGTCGGGATTTTTCTGATATACCTAGAGGAGCGTGGAGCAGGAAGCTGCAACATTTATTATATACAGAGTTTATTCCGCTGTGATGTTATGAGTTGTACTGATTAACATAGAAATGTGTTTATTTTATGCTCTTATATCTTATCTTTTGTATATAAATAAATATTACTTGGGTATTGTTTTGTCACTTTTACAGATATTCAAACCCAGCCCGCATGCAACCAGAAAAGTAGAGAAATGGAGATCAAATTGCTATATATATTTACATTTTGAAGAATTGTAGATGAAGATCTCACATCTAGTTAGTGTTGGACAAGAAAATGACAAAAGGCCTAAAACTTACTTGAAATAGCTAGGCCCATTTGTAATTAGGGTTAGGGTTTGGTTATCTCCTATAAATACCCTTGTAATATCATTGTAGCCACTATCCCATTTTTCTATTTTCTTCTCCATTAATGAAGTCCTTCTTCTTCATTTTATTTTCTGCAATTTTCTATTTCTTAACAACTAGTGACATCTACACAATTAGATTTGGTAGAGTACTTGTTGTATTTTACATTTATTTTCATTAGTGATTGACCGTCTGATTAGATTCAGCTGTAATCCTAATTTTAATTCATGTTTGTTATCTCAATTTCTGCAGTTTTAATTTCTGTTCTTTTTATTGCGTTCTTAGGTCATATTGGATTGGATATAGATTTGATTAGATTCAGATCTGTACTCAATTCAATTAATAATTTTATTTAATTCAAAATCAATCCCCAAGCTTCGTCTAACTCGCCCAAGAAATTATTTAAATAATTTGATTTAATTTGCCTCCCTGTGTTAGACTTGTATGCTACACACCTGTGCGCTTGCAGTATTTATTTAAAAATTCGCGCGTTTCTAATCCATAGAAAAGGTCAACCAAATTCAAATAGCAAAATAGTGGAGTTCAAATCGCTGTAGCTACTCAAATTTTCTGGACGGACTGCCTTACCCCATTGTAAAATTTTCTGAACTCTACAAGTGCTCTGCTGCTTTGAAAAATACAGAAATTGCTTCTAAAAATCTTCTGTAGGGATAGCGGCTTGCTTGTACAATATTTTAATTTTCTGTCATTATTTTGTGATTGTTCTGTGTCTGATATTTCTGAATAATTTCCATAACGAAAATCATCACTCTCGTCGTTTTTCAATTCTGAAACTTGATTTGATTTGCAAAATAATATAATTGAAAAGTGGTGTTTTGTGAAGTTGACTGTCTCATATAATTGGATCGTGGATATATAGTAGTTCAATTTATTGATCTATTAGCAAAAGAGGTTACATACTACCTGTAAAACATTGGTCGTATCCCTTAGTATTCATACTATATGTGAACGGCCATAAGACCCTCTTCCCCCTTCTAATTGAGTTAGTTAATTAATAGAGCACAACCCATTCTTTTATACTATTTTGAAGTGAGAACAATTTCTGTCTTGTCATAACTTCATTCAAATGTCTGATTCAAAAAAATCCTTGAGAGAATTGTGGGTTAATAATCGGAGTAGACGTCCTCTTGAAGAGTACGAGTATGAATTACAACTCATGAGGCAAGATTTTCCAAAATTTTGTGAGCCCAATGTCGACAATTTTCAAAATTTTCCAACTGACCAACATTTTCAAAATGATCAAAATGGCGATTTCAATTCCAATGTCAATAATTTCGATTATGGGCCACATCCACATCAAAATAGCTTTGAATCCCAATATAACTTTGATCCACATCAATATGGGGTTGTGAACCAAAATTTCCAAAATTATAGTCTGTATCAACATCTTGAAAATAACCAAAATTGCAGTTTTCACTCGAATTTTAATACTTTTGGTTACGAACATGATTTCTATGATCAAAATGATTTCCAATATCAGTGTCATTTTTCTAAAAATTCAAACAACCATCTCATTGGAAATAATATTGATCATGAAATTGATGTGGACTATAATTTTGAGAATTAAGAAATCCAAAACGAGAGCTCTCAAATCAACGATTCTGAAGAATATCTTCTTAACATTCTTAGAGAGAGGGTAGAAAAGCAAGATAGACAGCTTGATGAAAAAGATAGACAGCTTGATGAACTTCTTTCTTTAATGACATCTTTTAAAGAAGAACTCGAGCAACAACTGCAAATTAAAACAAGCGATGAATTAGAAAATAATCCATTTTTACTAATAGTGAAAATTTTCAGATAACAACTTTGGAAATTGAGAATAACGATCTAAATGATGTTGTTAAAAATTCAACAAATGATTTGGACTTCGATTCTTTTCAAGAAAATGATTTAAACTCATATTTTGATCTTCCTCTTTCAGGCTGCGAAAAACTGGAAATTCTAGAAATTGAACAGAATAAAAATGTTGAATTTTTCAATTCAAATTTGGAGAGGGATTTTAATGAACATGAATTTCTTGGATTGTATGAAGATGAGTTGCCAAATGTGGATGAAACAGAATTAGGCCACGAATACAAGTTTGAAAATTTTGATTTTGAGGTTTCAAACGAGGTTGATATTGTCAGTGTCGAAAATATGTTGTCAACTGATAAAATTGGGAAATGTGATTCCATAGTCTTGAACAACACTCAGAATTTAAATTTCACGATTGCAACTGAGTTTATATACGATCACAAATTTTTGGACAATTACACTGATAAATTTGTTGAACACATGAATTGTTTTTGGAATATTAACTTGGTTGAAAAACTTCATGTTAGGATGACCCTGGACATTTATCCATAGGACTATAAATCGAGGTATAAAGATGAGATGGCTTTCAAAACCCTTTGCTTATTATAAAACATGCCTAGACATAGTGGGAATGGGATTCATCGGGCTAGAACCAAGTGTGGGGGGAAAAGTTGGTGGCATTCTTTGCATCGCATGCATCGCAAACACATATATCATTGTACATATGATCCATTCTTACATATAGTTAGATTGCATTTCATTCTACAAATAATTTTGCATCTCATTCACCTTTGGGTACGATCTTTCAAATTTAGGAAACATGTTTACAGTGTGGACACTGTTTAGTTCTAGTGTGGGGGAGTCTTCATTACATCCTTTTAATTTTCTTTAATTTTTTTTCTTTTCATATAGGACCATCATGCATTTTAGATCATAGTAACATGAAATTTTTTTTTGAAACATGACTCAATTTAGATTGATACAGTAAAATAAGTAGTCAGTTGGTAGTATTTTTTTCTCTCGACTAAGATCGAATAAGAAATATAATGAAAAGTTGAATTTTGAGAGATAATAGTCAAACTGGTATATAGGGAGATTCTTAGGTGATGGCCATGAAATCTATTCTATATTGTAGTCTTTGTTTAAATAAGTGGAGGACTTAAAATACTTATATTGGCTTTTCGAATCTTTAAAACTAAGTTGTGTTAAGTTGAATTCGCGTAACTCTCTTTTGTGCTTATATTTTCAATAATAATAATAATAGTAATCCAAGGGTATCCAACATTGCTTGTATATCAAGCGTTGGTGTGCAAACCCGCCAAGCTCTATCTGACATGTTGTTGACAAAGTCAGCGTCGGAATATCTTGGTCTCATTTTATGAGATTGGACACCTAAGGATTACCGACATGTTGTTGACAAAGTCAGCGTCGGTCTACACAATCCACCAAGCTCTGTCCTAACTCTCCATCAGTCCGCAAGGCAGTGTATGGGTGGTATACCTTGGTCTTTTAAGTTAGGTGTACGTAATTAATCATAAATTTTAAAATTTTATACAATAGAGAATAAGCGATGATGCCTAAACACTTCTTGACCTTATTGACTTGACTAGCCATATACGAGGAAATAATAATACCACTTTACAAACTGTGCCAAGCAAACTAAGAATCTATTTCATGGCTGCACTATGTTATCGACCAAACTAACTGGCCAAACTGGAATTCAACATTTGAAAACTTGATTTTTATTGAAAATTTGTGACAAGTTGAGTATCTAAAATAAAATCAACTGACTAGAAATTGTTAACTTAATTTGTTGTACCACTTTCCTGAAACAAGCCGTGTTTCCTTTTATGTTTTTATTTTGCATATGCCCATTGCACTCATGTAGTTTCATTAGAATCATAACATAATGTAATTGGATTTTGTGGGTAGTATCCACTGAAAACCCTCACGAGACACCAGTCGTCCTACTAGGGATTCCTAGAGGTTTAACGGCTTGTTGCATACGCTCAATGCAATCGTGTTTCCTACGAAAGTGTGACTATCTAGTTTAGTTTTTCATTTCTTGTTTTACTCGAAGCTAGTAAAAGATAAGTGTGGGGGTATTTGATTAACATAGAAATGTGTTTATTCTATGCTCTTATATCTTATCTTTTGTATATAAATAAATATTACTTGGGTATTGTTTTGTCACTTTTACTGATATTCCAACCCAGCCCACATGCAACCAGAAAAGTAGAGAAATGGAGATCAGATTGCTATATATATTTACGTTTTGAAGAATTGTAGATGAAGATCTCACATCTAGTTGCTGTTGGTCAAGAAAATGACAAAAGGCCTAATGTAATGACCCGGGGTTTCGGCCAACTAATTTTAAATAATTAATATGGTTTTAAATATTTAGTTGACAATATAAATTTATATTTATATTGAGTATAGTCGAAATACAATTCTTATTTCGAATATTTATAATTATAGAAATACGAGAAATTAGAATTAATCGATTAGAGTTAGAATTAATCGATTAGAGTTAGTGTTAATCAGTTAGAGTTAACCAGTTAGAGTTAATCAATCAGAGTTAACCAGTTAGAGTTAATCAGTCAGAGTTAACCAGTTAGAGTTAATCAGTCAGAGTTAACCAGTTAGAGTTAGAGTTGACCAGTTAACCAATCGAGGAAATTTATTTGTTTGAAATTAATTTATACTGATTTAAATCTACATCATCTCCAGATGATCGAATATGGGTTTGAAACCTGTCCCGCTGGGTTCAGAATGGTGGTATTACCCTAAGAACGCCAGTTGTTGCGTTCGAATAGGAGTTCAAAATCCTGAGTATTTTAAATTAAATCGTATCGGTTTAGTTCAAAACACCCTAAGTTATTAACCTCCACAAAAATTAAAGCCTTGATGTTCAAATTTAAGCCACTCATTTCCTTCTGCTCAAAAGAAACCACGTTTTTCCCCTTCTCTTCTATATAAACGAAATCCCTCTATCTCCTTAAATAAATTCGATGTCCTCAGAAACAAATACTGTAAGCCTCGAATTAAATTCACTTCGTCGATTCCGTGGGGTGCGACATCAAACTGGAGCAACGCACTGACAAGCTCGACCTTCCAATTTAGGGAATCGCGACTTCGAGAAAGGTGAATTAGGGGTTCGGTCTTCGCTGGAGAACGATGAGGTCGGAGGCGAGCGTGAGTTGGTACAGGATGTCGCGATGGGATATGGGATCTGGCGGATTGGTGCGATGATGAATGTGGATCTGGGGTGCGACGCGGGTTCCAATATCCACCTCGAGCTGTCGATTTGGGGTTGAAATCTGGAGGCGCGATGCTCGAGATCAGAAAAGGTGTGACTTTCTTCCTGGAGGTTAGGGGTCAGTTCGTTGGTCACTAATAAGGGATCCGATCATCGATGTATGGTGAAACACTCAAGAGGAGGAGGATGCGAGGGGTTAACCTGGTAACACAATGGTAAAAAGGGGTTCATTGATGAAAGTATTTTGGGTCTACTCCCTGAATCAGGCCCTGTTTTTCCAATTCGATAAAGCAGAAAAAGGGTTAGAAAGAAAATGGTGGTGCTACTTGTCGGATGTTAGCAGTAAAGAGAGGGGCATCATGATTTAAATGGTGATGTTTAATGGATTCTTGGCTGTATTTTCAGAAGGAGGAATTAGGAAGTTAATAAGGTAATTAATTATAATTTGTTAGTTAATATTTTCTTATAAGGATTTAATTGGTAGATTAGTTAGAATTAAATTAACATATCAGTTTGGATTCAATTAGTATAGTGGTTAAAATTTAATTTAGTAACCATAAAAAGAAGAAGAGAAAAATGTAGGAAAGTTATTTATTTGTTTAAATAGTTAATATAAATGAATAAAATGTTTAATCAGTAAATTTATATCAAATTATCATAGGTGCAAAATAAAAGATGATTCAAGTAGATGCATTGACGCAACAGCTTGGAAAATTAAACAAGATATTCTGCAGAAATAAAATCATTTGGTGAGTAAATCTCACCTTTTATTTAGAATTATTTTTATATAGTTAAAAATAATTGTTATGCTTGTTTGAATGCTGTCTGATTGTTTTAAAATATATATAGTTATTTAGGATTGGTTGACTATTTTATATATATATTGGGTTGATGATTGGATTGTTCCCGCAGTCTCATTAGCGGATGCCCGCAGTTTCATAGCGGATGATTACCCTATACGCCCCACGCTATGATTAGTGGATGACCTTCTATACCACGATATCATGCCTCAAAGCAGGATGGGTATTACTATGTTGACTAACGTCTGTGGATGCAGGAAAACAGGTTGGAGGAATCCAACTGGATTCCACAAAAATATATATTATCTGTTTGTTTGTTTGATTTCATATATATTCATATATGATGTGTTAAAAATCAAATGATTGAAAATTGGTTGATTTGATTGTTTAAAAATATCACTGGGGCTTGAATATTGATTTATAAAAATACCCTGAAAGGGTATTTGAGATTTAAAAAGGGAATTCTATTTTTATAAATAGAATTTGAATTTTAAATGAACTATAGAAAATATTAACTTGTTTTAAAGATATATAAAACAAGTAATTGAATTTATAAACTCTGTTTATAAACTAAGATATGGGATTTGAATTGAATTTATAAACTCTGTTTATAAATAAAAAGATGGGAGTTGAATTGAATTTATAAACTCTGTTTATAAATGAAAAAGTGGGATTTGAATTAAATTTATAAACTTTGTTACAAATATTTAATGGGGGATTTTAAGTAAAGTTTTAAACGTTGTTTATAAATAATGCAGAGAATTCAAATAGAATTTGAATAGATTTGAATATAGAAATTCAAATGGACTTTAAACTATAGATTTGAATATAGAAATTCAAATGGACTTTAAACAATTTGAATATAGAAATTCAAATGGACTTTAAACTATAGATTTGAATATAAAAATTCAAATGGGAATTTAAACCATAGGATTTGAATATAGGATTCAAATGGAATTTAAACAATAGAATTTGAATAGATTTGAATATAGAATTTAAATGGACTTTAAAACTATAGAATTTGAATATAGAATTCAATTGAAGTTAACCATAGAGTTTGAAAATAGAATTCAAATGGAGTTTAAATATAGGGATGCAAATATAATTCAAATGAAGTTTAAATAAAGGGAATTCGAATAGAATTGAATTGGAATTTGAATAGAGAAGTCGATAAGGAAACGAGAGTATGAGTATAATTAGGATTTGTTAATATGCAAGTTAAATTATATTTGAACATGTCATGGTCAAATATTAAGGTGAAGTAGACTGAAAAGTTAATTAACAAATTAATTAACGAATTTAGAAACGATCGGGTATAGTTGGAAATAGATTGGACAGGTATAAATATACAGGAGACAGGTTTGGAATAAAGTGTTAGAAGGTATATAAATAGAATGCCCGACAAAAAGGTATGTATTAAATTCATATATGAGATTTTATGCGCCGTATCGGCTAGCCGCTTGGCTTTTCTTTTTCTTTTTTGATTAGAGAGGCCTGTGTGGCAGTTTGGGGATTTTCCCGATGCTCCCGGTACAAAGGAGGTTATGGCGAATTTTTCCGTGAATTTAAGGAGTTAGAATATTTTTAAGATAATTTGATAGTTAGAAATCAACGTATCAATATATATAGAAGTCGATAAGAAAACGAACTTAGAAATAGAATAGTATAATCAAAAAGGAAGACTAGGAATAAAATCTCGAAAGAATAGAAAGAGAAAGTGTATATGTGTTTAAAAGTGAAGAAATAGTTGTATGGCATTGATTATTCGAGTAAGTGGTCTTATCTGTTTTGATGTTATAAATGGTATTCAATCAAGGTCTGAGAGGTAGTTATACCCCAACTTGATGAGACGACCCGAATTCCCATTCTCACGGAAACAAGGTTATCTTTTGGAATATAACACAGAAACATATAATAGCAGAACATAATTAAATAAATACACCAGAATGAACAACAAAATATACTGGATAAAAGTAATCATCAGAGTTACACAGTATACAGGATCTTACTTAGTACAAATACAGTTCAGCTATACATAAATGTCTACAGCGGAAATAAACAAAATATGTACAATAGGAGCTGAACAGCATAAAAAGAAATAAATGATAGAATCCATCTTCAGCTCCAGCTATCCAGAAAGAACCAGCTAAACCTGAATACAAGGCTGCCCGTGTAGAAAAAGGGGCACCCGAGTTTGAGAGTGAAACAAACT
This sequence comes from Allium sativum, assembly GCA_030737875.1. Classification (NCBI taxonomy): domain Eukaryota; kingdom Viridiplantae; phylum Streptophyta; class Magnoliopsida; order Asparagales; family Amaryllidaceae; genus Allium; species Allium sativum. The sequence goes on along the minus strand of CM060926.1, from coordinate 87,528,167 downwards.
ACGAGTCAGTCATGGGACTGGTATGAGAAATCTACTCAACACATATATAATATGGCAAATCACAGGACCACGCCACTTTCGTGGAACGGGTTTACTCCATTGGATTGCCATTGCTTTAAAACAAATCTTTCTTTTAAACATCGCTATGCTTTTTATAAAAATGAAGCCGTTATAAGACTCAGTTCCCATCACACAATGCAACGCAAACCGGAGGATAGAGTTTTTACCTTATAACGGCCAAGATATGATTGATACGAATAAAACAAAGGCATTTGATATTATTGCTAGTGTTTATATGTTTTGAAAACAATTTCAAATCATAACTATCAATCATAGACGGCATTAATGCCCCATACCACTATGTCGCCATATATAGGTATACAATCAAAAACGCACGATGACGTATTTGGAAATTGGATTTCCGTCATGAACCAAGGCAAAAGATAGTCCTTACCGAATTCGAGACTGCCTAGCCCGAGTCTCAGGATCAGAGCTCGAGTGACCCTTGGATCGTCAGGGCCGGTCCACACGGAGTGGATTAAAAAGCCTGAACACTACGTTTCGCCGCCCTTTGGGGCGTAAGCGAGCCAACAAGTGACTCCATCGGACCCGGATCGTCCGATCTAACCGAGGCGCCTCGCAACAGCAACAACCACATAAGTCAAACTCGTCAGGGCATGTAAAACCACTGACGCCACTTTTAGCTAGGAGGAAACGTAGGCCCTCCCTGAGGTCCGTTCTCCCGTTTTAGGTTCATACCGGGGTGTGAGGCTCGCGAATTCACGTTATACACAAAGCTATGCCACACAGGCGGTGCTTTGATCATCACCACAAGACTTTGCTTTTCAACAGAAGTCCTGATCACTGCATCTTAGCATGCCACACAGAATAAATCCTATGTCAGACACACAGTCCATTTACAAGTCCGTTCTAGGTCTGAACGAAACCGGAGGCACTAAATACCTCGCAAACCCTTCGATCAACACGTACGTCTGAACGATCACCACTCATTATCCATATTTCGGGATGCCTCCCAATCAGGACCTCGGTTACCATCCAAACGAGGTGAAGATCTCCGGTCTTCGACCATCGTCTTCATCTTCGAATTTCAATCGTCGGTCGATTATTCGAAATGAGAATTAACTCGGCCTTTTCAAATAATTCACGTATATTTAGAATTTCAAATCGATTTATTTCAATAGTTAAATTATTCGACAACACCAATTGTGTTCTTTATATAGTTTTCACACCAAACACATTCAACCATCAAACATCACATAAATCAAGCAAATTCAGTTTATTTCCATTCCATATCGCTTACGATATTTTATAACTATTTATCGCTATTTTTATTTATTTTAAAATAGCTAATATATTCAAAACGACGTTTCGGGCCATAACGTGGCCGTGGCGCTGTTTTTCTTCAGATTTGATTTACACATATCTGAAAATCTAACCGTTGGATCTTCACTAAATTTACATCATTAGAAAGGTCTTTTCAAAACGAATCCAACGGTTCCAGTTTCGGGAAAATCCGACGGTCGGATCTCCCGGTACAATCGTTTGAATTTTCGATTTCAAAATACGAACTGCAGCGTCGTTATTCGATTAAATATAATTCTATTTATATTTATATATAAATAAAATCGATTCTGGCGCTGTTTTTCTTCAAATTTGAATTAAACATTCCGGACAATCCAACCGTTGGATTTTTACAAGGTTGGTGCCGTTGGAAAGATTATTCCAAGGCGAACCCGACGGTTGAGGTTTCGGGAAAATCCAATGGTCGGATTTCCCGTACTAGTCGTTTGAAATCACGGTTTCAAAATACGAACTGCAGCGTCGTTATTCGATTAAATATAATTCTATTTATATTTATATATAAATAAAATCGATTCTGGCGCTGTTTTTCTTCAAATTTGAACTAAACATTCCGGACAATCCAACCGTTGGATTTTTACAAGGTTGGTGCCGTTGGAAAGATTTTTCCAAGGCGAACCCGACGGTTGAGGTTTCGGGAAAATCCAATGGTCGGATTTCCCGTACTAGTCGTTTGAAATCACGGTTTCAAAATACGAACTGCACGGCCTCGTTTCGTTTTAATTTTATTTATATTTATATAGTTATATAAATATAGTTCATTCAATGATTTCTATATCGTTTTCACTTCAAAAAATTTTCTAACTCCTTAAATTTTGGAAAAATTTCGCCATAACCTCCCCTGCACCGGGAGCGTCGGGAAATCGCAAATAGCGTCCCGGTCCTTCTAATCTCAAAAAGAAAAAGAAAAAGCCAAGCGGCTAGCCAATCAGGCTCAAAATCATCACCCAAACAAATCAGTAAATGTGTACCTATTTGTCGGGCACAAAATTTTATTCCTCTTCTCTAGCCCCTTTGCTATAACCTGTTCAATGAATATGCATGTACATATATATACAGTTCATATCATTTATTTTTTTCATTTTCTATTCAACTTCATATTTGATTTCTATTTGGTTTAAAACCGCCATTCATTCTAATGCTACATAAATAGGTGCAAATCATTTCATTAGCTAATTAATGAATATTTCAACTCGTATATGTTTATTTTGAACAAGTGGCTATTTTTAACACTTCATATTTTAACGATTCATGCATACAATAAAAATGTGATTTTTATTGTAAAACAATTCATTTCAAAACACTATTTTTCCATACAGTTCATATAGTCGATAAAAGGTGATTTTTGTTATCAAACAGTTTATTTCAAAATATGAATACCATTCAACACATGAATTTCTAAACAACGAATGAATATCAATTCAACACATGAATGTTTTCAATAGTTTTTAGATATAGATAAAAATGTGATTTTTATTATCTAACAATTTATTTCAAAATATGAATACCATTCAACACATGAATTTCTAAACAACGAATGAATATCAATTCAACACATGAATGTTTTCAATAGTTTTTAGATATAGATAAAAATGTGATTTTTATTATCTAACAATTTATTTCAAAATATGAATACCATTCAACACATGAATTTCTAAACAACGAATGAATATCAATTCAACACATGAATGTTTTCAATAGTTTTTAGATATAGATAAAAATGTGATTTTTATTATCTAACAATTTATTTCAAAATATGAATACCATTCAACACATGAATTTCTAAACAACGAATGAATATCAATTCAACCCATGAATGTTTTCAGTAGTTTTTAGATATAGATAAAAATGTGATTTTTATTATCTAACAGTTTATTTCAAATTATGAATACCATTCAACACCTGAATTTCTAAACAACGAATGAATATCAATTCAACACATGAATGTTTTCAATAGTATAAGGAATAAATATAGTTTAAGCATAGGAAAATAATTCAAACACACAAATATTATTCAAAATTTCGGCAGCATAACGGCAGGGTAGTTACACCGGCACCGTCCCTAGTACGGCTCCTCGCTCTACCTTAAAACCTCGCGGTTTTTGACAATGGGAAACATGCATCTAGTTCGCACGCAGGCGGCATGTATATATTTTTATTCATTTCCACAAACTAATCCTAAGTGGTTTCAACCAAATATTTCACAACCACAAACGGGTATTTTTCAACCACAATCAACCAATATCAATCCCAAACAATCCCAAACAATCATTCAATTTTCACCACAATTTCAACCAATAAATATCGTCCATGGTTTGTGGACGAGGGGGCGTATATATATATATATATATATATATTATATATAGCAATTTATATATAGCTATTCACATTCAATTTCAACACACATATATATAATTTTTAAATCAGAAATCTCACAAATAGCTATCCAACTGCACGACTCTTCCTAATAGAAATCTTCGCCTTTTGTTGCTTTCGCCCGTATTCTCTGCATATGTAAAAATAGAATTTTTACTATGCTATTCAATATATAAAAATCGAATTTTGACTTCGCTATTCGATATATAAAAATATGATTTTTACTTCGACTTTTTATATAAAAAAAAATATGATTTTTATTTTTGCTTTTCTCATATAAAAATATGATTTTTCCTTTTGCTTTCAACATATAAAAAATATGATTTTTCCTCTTGCTTTCAACATATAAAAATATGATTTTTCTTCTTGCTTTCAACATATAAAAATATGATTTTTCCTCTTGCTTTCAACATATAAAAATATGATTTTTCCTCTTGCTTTCAACATATAAAAATATGATTTTTACTTACTTTTTTTTTTTTTTAAAGAAACCAGTTTTTTTTTTCTCTTTTATAAAAATGCAGTATTTTTTTTTTTTTAGTTTCTAAAAAAAAACAGTTTTTAAAATCTTTTATAACCAAAACAGGTTTTAAAAAAAATCTTTTATAACATTCAGTTTTAAAATTCTTTTTAAAAATAAAACAGTTTTAAAATTCTTTTAAAAATAAAACAGTTTTAAACTTTTAACATAAAACAGTTTTTTATATTTTCAACAAAATCTGTTTTTAAACTTTTAACATAAAACAGTTTACAGAATAAATAAAAAAAAGAAAATAAATAAAATAAATAAAAATAGGATAGGCTCACCGATGTAGCTGCGAAGGGGGGGGGGGGTTTCTGGTGGCGATCGGCGGCAGGAGATCGTCAGGGCGGGGCTGGCCTCGAGGAGGGCTTCGGCGCTCGAACGGGGAGGTGGGTCGTGGGTGTCGCGAAGCGGAGGAGGGCGAGGCCTTCGTGGTGGTTCGGCGGTGGCTCGGCGATCGTAGGCGTCGAGGATCTGGAGGGCGGCGGCGATTCGAGACTTAGGGTTTTGGTTTTTTTTTTTTTTTCTCTGTATAAATCGAAACGGAAAAATGAAAGGGGGGGGGGGCCAATGAAGATAAAGGAGGGGGGAAGAAGAAATTAAAAATTATATATATATTTTTTTTATTTATTTTATTATTTAAGTTTGCAAAAGGGTTGACTTTTACATACGACCTCGAAACGAGGCCCACCGCCTGTCGCCCATAGCGTTTCACCCCCATTCCGAACACAATGGGATATGTATCGCAAGCTGATGTGATCGTTACAATCAGTTTCTGTTGAATTTACATTTAAATCATTATATTGAATTTTAAACGTACATTTCAAATTACCGGGGTCACATACTAACTAGAAAAATTCCAGAAAGATATTTTCTAGCTTCGTATTGACGATACGGTCCTAACAAAACTAGTTTCGTCGAATTCTGAGACCGTTTGAAAAATGGCCAATTTCCAGTCGATTAAAATCAACTGAAACTGGTCAAACGCGTTTTCCTTTGCCACGCTCACATATTGATTCGAAAAATTATGAAATTTGAAACCTAGCAATAACCTGACACTGCGGATCTAACAAAAGTGGTTTCGTCTAAATCCGAGGTCGTATGCAAAATGTCCATTTTTAAGGGCCTGAATTTCATAGCGACTATTCAGAATTTTCAACTGGACATATCTTTTGATTCCCGCTATCAAATTTCGATTGGTCGGATTCGTTAGAAAGATATTACCAATTAGGTTCAAATGTTTTTGGTTTCACTAAAATCTGGATTGTTTTGCACCCGGTATATTCAATTGAAGTTTGAAATCGAATTATCGAACTACCGCGCCATTTTCAATTCTATTATATAATTATATTTAATTATATTGGTTTTCAAATGTCGATTCAACTCAGTTTTCATCGCCATTACTTAAAATATTTATTTTAAATATTTAAAATCCATTATTTTAGCCAATTTAAAATTTTTAAATTGGTTCAGATTTTCTGGGTCGTTACAATCTCCCCCACTTAAAACTTTTCGTCCCCGAAAAGGAATAAAGTCGAAAGTGGTTTGATAAATCTACGATCACACATCACAACAACCAATTTGTTTTTAATATTCAGAGTATAGAATAAACAATACACATCCATGGGAAGAAAATAGCAACAGAATAGAATAGAGAATTATATGGTAATGCAAGGTAGGGTAAATGTACCTTGCACCGGAGTCAATCAGAGATATCTACTCGGCATCTAGGATAAGCTTTCTGAATGCTCTCCTCAGTTTCCCAAGTACAATCTCGCGGATCTCCACTCCATTGCACTTTGACTAAGTGAACCTTCTTGTTTCTCAGCTCTTTGGTTTCTTTGCCGATAATCTTTAGCGGCTCTCGCCTCACAGCTAATTCTGGAGTAATTCCAATATCCTGCTGAGCTGCTTCTTCCACGATCAAGTCTGGATCATGAACGTGCTTTCGAAGTTGAGATATATGAAATACATCATGCACACCAGGCAACCAGTCAGGCAGTTTGACCCTATAAGCGAGAGTTCCAATCCGTTCCAGAATAGGAAACGGACCAATGAATTTGGGTGCTAACTTTCCAGTTTTACCGAACCGGATAACTCCTCTCATCGGTGATACTTTCAAATACACATAGTCGCCAACTTCAAAGGATACATCTCTTCTTCTTTTATCGGCATAGCTCTTTTGTCGGCTTTGAGCGGCGAGCAATCGTTTCTTAATAAAATCGACTTTGTCGGCCGCTTCTCGAATCATATCAGGACCCAACACAAGTCTATTTCCAGGCTCGACCCAACAAGCAGGAGATCGGCACGGTCTACCATACAATGCTTCGAATGGCGACATTGTCAGACTCGCCTGGTAGCTGTTGTTATAAGAGAACTCAGCCAAATGTAGATTGTCTTCCCATGATCCACCGAAATCTATAACACAAGCCCGCAATAGATCTTCTAGAATGCGATTCACCCTCTCAGTCTGACCGTCTGTCTGAGGATGATAAGCGGTGCTCAAGTTTAACTTCGTTCCTAGCTCGACTTGAAATGCTTCCCAGAATTTGCTAGTGAATATTGTATCTCTATCACTTACTATACTGAGCGGCACTCCATGCAGTCTAACTATTTCCCTGAAGTAAATATGCGCCAGACTCTGAGCAGTTCTATTTGATTTGACAGGTATGAAATGGGCGGTCTTCGTGAAACGATCTACGATCACCCAAATACTGTCATTTCCTTTCCTGGTTCTGGGCAAACCATCGATGAAATCCATAGAAATATGTTCCCACTTCCAGCCAGGAACTTCTAGCGGTTGTAACAATCCAGCCAATTTCTGTTGGTCACTTTTGACTAGCTGGCAAGTAGGGCATCGACTAACATATATTGAGATGTCTCTTTTTAACGACTTCCACCAGAATGTGCGTTTGATATCGTTATACATTTTATTCACACCCGGATGGATACTGAGCTTAGATTTGTGACATTCATCAAGCACCTCTCTTCTTAATTCAGGAATATCTGGAACGCAAATTCGCCCTTCTAACCTCAGAATCCCTTCGCTGTCTAGCTGGAAATCCGAAGCATTGCCTTCGCGAATTCGCCGACTTATCCCTTTGATAAATTGGTCGTTTTCTTGGAGAGCCGATATCTTATCAATCAACAAAGTCGCAATGATGAAACTAGCGATCATCTCATTCTTTCGGCTTAACGCATCAGCCACGACATTGGCTTTCCCTGGAGTATATATAATTTCAAAGTCATATGCTGCAAGAAACTCCAGCCAACGTTGCTGCCTCAAATTTAAGTCCTTCTGAGTGAACAGATACTTTAATGACTGGTGGTCTGTAAACAGTTCAAACCTCTCGCCTAAAAGATAGTGTCTCCAGATTTTCAACGAGAATATGATAGCCAATAACTCAAGATCATGAGTTACGTAGTTTTTCTCGTGTGGCTTCAGTTGACGGCTAGCATAGGCAATTACTTGGCCTCTTTGCATTAACACTGCCCCAAGGCCTTCTCTAGAAGCATCAGTCCACACTTTTAAATCCTGGTTGCCATCTATAATGGTTAACACTGGGGCTGTCGTTAATCTTAACTTTAGCTCTTCGAAAGCCTCCTCACTTTCCTGAGTCCATTTGAACTTAGAATGCTTCTTTGTAAGCTTAGTTAAGTGACCAGATATCTTCGAAAAGTCTTTAACGAACTTTCGGTAATAGCTAGCCAATCCAAGAAAACTGCGGACTTCAGTGGGAGTACTGGGCTGTTTCCAATTTTGAATAGCTGTGATTTTACTTGGATCCACAGCAATTCCTTCTTTCGATACGACGTGGCCCAGAAATTTTACTTCATCTTGCCAGAAGATACATTTGGAAAATTTGGCTTTCAATACATTCCTTCTGAGAATTTCTAGAACCTGTTCCAGATGCTTTTCATGTTCGGCCTTTGATTTAGAGAAGATTAGAATATCATCAATAAAAACCAGAACAAATTTATTCAAAACCCCTCTGAACACTCTGTTCATTAGATCGACGAAGTAAGCGGGAGCGTTACATAAGCCGAACGGCATTACTAACCACTCGTAGAATAAGTCGGGGCCTCTGAATGCTGTCATTGGAACACACTCTTCGGCAATTCGAAGTTGATGGAAACCTGTAGCTAGGTCCATCCTTGAGAATACTTGTGCTCCATTTAATCGATCCAACAGATCATCAATCCGCGGCAATGGATATTTGTTCTTTATAGTCTGCTTGTTCAAATCACGATAGTCCACACAAAGACGTAGAGTACCGTCAGATTTTGGGACAAATACCACGGCTGCACCCCAATCAGAGAAACTAGGCCTGATTAGACCTTTCCATACTAGCTGTCTTGTTTGATTGTCTAATTCCTCCTTCTCTTTCAAGGACATTCTTCGAATAGCGTGAACTACCGGCCTTGCATTGGGAATCAAAGTAATCTTGAAATCTATTTCTCTCTGCGGAGGTAAGCGAACGACTTCCTCAAACACATCCGCATAATTCTTGACGACAGGAATATCTTTAATGAGGTCAGGAATATTCTCAGTGATTTCAGGGATATTTTCTATTTGGGCTGGAGAAACATTCAAAGCTGCCCAGAAGTCTTTTCTATTAGCATTCTGACCTTCACAGGGAATGGTTATATAATCGCCTGATTTAATCTTCGCCTTTACGACTCTGTCGGCGCATTTGACTTCAGCTTCATATTTGGTCAGCCAGTCTAACCCCAAGATAAGATCAAACTCTTTAAAATTCATGACGACTGCGATGGTAGGAAACCGATAACGAGAGAAAGAAACCGGCACTCCACAAACCCAACTAAGATCAATGGAACCCCCAACTGGATTCTGGACAGTCATTGGTTCCTTCAGCTTTCTCAAATTCAAATCTAGCTTCTTAGCGGCATCCTTCGAAATGAAGCTTCGTGACGCGCCTGTGTCAAACAACACTTTAACTGGAATATCTTTGACAGTAAGCGTGCCTTCTAAAACATCTGGCCTTTCTTGAGCAGACGGAGATGCAGATACTCCTACCACTTCATTTAGATGTACTGCTTTAGGTTTTCTGAGTAGCGGGCAGGCCTTTGAAAGATGACCAGCCTGATGGCATTGACTGCACTTTCTATTCTCTTGGAACTGGTTATCGGGTTTAGACCCTTTCTTTCGTTTCCTCGAGGTTTTACACTTTCTAGTCAGATGCCCCTGTTTATTGCAGTTAGAGCATGTGGCAGTCGTGGCAGGTTCTTTTTCAGATCTTGCCCTTTTTCGATTTACTTCGGGCTCCTTACCGACTTCAGATATTGTACTGGCCTCAGGACGATCTGTTTCAGACTCAATTTTATTACTAGAGCCGACTTCCTCTTCGTACTGCAGCATACCTTTCTTATCTAGATCTTCATATTGATAAGCCATATAAATCATTTCTGAAAAAGGAAGCTTCACATGCCCCAATACTTTATTCTGGTATTTCCTTTGAAGCCCATGAATAAATCTCAGATTCTTTCTCCTTGTATTCTGAATCAGATGGGGAGCAAAGTGAGCAAGTTCATTGAATTTCTTGTGATATTCTGGGATGGTCATATCACCTTGTATTAGATAAGAAAATTCATCACATAATCTCTCGGTTACTTCGGGAGGAGTAAATCTCTCTAGGAAAATCACTTTGAATCTGTCCCAGGTGATATCACCTTCTGGATTATCTTTAATGATTGTTTCCCACCAGATTAAAGCTTCTTCTTTAAGCGCCCAAGATGCTACTAACCGTTTCTGGTCATCTCTTAGCTGGATATGCTCAAAGATTCTTTTGACAGAACTCAACCAAGCTTGAGTTTGAATAATAGATTCATTGCCCGAGAATTGCGCTCCGTTCAGATTTCGATATTTCTTTAATAGAGCCTCTAGATCGGGTTCTGTATTCCTTCTGTTTCTGGCACTCATTTTTCTAGTACTTCTGCAATTAGCAGATCAAGTGTCAGGTCACAGAAAAGGTATTTTAAAACATAGAAACATATACTTCAAATGTAAATGTGTCTATCAAGGTGTAATTTCATTCCGCTTTACTCATACTAGGATATTGCTGATCCTATCTGTATTGAGTTACCCGTCCTAGAACACTACTGGTTCTATTTCTGACGAGTTCGTTCAAATGTTATATTCCAGAACTAAGCTTAACCAAAGCTCTGATACCACGTTGAGACGACCCGAATTCCCATTCTCACGGAAACAAGGTTATCTTTTGGAATATAACACAGAAACATATAATAGCAGAACAGAATTAAATAAATACACCAGAATGAACAACAAAATATACTGGATAAAAGTAATCATCAGAGTTACACAGTATACAGGATCTTACTTAGTACAAATACAGTTCAGCTATACATAAATGTCTACAGCGGAAATAAACAAAATATGTACAATAGGAGCTGAACAGCATAAAAAGAAATAAATGATAGAATCCATCTTCAGCTCCAGCTATCCAGAAAGAACCAGCTAAACCTGAATACAAGGCTGCCCGTGTAGAAAAAGGGGCACCCGAGTTTGAGAGTGAAACAAACTACGAGTCAGTCATGGGACTGGTATGAGAAATCTACTCAACACATATATAATATGGCAAATCACAGGACCACGCCACTTTCGTGGAACGGGTTTACTCCATTGGATTGCCAGTGCTTTAAAACAAATCTTTCTTTTAAACATCGCTATGCTTTTTATAAAAATGAAGCCGTTATAAGACTCAGTTCCCATCACACAATGCAACGCAAACCGGAGGATAGAGTTTTTACCTTATAACGGCCAAGATATGATTGATACGAATAAAACAAAGGCATTTGATATTATTGCTAGTGTTTATATGTTTTGAAAACAATTTCAAATCATAACTATCAATCATAGACGGCATTAATGCCCCATACCACTATGTCGCCATATATAGGTATACAATCAAAAACGCACGATGACGTATTTAGAAATTGGATTTCCGTCATGAACCAAGGCAAAAGATAGTCCTTACCGAATTCGAGACTGCCTAGCCCGAGTCTCAGGATCAGAGCTCGAGTGACCCTTGGATCGTCAGGGCCGGTCCACACGGAGTGGATTAAAAAGCCTGAACACTACGTTTCGCCGCCCTTTGGGGCGTAAGCGAGCCAACAAGTGACTCCATCGGACCCGGATCGTCCGATCTAACCGAGGCGCCTCGCAACAGCAACAACCACATAAGTCAAACTCGTCAGGGCGTGTAAAACCACTGACGCCACTTTTAGCTAGGAGGAAACGTAGGCCCTCCCTGAGGTCCGTTCTCCCGTTTTAGGTTCATACCGGGGTGTGAGGCTCGCGAATTCACGTTATACACAAAGCTATGCCACACAGGCGGTGCTTTGATCATCACCACAAGACTTTGCTTTTCAACAGAAGTCCTGATCACTGCATCTTAGCATGCCACACAGAATAAATCCTATGTCAGACACACAGTCCATTTACAAGTCCGTTCTGGGTCTGAACGAAACCGGAGGCACTAAATACCTCGCAAACCCTTCGATCAACACGTACGTCTGAACGATCACCACTCATTATCCATATTTCGGGATGCCTCCCAATCAGGACCTCGGTTACCATCCAAACGAGGTGAAGATCTCCGGTCTTCGACCATCGTCTTCATCTTCGAATTTCAATCGTCGGTCGATTATTCGAAATGAGAATTAACTCGGCCTTTTCAAATAATTCACGTATATTTAGAATTTCAAATCGATTTATTTCAATAGTTAAATTATTCGACAACACCAATTGTGTTCTTTATATAGTTTTCACACCAAACACATTCAACCATCAAACATCACATAAATCAAGCAAATTCAGTTTATTTCCATTCCATATCGCTTACGATATTTTATAACTATTTATCGCTATTTTTATTTATTTTAAAATAGCTAATATATTCAAAACGACGTTTCGGGCCATAACGTGGCCGTGGCGCTGTTTTTCTTCAGATTTGATTTACACATATCTGAAAATCTAACCGTTGGATCTTCACTAAATTTACATCATTAGAAAGGTCTTTTCAAAACGAATCCAACGGTTCCAGTTTCGGGAAAATCCGACGGTCGGATCTCCCGGTACAATCGTTTGAATTTTCGATTTCAAAATACGAACTGCAGCGTCGTTATTCGATTAAATATAATTCTATTTATATTTATATATAAATAAAATCGATTCTGGCGCTGTTTTTCTTCAAATTTGAATTAAACATTCCGGACAATCCAACCGTTGGATTTTTACAAGGTTGGTGCCGTTGGAAAGATTATTCCAAGGCGAACCCGACGGTTGAGGTTTCGGGAAAATCCAATGGTCGGATTTCCCGTACTAGTCGTTTGAAATCACGGTTTCAAAATACGAACTGCAGCGTCGTTATTCGATTAAATATAATTCTATTTATATTTATATATAAATAAAATCGATTCTGGCGCTGTTTTTCTTCAAATTTGAACTAAACATTCCGGACAATCCAACCGTTGGATTTTTACAAGGTTGGTGCCGTTGGAAAGATTTTTCCAAGGCGAACCCGACGGTTGAGGTTTCGGGAAAATCCAATGGTCGGATTTCCCGTACTAGTCGTTTGAAATCACGGTTTCAAAATACGAACTGCACGGCCTCGTTTCGTTTTAATTTTATTTATATTTATATAGTTATATAAATATAGTTCATTCAATGATTTCTATATCGTTTTCACTTCAAAAAATTTTCTAACTCCTTAAATTTTGGAAAAATTTCGCCATAACCTCCCCTGCACCGGGAGCGTCGGGAAATCGCAAATAGCGTCCCGGTCCTTCTAATCTCAAAAAGAAAAAGAAAAAGCCAAGCGGCTAGCCAATCAGGCTCAAAATCATCACCCAAACAAATCAGTAAATGTGTACCTATTTGTCGGGCACAAAATTTTATTCCTCTTCTCTAGCCCCTTTGCTATAACCTGTTCAATGAATATGCATGTACATATATATACAGTTCATATCATTTATTTTTTTCATTTTCTATTCAACTTCATATTTGATTTCTATTTGGTTTAAAACCGCCATTCATTCTAATGCTACATAAATAGGTGCAAATCATTTCATTAGCTAATTAATGAATATTTCAACTCGTATATGTTTATTTTGAACAAGTGGCTATTTTTAACACTTCATATTTTAACGATTCATGCATACAATAAAAATGTGATTTTTATTGTAAAACAATTCATTTCAAAACACTATTTTTCCATACAGTTCATATAGTCGATAAAAGGTGATTTTTGTTATCAAACAGTTTATTTCAAAATATGAATACCATTCAACACATGAATTTCTAAACAACGAATGAATATCAATTCAACACATGAATGTTTTCAATAGTTTTTAGATATAGATAAAAATGTGATTTTTATTATCTAACAATTTATTTCAAAATATGAATACCATTCAACACATGAATTTCTAAACAACGAATGAATATCAATTCAACACATGAATGTTTTCAATAGTTTTTAGATATAGATAAAAATGTGATTTTTATTATCTAACAATTTATTTCAAAATATGAATACCATTCAACACATGAATTTCTAAACAACGAATGAATATCAATTCAACACATGAATGTTTTCAATAGTTTTTAGATATAGATAAAAATGTGATTTTTATTATCTAACAATTTATTTCAAAATATGAATACCATTCAACACATGAATTTCTAAACAACGAATGAATATCAATTCAACCCATGAATGTTTTCAGTAGTTTTTAGATATAGATAAAAATGTGATTTTTATTATCTAACAGTTTATTTCAAATTATGAATACCATTCAACACCTGAATTTCTAAACAACGAATGAATATCAATTCAACACATGAATGTTTTCAATAGTATAAGGAATAAATATAGTTTAAGCATAGGAAAATAATTCAAACACACAAATATTATTCAAAATTTCGGCAGCATAACGGCAGGGTAGTTACACCGGCACCGTCCCTAGTACGGCTCCTCGCTCTACCTTAAAACCTCGCGGTTTTTGACAATGGGAAACATGCATCTAGTTCGCACGCAGGCGGCATGTATATATTTTTATTCATTTCCACAAACTAATCCTAAGTGGTTTCAACCAAATATTTCACAACCACAAACGGGTATTTTTCAACCACAATCAACCAATATCAATCCCAAACAATCCCAAACAATCATTCAATTTTCACCACAATTTCAACCAATAAATATCGTCCATGGTTTGTGGACGAGGGGGCGTATATATATATATATATATATTTATATATAGCAATTTATATATAGCTATTCACATTCAATTTCAACACACATATATATAATTTTTAAATCAGAAATCTCACAAATAGCTATCCAACTGCACGACTCTTCCTAATAGAAATCTTCGCCTTTTGTTGCTTTCGCCCGTATTCTCTGCATATGTAAAAATAGAATTTTTACTATGCTATTCAATATATAAAAATCGAATTTTGACTTCGCTATTCGATATATAAAAATATGATTTTTACTTCGACTTTTTATATAAAAAAAAAATATGATTTTTATTTTTGCTTTTCTCATATAAAAATATGATTTTTCCTTTTGCTTTCAACATATAAAAAATATGATTTTTCCTCTTGCTTTCAACATATAAAAATATGATTTTTCTTCTTGCTTTCAACATATAAAAATATGATTTTTCCTCTTGCTTTCAACATATAAAAATATGATTTTTCCTCTTGTTTTCAACATATAAAAATATGATTTTTACTTACTTTTTTTTTTTTTTAAAGAAACCAGTTTTTTTTTCTCTTTTATAAAAATGCAGTATTTTTTTTTTTTTTTAGTTTCTAAAAAAAAACAGTTTTTAAAATCTTTTATAACCAAAACAGGTTTTAAAAAAAATCTTTTATAACATTCAGTTTTAAAATTCTTTTTAAAAATAAAACAGTTTTAAAATTCTTTTAAAAATAAAACAGTTTTAAACTTTTAACATAAAACAGTTTTTTATATTTTCAACAAAATCTGTTTTTAAACTTTTAACATAAAACAGTTTACAGAATAAATAAAAAAAAGAAAATAAATAAAATAAATAAAAATAGGATAGGCTCACCGATGTAGCTGCGAAGGGGGGGGGGGGTTTCTGGTGGCGATCGGCGGCAGGAGATCGTCAGGGCGGGGCTGGCCTCGAGGAGGGCTTCGGCGCTCGAACGGGGAGGTGGGTCGTGGGTGTCGCGAAGCGGAGGAGGGCGAGGCCTTCGTGGTGGTTCGGCGGTGGCTCGGCGATCGTAGGCGTCGAGGATCTGGAGGGCGGCGGCGATTCGAGACTTAGGGTTTTGGTTTTTTTTTTTTTTCTCTGTATAAATCGAAACGGAAAAATGAAAGGGGGGGGCCAATGAAGATAAAGGAGGGGGGAAGAAGAAATTAAAAATTATATATATTTTTTTTTATTTATTTTATTATTTAAGTTTGCAAAAGGGTTGACTTTTACATACGACCTCGAAACGAGGCCCACCGCCTGTCGCCCATAGCGTTTCACCCCCATTCCGAACACAATGGGATATGTATCGCAAGCTGATGTGATCGTTACAATCAGTTTCTGTTGAATTTACATTTAAATCATTATATTGAATTTTAAACGTACATTTCAAATTACCGGGGTCACATACTAACTAGAAAAATTCCAGAAAGATATTTTCTAGCTTCGTATTGACGATACGGTCCTAACAAAACTAGTTTCGTCGAATTCTGAGACCGTTTGAAAAATGGCCAATTTCCAGTCGATTAAAATCAACTGAAACTGGTCAAACGCGTTTTCCTTTGCCACGCTCACATATTGATTCGAAAAATTATGAAATTTGAAACCTAGCAATAACCTGACACTGCGGATCTAACAAAAGTGGTTTCGTCTAAATCCGAGGTCGTATGCAAAATGTCCATTTTTAAGGGCCTGAATTTCATAGCGACTATTCAGAATTTTCAACTGGACATATCTTTTGATTCCCGCTATCAAATTTCGATTGGTCGGATTCGTTAGAAAGATATTACCAATTAGGTTCAAATGTTTTTGGTTTCACTAAAATCTGGATTGTTTTGCACCCGGCATATTCAATTGAAGTTTGAAATCGAATTATCGAACTACCGCGCCATTTTCAATTCTATTATATAATTATATTTAATTATATTGGTTTTCAAATGTCGATTCAACTCAGTTTTCATCGCCATTACTTAAAATATTTATTTTAAATATTTAAAATCCATTATTTTAGCCAATTTAAAATTTTTAAATTGGTTCAGATTTTCTGGGTCGTTACACTTGATTGGTTTCATTATTAACAAATAAATAGTAAGATTTCAGGCTCGAAGATCAATGTTGGATAAGATTTAGTTGAATATAGTATTTGGGTTGTCGTAACGATGTTTTACACAACATCCGTTTTAACCCAAATGAAATGTAAGATTGGAAATAGAATATAGAATATTTCCTCAGTATAGAAATAAACGAGATCAGAAAGAGATAAGTAATTGGAATATTTTTCAATTATAAATAGCATATATTTTCTAAAGTTTAGAAAATAAAGGAAGGCGATATTCGGAAATGTTTTCCAAATAACGTAAAAGGCCAATATGGTTATTGAAAATATTTGGTTAACAAATATTGATAAAGGAATAGAGAAGTGATTTAATTAATGGAATATTAATTAAGGGCTTAGTGATTGTTGGATGTTTGGATGAACACTTGTTTTCTTCGATAGTTAAATCATCGACTATCGAAACACTTGTTTTTATTCGATAATTAAATCACAGACTATCGAAGTTTTGACCATCGTTGTCATTATGGAGAGACCGGTTGGATTATTATCCGAATAACCACTCCGTATTGGCAGTAGCGTTACGAATCAGATTATATAAAGATAATCGAAGACGGAGTAGAGTGCAAGGACTTTTTCTATTAATAGAAATTGTGCTTTCGATTCATCCTGTTCCTGGGTGACTTGTATGGATGAATGTCTGACAGAGTATTTCCAGAAAGGTCACGTACATTGACTTCTTCAACCGTACCAAGAGTGGAAGCGGAGAAGGAAACTTCTTTCGCTAACACGTAATGTACTGTTGTAGACATCAATTAGTGATTTTCGATGGATCTGACGATGTGACATTCGAAGTGAATCTGGTGTGATGATAAAGCGTAGCTTCTAGCCTCATCAACCGGTAAATGACAGAAATCGGGCAGGCAGCATGGCTATGTAGGTCGCACCTATTAGGATGTAGAATCACCTGATCTAGAGTTTCATTTACTTCTAAAAATCTATTGTCGATGCTGTCCCATTCGGGAAACGGTTGCTGATCCCAACCGTTTGTGATATACATTCGATACACTCAAGCCAAATGAGTGGTCGGTCATGTGTGGCTGAGTTGCAAGATGTTCTTGTTGAACTCGGTGTATTCTCCTCTAGAGATATACCAGCGGAAGGTGGTTCATACCTTGTCATAGTTGGAAATCAAATACCCAATACGTGCTTGCGGTTTATGATTTGTATATATATGTGGAACGTGAGATGCAAACGTTCCACTAGATTGTTATCTACTTGATTTAGACATTATTATAATATCAAAAGAATTTTGATATAAAGATTATCGTTCCTTTCAAAAGGGATTTTGAAAGTTAAATCAAGTGTTTGGATTCTCATAAGGGAAAAACCCATTCCGTGTTATACGGCGTGGTCTTATGAGATATCATTTAGTTTTCTGAAACTGTTTTAAACTATTTACTCATACCAGTCCCATGACTGACCCGGAGTTTATTTGTTTTGTTCTACCTAAACTCTTGGGTGCCTAAATTTGTACGGGCAGTCAAGTAGTTCAGGATTTTTCAGATATATCTAAAGGAGCTTGGAGCAGGAGGCTTCAGCGTTATCTAGTTATAGTGTTGTTCCGTTGTGTTGTAAGTGTTGTACTCTGATAAGTGTATGTTATACAGTTGAAATTTTGTATTTCAAAAGTTACAATATATTATATTTTGTTCCGCTGCGATGTGAGATTCTGTGTTGTTATTTCTGTTCTTCTTCTACCTCTCCCGATTTAAAAAAAATGTTTCATATTTTCGTGATATTTGGGTTGGACTTATGATGTATATAGTCAACTCCGATGTTCCGGAAATCTGGGTCATTACAGTTGGTATCAGAGCTTAGGTTGAGCGAATACCTAGGCTTGTTGGAATGTGCTCATTAGAGACAGGATTAGTAGTATCCTAGAATGAGTTGAGTGTATATATATATATACGAGAGAGCGTATTTGTTATTTGATATAAAAACTGTTTTATATTGTGTTGACTAGTCTGTTGAGTGGATTATGAATTCTGATCAAATCATGGGACGCCACGATGTCGATAGGAGTTTATAAACACTTGAACAGAAGATTGGACATGATATTGTTTTTAAGTAGAGTTGATTGTTAGTATTATAATCGAATAAGATTATAAAAACAGAAATAGATATATAACCAATATAATTTGTATATGAAATAAAATATACAAATGTGATAAATTGAAATTGAATTCCAACCAGAATTCAGAATTTAAAATCCTGGGAGTTTGGAAAATATTTTTCTAAATGGAGTTTGAAAGAAATATAGCACTGAACTCACTTCAGTGGCTGGGAAATAATTCTGATGATGGTCGCAACATCATCAGTGTTCATTTTCGAGTTTCTAAGTGATGAATGGTTGCCTTAGAAAAGTTTTTGATGGAAAATTTGTTTGAAAAGAAACAAGTTGTTTGAAAATTCAAATGTTTTGAATTTGGGATAGATATAAATATATGTATATATTTATATTACTTCAAAGGAATTTTGAAATGGGAATTGGAATATAGATTTCAAATAGAAGTGAAATGGGAATTGGAATATAGATTTCAAATAGAAGTAAAATATAAGGGAATTCAAATATAGAATTTGAACATAGAAATTTAAATAGGATTTGAATAAAGAAAATTCAAATAGAAATTGTATAAGAAAAATTCAAATGGAATTTGAATTCAAGGGAATTCAAATGGATTGGAATAAAGAAAAGTCAAATAGAGATTTGAATATTAGAATTCAAATGGAATTTGGTTAAATAGAATTTCAATGAGAATATAAAGTGGAGGATGAATATTAGAATTCAAAGAAAATATAAAGTTTGGAATAGAATTTGAATTCAAAGGAGTTGAAATAAAATTTAAATTCAAAGGATTTCAAATAGAAATTGAACAAAGGAATTTAAATAGAAATTGAATAAAGGATTTCAAATGGAATTTGAATAAGGGATTTGAAATGGGTTTTGAATAAAGGATTTCAAATAGGAATTGAAGATAAGGATTTCAAATAGAAATTGAAGATATGGAATTGAAATAGAATTTGAATAGAAGAAAATTCAAATAGAAATTGAATAGAAGGAAATAATATAGAGTTTGAATAAAGAAATTCAAATGGAATTTGAATATTTTAAATTTAGATATAGGATTTGAATATTAGAAGTGAAATAAATCGGGAATATTATGTGAAATGGATTGGATATATATTAAAAATATATCAGAATGGAGTTGAATTTATTATAAACAAAGTTAAAACGTTTATATTTATAAATATAATTAAAACGAGCTTGCCGTAGCGCGGCAGTTCGTAAATTGGCGATTCGAACTTCAATTTAGTATACAGAACTCAATTGAAGTCGGAATTCTTTGAAACAAGAATCGTCAGGACCGGTTGAACAATAGTTTTCTAATGAAAGAGAAAAATCTGGATTTCGTCGTATAGATTTTGAGTTATGTCAAAATCAAATTTTTAGAAAAACAGCGCCAGAACCATTATAAAACCATAACGGTTTAATTAAATAAATAAAAAGATTTTTAGGAAATAAAATTCGAATTGGCATTAGAAAAATCCAGGCTGGAGATATAAAATAAATATGAACTCCAGTGAAGTAAGTGAAATGATTTTTAAGACAAAAATCATATTTTAAATGGTTAAATAGAATTAACTAAATTGAAAAATAATTAGTTAAAGGAAATTTGAATCGAAATTGGGTTTTTGGATAAGTGAAAGAGATTGAGAATTAATATTCGAAATCGAATATATAACTCGAGTTGAAAATATAATTATATTAGTTTATTATTAAGTTGACATATATTTGAACAAGTTATATTTAAATAAAAAGGGTGAAATAGGCAAAACGGTTAATTAGCAACTAGTTAATGGGAATTTGAACGATTGAAATTAAATTTAACTTAAGTAAGTTAAATGGATCGAAATGGATAAACTGAGTAAAATCAATGTGAATGAAATATGAATTGGGAATGAATAAAGGAAAAACCAAAAGAGTTAAAACGAAAATATATTTGTAAAACAAATATAAAGGAAATATATTTGTAACACAAATACAAAGGAAGTTATGTGCAAACAAATAGAAGGAGAAATATTTGTAAAAACATTTACAAATAGAATTTAAAAGGAAATATTGTAAAACATTTACAAATAGATTAAATGGAAATATTTATTTATAGAAAATAAATAGAATGTTATAGGTGAGATATTTATTTGTTAAATAAATAGAATTTAATCATAGGAATATTTAGAAGATGAATAGAAAATGGAAATCTGTTTTTAACAGATAAATAGAAAAGATTAATTTATAAATAACAGTTTATAAATTAAATTAAATATCTATCATTCGATAAATGGAATATATAAGTCTGAACTTATATAGAGAAGAGATATTGGTTTTTAACACCGATAGTTTTAAACAGAAGGGGTACACAACACTTGTATAAGTGAAGTGGCGTTGTTAAAGAGAACATTTATAAAGTGAAGAACCGTTACTAAAAGTAAATCTTTATAAATGAATAAACGTTATCCAATAGGAGTTATTCGAATAGGATAAGTCGATTAGAGTAAGAAATAATCGATTAGAGTTAGAATAAATCGATTAGAATAAGAATTAACTAGTTAGAGTTAAGCAGTTAGGGTTAATCCGTAGAGTTAATTGAATATTAGTTATTCAATTAGAATTTATCGAATATTTGTTATTCAAATAAAGAGTTAACCAGATAAAGTTAATTGAACATAATTAATCGAATTAGGATTTGATTGAATATTAGTTATTCAATTTGATCGAATATAGTTATTGAGATAGAGTTAGTCAAACATAGTTACTCAGGATAAGTTGCCATTTCGTACGACTGCTAGCGTAATTCGCAGGGCTGCAGATAGCCTAGGGCGGTCGGATGTTTCCTGGGGGAATCAGGCGTAACCATTGTGATCGATGTGATCTAGAGTCAAGTGAATGGAGTTAAATCGAATATAGTTTATTCAAAGAAAGATTTTCAAATCTAGTTATTCGAAAGAGAGATTATCGAATATAGTTATTCGAAGGGAGGAGTTATCGTATAGGGATTTATTCGAAAGAGAGTTACGTAAGGAAGTTTGAAATGTTGAGTATCAACATAAATAAGTTTTGAAAAGATAAATGGCTTTGTAGCACTTGTCCTACCTTAGCAATTTCGAGGACGAAATTATTTTAAGTGGGGAAGAATGTAATGACCCGGGGTTTCGGCCAACTAATTTTAAATAATTAATATGGTTTTAAATATTTAGTTGACAATATAAATTTATATTTATATTGAGTATAGTCGAAATACAATTCTTAATTCGAATATTTATAATTATAGAAATACGAGAAATTAGAATTAATCGGTTAGAGTTAGAATTAATCGATTAGAGTTAGTGTTAATCAGTTAGAGTTAACCAGTTAGAGTTAATCAATCAGAGTTAACCAGTTAGAGTTAATCAATCAGAGTTAACCAGTTAGAGTTAGAGTTGACCAATTAACCAATCGAGGAAATTTATTTGTTTGAAATTAATTTATACTGATTTAAATCTACATCATCTCCAGATGATCGAATATGGGTTTAAAACCTGTCCCGCTGGGTTCAGAATGGTGGTATTACCCTAAGAACGCCAGTTGTTGCGTTCGAATAGGAGTTCAAAATCCTGAGTATTTTAAATTAAATCGTATCGGTTTAGTTCAAAACACCATAAGTTATTAACCTCCACAAAAATTAAATCCTTGATGTTCAAATTTAAGCCACTCATTTCCTTCGGCTCAAAAGAAACCACGTTTGTCCCCTTCTCTTCTATATAAACGAAATCCCTCTATCTCCTTAAATAAATTCGATGTCCTCAGAAACAAATACCGTAAGCCTCGAATTAAATTCACTTCGTCGATTCCGTGGAGTGCGACATCAAACTGGAGCAACGCACTGACAAGCTCGACCTTCCAATTTAGGGAATCGCGACTTCGAGAAAGGTGAATTAGGGGTTCGGTCTTCGCTGGAGAACGATGAGGTCGGAGGCGAGCGTGAGTTGGTACAGGATGTCGTGATGGGTTATGGGATCTGGTGGATTGGTGCGATGATGAATGAGGATCTGGGGTACGACGCGGGTTCCAATATCCACCTCGAGCTGTCGATTTGGTGTTGAAATCTGGAGGCGCGATGCTCGAGATCAGAAAAGGTGTGACTTTCTTCCTGGAGGTTAGGGGTCAGTTCTTTGGTCACTAATAAGGGATCCGATCATCGATGTATGACGAAACACTCAAGAGGAGGAGGATGCGAGGGGTTAACCTGGTAACGCAATGGTAAAAAGGGGGTTCATTGATGAAAGTATTTTGGGTCTACTCCCTGAATCAGGCCCTGTTTTTCCAATTCGATAAAGCAGAAAAAGGGTTAGAAAGAAAATGGTGGTGCTACTTGTCGGATGTTAGCAGTAAAGAGAGGGGCATCATGATTTAAATGGTGATTTTTGATGGATTCTTGGCTGTATTTTCAGAAGGAGGAATTAGGAAGTTAATAAGGTAATTAATTATAATTTGTTAGTTAATATTTTCTTATAAGGATTTAATTGGTAGATTAATTAGAATTAAATTAACATATCAGTTTGGATTCAATTAGTATAGTGGTTAAAATTTAATTTAGTAACCATAAAAAGAAGAAGAGAAAAATGTAGGAAAGTTATTTATTTTTTTAAATAGTTAATATAAATAAATAAAATGTTTAATCAGTAAATTTATATCAAATTATCATAGGTGCAAAATAAAAGATGATTCAAGTAGATGCATTGACGCAACAGCTTGGAAAATTAAATAAGATATTCTGCAGAAATAAAATCATTTGGTGAGTAAATCTCACCTTTTATTTAGAATTATTTTTATATAGTTAAAAATAATTGTTATGCTTGTTTGAATGTTGTCTGATTGTTTTAAAATATATATAGTTATTTAGGATTAGTTGACTATTTTATATATATATATTGGGTTGATGATTGGATTGTTCCCGCAGTCTCATTAGCGGATGCCCGCAGTTTCATAGCGGATGATTACCCTATACGCCCCACGCTATGATTAGTGGATGACCTTCTATACCGCGATATCCTGCCTCGAAGCAGGATGGGTATTACTATGTTGACTAACGTCTGTGGATGCAGGAAAACAGGTTGGAGGAATCCAACTGGATTCCTCAAAAATATATATTATTTGTTTGTTTGTTTGATTTCATATATATTCATATATGATGTGTTAAAAATCAAATGATTGAAAATTGGTTGATTTGATTGTTTAAAAATATCACTGGGGCTTGAATATTGATTTGTAAAAATACCCTGAAAGGGTATTTGAGATTTAAAAAGGGAATTCTATTTTTATAAATAGAATTTGAATTTTAAATGAACTATAGAAAATATTAACTTATTTTAAAGATATATAAAACAAGTAATTGAATTTATAAACTCTGTTTATAAACTAAGATATGGGATTTGAATTGAATTTATAAACTCTGTTTATAAATAAAAAGATGGGATTTGAATTGAATTTATAAACTCTGTTTATAAATGAAAAAGTGGGATTTGAATTAAATTTATAAACTTTGTTATAAATATTTAATGGGGGATTTTAAGTAAAGTTTTAAACGTTGTTTATAAATAATGCAGAGAATTCAAATAGGATTTGAATAGATTTGAATATAGAAATTCAAATGGACTTTAAACTATAGATTTGAATATAGAAATTCAAATGGACTTTAAACTATAGATTTGAATATAAAAATTCAAATGGGAATTTAAACCATAGGATTTGAATATAGGATTCAAATGGAATTTAAACAATAGAATTTGAATAGATTTGAATATAGAATTTAAATGGACTTTAAAACTATAGAATTTGAATATAGAATTCAATTGAAGTTAACCATAGAGTTTGAAAATAGAATTCAAATGGAGTTTAAATATAGGGATGCAAATATAATTCAAATGAAGTTTAAATAAAGGGAATTCGAATAGAATTGAATTGGAATTTGAATAGAGAAGTCGATAAGGAAACGAGAGTATGAGTATAATTATGATTTGTTAATATGCAAGTTAAAATATATTTGAACATGTCATGTTCAAATATGAAGGTGAAGTAGACTGAAAAGTTAATTAACAAATTAATTAACGAATTTAGTAAAACGATCGGGTATAGTTGGAAATAGATTGGATAGGTATAAATATACAGGAGACAGGTTTGGAATAAAGTGTTAGAAGGTATATAAATAGAATGCCCGACAAAAAGGTATGTATTTAATTCATATATGAGATTTTATGCGCCGTATCGGCTAGCCGCTTGGCTTTTCTTTTTCTTTTTGATTAGAGAGGCCTGTGTGGCAGTTTGGGGATTTTCCCGATGCTCCCGGTACAAAGGAGGTTATGGTGAATTTTTCCTGGAATTTAAGGAGTTAGAATATTTTTAAGATAATTTGATAGTTAGAAATCAACGTATCAATATATATAGAAGTCGATAAGAAAACGAACTTAGAAATAGAATAGTATAATCAAAGAGGAAGACTAGGAATAAAATCTCGAAAGAATAGAAAGTGTATATGTGTTTAAAAGTGAAGAAGTAGTTGTATGGCATTGATTATTCGAGTAAGTGGTCTTATCTGTTTTGACGTTATAAATGTTATTCAGTCAAGGTCTGAGAGGTAGTTATACCCCAACTTGATTGGTTTCATTATTAACAAATAAATAGTAAGATTTCAGGCTCGAAGATCAATGTTGGATAAGATTTAGTTGAATATAGTATTCGGGTTGTCGTAACGATGTTTTACACAACATCCGTTTTAACCCAAATGAAATGTAAGATTGGAAATAGAATATAGAATATTTCCTAAGTATAGAAATAAACGAGATCGGAAAGAGATAAGTAATTGGAATATTTTCCAATTATAAATAGCATATATTTTCTAAAGTTTAGAAAATAAATGAAGGCGATATTCGGAAATGTTTTCCAAATAACGTAAAAGGCCAATATGGTTATTGAAAATATTTGGTTAACAAATATTGATAAAGGAATAGAGAAGTGATTTAATTAATGGAATATTAATTAAGGGCTTAGTGATTGTTGGATGTTTGGATGAACACTTGTTTTCTTCGATAGTTAAATCATCGACTATCGAAACACTTGTTTTTATTCGATAGTTAAATCACAGACTATCGAAGTTTTGACCATCGTTGTCATTATGGAGAGACCGGTTGGATTATTATCCGAAGAACCACTCCGTATTGGCAGTAGCGTTACGAATCAGATTATATAAAGATAATCGAAGACGGAGTAGAGTGCAAGGACTTTTTCTATTAATAGAAATTGTGCTTTCGATTCATCCTGTTCCTGGGTGACTTGTATGGATGAATGTCTGACAGAGTATTTCCAGAAAGGTCACATACATTGACTTCTTCAACCGTACCAAGAGTGGAAGCGGAGAAGGAAACTTCTTTCGCTAACACGTAATGTACTGTTGTAGACATCAATTAGTGATTTTCGATGGATCTGACGATGTGACATTCGAAGTGAATCTGGTGTGATGATAAAGCGTAGCTTCTAGCCTCATCAACCGGTAAATGACAGAAATCGGGCAGGCAGCATGGCTATGTAGGTCGCACCTATTAGGGTGTAGAATCATCTGATCTAGAGTTTCATTTACTTCTAAAAATCTATTGTCGATGCTGTCCCATTCGGGAAACGGTTGCTGATCCCAACCGTTGGTAATATACATTCGATACACTCAAGCCAAATGAGTGGTCGGTCATGTGTGGCTGAGTTGCAAGATGTTCTTGTTGAACTCGGTGTATTCTCCTCTAGAGATATACCAGCGGAAGGTGGTTCCATACCTTGTCATAGTTGGAAATCAAATACCCAATACGTGCTTGCGGTTTATGATTTGTATATATATATGTGGAACGTGAGATGCAAACGTTCCACTAGATTGTTATCTACTTGATTTAGACATTATTATAATATCAAAAGAGTTTTGATATAAAGATTATCGTTCCTTTCAAAAGGGATTTTGAAAGTTAAATCAAGTGTTTGGATTCTCATAAGGGAAAAACCCGTTCCGTGTTATACGGCGTGGTCTTATGAGATATCATTTAGTTTTCTGAAACTGTTTTAAATTGTTTACTCATACCAGTCCCATGACTGACCCGGAGTTTATTTGTTTTGTTCTACCTAAACTCTTGGGTGCCTAAATTTGTACGGGCAGTCAAGTAGTTCAGGATTTTTCAGATATATCTAAAGGAGCTTGGAGCAGGAGGCTTCAGCGTTATCTAGTTATAGTGTTGTTCAGTTGTGTTGTAAGTGTTGTACTCTGATAAGTGTATGTTATACAGTTGAGATTTTATATTTCAAAAGTTATAATATATTATATTTTGTTCCGCTGCGATGTGAGATTATGTGTTGTTATTTCTGTTCTTCTTCTACCTCTCCCGATTAAAAAAAATGTTTCGTATTTTCGTGATATTTGGGTTGGACGTATGATGTATATAGTCTACTCCGATGTTACGGAAATCTAAGTCATTACAGTTGGTATCAGAGCTTAGGTTGTGCGAATACCTAGGCTTGTTGGAATGTGCTCATTAGAGATAGGATCAGTAGTATCCTAGAATGAGTTGAGTGTATATATATATACGAGAGAGCGTATTTGTTATTTGATATAAAAACTGTTTTATATTGTGTTGACTAGTCTGTTGAGTGGATTATGAATTCTGATCGAATCATGGGACGCCACGATGTCGATAGGAGTTTATAAACACTTGAACAGAAGATTGGACACGATATTGTTTTTAAGTAGAGTTGATTGTTAGGATTATAATCGAATAAGATTATAAAAACAGAAATAGATATATAACCAATAGAATTTGTATATGAAATAAAATATACAAATGTGATAAATTGAAATTGAATTCCAACCAGAATTCAGAATTTAAAATCCTGGGAGTTTGGAAAATATTTTTCTAAATGGAGTTTGAAAGAAATATAGCACTGAACTCACTTCAGTGGCTGGGAAATAATTCTGATGATGGTCGCAACATCATCAGTGTTCATTTTCGAGTTTCTAAGTGATGAATGGTTGCCTTAGAAAAGTTTTTGATGGAAAATTTGTTTGAAAAGAAACAAGTTGTTTGAAAATTCAAATGTTTTGAATTTGGGATTGATATAAATATATGTATATATTTATATTACTTCAAAGGAATTTTGAAATGGGAATTGGAATATAGATTTCAAATAGAAGTGAAATGGGAATTGGAATATAGATTTCAAATAGAATTAAAATATAAGGGAATTCAAATATAGAATTTGAACATAGAAATTTAAATAGGATTTGAATAAAGTAAATTCAAATAGAAATTGTATAAGAAAAATTCAAATGGAATTTGAATTCAAGGGAATTCAAATGGATTGGAATAAAGAAAAGTCAAATAGAGATTTGAATATTAGAATTCAAATGGAATTTGGTTAAATAGAATTTCAAAGAGAATATAAAGTGGAAGATGAATATTAGAATTCAAAGAAAATATAAAGTTTGGAATAGAATTTGAATTCAAAGGAGTTGAAATAGAATTTAAATTCAAAGGATTTCAAATAGAAATTGAACAAAGGAATTTAAATAGAAATTGAATAAAGGATTTCAAATGGAATTTGAATAAGGGATTTGAAATGGGTTTTGAATAAAGGATTTCAAATAGGAATTGAAGATAAGGATTTCAAATAGAAATTGAAGATATGGAATTGAAATAGAATTTGAATAGAAGAAAATTCAAATAGAAATTGAATAGAAGGAAATAATATAGAGTTTGAATAAAGAAATTCAAATGGAATTTGAATATTTTAAATTTAGATATAGGATTTGAATATTAGAAGTGAAATAGATCGGGAATATTATGTGAAATGGATTGGATATATATTAAAAATATATCAGAATGGAGTTGAATTTATTATAAACAAAGTTAAAACGTTTATATTTATAAATATAATTAAAACGAGCTCGCCGTAGCGCGGCAGTTCGTAAATTGGCGATTCGAACTTCAATTTAGTATACAGAACTCAATTGAAGTCGGAATTCTTTGAAACAAGAAATCGTCGGGACCGGTTGAACAATAGTTTTCTAATGAAAGAGAAAAATCTGGATTTCGTCGTATAGATTTTGAGTTATGTCAAAATCAAATTTTTAGAAAAACAGCGCCAGAACCATTATAAAACCATAACGGTTTAATTAAATAAATAAAAAGATTTTTAGGAAATAAAATCCGAATTAGCATTAGAAAAATCCAGGCTGGAGATATAAAATAAATATGAACTCCAGTGAAGTAAGTGAAATGATTTTTAAGACAAAAATCATATTTTAAATGGTTAAATAGAATTAACTAAATTGAAAAATAATTAGTTAAAGGAAATTTGAATCGAAATTGGGTTTTTGGATAAGTGAAAGAGATTGAGAATTAATATTCGAAATCGAATATATAACTCGAGTTGAAAATATAATTATATTAGTTTATTATTAAGTTGACATATATTTGAACAAGTTATATTTAAATAAAAAGGGTGAAATAGGCAAAACGGTTAATTAGCAACTAGTTAATGAGAATTTGAATGATTGAAATTAAATTTAACTTAAGTAAGTTAAATGGATCGAAATGGATAAACTGAGTAAAATCAATGTGAATGAAATATGAATTGGGAATGAATAAAGGAAAAACCAAAAGAGTTAAAAAGAAAATATATTTGTAAAACAAATATAAAGGAAATATATTTGTAACACAAATACAAAGGAAGTTATGTGCAAACAAATAGAAGGAGAAATATTTGTAAAAACATTTACAAATAGAATTTAAAAGGAAATATTGTAAAACATTTACAAATAGATTAAATGGAAATATTTATTTATAGAAAATAAATAGAATGTTATAGGTGAGATATTTATTTGTTAAATAAATAGAATTTAATCAAAGGAATATTTAGAAGATGAATAGAAAATGGAAATATGTTTTAAACAGATAAATAGAAAAGATTAATTTATAAATAACAGTTTATAAATTAAATTAAATATCTATCATTCGATAAATGGAATATATAAGTCTGAACTTATATAGAGAAGAGATATTGGTTTTTAACACCGATAGTTTTAAATAGAAGGGGTACACAACACTTGTATAAGCGAAGTGGCGTTATTAAAGAGAACATTTATAAAGTGAAGAACCGTTACTAAAAGTAAATCTTTATAAATGAATAAACGTTATCCAATAGGAGTTATTCGAATAGGATAAGTCGATTAGAGTTAGAAATAATCGATTAGAGTTGGAATAAATCGATTAGAGTAAGAATGAACCAGTTAGAGTTAAGCAATTAGGGTTAATCCGTAGAGTTAATTGAATATTAGTTATTCAATTAGAATTTATCGAATATTTGTTATTCAAATAAAGAGTTAACCAGATAAAGTTAATTGAACATAATTAATCGAATTAGGATTTGATTGAATATTAGTTATTCAATTTGATCGAATATAGTTATTGAGATAGAGTTAGTCGAACATAGTTACTCAGGATAAGTTGCCATTTCGTATGACTGCTAGCGTAATTCGCAGGGCTGCAGATAGTCTAGGGCGGTCGGATGTTTCCTGGGGGAATCAGGCGTAACCATTGTGATCGATGCGATCTAGAGTCAAGCGAATGGAGTTAAATCGAATATAGTTTATTCAAAGAAAGATTTTCAAATCTAGTTATTCGAAAGAGAGATTATCGAATATAGTTATTCGAAGGGAGGAGTTATCGTATAGGGATTTATTCGAAAGAGAGTTACGTAAGGAAGTTTGAAATGTTGAGTATCAACATAAATAAGTTTTGAAAAGATAAATGGCTTTGTAGCACTTTTCCTACCTTAGCAATTTCGAGGACGAAATTATTTTAAGTGGGGAAGAATGTAATGACCCGGGGTTTCGGCCAACTAATTTTAAATAATTAATATGGTTTTAAATATTTAGTTGACAATATAAATTTATATTTATATTGAGTATAGTCGAAATACAATTCTTATTTCGAATATTTATAATTATAGAAATACGAGAAATTAGAATTAATCGATTAGAGTTAGAATTAATCGATTAGAGTTAGTGTTAATCAGTTAGAGTTAACCAGTTAGAGTTAATCAATCAGAGTTAACCAGTTAGAGTTAATCAATCAGAGTTAACCAGTTAGAGTTAGAGTTGACCAATTAACCAATCGAGGAAATTTATTTGTTTGAAATTAATTTATACTGATTTAAATCTACATCATCTCCAGATGATCGAATATGGGTTTGAAACATGTCCCACTGGGTTCAGAATGGTGGTATTACCCTAAGAACGCCAGTTGTTGCGTTCGAATAGGAGTTCAAAATCCTGAGTATTTTAAATTAAATCGTATCGGTTTAGTTCAAAACACCCTAAGTTATTAACCTCCACAAAAATTAAAGCCTTGATGTTCAAATTTAAGCCACTCATTTCCTTCTGCTCAAAAGAAACCACGTTTGTCCGCTTCTCTTCTATATAAACGAAATCCCTCTATCTCCTTAAATAAATTCGATGTCCTCAGAAACAAATACCGTAAGCCTCGAATTAAATTCACTTCGTCGATTCCGTGGGGTGCGACATCAAACTAGAGCAACGCACTGACAAGCTCGACCTTCCAATTTAAGGAATCGCGACTTCGAGAAAGGTGAATTGGGGGTTCGGTCTTCGCTGGAGAACGATGAGGTCGGAGGCGAGCGTGAGTTGGTACAGGATGTCGCGATGGGCTATGGGATCTGGCGGATTGGTGCGATGATGAATGAGGATCTGGGGTGCGACGCAGGTTCCAATATCCACCTCGAGCTGTCGATTTGGGGTTGAAATCTGGAGGCGCGATTCTCGAGATCAGAAAAGGTGCGACTTTCTTCCTGGAGGTTAGGGGTCATTTCGTTGGTCACTAATAAGGGATTCGATCATCGATGTATGGCGAAACACTCAAGAGGAGGAGGATGCGAGGGGTTAACCTGGTAACGCAATGGTAAAAAGGGGTTCATTGATGAAAGTATTTTGGGTCTACTCCCTGAATCAGGCCCTGTTTTTCCAATTCGATAAAGCAGAAAAAGGGTTAGAAAGAAAATGGTGGTGCTACTTGTCGGATGTTAGCAGTAAAGAGAGGGGCATCATGATTTAAATGGTGATGTTTAATGGATTCTTGGTTGTATTTTCAGAAAGAGGAATTAGAAAGTTAATAAGGTAATTAATTATAATTTGTTAGTTAATATTTTCTTATAAGGATTTAATTGGTAGATTAGTTAGAATTAAATTAACATATCAGTTTGGATTCAATTAGTATAGTGGTTAAAATTTAATTTAGTAACCATAAAAAGAAGAAGAGAAAAATGTAGGAAAGTTATTTATTTGTTTAAATAGTTAATATAAATAAATAAAATGTTTAATCAGTAAATTTATATCAAATTATCATAGGTGCAAAATAAAAGATGATTCAAGT
This sequence comes from Allium sativum, assembly GCA_030737875.1. Taxonomy (NCBI): domain Eukaryota; kingdom Viridiplantae; phylum Streptophyta; class Magnoliopsida; order Asparagales; family Amaryllidaceae; genus Allium; species Allium sativum. The sequence continues at coordinate 87,495,987 of CM060926.1, read as the reverse complement.
AGATGCATTGACGCAACAGCTTGGAAAATTAAACAAGATATTCTGCAAAAATAAAATCATTTGGTGAGTAAATCTCACCTTTTATTTAGAATTATTTTTATATAGTTAAAAATAATTGTTATGCTTGTTTGAATGTTGTCTGATTGTTTTAAAATATATATAGTTATTTAGGATTGGTTGACTATTTTATATATATATATTGGGTTGATGATTGGATTGTTCCCGCAGTCTCATTAGCGGATGCCCGTAGTTTCATAGCGGATGATTACCCTATACGCCCCACGCTATGATTAGTGGATGAACTTCTATACCGCGATATCCTGCCTCAAAGCAGGATGGGTATTACTATGTTGACTAACGTCTGTGGATGCAGGAAAACAGGTTGGAGGAATCCAACTGGATTCCTCAAAAATATATATTATCTGTTTGTTTGTTTGATTTCATATATATTCATATATGATGTGTTAAAATCAAATGATTGAAAATTGGTTGATTTGATTGTTTAAAAATATCACTGGGCTTGAATACTGATTTATAAAAATACCCTGAAAGGATATTTGAGATTTAAAAAGGGAATTCTATTACTATAAATAGAATTTGAATTTTAAATGAACTATAGAAAATATTAAATTGTTTTAAAGATATATAAAACAAGTAATTGAATTTATAAACTCTGTTTATAAACTAAGATATGGGATTTGAATTGAATTTATAAACTCTGTTTATAAATAAAAAGATGGGATTTGAATTGAATTTATAAACTCTCTTTATAAATGAAAAAGTGGGATTTGAATTAAATTTATAAACTTTGTTACAAATATTTAATGGGGGATTTTAAGTAAAGTTTTAAACGTTGTTTATAAATAATGCAGAGAATTCAAATAGAATTTGAATAGATTTGAATATAGAAATTCAAATGGACTTTAAACTATAGATTTGAATATAGAAATTAAAATGGACTTTAAACGTTTTGAATATAGAAATTCAAATGGACTTTAAACTATAGATTTGAATATAAAAATTCAAATGGGAATTTAAACCATAGGATTTGAATATAGGATTCAAATGGAATTTAAACAATAGAATTTGAATAGATTTGAATATAGAATTTAAATGGACTTTAGAACTATAGAATTTGAATATAGAATTCAATTGAAGTTAACCATAGAGTTTGAAAATAGAATTCAAATGGAGTTTAAATATAGGGATGCAAATATAATTCAAATGAAGTTTAAATAAAGGGAATTCGAGTAGAATTGAATTGGAATTTGAATAGAGAAGTCGATAAGGAAACGAGAGTATGAGTATAATTATGATTTGTTAATATGCAAGTTAAATTATATTTTAACATGTCATGTTCAAATATGAAGGTGAAGTAGACTGAAAAGTTAATTAACAAATTAATTAACGAATTTAGTAAAACGATCGGGTATAGTTGGAAATAGATTGGACAGGTATAAATATACAGGAGACAGGTTTGGAATAAAGTGTTAGAAGGTATATAAATAGAATGCCCGACAAAAAGGTATGTATTTAATTCATATATGAGATTTTATGCACAGTATCGGCTAGCCGCTTGGCTTTTCTTTTTCTTTTTGATTAGAGAGGCATGTGTGGCAGTTTGGGGATTTTCCCGATGCTCCCGGTACAAAGGAGGTTATGGCGAATTTTTCCGGGAATTTAAGGAGTTAGAATATTTTTAAGATAATTTGATAGTTAGAAATCAACGTATCAATATATATAGAAGTCGATAAGAAAACGAACTTAGAAATAGAATAGTATAATCAAAAAGGAAGACTAGGAATAAAATCTCGAAAGAATAGAAAGAGAATGAAACACCCCACCTCCGTTAGGGTCACTCTCAAAGGGAATGCCCTAATTTTGGTGGAGGTTTATAAGTATAAGTCACAGATATACAAGACAGATATAAGAACACATATTTGTAAACAGCGGAAAAACAACAACTTTTATTTCATAAAAGCAAATACGTGTTACAACAACATCACCATAATTGTCTTACATCCTTTCCAAAAACATAACATAATACTTTCATAATCTGTCTTGATTACATTATTTAAAGAAGCATAAATAAAACATAGATAAACTGCAAAAGCCCCATAGTGGTTGTCCAAAGCCATAGTTCAAAACGAAAAGGTCCAAGCAATACATTTCTCCTCTTCAAGCTGAATGTTAAGGCTGGTCAAGCTGCAGTGTTCCCTCCCTGTGGACCTGGGGGGGGGGGGGGGGAAACGGAAGAAAAGAAGACGAAAGAAAAGTAGAGTCAGACATAAAGCCTGAGTAAGTCTAGTACTATTCTGTCTATGAATAAAGAACTAGGTATGATAAGTATAAACAAGAAGTGGGAAAGCACTATAACTTGGTTAAGTTGTCTAGGGTCGAATATACTATCGTACCCCATGTAAATCTCTGAACCCATATAAACTAGTTTCCAACTGGCACCCCATAATCAGGGTGAAGTGATCCAATCTGTGATGATCGGCTCCTACTCGCATAGTTACATGTGTCTTACGGCCCCCGATGTTGTAGTTACCTATGCTGGTCCCACCATGGGGTGTATCAAGTCCCATGGTGGCGGCCCGACACAATCCTAGAGTGCACAGGTATGCTACTGGTGCCCAGTGCCTTATTTTTCTGCGCCGGAGTGTGTGCACGCCCGCACCCCGTTAGAACCTACACTGCTACACCACCGCCGTCGATTTGACCTCTTACAATCAGCCCAGTAATCGTGCCCCACCCTGCCTAGTTTCAGGGTATCCTGATACACCTTCTAGGGTTACTGCTGAAAAGGGTCCCCCGTTACTAGGTTTTCTATCTCTAGCCAACATGCTAAGTTGGTTAAGTGTTTTCTAACCTAACCCCCACCAGTCCGTTTAGTTTAGCATGTTCCATTTTGATTAAGTCTTTAGTTCACTTAATCCTAACAATCCTGACTCAGCCTTAATTGTCTTATTAAGGCCCTGACCTCTCACATTAGACAGGTATTGTTGTGGCTGCCTGTTGCCGGTTGGTTCCGGGCAGTCTTACGCCACAACCCAGTCTAACCTCGGGTTCTTATTGGGCTCCATGTTTAACCTCCCACATTGGATAGGTATTGTTGTGACTACTGGACAGCCGGGCGGTTCCGGGCAGGTTTACATCACAACTCAATCCAACCTCGGGTTAAACACATCGTATGTTCTACATTTACATATTTTGTCTTTCTTCTTCATTTTCTTATATGTAAATATTTGCGGCCCATTATTAAGTTAATGGTGTAAAGGTTACACCAATCATGGGCCCAACCCATACCTGAATTTGGGCCCTTCTATTTTATATTTTCATTCATTAGTAATTTTAACCCAACGTTATTTTCCCCCGTTTAACACGTCCGTTTATTATCTATATGTTGGGCTTAGCCTTTTAAAGCCCAACTTAGCCATGCGAAAAGGGGAGGCTTAAAGCGTGACTACACATACAAAGAGGGGAAGGTGAGCGCATGAACTTGCAATATGACGTTGGAAATATAAAATAGAAACTGGTGTACTTGCATAGTAGTGACATATACTTTGTTCATAAAGCATAAGTGACATGAATCAAAGCATGTAAACTTGTAGTTATGTTAAGAATATCACTATTGACACATAGGCCTAACTACAACATGAACCTATATTTTTATTTCAGGCATAATGTCAAACATAAGCATGGCATAAATATTTCTAACATAAGCATGGCATAATGTCAAACATAAGCATGGCATAATGTCAAACATAAGCATGGCATAAGTATAGTTGAATTTGTTCACATAACCTTGGCATAAATATTTCTAACATGAAATCATGATTTTTACTTTAGTCATGTAAACTTGCAAAAAGGGATTTTTGAATCTAACCTAGCTATGTACCACATATGTCATCATAAAATTCTTGTTAACAATATGGATTTCAATTATGCAAAATATCAATCATAGCCTAGTCATATCCATAAGTTTGCAAATAGGTTTTCTAGTACAAAAGCATGGCTTAATACACGATGCCAAATTTTCAACATAATTTCATATGGATTATGATAACCCAAACTTATTCCAATTACTTCACAAAAATGATGTTTGTATAAAAATACACATTATGATGACATAATAGTAAAGCCCCAAACTTGCATGAATTTTAATTAATCAACTACATACATGTAGCTTCAACAAGGATTGCATAATTTGCGAATATTCCAAACGTATACTTGCATAGAACTACCGCATGTAGTTCTTTATAACATAATATGAGGATATCCAAACGTATACAATATTCCAAATCGATAAGAATCATAGTAACGCACAAATTATGAATTATTTATCACCACAATCAAGTATACAAACCAACACAGTTATTTGTTCATACCAAAGTAATACTCTACTTACAATGGTGAGGCGAATTCTCAATTTTAGGGATTTGAAGATGCGGTTTGATTTGATTGAGTTGCTTTATGCCTTAGAATTTGCCTCCTAATCCTCTCTCCAATTGGTGGCTACCCCTAGTCGTTCCTCAGCAACATGGCGGCTTTGTTCTTATTTTTGAATGAATAGATTAGGGTTAGTCTAGGGTTGTTTTTATAGAGGTTATGAACTGATTAGGGCCATTGATGTTGCTTGGATTGATCGTAGCCATTCATTCGAAAGAGAGACCAATTAGAGCCTGCCACCTAGCCCTAATGACAAAGCAAGCTTCTGAAAATCGGCCAAACACAGACCTGGCCAGCCAGGGCTAGACCAGACCTGGCCAGCAGGTCATTTTTGACCTGGGCGCACTTGGCAAGTGCGCCAGGTCAAAAATGTACTGGCGCACTTCACAGGTGCGCCAGTTCATTTTTGTTCTGGCGCACTTCCCAAGTGTGCCAGTGCATTCTGACCCTTCTCCGGTTTTTCGCCCAACTTCGTTCGTCCATAACTTCTTCATACGATATCCGTTTTTCGAAAACTCGGACTCTATTTCGCGTATTTTTCCGAGACGAACGCAATGGCGTATCCCGTTTCCCTTAGTTCTTTGATTTTAAATTAATTATACTTTAATTTGTGAGTTTCACAGTTATAGAATTCACGGGGTGTTACATTCTCCCCCACTTAAAAGGATTTCGTCCCCGAAATCTTCAAGTTAGGAGGAATGTTTATCCTAACATCAAATCATCCATCTACTCATCCATCAAACACGAGCATCCATTGTCCTTAAACGACTTCTAATGCTTCATGATCATATGTGAAGTGTGTGTGTACATGTACTTATCTAATGCAAAATTAGGCGGTCTACTGATTCAGTTGACCTCCTTAATGCGAATTATGTAAGTGCCATGAATCCATTATGTATGCAAATTTTCCTATTCATGATTCTACATGAGTGCACAATCATTCAATACAAATGCAACATCCACATGACAACACATTAAAGTTCAACCATATACGAATGCAAACACATATATGCATATGCAATATGAAGTGACTGAGCCGATCTAAAACCTAGATTGTGTGTGTATATGCAACCACGAGCAACCACTAGCAATCACTTGCAACCACTTGCAACCATCATCCATAACATGTTTCAACTACATGTTTCCATCCAAAGGGTTTCTACCTATAAGATAAGGTCGAGGAAATATACCTAAAAAGATAGATAAAAGCGCAACTTAAGGAAAAGGAAAGATCAAGGATGTACCCTCGAACAGAAAAGGGTAGGCAGTGCGTATTCTAGCTTCAGTTTCCCAAGTCGCGTCTCCCTCGGCGTCGCTCCACTGAACTTTGACGAGCTTGACTTCGCGGTTGCGTAGCTTTTTCACTTCCGTTCCTATTATGCGGGTTGGAACTTTTCTTATGGTTGCTTCGCGTTCCACTTCGGCCTCTTCGAGGATATTTGGCTCTACCACTTCAGCAGACTCATGTAGACATTTTCGGAGATGTGAAACGTGAAAAACGTTGTGGACTCCAGCCAACTTCTCGGGTAGCTCTAATCTATAGGCCATTTTCCCAATTTTCTCGATGATAGGGAATGGCCCTACGAACCTAGGTGCCAGTTTTCCTGTGGTTCCAAAACGAACAACGTTTCTTAGTGGTGATACCTTGAGAAAAACTCTGTCTCCAACCTCAAATTCAAGGTCAGTCCTTCTCTTGTCGGCATAGGACTTTTGTCTGTCTTGGGCCGTCTTCATCCTTCTTCGTATTAAGTCTACTTTCTCTGAAGTCTCTCGGATCATATCTGGTCCAAGTATGAGCTTATCAGTAGACTCCCACCAACAAGTGGGCGATCGGCACAGTCTTCCATATAAAGCTTCGAAGGGCGCCATTCCGATGGTTGCTTGATAGCTGTTGTTGTAGGCAAATTCCACCAAAGGAAGGTGGTCTTCCCATGTCCCTCCGAAGTCGAGGACGCATAGCCTTAAAAGGACTTCCAAAACTCTGTTCACTCTCTCTGTTTGGTCGTCGGTTTGGGGATGATAGGCTGTGCTCAAGCATAACTGCGTTCCTACTGCTTCTTGCAGACTCCGCCAAAACTCACTGGTGAAGATGGGGTCTCGGTCACTAACAATGCTAGATGGTATTCCATGGAGTCGAACGATTTCCTTGAGGTAAAGTGATGCTAGGGATGAGGCAGTTCTTTTACTTTTGACAGGTAAAAAGTGGGCGCTTTTAGTAAGCCTATCCACTATTATCCAAATGCTAGTGTTGCCTCTCCTAGACCTAGGCAGCCCATCGATGAAGTCCATTGAGATGCTATCCCACTTCCACTGCGGGACCTCCAGAGGATGTAGCAGTCCGCCAGGCTTTTTCTGTTCCGCCTTAACTTGTTGGCACACCATGCACTTAGAAACGAATTCTGCCACGTCCTTTTTCATGCCGTTCCAGAAGAAAGTCCTTTTTATATCTTTGTACATTTTATCTCCGCCTGGGTGTATCGTCATCTTGGAGTGATGTGCTTCCTCGAGAACCTTCTTTATTAAATCTTTTGTCTGTGGGACGCATAGTCTTCCGTCTCGCCTTAGCAAACCCTTATCGTCGATGGAGTATCTGTTGAGGTGACTTGAAGTCTCACCCCTAATTAGCCTATCAATTATTTCCACAAGCTGAGGGTCTTCGCGTTGTGCTGTCCCTACTGAATCCACTAAAGTTGGGCGCACTTCGAGAGATGCTAGCAAGCCTGGTACGAAATCGGAGGAAGGCCTAAAGTCGAAGCTGGCTATAAACTCTAGGCTTTGTCTTTCAACAAACAACGGGCTTAGGGTCAATTTCTTTCGGCTTAACGCGTCTGCCACTACGTTGCCTTTGCCCGGAGTATAGGAGATTTCGAAATCGTACGAGGCAAGAAACTCCATCCATCTTTGTTGCCTCAAGTTAAGATCCTTCTGCGAGAAAAGATATTTCAACGATTTATGGTCAGTGTAAAGTTCGAACTTCTCACCTAGGAGATAGTGTCGCCAAGACTTGAGTGCAAAGACGATGGCGGCTAACTCAAGATCGTGGGTTGGGTAGTTCTTTTCGTGCACTTTCAACTGCCTCCCGCCATAAGCTACTACCCTTCCTTCTTGCATTAAGACGGCGCCTAGCCCTGTCCCACATGCATCCGTATAAACAGTGAACATCTTGCTCCCATCTGGCACCGTCAAAACTGGGGCTGTTGTGAGAGCCCTTTTCAGTCGTTGGAAAGCAAACTCGCAATCCAAGTCCCAATTGAACACTAGATTCTTCTTGGTCAATTTTGTGAGCGGAGCTGAGATTTTCGCAAAATCCCTTATGAACTTTCGATAGAAACCTGCTAGTCCTAGAAAGCTTAGGACCTCAGTTGCATTCCTTGGTGTCTTCCAATCCTGTACCGCCACTACCTTAGCAGGGTCCACTGCTAACCCTTGTTTGGATACTATGTGCCCAAGGAACCTCACCTCTTCTCTCCAAAAGTGGCATTTGGAGAATTTGGCTTTTAGTTGATGGACTCGCAAAGTTTCCATGATTGCCCTTAAGTGCTGAGCATGTTCCTCTTCACTCTTTGAGAAGATAAGGATATCATCTACGAAGACCACTACGAATTTGTTGAGGAAATCTCTAAATACCCTACTCATCAGGTCCACGAAGTAAGCAGGTGCATTTGTCAAGCCGAAAGGCATGACAAGCCATTCAAAGAAGCCGTCTGGGGTTCTGAACGTCGTTTTATCGATGCTATCTTCAGCCACCCTTAGCTGATGAAAACCGGTTGCTAAATCGAGTTGGGAGAAAACAGACGCTCCTACAAGCTGGTCAAATAAATCGTCAATTCTAGGGAGAGGGTGCCTATTCTTTTTCGTTAGCTTGTTGAGCTCCCTATAGTCAACACATAGACGGAGTGAACCATCCGCCTTTGTAGCGAACACCACCGGAGCGCCCCATTCTGAAATGCTCCTCCTAATGAACCCCTTTTCTAGAAGCTCTTTAATCTGTTTACTGAGATCTTTCCTTTCTCGTGGAGCCATGTGTCTAACGGGTAACGCAACGGGCTTTGCATTATCTACAAGATATATGCGGAAGTCTATTTCCCGCTTCGGAGGCAAGCCCTTCACCTCTTCGAAGACATCCGGATATTCCCGGACCACTCTAACTGATTGCAAATTTTCAACAGAGGCATCTAGCGATTCAAGATAACTAAGCATAACCGCGTATGAGGGATTACAAGAAATTTCCAAAGTATTTCCGAGCTGGGTTAGGAGCCTAACAACCCTTTTCTCACAATCAAGGATGGCCCCATTACTGGATAGCCAATCCATACCCAAAATCAAACCATAACCCGAAAAGCCCAAAACAAAGGCACTACATTGAAATTCTACACTTAGAATTGAAATTTTCAATCCCAAACAGATCATAGACAAATGAGCTGGGCCCCCAATTGGGTTTGAAACAATTAAGGGGTCCTCTACCATACTAGTTTTTAGGTGCAGAGATTCTACTAAAGCAGACGAGATAAAGGAGTGTGATGCGCCAGAATCAAATAAAGTGCGAACGGGTTGATCATAAAGATAAACTACACTTTCTACAGAAGTATTTATACCTCGCTGTTGCAGAGGTGGCGCTTCCAGCACATGAACCTGTGCCCCTGGGGTGGATCCAGCCCTCTGCCCCTGTCCTCGTTTCTTTGGGCAATCCTTAGCCCTGTGGCCTGTCTCACCGCAAGAAAAGCACCCACCATTCTCCTTGGCCTTCTTTTTCCGGCAGTCCTTTACTAAGTGCCCCACTTTGCCACAAAAATTGCACTTCCTCTTCTCTTTGTTGCCTTTTCCACCTTTCTTAAAGTCTGTCTTCTTAGGCTGCAAACCCTCTTTCTTCCCTTGAGAGCTTTCTGCCTTTGACTCCTTCTTGCCCTTATCCTCTTCATTCAGCAATGCCATTTGCACCAATCTTTCATACGTGGCTCCCATGGGTATATGGGTCATGGCCAAACTGTGTAATGGCTCATTCAACCCTTTGACGAAACGGAGAGCCTTCTTGTGTGGGGTGTTGACTAGGTCAAGCCCAAACCTAGCCAGCTCATCAAACTGATTCACATACTCTCTGACTGTCTTGTCCCCTTGCTTAAGAAATAAGAATTTTTCCAACTGCAAACTTCTTTCCGCATCTGAGAGAAATTTAGTCTCAAACCTTGCCCTAAAGTCCTCCCATGTCTCCACTGGTCTTTCAGCATTAGTGACTTCCCACCAGTAGGAAGCCTCGCCCTTCAATAGCCACACTGCCAATTGTACTTTTTGTCTATCCTCTACCTCAAAGATGATGAATAGGTCCTCCGTTTCTTTCAGCCAATTCCTAGCTGCCACGAAGGACTCAGTTCCATGGAAATCCCTTCCTCCCATAGCTTTAAAATCTTTACATATCTTAGCAAAAGTGTTTCCCCGTGGAGGAGGTGGAGGAAAAGGTGCCGCTGCAGCTGGATGATTTCCTTCAGCTGGGGGAGGAGGAACGGTAGGACCTGGCTGAGTGGCCCTTGCTTCTAAGAACCGCCTAAACCAACCAGGTATTGGCACCCCTTCTGGCAAGTTAAGTTCTTGGGACATGCTGAAACAAAAAGGATAGATTCAAAACGAAGGATAAGAGATAATACCTATGGCTTTGGGGAGTGGACTTTGCCTTTTTAAAATAAAATAACATTTTTCTTTTAAAAATGCTTCTTTAAATTTCCTTTTTGAAAATAATTTTTCAAAACTTTTTATCTTATCTGGTAAACCTATGCTCTGATACCAAGTGAAACACCCCACCTCCGTTAGGGTCACTCTCAAAGGGAATGCCCTAATTTTGGTGGAGGTTTATAAGTATAAGTCACAGATATACAAGACGGATATAAGAACACATATTTGTAAACAGCGGAAAAACAACAACTTTTATTTCATAAAAGCAAATACGTGTTACAACAACATCACCATAATTGTCTTACATCCTTTCCAAAAACATAACATAATACTTTCATAATCTGTCTTGATTACATTATTTAAAGAAGCATAAATAAAACATAGATAAACTGCAAAAGCCCCATAGTGGTTGTCCAAAGCCATAGTTCAAAACGAAAAGGTCCAAGCAATACATTTCTCCTCTTCAAGCTGAATGTTAAGGCTGGTCAAGCTGCAGTGTTCCCTCCCTATGGACCTGGGGGGGGAAATGGAAGAAAAGAAGACGAAAGAAAAGTAGAGTCAGACATAAAGCCTGAGTAAGTCTAGTACTATTCTGTCTATGAATAAAGAACTGGGTATGATAAGTATAAACAAGAAGTGGGAAAGCACTATAACTTGGTTAAGTTGTCTAGGGTCGAATATACTATCGTACCCCATGTAAATCTCTGAACCCATATAAACTAGTTTCCAACTGGCACCACATAATCAGGGTGAAGTGATCCATTCTGTGATGATCGGCTCCTACTCGCATAGTTACATGTGTCTTACGGCCCCCGATGTTGTAGTTACCTATGCTGGTCCCACCATGGGGTGTATCAAGTCCCATGGTGGCGGCCCGACACAATCCTAGAGTGCACAGGTATGCTACTGGTGCCCAGTGCCTTATTTTTCTGCGCCGGAGTGTGTGCACGCCCGCACCCCGTTAGAACCTACACTGCTACACCACCGCCGTCGATTTGACCTCTTACAATCAGCCCAGTAATCGTGCCCCACCCTGCCTAGTTTCAGGGTATCCTGATACACCTTCTAGGGTTACTGCTGAAAAGGGTCCCCCGTTACTAGGTTTTCTATCTCTAGCCAACATGCTAAGTTGGTTAAGTGTTTTCTAACCTAACCCCCACCAGTCCGTTTAGTTTAGCATGTTCCATTTTGATTAAGTCTTTAGTTCACTTAATCCTAACAATCCTGACTCAGCCTTAATTGTCTTATTAAGGCCCTGACCTCTCACATTAGACAGGTATTGTTGTGGCTGCCTGTTGCCGGTTGGTTCCGGGCAGTCTTACGCCACAACTCAGTCTAACCTCGGGTTCTTATTGGGCTCCATGTTTAACCTCCCACATTGGATAGGTATTGTTGTGACTACTGGACAGCCGGGCGGTTCCGGGCAGGTTTACATCACAACTCAATCCAACCTCGGGTTAAACACATCGTATGTTCTACATTTACATATTTTGTCTTTCTTCTTCATTTTCATATATGTAAATATTTGCGGCCCATTATTAAGTTAATGGTGTAAAGGTTACACCAATCATGGGCCCAACCCATACCTGAATTTGGGCCCTTCTATTTTATATTTTCATTCATTAGTAATTTTAACCCAACGTTATTTTCCCCCGTTTAACACGTCCGTTTATTATCTATATGTTGGGCTTAGCCTTTTAAAGCCCAACTTAGCCATGCGAAAAGGGGAGGCTTAAAGCGTGACTACACATACAAAGAGGGGAAGGTGAGCGCATGAACTTGCAATATGACGTTGGAAATATAAAATAGAAACTGGTGTACTTGCATAGTAGTGACATATACTTTGTTCATAAAGCATAAGTGACATGAATCAAAGCATGTAAACTTGTAGTTATGTTAAGAATATCACTATTGACACATAGGCCTAACTACAACATGAACCTATATTTTTATTTCAGGCATAATGTCAAACATAAGCATGGCATAAATATTTCTAACATAAGCATGACATAATGTCAAACATAAGCATGGCATAATGTCAAACATAAGCATGGCATAAGTATAGTTGAATTTGTTCACATAACCTTGGCATAAATATTTCTAACATGAAATCATGATTTTTACTTTAGTCATGTAAACTTGCAAAAATGGATTTTTGAATCTAACCTAGCTATGTACCACATATGTCATCATAAAATTCTTGTTAACAATATGGATTTCAATTATGCAAAATATCAATCATAGCCTAGTCATATCCATAAGTTTGCAAATAGGTTTTCTAGTACAAAAGCATGGCTTAATACACGATGCCAAATTTTCAACATAATTTCATATGGATTATGATAACCCAAACTTATTCCAATTACTTCACAAAAATGATGTTTGTATAAAAATACACATTATGATGACATAATAGTAAAGCCCCAAACTTGCATGAATTTTAATTAATCAACTACATACATGTAGCTTCAACAAGGATTGCATAATTTGCGAATATTCCAAACGTATACTTGCATAGAACTACCGCATGTAGTTCTTTATAACATAATATGAGGATATCCAAACGTATACAATATTCCAAATCGATAAGAATCATAGTAACGCACAAATTATGAATTATTTATCACCACAATCAAGTATACAAACCAACACAGTTATTTGTTCATACCAAAGTAATACTCTACTTACAATGGTGAGGCGAATTCTCAATTTTAGGGATTTGAAGATGCGGTTTGATTTGATTGAGTTGCTTTATGCCTTAGAATTTGCCTCCTAATCCTCTCTCCAATTGGTGGCTACCCCTAGTCGTTCCTCAGCAACATGGCGGCTTTGTTCTTATTTTTAAATGAATAGATTAGGGTTAGTCTAGGGTTGTTTTTATAGAGGTTATGAACTGATTAGGGCCATTGATGTTGCTTGGATTGATCGTAGCCATTCATTCGAAAGAGAGACCAATTAGAGCCTGCCACCTAGCCCTAATGACAAAGCAAGCTTCTGAAAATCGGCCAAACACAGACCTGGCCAGCCAGGGCTAGACCAGACCTGGCCAGCAGGTCATTTTTGACCTGGGCGCACTTGGTAGGTGCGCCAGGTCAAAAATGTACTGGCGCACTTCACAGGTGCGCCAGTTCATTTTTGTTCTGGCTCACTTCCCAAGTGCGCCAGTGCATTCTGACCCTTCTCCGGTTTTTCGCCCAACTTCGTTCGTCCATAACTTCTTCATACGATATCCGTTTTTCGAAAACTCGGACTCTATTTCGCGTATTTTTCCGAGACGAACGCAATGGCGTATCCCATTTCCCTTAGTTATTTGATTTGAAATTAATTATACTTTAATTTGTGAGTTTCACAGTTATAGAATTCACGGGGTGTTACAGAGAAAGTGTATATGTGTTTAAAAGTGAAGAAGTAGTTGTATGGAATTGATTATTCGAGTAAGTGGACTTATCTGTTTTGACGTTATAAATGTTATTCAGTCAAGGTCTGAGAGGTAGTTATACCCCAACTTGATTGGTTTCATTATTAACAAATAAATAGTAAGATTTCAGGCTCGAAGATCAATGTTGGATAAGATTTAGTTGAATATAGAATTTGGGTTGTCGTAACGATGTTTTACACAACATCCATTTTAACCCAAATGAAATGTAAGATTAGAAATAGAATATAGAATATTTCCTAAGTATAGAAATAAAAGAGATCAGAAAGAGATAAGTAATTGGAATATTTTCCAATTATAAATAGCATATATTTTCTAAAGTTTAGAAAATAAAGGAAGGTGATATTCGGAAATGTTTTCCAAATAACGTAAAAGGCCAATATGGTTATTGAAAATATTTGGTTAACAAATATTGATAAAGGAATAGAGAAGTGATTTAATTAATGGAATATTAATTAAGGGCTTAGTGATTGTTGGATGTTTGGATGAACACTTGTTTTCTTCGATAGTTAAATCATCGACTATCGAACCACTTGTTTTTATTCGATAGTTAAATCACAGACTATCGAAGTTTTGACCATCGTTGTCATTATGGAGAGACCGGTTGGATTATTATCCGAAGAACCACTCCGTATTGGCAGTAGAGTTACGAATCAGATTATATAAAGATAATTGAAGACGGAGTAGAGTGCAAGGACTTTTTCTATTAATAGAAATTGTGCTTTCGATTCATCCTGTTCCTGGGTGACTTGTATGGTTGAATGTCTGATAGAGTATTTCCAGAAAGGTCACGTACATTGTCTTCTTCAAACGTACCAAGAATGGAAGCGGAGAAGGAAACTTCTTTCGCTAACACGTAATGTACTGTTGTAGACATCAATTAGTGATTTTCGATGGATTTGACGATGTGACATTCGAAGTGAATCTGGTGTGATGATAAAGCGTAGCTTCTAGCCTCATCAACCGGTAAATGACAGAAATCGGGCAGGCAGCATGGCTATGTAGGTCGCACCTATTAGGGTGTAGAATCACCTGATCTAGAGTTTCATTTACTTCTAAAAATCTATTGTCGATGTTGTCCCATTCGGGAAACGGTTGCTGATCCCAACCGTTGGTGATATACATTCGATACACTCAAGCCAAATGAGTGGTCGGTCATGTGTGGCTGAGTTGCAAGATGTTCTTGTTGAACTCGGTGTATTCTCCTCTAGAGATATACCAGCGGAAGGTGGTTCCATACCTTGTCATAGTTGGAAATCAAATACCCAATACGTGCTTGCGGTTTATGATTTGTATATATGTGGAACGTGAGATGCAAACGTTCCACTAGATTGTTATCTACTTGATTTAGACATTATTATAATATCAAAAGAGTTTTGATATAAAGATTATCGTTCCTTTAAAAAGGGATTTTGAAAGTTAAATCAAGTGTTTGGATTCTCATAAGGGAACAACCCGTTCCGTGTTATACGGTGTGGTCTTATGAGATATCATTTAGTTTTCTGAAACTGTTTTAAACTGTTTACTCATACCAGTCCCATGACTGACCCGGAGTTTATTTGTTTTGTTCTACCTAAACTCTTGGGTGCCTAAATTTGTACGGGCAGTCAAGTAGTTCAGGATTTTTCAGATATATCTAAAAGAGCTTGGAGCAGGAGGCTTCAGCATTATCTAGTTATAGTGTTGTTCCGTTGTGTTGTAAGTGTTGTACTATGATAAGTGTATGTTATACAGTTGAGATTTTGTATTTCAAAAGTTATAATATATTATATTTTGTTCCGTTGCGATGTGAGATTCTGTGTTGCTATTTCTGTTCTTCTTCTACCTCTCCCGATTTAAAAAAAAATGTTTCGTATTTTCGTGATATTTGGGTTGGACGTATGATGTATATAGTCAACTCCGATGTTACGGAAATCTGGGTCATTACACCTAAAACTTACTTGAAATAGCTAGGCCCATTTGTAATTAGGGTTAGGGTTTGGTTATCTCCTATAAATACCCTTGTAATATCATTGTAGCCACTATCACATTTTTCTATTTTCTTCTCCATTAATAAAGTCCTTCTTCTTCGTTTTATTTTCTGCAAATTTCTTTTCTTAGCAACTAGTGCCATCTACACAATTAGATTTGGTAGAGTACTAGTTGTATTTTACATTTATTTTCATTAGTGATTGACCGTCTGATTAGATTCAGTGGTAATCCTAATTTTAATTCCTGTTTGTTATTTCAATTTTTGCAGTTTTAATTTATGTTCTTTTTATTGCGTTCTTAGGTCATATTGGATTGGATATAGATTTGATTAGATTCAGATCTGTACTCAACTCAATTAATAGTTTTATTGTTTTTCAAAACCAATCCCCAAGCTTCGTCTAACTCGCCCAAGAAATTATTTAAATAATTTGATTTAATTTGCCTCCCTGTGTTCGACCTGTATGCTACACACCTGTGCGCTTGCAGTATTTATTTAAAAATTCGCGCTTTTCTAATCCATAGAAAAGCGATGATCATGTACTCAGAAATGGTATGCATATACAGATATAAGTTTGTATTTCAAAAGTTAAGTTATATAATATATTTTATTTGTTCCGCTGTGAGATTCGTGTTCACCCTGATTCTGTTAGGTTTTGTTCTACTTCTTCTATTCTAAAATTCTTTCTTTTTATTTCTCACCCTCCAACTTCTTTCCATTACTGATCAGGTATTTCCGATGTTTGAATAGTCGACATCGTCTTTATGTTGATTTTCAGAGTCGAAAATCGCTTGGTTGTTACAGTTCGGAGCGGTGTTAACCTTGTAGCCATGAAATCAATGGGATTGTACTTGGATATTTAAAATAATAAAACTCTATGCAATTCAGCGTTGTGTGGGACTGGACGTAGGAGTAATCTGAACCAGTATAAAATCCGGTGTGTTTTTTCCTTTTCTGCTTTTTTTATTTATTCGTTTGTGTGTTTGTGTTTGATTCTGTGTCTGCGATCATCTTTGTTATGTGTGATTCATATAATAGATCACAAAAGTTTAATTTTTTTTTTAATTCTTTGAAAACACTATTCATCCCCCTCTGGTGTTTGTTTTGCCATAAGATCTGCATTCCCTAACAATTGGTATCAAAGCTAGGTTTCCAAAAGTTCATCATATGAATTTTGGAAATATTAAATGGCAAGTTTTGAAATGATTTATAACACTAGTTTAAATTCATGCATTGCATTAGTATTATGATGAGTCTGCATTTTGTTCCGTTGAAAATTCAAGTTATTATAGTCTAATATTTTGAAAAGTTTAAATGACAATATTTTAAACACTGTCTTTCATATGGATATGTCATAGAATCATCATGATGTCATTATTGAAAATTAAAATTAGTTATTTTGAAATGTCACTTGATTCTTTGAAAAGTTGTGTTGTTTTGCAGGGGAAGAGTTATTTCTGATGACTAACTGGCCAAAAGACACCATGATGATCGCTCGTCAATCAAGAAGAGAAAAGTTTATGAAGGGATGTGACTTTTTGGACTTATAGTAGTTGAAGTGTCCATTCACTCAAAATTCAAAATTTTGGCACCAAGTTGGTTAAACTGCTAAATCATTTGTATCCTTCTCATACGGTCTTCAAACTTAGCAAAAGAATATACTGTGCTGGTTAGAAAAACAAGCCTGGCACAATAAAGCAGATCTCATCTTCAAATTCTGAAAGATATAAATGTATGGTCCAATGGAAGAACAATAAAATGGAGGATTGCATAAATAGGTACGCTTTACAATAATTTCATAATTGTCATTATATTTAGGAACATACTTCTATGCACATAGTAAGATATAAAATTCCATCTCTTTTATAATTTTAGATAATTTGGTTCATATGTTGATACACCACAGTATACTTATCAATATACTAATATAATTAAAATCTTTTCTTATTCTAAATTTAATTTTCATTACTTTTTGATTGGGATTTGAAATTTTGAAAGGACATCATTTCAATATAAAAATGTCTGTTCAACCTCTAAATTATCAATTTTGTTTTTCTACTTATGTTTCATATATTTTGTTTCAAAATATATATATTGAAATTATATAAATCAATAAAATTATACATAGTACATAGATATATGCTTGAAATAATTCAAAATTTTCAAATATTTGATATTATTATAAAATATAAATTCATATACCTTTTGTATATAGTTTAAACATACATAGTCTAACTTATATATATTTTTGCACCTATTATTACAAAAAGATTTGGGTTACATTGTAAATTGAATGCTAATTTATGAAACTTGTATATTAAAACTTTGGTATATAAAACCTATTTTTATAGTTTACTCTATATTACCAGATTTTATCAAAAAATAATTTTGTTATAATTATAGATTTTATATTATAATAATTTTTTCATTTGAAGTTTTAACATTTTAATGGTTCTTTAGTAAATTAATTTATTCTATAGTATAAATCTAAAGATAATTTGTTTTAAAAGATTGATGTATATTTCACAATACATTAATTTTTGTTAGTTTTTATATATACAATGATGAATATGTTTATATCAAAGTAGTTTACTTCATATGATAGAATCTTATATTCCTTTTAAAATGATCTTCAATATTTATTATATTATTTTTAGAGAAGCACCCTACTAAGATTATTTAACTCCATATTTTTAAATATATTACCACCGATCATGAATATATATTTTTAATTAATATTAAACTCTTAATTTCTTTCATTAGTATCATTAACCTAAGTCTAGAAATTAACTTTACCTTTGTTTGATTGAAATAATTTATAATATATGTACATGCATAATAGTTAAATAGTACTTTGAATATCTTTTACCAAAATAGATATCATCACTATATCATTTTGTATATTGTCATTACACTTCTTATTTCATACTATACATCGTTATTATAAATTACAATGCATCTTAAATTAAAATCATTCACATCACAAGTTGCATTTTATTCAATATATCACTTCATATAGCTTTGCATATGACACACTGCATTATAACAAACACACTTCATTACATGTTAACTTTAACTCCACACATAACAAATATACTGTATGAGCAGTTTTTTTCTAGTTAGAAATATGTAGGATTGATTGACTTGTTTGGGTTGACTGATTTATTTGGATGACTTGTTTTAATTGTTTGACTTAATTGATTTGTCTGATTTGTTTGACATGAATAACTTGACTGACTTGTTTGACATTATTGAATTTCATTAGTGGTTGATAGATGTGTTAGAAATATACTTATGTATTTGTGGTTAATAGGAGTTTTATAGGTTTTTAGGATAAATAGAAGTTAAAGAAATGTTTGGCTTTAAGTTTAAATTTATTTGAATTAATGTTTTGTGACAACAACACTTAAAATTGATTGATTGTTTGGATTAAATTACTATACTTAACTTATATCATAGTTTTAAGGATATCTTATCAGAATTATTTCTTATTCTAGATTAGATTCTTATTATAGTTTTAAGTAAATTAGTGTTTAGGCTAGGTTTAGTCTTGTATTAGATTAAGTGGGAGTTTTATAGTTTCTAGGATTAGATGAAGGTTCAAGAAGTGTTTTTGAATTGACATATATTATTTTGAGTTGGTTGATTTGGTCTGGATTGCTAATTTAATTGGAATAATCTATACATAATAAGTAACATAATTAAGAATGATGAGGTTTAACTAACTTAAAACTTGAATTTGAATATAACTAAGATTTAAATTTGTGTGGATTGATTGGATGCTTATTTATATAGAAAGTTTGTATTGAATTGGTTTGACTTGATTTCTTGGTAGGTTTAAATTATACAATGTTTGTATTACAATAGTGAGTCATAGATTTAGTGGGAGTTATAGAAATTTATAGATTTAGGGAGAATTATAGATTTATGGAGAGTTATAGATTTAGGGGAAGTATTTTTAGAGATTCTTTTTTATTGATGATAAAGGGGGAGAAATTATAAAATAAGAATTAATTAGGCTTAATTTAAGGGGGAGTATGTAGAATTCATGATGACATGGGGAGTATTAAAAGGATCAGAATCAACAAGTAGGAATAGGTATGAATATTTTATAAATCAAGGTTGTCATCATCAAAAAAGGGGAGATTGTTAGAGAATGGAGTTTTGATGACAACTCATCATCAAAAGGGGGGAGATTGTTAGAGAATGGAGTTTTGATGACAACAACCTTATTCAATTATCATCAATTATAAAATATATACTAACATCTCTATCTAGAATATATATATACATATATTGTAACAACCCGGAAAATCGGAACCAATTTAAAAATTTTTATTTTAGCAATTTTAATAGATTTTGAATATTTAAAATGATTTATTTTAAATAATAATGACCAAAAATTTATTTAAATGAAGTTAGAACAAATAAATTATTTTAATTATATAAGGAGCCCGAAATGGTGCGGCAGTTTGAAAATTTGATTTCAAATGAATGTACAGGATTCAAAATAAATCGGATTTCAGTAAAACCAGAAATATTTGAATCTACTTGAAAATATCTTTCCAACAAATGTGAAAATCCAGATTTCATAACGGGAATAAAAAGTTATGTCCAGTTGAAAATTCAGAATAGTCGCTTTGTACTTTATATAATATATAGCCCTTAAAAATAGCGATTTTGCAAACGACCTCCAGTTTTGATGAGACCACTTTTGTTGGATCCGGAATATCAAATTATTGCTAGATTCCAATATTCATAATTTTTGGAATTAATATGTGAGCGTGGCAAAAGAAAACGTGTTTTATCAATTTTAGTCAAATTGGATCGACCAGAAAAAGGCCATTTTTCAAACGGTCTCCAAATTCGATGAAATTAGTTTCGTTAGGACCGTATCGTCAAAGCATAGCTAGATTTATTTTTCTGGAATTTTTGGAGTCCGTATGTGGCCCCGGTAAATTAAAATGTACGGTTAATGATTTATATTTTAATTTAAAGTAAAACTGATCGAAACAGTCGAATTGGCTTGTGGGACATACCCCATTATGTTCGGGATGGGGGTAATAGCTAGGGATGACAGTCGTTGGGTTCGATTTGGAGTTCAAAAGAAAAAGTAACTTTATGGAAATAAATTAAATTAAATAAATATATATATATATAAAAGGTAAACCCCCCCCCCCAAGTTCTCTCTCTCCATCGTTTAAAATAAAAAAAATGATCCCTATATCCTCCATCGTTCAGTGTCGCCCTCCCTTTCCAGATCTCCCCACCGCCTCGCTCAGGCAGCCCCCCTCCGCCGATGATCCTCCACCGCCTCCGCCGATGATCCTCAACCGCCTCCTCCCACCTCTTTCTCCCTATCTCCTTTCAACAAAACCGCCCAACCAGATGAGAACCGCCACCTCCGGCCACGCTGGGTGCCGCTACTACTTGACCAACACCACACCCCCAACAACCAGCAGCGCCGCCTCCCCCTTCTCCAGCGATGAAAAACCCTAGAAAATCAATGTAAGTTTTTTTTTCTAACTTTGTTTTCTAATGATTTTTAAAAAGAAAGCTTTGGTTTTTAATAACATGTAAAGCTATGATTTTTATGCATAGAAAAAGATAGGATTTTTAATTTGAAAAAGATAGGATTTTTAATTAGAAAAACATAATTTTTATGATTAGAAAAATACGATTTTTACGATGATAAAAATATGATTTTTATTGTTTAAATGGTAAGATAAAAATATGATTTTTATTGTTTAAGTAGCGATATAAAAATATAATTATTTTATATAAGTAGCGTTATAAAAAAAATGATTTTTATGTATGTGGTGAATAAAAAAATATGATTTTTATATATGTAAAGAATATAAAAATATGATTTTTATTATATGAAATGCGATATAAAAATATGACTTTTATTATATGAAATGCGATAAAAAAATATGATTTTTATTATATGAAACGCGATATAAAAATATGATTTTTATTATATGAAATGTGATATAAAAATATGACTTCTATTATATGAATAACAATATGAAAATATAATGTTTATTATATATAAAGCACTATAAAAATATAATTTTTATATATGAAGTAGCGCTATAAACATATAATTTTTATATATGAAGTAGCACTATAAAAATATAATTTTTATATATGAATTAGCGAAATAAAAATATACTTTTTATAAAATAATAGCGGTTTAAAAATATGGTTTTTATCATATGAATAACAATATAAAAATATGGTTTATATATATATATAATAGCATTGTAAAAATACAATTTTTAATGTATACATCGCATTATAAAAATGAGATTTTTAATATAAACTGCGTGAAACAGATTACGTGGGGATTACAGTGAAGAACGCTACGCACTGGAAATAAATCCAAATCCAAACCGTTCAGAAATAAAGAATGGAGGAGTGGATACCTGAGGTGAGAACTTCTCACTTTAATTTTATTTACAGTAAAATATATATTTGGATGCAGACGGTGCTTAGAAGCACCCGACACCATTGTTTGAAACCATGGATGTTTGGTTGTTTGTTTTGATTGATAAAATGGTTGAATTTGATTTGTGGTGTAAATTGAATTGATTAGAATTGGTACGTGTATGGCGCGAGCCAGTATTAGGCAAAGGATAAGGCTAGACCTTATCCCGGTTCTAGTATCGCACTGTTATACAGCCGAAATTTTCTAAAAATGTTAGAATGATAAAAATATCATTTTAATTATATAAATGAACTGTATAAAATATTCATGTGTTTAAATAATTATTTATCGTTAAAAATATAATTTTTAACGAGTATAGGAAAATAAATATTCATTTACAAATCGGACGATTTGTTTATGTACACACATTTGACTGATATTGATTGGGACGATATATTTTACACATCGCCCAACTGCATAAATAAAATCGGTGTGTGTTGATTGAAACCCTACACGGGTATTGGGATGATATTTGACATACACTAATCCCAATTGTTTAGTTGTATGTCAATCGATTGGTTGACAGGTTGTTGTAAGCGTTAATTATTTATATTTAATGCTTATGTAGTTGTGTAATGCACTCTGGATGATGGTTGACTATGTTTGATTATTGTTGTGTACATGTGTGTATGAAATCCGTATAAATAAAATTATATGGTAATTGACTGTGTCTGATTCCAATTCGGAAAGAACGAAAATTTTAAAATGGCGAATAATGAATATTTTAAAATAACTAATATTTTAAAATAATATTCAGTAATGTATCAAAATATGATTTTGATGTCTGATTTGGGATGGACACAAAAATATTGAAATATATGAAGCCGCCTTGATTAGATTAACGCCATTTTGACATGAACGATATTTATATCGATTTTATTCATTTTTATAATGAATATCGAAAAGGAAATGATTTCAAAATCTGATATTTTGAAAATATTATCATTTATATATTATAATGATAAGGAAAATTCAATTTTGATTTAAAATTGAAAATGAAGTTAAAATCGTTTTAAAACGAATTTATAAAATACGTTTTAAATGGAAATCGATGAAATATATATAATATATATTTAATGGCTTGAATAGAACACGGCGCGCCGCGGCAGTTCGCGAATTTCGATCATTAACTTTGAATTGACATTACGGGAGATCCGACTATCGGATTCTCTAAAACTGAAACCGTTGGGTTCGTATCGTAAAGAGCTTTCCAACGAATATAACAGATTTGAAATCTAACGGTTGGATTTCGAATTATATCCAAATCAAATTTGGAAAAGTTCGCTGTAAGTGCAGTTCGATGACCGTTTATGGAAATCGACTGAAAGGGCCTTAATAAAATTATTGAAAATATTAATAATTTGTGTACAATCATAATAAATGATTTGGAAAGAATTGGGATGAAAAATTCCATATTTGAAAAGATAAAAATAAATTTTTATCAAAATGAACTAGTTATTAACTAGATTTGAAATCCAATAATTTTTTAAATAAAATAAATTGGATTCATGAATGGTTTTGAAATAACTAGAATTTCCAATATATGAATTGAGACGACCCGAACTTCCCCGTGAAGGAAAGCCTGGATTGAGTTGAGAACATGACAAATCAGAACGCAAATAGAAGAACATTTCATTGCTTATTACAACAATTTCATCATAATAAAAGAATATACAGAGTATGAATAAATCATATACATTCGATAAATATCAGAGATTTACAAATTACAATGCAGCGGAAAAATAATACAAAACACAACTGAAAGGAATATACAGATACAAAGCTTTCTGAATATCGTTCCAGCTGTAAACCAGGATCCTGTGAATATAAATCTACAAAACCAAAACTAATAGCCGCCCGTGCGGAAAATAGGGGCACTAAGAGTTTAGATTAAAACAATAAACTCCAGGTCAGTTATGTGACTGGTGTGAGAACTAAAACAGTTATTTAAAACTTTACTTCAAAATCAGATATATCAAGGCACCACGCCGTATAACAAGGAACGGGTTTCCTCCCAAGAATACCAGTGCATATAATAAAACAGCGCAATGCTTTTTGAAAAAATGAAGATATTATAATACCCAAGTCCTATCACACAATGCAACACAAGCCGGGGGATAGAGTTTTCCCTTATAATAGCCAAACATGCTTGGTACGTTAAAACAAATCATTTGATACTATTATAAGTGCATAGTGTATAAAACAACTTCAAATATAAATGTATCAATCCTTGACGGCATGGGTACCATATATCATGTCGCCAATACTAGGCTCTACAATCAAAACCGCAATTGTCACGTATTGGAAGTTGGATTTCCGTCTGTGAACCAAGGCAAGGGATCGTCCTTACCGCTTCGAGAAAATCTAGCCTACCATGTATCAGTAACAGCCGCAACTGCACCTTGGATCGCCAGGGCCGGTCCACACGGAGTGGGTTAAAATGCCTGAACAATGCGTTTCCCCACCCTATGGGGCGTAAACTGGTTATATACCGACCAGACCATCGGTCCCGGATCGACCGATACAACCTAGGCGCCTCACTATCCATTATCCACATAAGTAAAATGTCTGGGCGTGTAAAACGCTGACACCACTCCTAGCTAGAAAGAAACGCATGTCCTCCCTGAAGTCCTCTCCCGTTTCTGGTCCACACCGGGGTGTGAGGCTCGCGAATTAATGCGACACAAAGCTATGCTATATTAAAGCCGTTCTTTGATCATCAACCACAAGACTCTGCTTTTCAACAGAAGCCTCGATCATTTGCATCTCAGCATGCCACACACGCAATTCACGCTATGTAACCAATGTATATCAATCACAAAAAATGAAATCCGGTGTCAGACACACAGCCATTTACAAGTTCGTTCTGGGTCTGAACGAAACCGGAGGCACCTTATTCCTCCCCCGTATGTCCAATACAGAGGAGAGGCCCTCGCTTATCCGTCGATCTCCAAGTACGTCTGGACGATCACCACTTATTACCCCACATTGGGTGTACAGCCCAATCAAGACATCAGTAATCATCCAAACGATGTGAAGACCTACGGTCTTCAACCACCCTCTTCATCCTCGACACATCGTCGAATCAGTTATTTAGAATGGGATAAATCCGGTCTTTCTGAATAACTCGCGTATATAATAAACAAGTGCTATAAAAAACACAACATACGCCTCATTCCAATCCAGAATATTTCTTTATCCAAATATTCATATACTTTGGGAAAGGTTCCCATTAATTTTATCAAAGATAAATTCTTTAAATTTATTCTTTAATCTTCCTTTGATATCAATTCAATCTAATTAAAGATGCATTAAAACTCCACTTGGTTTTAATCTTCCCAAAAATCAATATTAACGATTGTTTAACTTGGGAAACCGTATCTTGTCTTTAACTGGGTTAAAGAACCAATGTCATTTAAAACACGGTTCATGATAAACCCAAAATCACATTCCATTCCATCAGCTTTAACCGTAAATTAGCAAGTGAACAATTTCCTAAGTATTAAACCCGAAGGCCGAAACCAACATCAGATCAATACCTAGGAAACCATTCAACTTAACTAATCTCCGGTTAGTTCCTGATTTTCTTAACTCCATTGGGTCTAAGAACAGTATTATTAAAGATACCATTCACGACAACCCAAAATCTCATTCCATTGTTAATCGGGTTAAAGAACAAGTGTTATTTAAAACACCGTTTACGATAAACCCAAAGACCAATTTCAATTCCATCGCAATTAAATATCAATTAATTGGTATACTTCGTTAAATCTAAATAAAAAATTTAATCTTTTCTCAACTGGGTTCAAGAACAGTGTTAATGAAGACACCATTCACGACAAACCCAAAATCACATTTAATATTAAATACAAGGCTTTGAATAGAAAATATATCGGCTTATATTCAATATCAAATTCTGGAATCAACAAATACCGTATTGGGGTAACGATATATATATCTCCCAAATTCCTCCACAATATCCGTATAATCAAGGAATCCAATATCGAAATATTCCGAAGATAATTTCAATTCAAATTAATTCCAATTCATATATTAGAAATTCCAATTATTTTTAAAACCATTTCAAATCCAATTTATTTATTTAAAAATATTGGATTTCATAATTCTAGTTCATAACTAGTTCATTTCGATAGAAATATATTTTTATCTTTTCAAATATGGAATTTTTCATCCCAATTCTTTCCAAATCATTTGTTGTGATTTTACACAAATTATTGATATTTTTAATAATTTTATCAAGGCCCGTACAGTCGATTTCCATAAACGGCCATCGAACTGCACTTACAGCGACCTTTTCCAAATTTGATTTGGACATAATTACAAATCCAACTGTTAGATTTCAAATCTCTATTATTCTTTAGAAAGCTCTTTTCGATACGAATCCAACGTTCATGTTTTAGGAGAATCCGACGGTCGAATCTCCCATAATATCCATTCGAAGTCAATGGTCGAAAATCGCGAACTGCCGCAGCGCGGCGCATTCAATTCAGGCCATTATATTATATATGTAATATATATAATGTGACGGCCCGCCCCGCAACCAAAGAGTTAGCACTACATATCGTACAATACTCTAAGGTGCCATAGAAAATGGTGTAAAGAATACGGGGGTGGGGGTGTGCATGTCATAATGATGGCAAACAAATCAAGCATAGCAACCATCCTCACATCTCTCACTCGGTGCGTAAAGCATACGATATTCACCACATCGATCACCTCAATACTTTGCTATGATCACCTTGCCCCGTGAAGTCATAAATGGCTTTACTGCACTGATACATAGCCACTAATCCTTCGCTATGTCCACTTTGCCCCATGGAGTCGCAATGACCACACTGCACTGACTCATAGCCTTACTAATCCTTTACTATGTCCACTCTGCCCCATGGAGTCACAATGACCCCACTGCACTGGCTCATAGTCTTACTACGATCACTTTGCCCCTCGAGTCATAATGACTCTACTGCACTGATAACGTAGTCTTGCTACCATCACCTTGCCCCTCGAGTCATAGTGACTGTACTGCACTGATAAGTAGCCCATCATTCATTTTCAGTGGTGAATCGAAGTCATGAACGTCGACAACTCCTTAGCACACGCCCCGCAGCAAAGCCCAACCATGAAGTGAACTCATTGGTTCCCAACTGGATCCTGAGCTCTAACTTCCATTTGGACTACCTTTGCATCTCGGGTTATTGGTCATCACCGGATCGGTTCGGATCTCCCCCTAATCATCAGTTCGGTTCGGATCGGAGTGCTCCTTCTTCACTGAATCGGATCGGTTCGGGTCTCCAGCACAAGCCTTCTCCTCTGCTCCGGATCGGATCGAGGTCTACACTCCCTGGCAAGCTTCTTCGGATCGGGTCGGATCGGAAGTCCTCACAAGATGCTAGATTGGATCAGTCTCCTTCATAGCACACCGGTTCGGGTCGGAGTCTCCAAGTTGTTTTGCCATACAATGCTACGGAGCAGAGCGCAGTTTCTTTATACGATGATGGGTCGGAGCTTCTGAACTCGCGTGGGAGGTGGTTCGGATCGGGTCCTCTTCTCCGCTCCGTTCCGAATCGGCCAATTTTCTGCACTTTTCCAACAAGCAGTTTACGCCACTCGACGGCGTTTTCGACCATTCCAACTATTCTTATCAATCCCAAAGCATACCATACAGTCATAGCAACATGTATAATCAACCACAAACACCGAAACAACAATATGATAGGTTAAAATGGATCAAACATAGCCAAAACCCCATATTTTTCCTTAAGCATGTTTAGGTGAAACTAATGATATGATTAGCAAAACTTAACCAAATTAACCCAAACTCATATCAGATGTCTAAAACATCATTTCGAATTTTATAAATATTTTTCCAGAATTTTATCATGTTTAAATTCGCTAATTAACACTAATTACCCTTGATTAACAATAATTAGTGAGGAACTATGCAAATCACTCACCTTAGCCACAAATAAAACTTAAATCTGAAATAAATCTCTGATTTGGTGCGAATCCCAATGCTAAACAGCAGCTCTAATGCTGATTTGGTGAAGATCTCCCTTGATTTGATGTTGCTAAGCTTAATCCTTGATTAGAGAGTGATTTGGAGGTGATTTAGAGGTTGGAGGCCATTTTTAGGGTTTCTAAAAGGTAAGTGGAGGCTAGAAAACTGAAATGGGATGAAAACCTAACTCTTTCCAGCCTTCCCTTAACCCTAATCCCGAAATGGGTTATGGGCCCATTCACTAATCACCCTATTTGGCCCGGTTAAGCAGTTTTTCACCTTCCAAACCTTATTTCAGCCATATCTCCTAAACGGTAAGTCCGTTTCTCACATGTGACCACTCTAAACCATCAAACGAATCTAATGGAAGTGGTTTCAGGTCAGAATTCCTTTCCAATCAAAAGTTATGGCCGAAACAAGATCAGCTAGGGGCAAAACGGTCATTTAAAAATCGGCAAAAATCATGAACATGGGAAATGACTTTAATGGTTGTTTCCCAAAGTTACATGACCATACGACTTCATATGGGAAAGAAATAAATATTTTACGATCCTCCGATGTGTAGAATGCGGGTTGTTACATAAAATATATATTTCATCGATTTCCATTTAAAACGTATTTTATAAATCGTTTTAAATTCTTTTTTAAAACGATTTCCACTTCATATTCAATTTCAAATCAAAATTGAATATTCCATATCATCGATATACAAATGATAGTATTTTTAAAGCATTAGATTTTGAAATCAATTCCTTTTCGATATTCATTATAAAATGAATAAAATCGATATAAATATAACTCACGTCAAAATGATGTTAATCTAATCAACACGGCTTTATATATTTAAATATATTCGTGTCCATCCCAAATCGGACATCAAAATCAAATTTTGATCTTTTACTTAATATTATTTTAAAATATTCGTT
This sequence comes from Allium sativum, assembly GCA_030737875.1. Classification (NCBI taxonomy): domain Eukaryota; kingdom Viridiplantae; phylum Streptophyta; class Magnoliopsida; order Asparagales; family Amaryllidaceae; genus Allium; species Allium sativum. The sequence goes on along the minus strand of CM060926.1, from coordinate 87,467,031 downwards.
ATTTTAAAATATTCATTCTTTCTGAACTGGAATCAGACATAGTCAATTACCATATAATTTGATTATATGGATTTCACACAACAAATGTGTATAACAACAATAAAACATAGTCAACCATCATCCAGAGTGCATTCTACACTGCATAAGCATCAAATATAAATATTTAACGCTTAAAACAGCATGTCAATCAATCGATCAACATACAACTAATTATTGGGACTAGTGTATGTCATATATCATCCAATACCCGTGTGGGGTTTCAATCAACAAATACAGATTCATTTGTGCAGTTGGGCGATGTGTAAAATTTTATCATCCCAATCAATATCAGTCAAATGTGTGTACGTAAACAAATCGTCCGATTTGTTTATGAATATTTATTTCATTCATATACACGTTAAAAATTATATTTTTAACTATAAAATATTTTATTCCATTCCACATCACACAATTAACTTTCACAACATAATCAAACAAACAAACAAGTCGTCCATGGTCTGTGGACGACGGGTGTCGGGTGCTGATAAGCACCGTCTGCGTCCTAGTATATATTTTTAACTAGAGAATAAATTTAAAGTGAGAAGTTCTCACCTTTGGGTTCCACTCCGCCAGTCTTTCCTTTTGAAAGGTATGGATTCCGTTTTGATTTCCGTCGATGCCATTGCTATCTTTTCCCGCTGTTCACATTAAAAATCACATTTTTACAATGGCGTTTCATATATAAGAATCATATATTTTTATCGCTTTACGCCGATAAATAAAAATCATATTTTTATGCCGCTATTCCATATATAATAATCTAATTTTTATATCGCTATTTCGATTATAAAAATCATATCTTTTCTTATATAAAAATATAATCTTTCAACTTATATAAATTCGATCTTTTAACTTATATAAATTCAATTTTTCAACTTATATAAATTCGATTTTTCAACTTATATAAATTCGGTCTTTCATATTATAAAAATTCCATCTTTCATATCATAAAATTTTGATCTTTCTTATATTAAATATCTTAACTTTTCTTGATTAAAAATCATATTTTTACTGTGTTCAAAATCATGGCTTTATCGTATAAAAATCAAGTCCTATCTACACAAGTAAAAATCAAATCTTGATCAAACAAAAATTATATTTGTAGTCATATAGAAATCAATTCTTTTTCGCTATAAAATTCAGCTCTCACCTATGTTAAAAAAATATTGGAAAGAGAATTAAATAAAAGAGCTTACTATTTTTTTTCTCTTCTTTCAGCGAGAGGGGGTTTGGGAGTCGATCGGAGGCAGAGGGGTGTGGCGGCCGAGGTGCTAGAGGTGGCGGCTCCGATTTGGGAAAGGGGCGATGCGTGTTATTGGGTTGGGTTCGGGTTTCTTTGTGGGTGGAGAGAGATAATCGAGAGCGGGAGGGGACAACGACTGTAACACCCCACGTCCATTAATGTCACTCACAAAGGGAATGCATTAACTTCCATGGAGGTTTTAAGTGAATATAAAACAGAAAAATTACAACAAGACAGATAATAAGTAGTACTTGGAAATCTAAAACTTTATTTCATTGCAGCGGAAATTAAACATGTTTGTTACATTATAAAATCATAAATCAGAGTCAAGTACAATATCCATCTTGATAAAACGAAATACATAACCCCATTACATAAATAGCCATTAAAGAAGATAACAAGCTGGACTTTACTTCAGCGGTCCAAGCTTTCCAAAGAGAGATGAAGCAAACAATCAAACTCCGCTAGAGCTGGGCCCACCCTGAGGACCTGGAGGGGGAAAAAGGATGGAAATAGAGGGGGTCAGACATAAAGTCTGGCGAGTATGATAATTCTAACAATACTATTATCAAAGTAACTAGACTAAGGCATAAGCTGGAAAACAAGGAAATGTCTATGAACTATTGGGTATGGAAGAGCAGATAAAGATAACGGTAAGGGCACACCTAATTACTAACGAATAATTACTACACTGCACCACACTAGTCACCCTCAAAGTTGATCCCACTTGCTTCACTTAGAAATTTTATAAATAGCCTTGCGTACCCCTAGCTGACTACATAGGTGTCGTCTGCCCCTATCTCCGCTAGGTGTACCCCACTACCCACTTGCGATCGGCTCCCTACTCGTAGATACCCGTGCTGGCCCCATAGTGGGGGTGTATCACTCCCCTAAAGTGGCAACCCGATACAACTTGAGAATGCACGGCTTATACCTACACGATGCAACAACGTCTTACCTACCAGCCCGGGTCCACACACGCATATGAAACCCGTTGGACTTGCGTTGCCATCGCTACCCCGTTTTGGCCTCTTATAGTCAAGCCCAGTATGCGTGTCCCGTCCTCGACTTGGGTCGAGCTCACAAAGATATGTTTGGGTTACTGGTTGAAATGGGCCCCCACAAGTTATCCACCTAAGCTTGTCACCACTAGTATTTCCCACTTAACCCTCTTAGTCATGTTCATTTACATGTGTGTTTGGTTAAGTCTTACTAATCGTATTTCAAATGCCACTAAAGGCACTCACTAGATTCCTCATGCCACCCAAGGCACCTACTTAACCCCCATGTCCCACCTTACATGTTTATCTGGTTAAGTATTTCTTAATTCATTCTGGCCATAACCTCGTAAAGACCTCACACATTAGACTGGCATTTATGGCAGCTGGATTTGCCGGGCGGGTCCGGGCAGTCTTACACCATAAAAGAGTCTAACCTCGTGTCTTTACAACTGTTATGCTTTAATTTGGCCTAGGACCTCTCACATTGGGCTGACATTTGTGACTACTGGATTTGTCGGGCGGGTCCGGGCAGTTTTACGTCACAAACGAGTCCAACCTCGTGTCCTAAGCATTGATTAACACTTACATTCTTTTACCCCAGTTTTAATAATTCCCTATTCAAATTATTAATTAATTCCAATTTTAATGATGTCCATAATTGACTCAATTATGGCCATCCACTCATGGCATGCAAAATCATATCAATTGCATCCAATTTCTTAATATTAAATCCTTAATATTACCCCTACCCCATGTTATACGTTCACTTATTCAACGCAAAATATACGTTAGACTCGAATAGTCTAACTCATAGCACAAAGATAAATTATCACAACATATAGACAAATAAAATAGATCTAATCATAATAGGGGTGAAACTTGCATAAAACTACACATGTCATGGACCTAAAGGTGTCAACTTGTTTGGTAAAATGTCACAATTTAAATGATATGATCATAACCCAAATTCATGTATAAACCTGCATATGGAGTTTTATGTAACATAATGATGGTGTGAACTAGCATCTAACACATAGAACTCACACATGTCATAGCACAATTCTAGATCTAAATAGATGTCATGGCATATGTTCATAATCCTTACTAATCAATCTAAACTTGCATATGTGATTTGTCATATAGATCAACATAGCCCAAATATTGTCAACATTATGATTTGATTAACATGAACTAACTAGCATAGATAATAACATCATGACTTTATAACATGTATGATTTATCACAACTTAGCATAGAAAGTTACAACCTATACAATATCATCATAGCATGATTTACAACATATAGGATATCATCATCACATAACATAGGATTTACAACATACATGATAGCATAAGGTTTACAACAACATATATGACAATCCACATCATTTACTTATAATCCATTCATAACTTAATCTAATTAGTTTAATAATAATCTTGTTAAGATCATCATACTCACAATTAGAGAAGAAAGAGAGTCTTGATTTGCTTTAGAGTTGAGTAGAATTAGGGTTTTGATTAGCCTTCTTCCTTCTTAGTTGGCGGCGGCTAGACTGAGTTCCATGGCGACGGTATGACGGTGGCTATTCTATTTTTCATGTGAATTAGAGTGAGAGACTACCTAGGTATTTATAGAGTTTAGGATTTATTTAGACCGTCGGATCAACTCAGAACTAACCTGAACCGTTAAATTTGCCAACTCAGCCCTAAAGACACATCAGCAGCTCAAGATTGGGCTCAGTCAAACCCTAGCCGCCTGGACCAGGTCGACACCCAGGTCGACTGCCCAGTCGACTCCCCAGTCGACCTGGGGGGGTGTCGACTCCCCAGTCGACCTGGGGTGCTGGGCGGGAATTTTCCCGCCTAGCCTGTTTGACTTCGAATTTTGAATTTTAAATTTTCTGAAATCTGTTTTGAATTTTTTGAAACTTCCGATGGCTATAACTTCTTCATACGAAGTCCAATTCACGCAAACTCAGACTCTATTTCAACCAGAATTCCGAGACGAACACAATGGCGCAACCCGTTTCCCACAATTCTCACGTCTGAGATTAGTTATTCTTTAATTTGTGAATATTAATATTAACAGAATTACGGGGTGTTACATTCTCCCCTCCTTAAAGGATCTCGACCCTGAAATCTTCAAGTCAAGAAGAATGTATATCCTAACATCCAATCGTCCATCTACTCAACCCTCAAACACAGGCATCCATTGTCCTTATAGACTTCTAATGCTTTCATGTTTAAATGCACAGTGTGTGTGTATGTCCATATCTAATGCAAAATCAGGCGGTCCACTGATTCAGTTGTTCTCCTTAATGCAAATCATGATAGTGCCATGCGTCCATTATGTATGCAAAAGTTCCTTAATGCTACATATTATCTCTATATGCGTGCACAATCATCATCTGAATGCAGCATCCATAAAAAAAATCCTCATACATCCATTTTACTAAATACATCCATATATATGCAATATGCAATATGAAGTGACTGAGCCGATCTAGTGCCTAATAGTGTGTGTATATGCATCCACGAGCAACCACTAGCAAACACTTGCATCCACTTTGCATCCAGCATACATAACATGTCTCAAACACATGTTTCAACCATAGGATTATCCTAACTAAAGGTCAAGAATACTAGCGAGAGGATACTCTAAAGGTAAGATAAGTACAAGCTAAGCGATAAAGGAGAAATTAAAAGACATACCCTCAAAAAGGAAAGGGTACTACGAACGCATCTTCTCTTCCATCTCCCAAGTAGCGTTGCTCTCATCATCTCCCCATTGTACTTTGACTAGTCTGACCTCTCGATTTCTCAGCTTCTTAATCTCTGACCCAAGAATGCGCGTAGGAGCTCGTCGAATCGTCGCATCACGCTCTATCTCCACCTCTCTAAGCAAGTTCGGCTCTACCACTTCCGCGGTCTCGTGCAAGCACTTCCTCAAATGTGACACATGGAATACGTCGTGTACACCACTAAGTCTCTCAGGCAACTCCACTCTATACGCGATCTGTCCAATCCTCTCCTTAATAGGAAACGGCCCTATGAACCTTGGTGCTAATTTCCCAACGGACCCAAAGCGAACAACGTTCCGTAATGGAGACACTTTGATAAAGACCATGTCCCCAACTTCAAACTCAAGATCTGTCCTCCTCTTATCCGCATAAGATTTCTGCCTATCTTGCGCTGCTTTCATCCTCCTTCGAATCAAGTCGATCTTCTCCGAAGTCTCCCTAATCATATCGGGCCCAAGTAAGATCTTATCCGTAGATTCCCACCAACATGTAGGTGAACGACAAGGTCGTCCATAAAGAGCTTCGAAAGGTGCCATGCCAATGCTGGACTGAAAGCTATTATTATATGCGAACTCTACCAATGGAAGATGCTCTTCCCGTGTACCCCCAAAGTCTAGGATACATAGCCTCAAAAGACCCTCTAGAATGCGATTCACCCTCTCGGTCTGGCCATCCGTCTGAGGATGATATGTGGTGCTCAAATATAACTGAGTCCCTACCGCTTCTTGTAAGCTCTTCCAAAATTCGCTAGTGAAGATAGGATCGTGGTCGCTTACTATGCTAGAAGGAACACCATGCAAACGAACTATCTCTCGGACATACACAGAAGCTAACCATGGAGCAGTCCTCTTACTCTTCACGGGAATGAAATGGGCGCTTTTAGTAAGTCTATCTACTATAACCCAAATCCCCGTATTACCCTTCCTCGATCTCGGGAATCCGTCAATAAAGTCCATCGAGACGCTTTCCCACTTCCATTGTGGGACCTCCAATGGATAAAGCAATCCACCGGGCTTCTTTTGCTCCGCTTTTACTTGTTGGCACACCAAGCATCTAGCGACATACTCGGCCACATCCCTCTTCATACCGGCCCAAAAGAAAACTCGCTTCATGTCTTTGTACATCTTGTCCCCGCTGGGATGAATGGTCATCTTCGAACGATGTGCTTCGTCAAGAATAGCCTTCCTCAAACCTTCGTCTCGAGGTACACAAAGTCTACTATCCCTACGTAACCAACCCTTATCATCTAGGGTATACCTACGGAGATGGCTTGATGACTCCCCTCTTTTGAGCTTTTCTACTAACTCAACCAACTGTGGGTCGTCTCGCTGTGCCTCGCCAATCCGTCCCAAAAGCTTAGGTCTAACCTCTAAGGATGCTAGCAAACCGGGTACGAAGTCAATGGAAGGTGTAAAGTCAAACGTAGAAATGAACTCTAAACCTCGCCGCTCAACAAACAAAGGACTTAAGGATAATCTTTTTCTACTTAAAGCATCGGCCACTACGTTACCCTTGCCAGGGGTATATGTTATTTCGAAATCGTAGGATGCTAAGAATTCCATCCACCTTTGCTGCCTTAAGTTCAAGTCCTTCTGAGAGAATAAGTATTTTAAAGATTTGTGGTCAGTGAATAATTCGAATTTCTCGCCAAGAAGATAATGACGCCAAGACTTAAGCGCGAAAACAATTGCGGCTAACTCTAGGTCATGTGTAGGGTAATTTTTCTCATGCACCCTTAACTGTCTTCCACCATAGGCTATTACCCTGCCCTCTTGCATTAAGACTGCGCCTAGACCTGTCCCACAAGCATCGGTATAAACAGTAAAAGGCTTACTCCCGTCTGGCAGCACTAAGACTGGAGCTGAGGTCAAAACTCTCTTTAAAGGTTGGAACGCATCATCACAATCTACTTCCCACGCGAAGACTAGGTTCTTCTTCGTCAGGCGTGTCAATGGAGCTGATATTTTTGCGAAGTCTTTGATAAACTTCCTATAGTAGCCAGCCAACCCCAAGAAACTTCTTACTTCGGTAGCATTTTTAGGGACCTTCCAATCTTGGATGGCCACCACCTTCGCGGGATCCACAGCTATCCCTTCTTTGGAAACCACGTGCCCTAAGAATCGTACTTCCTTCCTCCAGAAGTGACACTTAGAAAATTTAGCTTTAAGGTTATGCACTCGTAGGGTCTCCAACACTTCCCTAAGATGTAGGGCATGCTCTTCTTCATCCTTAGAAAAGATCAAGATGTCGTCTACAAAGACTACCACGAATTTGTTAAGGTACTCCCTAAACACCCTACTCATCAAATCAACAAAGTATGCGGGGGCGTTCGTCAAACCGAAGGGCATCACTAGCCATTCATAGAAACCGTCCGGAGTCCTAAAGGCAGTCTTGTCAATGCTATCCTCAGCCACTCTCAACTGATGGGAACCAGTGGCTAAGTCCAACTGTGAAAACACTGAGGCGCCAACTAACTGATCGAAGAGATCGTCAATCCTTGGCAGTGGGTGTCTGTTTTTCTTAATAAGTTTATTAAGTTCTCTATAGTCCACACAAAGTCTAAGGGACCCATCCGCCTTCGTGGCAAATACTACTGGAGCACCCCACTCTGATATACTTCGTCTTATGAACCCCTTCTCAAGCAACTCCTTCACTTTCTTATTGAGTTCCCTCCTTTCATGAGGAGCCATGTGGCGTACTGGCAAAGATACTGGTTTTGCATTATCCACAAGATATATTCGAAAATCTATCTCCCGCTTCGGAGGCAAGCCCTTCACCTCCTCAAACACATCCGAGTATTCTCGGACCGCTCTAACAGATCGTAGATTTTCCACCGACGCGTCAAGTGACTCTAGATAACTTAGAATAACGGAATTTATGGGATTACAAAATATTTCGAGAGTGTTGCCAAAGCGAGTCATGAGCCTAACTACTCTCCTTTCACAATCAAGAACGGCCCCATTTCTGGATAACCAATCCATTCCTAAAATTAGCCCATAGCCCGTGAAGCCCAAAACATAAGCATCACATCTAAACTCAACGCTAAGTATAGAAATTTTCAAATCCAAACACATCATGGACAAATAAGCTGAGCCCCCAATTGGATTCGAAACAACTAAGGGATCCTCTACTAAACTGGTGTTTAAGTGCAGTGATTCAACTAATGATGTAGAGATAAACGAATGCGATGCACCCGAATTGAATAAGGTACGGACAGGATGATCAAACAGAAAAACTAAGCTTTCAACAGAAATGGTTCTACCTTGTTCTTGCAGCGGTGGGACCGCGAGAGCCTGAACGTGTCCCCTTGCCTGCCCTGGTGCCATAAGAGCCAGCACATGTCCTCCCGAGGTAGACCCTTCCCTCTGCCCCTTCTTTGGACAGTCCTTCACTAGATGTTCTGCTTCGCCACAGTGAAAACAGCCAGTCTTCTTTTTCTATCGGCAATCCTTGCTGAGATGGCCTGGTGTCCCACAGTTAAAGCATTTCTTCTTTCCCTTGCCATTATTGTCTTTACCACCCTTCTTGTTTTGCTATTGTGGTTTCTTCTGATCCCCTTTCTTCTCGGGTGCCTTATTAGCATTAGCGCCTTTCTCCTCATGCATGAGTGCCATGTCTACTAGCTTCTCAAAGGTGGCCCCCATAGGGATGTGGGTCATAGCCAACCCTTGCAACGGTTCATTCAATCCATTAACGAACCTCAGAGCCTTTTTCTTCGGCGTGTTCACTAAGTCTAAGCCAAACCTTGCTAACTGATTAAATTTGTTGACATATTCTTTCACTGATGAGCTTCCTTGCTTTAATGTCAAGAACCTTTCCATATATAGATTCTCTTCTGCCCTTGAGAGAAACTTCGCCTCAAACCTACGTCTGAAATCCGCCCAAGAATCAACATGACGCTCCCCATTAGTGACCTCCCACCATAACGAGGCCTCTCCCTTCATTAACCAAGATGCTAATTTGACTTTCCTCCCTTCTTCTACTTCAAAGATTTCTAGCAATTCTTCCACCTCCTTAAGCCAATCTCTAGCTTCCACAAACGTTTCTGACCCTTGAAAAGGTTTTCCACCCATAGCCTTAAATTCCTTGCATGTCTTTGCAAAAGTATCAGCGCGAGGAGGAGGAGGAGAAGCGGATGCAACTGGTGGTGGAGGAACATTGGCTGGACCTGCAGCGGGCCTAGCCTCTAATAACCTCCTATACCATCCCCGTATCGTTACACCGTCCGGAAGGTTAAGATCTTCAGCCATGCTGAAACGAAAAAGAAAGATTGAAAATAGAGAATTCGAAAGATAAAGATATGGCTATTGGGGATTATGTTTTTCTTAAAAACTTTCCTCTTTAAATTACTCATCAAGACATGCTTTGAAAGCACTTCTTCCAAAAATACTTTAGAAAAATAGTTTTTCTAAAAAAATTATCTGTTCTGGTAACCTTAAGCTCTGATACCACGTGTAACACCCCAAGTCCATTAATGTCACTCACAAAGGGAATGCATTAACTTCCATGGAAGTTTTAAGTGAATATAGAACAGAAAAATTACAACAAGACAGATAATTAGTAGTACTTGGAAATCTAAAACTTTATTTCATTGCAGCGAAAATTAAACATGTTTGTTACGTCATAAAATCATAAATCAGAGTCAAGTACAATATCCATCTTGATAAAAAGAAATACATAACCCCATTACATAAATAGCCATTAAAGAAGATAACAAGATAGACTTTACTTCAGCGGTCCAAGCTTTCCAAAGAGAGATGAAGCAATCCAATCAAACTCCGCTAGAGCTGGGCTCACCCTGAGGACCTGGAGGGGGAAAAAGGATGGAAATAGAGGGGGTCAGACATAAAGTATGGCGAGTATGATAATTCTAACAATACTATTATCAAAGTAACTAGACTAAGGCATAAGCTGGAAAACAAGGAAATGTCTATGAACTACTGGGTATGGAAGAGCAGATAAAGATAACGGTAAGGGCACACCTAATTACTAACGAATAATTACTACACTGCACCACACCAGTCACCCTCAAAGTTGATCCCACTTGCTTCACTTAGAAATTTTATAAATAGCCTTGCGTACCCCTAGCTGACTACATAGGTGTCGTCTGCCCCTATCTCCGCTAGGTGTACCCCACTACCCACTTGCGATCGGCTCCCTACTCGTAGAAACCCGTGATGGCCCCACAGTGGGGTGTATCACTCACCTAAAGTGGCAACCTGATACAACTTGAGAATGCACCGCTTATACCTACACGATGCAACAACGTCTTACCTACCAGCCCGGGTCCACACACGCATATGAAACCCGTTGGACTTGCGTTGCCACCGCTACCCCGTTTTGGCCTCTTATAGTCAAGCCCAGTATGTGTGTCCCGTCCTCGACTTGGGTCGAGCTCACAAAGATACGTTTAGGTTACTGGTTGAAATGGGCCCTCACAAGCGATCCACCTAAGCTTGTCACCACTAGTATATCCCACTTAACCCTCTTAGTCATGTTCATTTACATGTGTGTTTGGTTAAGTCTTACTAATCGTATTTCAAATGCCACTAAAGGCACTCACTAGATTCCTCATGCCACCCAAGGCACCTACTTAACCCCCATGTCCCACCTTACATGTTTATCTGGTTAAGTATTTCTTAATTCATTCAGGCCATAACCTCATAAAGACCTCTCACATTAGACTGACATTTATGGCAGTTGGATTTACCGGGCGGGTCCGGGCAGTCTTACGCCATAAAAGAGTCTAACCTCGTGTCTTTACAACTGTTATGCTTTAATTTGGCCTAGGACCTCTCACATTGGGCTGACATTTGTGACTATTGGATTTGCCGGGCGGGTCCGGGCAGTTTTACGTCACAAACGAGTCCAACCTCGTGTCCTAAGCATTGATTAACACTTACAATCTTTTACCCTAGTTTTAATATTTCCCTATTCAAATTATTAATTAATTCCAATTTTAATGATGTCCATAATTGACTCAATTATGGCCATCCACTCATGGCATGCAAAATCATATCAATTGCATCCAATTTCTTAATATTAAATCCTTAATATTACCCCTATCCCACGTTATACGTTCGCTTATTCAACGCAAAATATACGTTAGACTTGAATAGTCTAACTCATAGCACAAAGATAAATTATCACAACATATAGACAAATAAAATAGATTTAATCGTAATAGGGGTGAAACTTGCATAAAACTACACATGTCATGGACCTAAAGGTGTCAACTTGTTTGGTAAAATGTCACAATTTAAATGATATGATCATAACCCAAATTCATGTATAAACTTGCATATGGAGTTTTATGCAACATAATGATGGTGTGAACTAGCATCTAACACATAGAACTCACACATGTCATAGCACAATTCTAGATCTAAATAGATGTCATGGCATATGTTCATAATTTTTACTAATCAACCTAAACTTGCATATGTGATTTGTCATATAGATAAACATAGCCCAAATATTATCAACATTATGATTTGATTAACATGAACTAATTAGCATAGATAATAACATCATGACTTTATAACATGTATGATTTATCACAACTTAGCATAGAAAGTTACAACCTATACAATATCATCATAGCATGATTTACAACATATAGGATATCATCATCACAAAACATAGGATTTACAACATACATGATAGAATAAGGTTTACAACAACATAAATGACAATCCACATCATTTACTTATAATCCATTCATAACTTAATCTAATTAGTTTAATAATAATCTTGTTAAGATCATCATACTCACAATTAGAGAAGAAAGAGAGTCTTGATTTGCTTTAGAGTTGAGTAGAATTAGGGTTTTGATTAGCCTTCTTCCTTCTTAGTTGGCGGCGGCTAGACTGAGTTCCATGGCGGCGGTATGACGTTGGCTATTCTATTTTTCATGTGAATTAGAGTGAGAGACTACCTAGGTATTTATAGAGTTTAGGATTTATTTAGACCGTCGGATCAACTCAGAACTAACCTGAACCGTTAAATTTGCCAACTCAGCCCTAAAGACACATCAGTAGCTCAAGATTGGGCTCAGTCAAACCCTAGCCGCCTGGACCAGGTCGACACCCAGGTCGACTGCCCAGTCGACTCCCAAGTCGACCTGGGGGGTGTCGACTGCCCAGTCGACTCCCCAGTCGACCTGAGGTGCTGGGCGGGAATTTTCCCGCCTAGCCTGTTTGACTTCGAATTTTGAATTTTAAATATTATGAAATCTGTTTTGAATTTTCTGAAACTTCCGATGGCCATAACTTCTTCATACGAAGTCCAATTCACGCAAACTCAGACTCTATTTCAACCAGAATTCCGAGACGAACACAATGGCGCAACCCGTTTCCCACAATTCTCATGTCTGAGATTAGTTATTCTTTAATTTGTGAATATTAATATTAACAGAATTACGGGGTGTTACAGCGACGGAGGGCGGCGTCGGAGCAAGGGCAGCGGCGGCGGTCTCGCGTCAGCGGCGGTGGACTTGTGGGAGGGCACGACCGATTTTGTTTTTTTTTAAATTTCTTTTTATCTGTCATGTTGTAAAAGGAGGGAGAGAGGGAGAGGTATTAAAGGAGGGTTGACTTTTTTATATATATTATTTAATTTAATTTAAATCCAAAAAGTAACTTTTTCTTTCGAACTTGGAATTGAACCCACCGACTATCATCCCTAGCTAATTACCCCTATTCCGAACACAATGGGATATGTATCACAAGCCAACTCAGCTGTTTCGATCAGTTTTAGTCAAAATCAAAATATAAATCTTTATATTGATTTTTTAATGCACATTTCAATTTACTGGGGTCACATATGGACTCTAAAAAACTATCGAAAAATATTTTCTAGCTTCGTATTGACGATACAGTTCAAACAAAACTAATTTCGTCAAATTTGGAGACCGTTTGAAAAATGGCCATTTTCTGGTCGATCCAAATTGACTAAAACTGTCAAAACACGTTTTACTCCGCCACGCTCACTTATTGATTCAGAAAATTATGAATTTTGGAATCTAGCAATAACTTCACATCCTGGATCCAACAAAAGTGGTTTCGTCGAAAACGTAGGTCGTTCGCAAAATTTCCATTTTTAAGGACCAAAATTCCATAGCGACTATTCTGAAATTTCAACTGGGCATAACTTTTTATTCCCGCTATGAAATTTTAATTTTTCGGATTAGTTGGAATAATATTTTCAAATAGATTCTACTATTTTTGGTTTTACTAAAATCCGGTTTATTTTGAATCCGGTACATTCAATTGAAATTTGAAATCGAATTTTTAAACTACCGCGCTATTTTCAATTCCTTTTATAATTAAAAATAAATATTTATATTCTAACGTCGAGTCAAATAAATATATACATTCTATTTCTATTCAAAATAAATTTCTCATCGTTATTATTTAAAATAATTCATTTTAAATATTCAAAATTCATTAAAATTGCCAAAATAACAAATTTAAATTGGTTCGGATTTTCCGGGTTATTACAATCTCCCCCACTTAGTATCTTTTCGTCCTCGAAAAGGAATGAAGCTGAAAGTTGTTTTACTAATCAACTCAACTTTCATTGTTTTCATTATGGCTTAAGTTCTTTAAATTTTCAATTTCTAAGAAGTTTTCAAATTTTTCAAAATTTTTGCTAACACCCTAAATTTTTGAAAAATTTCGCCATAACCTCCCCTGCATGGGAGCACGGGGAAAATCCAGAAATTGCCATATAGGCCTCTCCAATCCAAAAATAAAAAGAAACAGCCAAGCGGTTAGCCGATCGGCTCATAATATCATCAAAAACCCCAAGAAATAAAATAAACATGTACCTATTTGTCGGGCAAACAATTTTATTCCTCTGCATAGCTTCCCTGCTATGACCTGTTCAATATATATCCATGTACATGTATGCAATTTCAAACAATTTTCAATACGGTTCAACATTTTATACAATCTGGCTTAATGGTTCCAAATTCTAATTAATCAAAACAATAATCAAACAACACAATCAGCAATCAATTAGTTGATTAACGTTTCAAATTCATAATTTTTTATATACTCAAAAATCATGTTTTTGATGCCAATTCACAACAATATATTCTAACTATATTTTGGTTCTCACACCAGTCAATTGGAAATATATAGATATCTCACTTTCGAAACACGAACATAAATTCTGATGATGTACGTACTATAGCGATCATCAAAACCATCTCCGGGCGACTAGAGTGTGATTCTATATCTATCCAATATATTAAGACTTCGTATACACGTGGATCAGACGTACATGCAAAATCTTTATATACCCGATTGTCCAAATTCAATATAAAAATAATATTCAAATACGTATAACAGATTTTAAATTTTCAAAACAAATTTTTTTCATCTTTATTTGAAAAACAACACTCTTCCAACTCATTCTAGGATACTACTGATCCCATCTCTAACGAGTCATTCTCATTCGATATTACTAATCCAATCTCTGATGAATTCTTTCGTTCAGTTCTAATGTGTCTTATTCTCGAGCTTTGTAAACCAAAGCTCTGATACAAAATGAGACGACCCGAACTTCCCTATGAAGGAAAGCCCGGATTGAGTTGAGAATACGACAAATCAGAACACAAACAGAAGAACATTGCATTGCTTATTACAACAATTTCATCAGAATACAAGAATATACAGAGTATGAATAAATCATATACATTCGATAAATATCAGAGATTTACAAATTACAATGCAAAGGAAAAATAATACAAAACACAACTGAAAGGAATATACGGATACAGAGCTTTCCGAATATCGTTCCAACTGTAAACCAGGATCTTGTGAATATAAATCTGCAGAACCAAAACTATTAGCTGCCCCTGTGTAAAATAGGGGCACCCAGAGTTTAGGTTAAAACAATAAACTCCAGGTCAGTCATATGACCTGGTGTGAGAACTAAAATAGTTATTTAAAACTTTACTTCAAAAGCAGATATATCAAGGGACCACACCGTATAACACGGAACGGGTTTCCTCCCAAGAATACCAGTGCATATAATAAAACAACGCAATGCTTTTTGGAAAAATGAAGCTATTATAAGACCCAGGTCCTATCACACAATGCAACGCAAGCCGGGGGATAGTGTTTTCCCTCATAATAGCCAAACATGCTTGGTACATTAAAACAAATCATTTCATACTATTATAAGTGCATAGTGTATAAAACAACTTCAAGTATAAATGTATCAATCCAAGACGGCATGGGTACCATATATCATGTCGCCATACTAGGCTCTACAATCAAAACCGCAATTGTCACGTAATGGAAGTTGGATTTCCGTCTGTGAACAAAGGCAAGGGATCATCCTTACCGCTTTGACACAATCTAGCAAACCATGTCTCAGGAACAGCCGCAACTGCACCTTGGATCGTCAGGGCCGGTCCATACAGAGTGGATTAAAATGCCTTAATAATGCATTTCCCCACCCTATGGGGCGTAAACTGGTCATATACCGACCAGACCATCGGTCCTGGATCGACCGATATAACCAAGGCGCCTCGCTATCCATCATCCACATAAGTAAAATGTCAGAGCGTGCAAAACGATGACACCACTCCTAGCTAGAAAGAAACGCATGTCCTCCCTGAAGTCCTCTCCCGTTTCTGGTCCACATCGGGGTGTGACGCTCGCGAATTGACGCTACACAAAGCTATGTTATATTAAAGTCGTGCTTTGATCATCAACCAGAAGACTCTGCTCTTCAACAGAAGCCTCAATCATTTGCATCTCAGCATGCCACATAGGCAATTCACGCTATGCAACCAATGTATAACAATCACAAAGAATGAAATCCGATGTCAGACACACATTCATTTACAAGTTCGTTCTGGGTCAGAACGAAACCGGAGGCACCTTATTCCTCCCCCGTATGTCCAATACAGGGGAGAGGCCCTCGCATATCTGTCGATCTCCAAGTACGTCTAGACGATCACCACTTATTACCTCGCCTTGGGTGTACAACCCAATCAAGACATCAGTAAACATCCAAACGATGTGAAGACCTCCGGTCTTCGACTACCGTCTTCATCCTCGACACATCGTCGAATAAGTTATTCAGAATGGGATAAACCCGGTCTTTCTGAATAACTCGCGTATATAATAAACAAGTGCTATAGAAAACACAACATACGCCTCATTCCAATCCAGAATATTTCTTTATCCAAATATTCATATACTTTGGGAAAGGTTCCTATTAATTTTATCAAAGATAAATTCTTTAAATTTATTCTTTAATCTTCTTTTGGATATCAATTCAATCTAGTTAAAGATGCATTAAAACTCCACTTGGTTTTAATCTTCCCAAAAATCAATATTAACGATTGTTTAACTTGGGAAACCATATCCTGTCTTTAACTGGATCAAAGAACCAATGTCATTTAAAACACGGTTCACGATAAACCCAAAATCACATTCCATTCCATCAGCTTTAAGCGTAAATTAGCAAGTGAACAATTTCTTAAGTATTAACCCCGAAGGCCGAAACCAACATCAGATCAATACCCAGGAAACCATTCAACTTAACTAATCTCCAGTTAGTTCCTGATTTTCTTAACTCCATTGGGTCTAAGAACAGTATTATTAAAGATACCATTCACGACAACCCAAAATCTCATTCCATTGTTAATCGGGTTAAAGAACAAGTGTAATTTAAAACACCGTTCACGATAAACCCAAAGACCAATTTCAATTCCATCCCAATTAAATATCAATTAATTGGTATACTTCATTAAATCTAAGTAAAAAGATTTAATCTTTTCTCAACTGGGTTCAAGAACAGTGTTAATGAAGACACCATTCACGACAAACCCAAAATCACATTTAATATTAAATACAAGGCTCTGAATAGAAAATATATCGGCTTATATTCAATATCAAATTCTGGAATCAACTAATACCGTATTTGAATAATTATATATATCTCCCAAATTCCTCCACAATATCCGTATAATCACGGAATCCAATATCGAAATATTCCAAAGATAATTTCGATTCAAATTAATTCTAATTCATATATTAGAAATTCCGTCAAATCCAATTTATTTATTTAAAAATATTGGATTTCATAATTCTAGTTCATAACTAGTTCATTTCGATAGAAATATATATTAATCTTTTCAAATATGGGATTTTTCATCCCAATTCTTTCCAAATCATTTGTTATGATTTTACACAAATTTTGATATTTTTCATAATTTTATCAAGGCACGTACAGTCGATTTCCATAAACGGCCATCGAACTGCACTTACAGCGACCTTTTCCAAATTTGATTTGGACATAATTACAAATCCAACCGTTAGATTTCAAATCTCTAGTATTCATTAGAAAGCTCTTTTCGATACGAACCCAACGGTTCATGTTATAGGAGAATCCGACGGTCGGATCTCCCATAATGTCCATTCGAAGTCAAAGGTCGAAAATCGCGAACTGCCGCAGCGTGGCGCGTTCTATTTAGGTCATTATATTATATATGTAATATATATAATATATATTTCGTCGATTTCCATTTAAAACGTATTTTATAAATCGTTTTAAATTCGTTTTTAAAACGATTTCAACTTCATATTCAGTTCAAATCCGACGGTATGGATTCCATTTTGATTTCCGTCGATACCATCGCTATCTTTCCCCGCTGTTCACATTAAAAATCACATTTTTACAATGGCATTTCATATATATGAATCATATATTTTTATCGCTTTATTCCGATAAATAAAAATCATACTTTTATGCCGCTATTCCATATATAAAAATCTAATTTTTATATTGCTATTTCGATTATAAAAATCATATCTTTTCTTATATAAAAATATAATCTTTCAGCTTATATAAATTTGATCTTTCAGCTTATATAAATTCGATTTTTCAACTTATATAAATTCGATTTTTCAACTTATATAAATTCGGTCTTTCACATTATAAAAATTCCATCTTTCATATCATAAAAATTTGATCTTTCTTATATTAAAAATCTTAACTTTTCTTAATTAAAAATCATATTTTTACTGTGTTCAAAATCATAGCTTTATCGTATAAAAATCAAGTCTTGTCTACACAAATAAAAATCAAATCTTGATCAAACAAAAATTATATTTTTAATCATATACAAATCAATTCTTTTTCGCTATGAAAATCCGCTCTCACCTATGTTAAAAAAAATATTGAAAAGAGAATTAAATAAAAGAGCTTACTGTTTTTTTTTCTCTTCTTTTAGTGAGAGGGGGTTTGGGAGTCGATAGGAGGCGGAGGGGAGTGGCGGCCGAGGTGCTAGAGGTGGTGGCTCAGATTTGGGAAAGGGGTGACGCGTGTTGTTGGGTTCGGGTTTCTTTGTGGGTGGAGAGAGAGAATCGAGAGGGGGATGAGACAGCGACGGAGGGCGGCGTCGGAGCAAGGGCAGCGGCGGTCTCGCGTCAGCGGCGGTGGACTAGTGGGAGGGCGCGACCGATTTTGATTTTTTTAATTTCTTTTTATCTGTCATGTTTTGAAAAGAGGGAGAGAGGGAGAGGTATTAAAGGAGGGTTGACTTTTTTATATATATTATTTAATTTATTTTAAATCCAAAAAGTAACTTTTTCTTTCGAACTCGGAATCGAACCCACCGACTGTCATCTCTAGCTAATTACCCATATTCCGAACACAATGGGATATGTATCACAAGCCAACTCAGCTGTTTCGATCAGTTTCCATCAAAATCAAAATATAAATCTTTATATTTTATTTTTGAACGCACATTTCAATTTAGTGGGGTCACATACGGACTCTAAAAAATTCCCAAAAAATATTTTCTAGCTTCTTATTGACGATACGGTTCTAACAAAACTAATTTCGACAAATTTGGAGAACGTTTGAAAAATGGTCATTTTCCGGTCGATCCAAATTGACTAAAACTGTCAAAACACGTTTTACTCTGTCACGCTCACATATTGATTCAGAAAATTATGAATTTTGGAATCTATCAATAACTTGACATCCCGGATCCAACAAAAGTGGTTTCGTCAAAAATGGAGGTCGTTTGTAAAATTTCCATTTTTAAGGGCCAAAATTCCGTAGCGACTATTCTTAAATTTCAACTGGGAATAACTTTTTATTCCCGCTATAGTTGGAAAGATATTTTCAAATAGATTCTAATATTTTTGGTTTTGCTAAAATCCGGTTTATTTTGAATCCTGTACATTCAATTGAAATTTGAAATCGAATTTTCAAGCTACCGCGCCATTTTCAATTCCTTTTATAATTAAAAATAAATATTTATATTCTAACGTCGATTCAAATAAATATATACGTTCTATTTCTATTCAAAATAAATTTCTCATCGTTATTATTTAAAATAATTCATTTTAAATATTCGAAATTCATTAAAATTGCCAAAATAAAAATTTTAAATTGGTTCGGATTTTCCTGGTTATTACAATCTCCCCCACTTAGTATCTTTTCATCCTGGAAAAGGAACAGAGCTGAAAGTTGTTTTACTAATCAACTCAACTTTCATTATTTTCATTATGGCTTAAGTTCTTCAACTTTTCAGTTTCTAAGAACTTTTCAAATTTTTCAAAAATTTGGCTAACACCCTAAATTTTCGAAAAATTTCGCCATAACCTCCCCTGCACGAGAGCACCGGGAAAATCCCGAAGTTGCCAAACAGGCCTCTCCAATCAAAAAATAAAAAGAAACAGCCAATCAGCTCATAAAATCATCAAAAACCCCAAGAAATACAACAAACATGTATTTATTTGTCGGGCAAACAATTTTATTCCTCTGCTTAGCTTCCCTGCTATGACCTGTTCGATATATATGCATGTACATGTATGCAATTTCAAACAATTTTCAATACGGTTCAACATTTGATACAATCTGGCTTAATGGTTCCAAATTCTAATTAATCAGAACAATAATCAAACAACACAATCAGCAATCAACTAGTTGATTAACGTTTCAAATTCATAATTTTTTATATACTCAAAAATCATGTTTTTGATGCCAATTCACATCAATATATTCTAACTATATTTTGGTTCTCACACCAGTCAATTGGAAATATATAGATATCTCACTTTCGAAACACGAACATAAATTCTGATGATGTACGTACTATAGCGATCATCAAAACCATCTCCGGGCGACTAGAGTGTGATTCTATATCTATCCAATATATTAAGACTTCGTATGCACGTGGATCAGACGTACATGCAAAATCTTTATATACCCGATTGTCCAAATTCAATATAAAAATAATATTCAAATACGTATAACAGATTTTAAATTTTCAAAACAAAAATTTTTCATTTTTATTTGAAAAACAACACTCTTCCGACTCATTTTAGGATACTACTGATCCCATCTCTAACGAGTCATTCTCATTCGATATTACTAATCCAATCTCTGATGAATTCTTTCGTTCGGTTCTAATGTGTCTTGTTCTCGAGCTTTGTAAACCAAAGCTCTGATACCAAAATGAGACGACCCGAACTTCCCCGTGAAGGAAAGCCCGGATTGAGTTGAGAACACGACAAATTAGAACACACCCAGAAGAACATTTCATTGCTTATTACAACAAATTCATCAGAATACAAGAATATACAGAGTATGAATAAATCATATACATTCGATAAATATCAGAGATTTACAAATTACAATGCAGCGGAAAATAATACAAAACACAACTGGAAGGAATATACGGATACAGAGCTTTCGGAATATCGTTCCAGCTGTAAACCAGGATCCTATGAATATAAATCTGCAGAACCAAAACTACTAGCTGCCTATATGGAAAATAGGGGCACCCAGAGTTTAGATTAAAACAATAAACTCCAGGTCAGTCATGTGACTGGTGTGAGAACTAAAACAGTTATTTAAAACTTTACTTCAAAATCAGATATATCAAGGGACCACGTCGTATAACATGGAACGAATTTCCTCCCAAGAATACCAGTGCATATAATAAAACAGTGCAATGCTTTTTGGAAAAATGAAGCTATTATTAGACCCAGGTCCTATCACACAATGCAACGCAAGCCGGGGGATAGGGTTTTCCCTTATAATAGCCAAACATGCTTGGTACATTAAAACAAATCATTTGATACTATTATAAGTGCATAGTGTATAAAACAACTTCAAGTACAATTGTATCAGTCCTAGACGGCATGGGTACCATATATCATATCGCCAATACTAGACTCTACAATCAAAGCCGAAATTGTCATGTATTGGAAGTTGGATTTCCGTCTGTGAACCAAGGCAAGGGATCGTCCTTACCGCTTCGATACAATCTAGCCTACCATGCCTCAGGAACAGCCGCAATTGCACCTTGGATCGTCAGGGCCAATCCACACGGAGTGGATTAAAATGCCTGAACAATGCGTTTCCCCTCCCTATGGGCATAAACTTGTCATATACCGACCATACCATCGGTCCTGGATCGACCGATATAACCGAGGCGCCTCGCTATCCATCATCCACATAAGTAGAATGTTAGGGCGTGCAAAACGCTGACACCACTCCTAGCTAAAAGGAAATGCATGTCCTCCCTGAAGTCCTCTCACGTTTCTGGTCCACACCGGGGTGTGAGGCTCGCGAATTAACGCAACACAAAGCTATGCTATATTAAAGTTGTGCTTTGATCATCAACCACAAGACTCTGCTTTTCAACAGAAGCCTCGATAATTTGCATCTCAGCATGCCACATAGGCAATTCACGCTATGCAACAAATGTATATCAATCACAAAGAATGAAATTCGATGTCAGACACACATCCATTTATAAGTTCGTTCTGGGTCTGAATGAAACCAGAGGCACTTTATTCCTCCCCCGTATGTCTAACACAGGGGAGAGGCCCTCGCATATCCGTCGATCTCCAAGTACGTTTGGACGATCACCACTTATTACCTCGCCTTGGGTGTACAGCCCAACCAAGACATCAGTAATCATCCAAACGATGTGAAGACCTCTGGTCTACAACCACCGTCTTCATCCTTGACACATCATCGAATCAGTTATTCAGAATGGGATAATCCCGGTCTTTCTGAATAACTCGCGTATATAATAAACAAGTGCTATAAAAAACACAACATGCTCCACATTCCAATCCAGAATATTTCTTTATCCAAATATTCATATACTTTGGGAAAGGTTCCCATTAATTTTATCAAAGATAAATTCTTTAAATTTATTCTTTAATCTTCCTTTGGATATCAATTCAATCTAATTAAAGATGCATTAAAACTCCACTTGGTTTTAATCTTCCTAAAAATCAATATTAACGATTGTTTAACTTGGGAAACCATATCCTATCTTTAACTAGGTTAAAGAATGAATGCCATTTAAAATACGGTTCACGATAAACCCAAAATCACATTCCATTCCATCAGCTTTAACCGTAAATTAGCAAGTGAACAATTCCCTAAGTATTAACCTCGAAGGTCGAAACCAACATCAGATCAATACCTAGGAAACCATTCAACTTAACTAATCTCCAGTTAGTTCCTGATTTTCTTAACTCCATTGGGTCTAAGAACAGTATTATTAAAGATATCATTCACGACAACCCAAAATCTCATTCCATTGTTAATCGGGTTAAAGAATAAGTGTTACTTAAAACACCGTTCACGATAAACCCAAAGACCAATTTCAAATCCATCCCAATTAAATATCAGTTAATTAGTATACTTCATTAAATCTAAATAAAAAGATTTAATCTTTTCTCAACTGTGTTCAAGAACAGTGTTAATGAAGACACCATTCACGACAAAACCAAAATCACATTTAATATTAAATACAAGGCTCTGAATAGAAAATATATCGACTTATATTCAATATCAAATTCTGGAATCAACAAATACCATATTGGAATAATGATATATATCTCCCAAATTCCTCCACAATATCCGTATAATCACGGAATCCAATATCGAAATATTCTAAAGATAATTTCTATCCAAATCCATTCCAATTCATATATTAAAAATTCCAATTATTTTTAAAACCATTTCAAATCCAATTTATTTATTTAAAAATATTGGATTTCATAATTCAAGTTCATAACTAGTTCTTTTCGATAGAAATATATTTTTATCTTTTCAAATATGGAATTTTTCATCCCATCTTTCCAAATCATTTGTTATGATTTTACCCAAATTATTGATATTTTTAATAATTTTATCAAGGCCCGTACAGTCGATTTCCATAAACGGCCATTGAACTGCACTTACAGCGACCTTTTCCAAATTTGGTTTGGACATAATACCAAATCCAACCGTTAGATTTCAAATCTCTAGTATTCATTAGAAAGCTCTTTTCGATACGAACCCAACGGTTCTAGTTTTAGGAGAATCCGACGGTAGGATCTCCCGTAATGTCCATCGAAGTCAATGGTCGAAATTCGCGAACTGCCACAGCGCGGCGCGTTATATTCAGGCCATTATATTATATATATAATACATATTTTGTCGATTTCCATTTAAAACATATTTTATAAATCGTTTTAAATTCGTTTTCAAAATGATTTCAACTTTATATTCAATCAAATCAAAATTGAATATTCCATATCGTCGATATACAAATGATAGTATTTTCAAAACATTAGATTTGGAAATCAATTCCTTTTCGATATTTATTATAAAAATGAATAAAATCGATATAAATATTGTTCACGTCAAAATGGAGTTAATCTAATCAACACGGCTTTATATATTTAAATATATTCGTGTCCATCCCAAATCGGAGATCAAAATCAGATTTTGATCTTTTACTGAATATTATTTTAAAATATTTGTTATTTTAAAATATTCATTCTTTCTGAACTGGAATCAAACACAGTCAATTACCATATAATTTGATTATATGGATTTCACACAACAAATGTGTATAACAACAATAAAACACAGTCAACCATCATCCAGATTGCATTCTACACTGCATAAGCATCAAATATAAATATTTAACGCCTACAACAGCCTGTTAATCAATCGATCGACATACAACTAATTATTGGGACTAGTGTATGTCATATATCATCCCAATACCCGTATTGGGTTTCAATCAACAAATACAGATTCATTTGTGCAGTTGGGCGATGTGTAAAATTTTATCATCCCAATCAATATCAGTCAAATGTGTGTACGTAGACAAATCGTCCGATTTGTTTATGAATATTTATTTTATTCATATACACGTTAAAAATTATATTTTTAACTATAAAATATTTTATTCCATTCCACATCACACAATCAACTTTCACAACATAATCAAACAAACAAACAAGTCGTCCATATTCTGTGGACGACGGGTGTCGGGTGCTGCTAAGCACCGTCTTCATCCTAGTATATATTTTTAACTAGAGAATAAATTTCAAGTGAGAAGTTCTCACCCTTGGGTTCCACTCTGCCAGTCGTTCCTTTTGAACGGTATGGATTCCGTTTTGATTTCCGTCGATACCATCGCTATATTTTCCCGCTGTTCTAATTAAAAATCACATTTTTACAATGGCATTTCATATATAAAATTCATGTATTTTTATCGCTTTATTCCAATAAATAAAAATCATATTTTTATGCCGCTATTCCATATATAAAAATCTAATTTTTATATCGCTATTTCGATTATAAAAATCATATCTTTTCTTATATAAAAATATAATCTTTCAACTTATATAAATTCGATTTTTCAACTTATATAAATTCGATTTTCTAACTTATATAAATTCGATCTTTCATATTATAAAAATTCCACCTTTCATATTATAAAATTTTGATTTTCTTATATTAAAAATCTTAACTTTTCTTAATTAAAAATCAATTTTTTAATGTACTCAAAATCATAGCTTTATCCTATAAAAATCAAGTCTTGTCTACACAAATAAAAATAAAATCTTGATCAAACAAAAATTATATTTTTAATCATATAGAAATCAATTCTTTTTCATTATAAAAATCAGCTCTCACCTACGTTATAAAAAAATATTGAAAAGAGAATTAAATAAAAGAGCATACTGTTTTTTTTCTTCTTTCAGCGAGAGGGGGTTTAGGAGTCGATCAGAGGCGGAGGAGAGTGGCGGCCGAGGTGCTAGAGGTGGCGGCTTGGATTTGGGAAAGGGGCGACGCGTGTTATTGGGTTGGGTTCGGGTTTCGTTGTGGGTGGAGAGAGAGAATCGAGAAGGGGAGGGGACAGCGGCGGAGCAAGGGCGGCGGCGACAGTCTCGCGTCAGCGGCGGTGGACTGATAGGAGGGCGCGACCGATTTTGTTTTTTTATTTCTTTTTATTTGTCCTGTTTTGAAAGGAGGGAGAGAGGGAGAGTTATTAAAGTAGGGTTGACTTTTTTTATATATATTATTTAACTTATTTTAAATCCAAAAAGTAACATTTTCTTTCGAACTAGGAATCGAACCCACCGACTATCGTCTCTAGCTAATTACCCCCATTCCGAACACAATGGGATATGTATCACAAGCCAAATCAGCTGTTTCGATCAGTTTCCGTCAAAATCAAAACATAAGTCTTTATATTGATTTTTGAATGCATATTTCAATTTACTGAGGTCACATACAGACTTTAAAAAATTCCCGTAAAATATTTTCTAACTTCGTATTGACGATGCGGTTCTAACAAAACTAATTTCATCAAATTGGGAGACCGTTTGAAAAATGGCAGTTTTCTGTTCGATCCAAATTGACTGAACTGTCAAAACACGTTTTACTCCGCCACGCTCACATATTGATTCAAAAAATTATGAATTTTGGATTCTAGCAATAACTTGACATCCCGGATCCAACGAAAGTGGTTTCGTTGAAAACGGAGGTCATTTGCAAAATTTCAATTTTTAAGGGCTAAAATTCCATAGCGACTATTCTGAAATTTCAACTGGGTATAACTTTTTATTCCCGCTATGAAATTTCAATTTTTCAAATTCATTGGAAAGATATTTTCAAATAGATTCTAATGATTTTGGTTTCGCTAAAATCCGGTTTATTTTGAATCATGTACATTCAGTTGAAATTTGAAATCGAATTTTCAAACTACCGCGCCATTTTCAATTCCTTTTATAATTAAAAATAAATATTTATATTCTAACGTCGATTCAAATAAATATATACATTCTATTTATATTCAAAATAAATTTCTTGTCATTATTATTTAAAATAATTCATTTTAAATATTCAAAATTCATTAAAATTGCCAAAATAAAAATTTTAAATTGGTTCGGATTTTCCGGGTTATTACATGAATTGGAATGGATTTGAATGGAAATCATCTTCGAAATATTTCGATATTGGATTCCGTGATTATACGGATATTGTTATGGGAATTTGGAAGATATATATATTATATATATATGTCGTTACTCCCAAAACGATATTTGTTGATTTCAGAATTAGATATTGAATATAAGCTGATATAATTTCTATTCAGAGCCTTGTACTTGATATCAAATTGGATTTTGGGTTTGTCATGAACGGTGTCTTAAATAACACTGTTCTTAAACCCAGTTGAGAAAAAGAATAAATCTTTTAATTAAGATTTAGTGAAATTTTCCATTTATATCTAATAATTGGAACTGGATTAAAGAATGGGATTTTCGGTTTGTCGTGAATGGTGTTTTCAGTAACACCGTTCTTGAACCCCGTGTGAAAAGAATAAATATTTTAATTAAGAATATTAGAGTTTCCAATTATATTTAATAATTGGAATAAAATGAATGTGAATTGGGTTTATTGTGAACTGTGTATTTTAACGACATTCGTTCTTTAACCCGATTTACAATGAAATGTGATTTGGAATTTATAAATCTTTTTGTTGATATTTAAAGGAAATTTTCCAAAGTAAAGTTTTCCAGTTTAATACCACAAATTGGAATGGATGAAATTTGATGGGATAATAATCGAAGTGAACTTTTGTGGAGGAAAACTGGTAATACATATGGAATTTAAAAGGCTTGGTCGTTATTCCATTTATATTATTAGTCGGATACGGAAATTGATATCGATTATACATATATATATATATATATATCGATCTGTTTTCCGGGAAGATTCCATAATTAATGGAATGTGATTTTGGGTTTATCGTGAACTGTGTTTTAAATGACATTAGTTCTTTAACCTAGTTAAAGACAGGATTACATGTCTAACATTGTATTTCGAACTGTATGGTTGATCTCTGCTAAATATATATATCTGTTTCGTGGC
This sequence comes from Allium sativum, assembly GCA_030737875.1. NCBI lineage: Eukaryota > Viridiplantae > Streptophyta > Magnoliopsida > Asparagales > Amaryllidaceae > Allium > Allium sativum. Next base: position 87,439,727 of record CM060926.1, on the reverse strand, counting down.
GGAGAATTTATTCTCTTTCTTAACACCCTTCTCTAAGACGTACGAGCTTAGAAGTTATATATCGGTAGAAATCAATAGTACGGTGTAGATTGTCGATGTGACATGTTTGATTTCCCAAAGTTAAATAATCATTAATATTGATTTTTGGGAAGATTAAAACTAAAGGATTTTTAATGAATCTTTAATTAGATTGAAATGTGAATGTGATAATTTAAATTTTCAAATTTGAAAAATGATCAAGATATGGAGTACCGCCAGTTTTACTCCAAGCGATAGTTAAATCTTTAATTAGATTTGAACGTGAAATGGTAATTGAATTTACTGATAACACTGTGGTGTTAGATATGGAGTATTACCAGTTTTGCTCCATGGGATGAATAGGTTGGGATTGGGAAATTAAACAAATGATTACTTCAGTAAGGTGCGCTAATCCCGACTAGTTTGGATAAACCTTAATTTGGTTTGAACTGATATCCAAAGGAAGATTAAAGAATAAATTCAAAGAATTTATCTTTGATAAAATTAATGGGAACCTTTCCCAAAGTACAAGAATATTTGAATAAAAGAATATTATGGATTGGAATGAGGCATATGTTGTGTTTTTATAGCACTTGTTTATTATATACGCGAGTTATTCGGAAAGGTCGGGTTTATACCCATTCTGAATAACTGATTCGACGATAAGTCGATGATAAAGACGATGGTTGAAGACCGGAGATCTTCGCATTGTTTGGATGATTACTGATGTCTTGATTGAGCTGTACACCCAAGATGAGGTAATAAGTGGTGATCGTCCAGATGTACTTGGAGATCGACTGGATATGCGAGGACCTCTCTCCTGTATTGGACATATGGGATGAGGAATAAGGTGCCTTCAGTTTCGTTCAAACCCAGAATGAACTACTAAATGGATGTGTGTATGACATTGGATTTTATTCTATGTTGATTGATCTCTATTAAATATATATCTGTTTGGCGGTGGAGAATTTATTCTCTTGCTTAATGCCCTTCTCTGAGACGTACGAGCTTAGAGGTTATATATCGATAGACATCAGTCATATGGCGTGAATTGCCTATGTGTCATGCTGAGATGCAAATGATCAAGGCTTCTGTTGAAAAGCAGAGTCTTGTGGTTGATGATCAAAGCACGACTTTAATATAGCATAGCTTTGTGTATAGCGTTAATTCGCGGGCCTCACACCTCGGTATGAGTCAAAAACGGGATAAGGGACAGCAGGGAGTGCATGACGTTTCTTTCTAGCTATGGGTGGTGTCATGGTTTGAAGCCCAAACATTTATTTATTTTTACCTATGTGGATGATGGATAGCGAGGCGCCTCGGATATATCGGTAACTACGGAGCCGATGGATATAGGTCCTATAGGACCGAGAAACATGTGTTCAGGAATTGCCAATCCTCAAACGTAAGAGAGGACCGGCCCTGCAAGATCCAAGGGTTCTCTGCGGGGAATCCTGAGGCATTTTCTAGAATGCCTCGAAGCCGGCGAGGAGTACATCCCTTGCCTCGATTCATGGCGACATAATATATGGTACCTATGCCATCAATGATTGATACATTTATATTTGAAGTTTTTTTATACACTATGCACTTATAATAGTATCAAATGATTTGTTTTGAACTTACCAAGCATATTTGGCTATTATAAGGGAAAACTCTATCCTTGGCTTGCGTTGCATTGTGTGATGGGACCTGGGTCTTATAATAGCTTCATTTTTTCCAAAAAGCATTGCGATGTTTGTCTTATGCATTGGTATTCTTGGGAGGAAACCCGTTCGGTGTTATACGTCATGGTCCCTTGATTTACTTTTAAGGTAAAAGATTTAATAACTGTTTTTAGTTCTCACACTAGTCACACAACTGACCTGGAGTTTATTGTTTTAACCTAAACTCTGGGTGCCCCTATTTTCCACACGGGCAGCTAGTAGTTTTGGTTTTGCAGATATTATATTCACAGGATCCTCGTTTACAGCTGGAGCTATATTCGGAACACTCTGCATCTGTGTATTTCTTTCAGTTGTGTTTTGTATGATTTTCCGCTGCATTGTAATTTGTAAATCTCTGATATTTACCAAATGTATATTATTTTCTCATACTCTATATATTTTGGTACTCTAATGTAAATTGTTGTAGTAAGCAATGAAATGTTCTTCTGTTTGTGTTCTGATTTGTTGTGTTCTCAACTCAATCCGGGCTTTCCTTTACAGGGAAGTTTGGGTCATTTCATATATATATTCATGATTTGTATAAAGGACTTAAATACTGAAGACTATACAGTTTTATAGTTTCAAGAGATTCAGGATTAATAAGAATTTCAAGACTTATGAGTAATCAAGTTTTCAAGATATCAAGAGTTCAAGAATTCAAGACAAATATAGTAACAGGGTCTAATTTATATTTAAGACTCTGAATAGTACTCCATGTTCAAATTCTGATTTTCATAATTCAAATTCTATATTCAATTTGTTTTTCTATCTTACTTATGCTTTCAAATATAAGTTTTAAGTTTAATATATATGTTTATATAAGTTTATAGTTTCATAGTTTTAAATCTTATAATTTTATAAATATGTTTATATAATATAATATTATGTTTTCATATGATTTTACACTTTAGAATACTCATTTTATATCACTAATTTTAATTCAAGAATTTCCAAAATAATATATATGATCAAGCACTTGAAAAAAAGGTTTTAAAAATAAAATTTATGTATATATGTCGACATACATATATGGGTATGTCAACATACAACTGTCAGAAATTCAATTTTCAAAGGAAGCGTCTTTTCACTATTTGTAACGTTCCAGCATCGTTGCAACCATTCAAATGCTATAAATAGAGGGTGATTTCGAATTTTTCAACAATTTTTCTTCTCCGTCTTCACCCTTCTTCATCCCACAATTAATATTTCATATTTTGTTGAATTCTACACTTCTGCTTTGCCGATTACTTCTCTAATTATATAAAACTTCTTCTTTTCTCAATCTCCATCCACTACTCTCTGAATTGAAGTGCTATTGAAAAGTTATAGGGCTATTGTAATCATTTGGGAAGTGTTTAGGAAAGGGTGTGTTCCTTGTAACCCTGAAATCAAGGAAAGGGAGCGGTGTTAACCTGGTAGCTGTGAAATAAAGGGTGGTGGAATCGATGTTATCCTTGTAGCCGTGAAATCAAGGGTGTTTGGAGCGGTGTTGGCCTTGTAGTCGTGAAATAAAGGGGATTGTACTTGTATATTGATAATAATAAAACTATGCGCAATCCAACATTGCATGGGATTGGACGTAGGAGTAATTCGAACTAGTATAAAATCCGCTGTGTTCTATCCTTTTTTGCATTTTTTTTATTTATCTGTTTCCGTGTTTGTGTTTGATTCTGTGTCTGTGATCATCTCTATTGTGTGTGATTCAAATAATAGATCATATAAGTTTAAGATTTTATAAGTTTTTTGAAAACACTATTTACCCCCCTCTAGTGTTTGTTTTGCCTTAAGATCCGCTTTCCGCATTCCCTAACATAGACGTCTTAGGAAAACCTAATTTAACCACCTAAATCGGCAATTTGTTAGTATAATCATGTTTATACATGTGTTTAGATCCAAAATATGTTAGATCCATTATTTCATGATATGTTTATGTTATGTATGATCAAGGTTTGATGAATCTCTATTTGTTTTGATTGAATTGAATTCATTGCTTGAATTGTTTGTTAGAATTGTGTGTCATAGATCTTAGGTTTGATGAATAGAGAAATCGAAGGTTCCGGTGATCAGATTCAGACAAAACTTGGCGAAGGAGCTCTCGAAGACGATGCGAGTAAATTCAGAAAATTTGGATTCAAAATCTACTATCTGTATGGATTGGCACTGTTCCATGGTCGTTGGACAAACACTAGTCCATCACAGCGTGCTGAATGATGAAGACATTCAAGGGGTGGCTTCATGGTGATAAATTGAGGTTGCCTGCAAATATCTAAGTCATTCTGAAGAGATTTTGGATGAGTCAAAGTTGATCGTTCGAGCGTTGGTCAATGGACTAATAGGAAAATTCATCATGAAGGAATCTAGGTTCGAGGATTGTAACAACCCGGAAAATCTGAGCCAGTTTAAAGATTTTATTTTGGCAATTTTAACGAATTTTGAATATTTAAAATGAATTATTTTAAATAATATCGACGAGAAATTTATTTTGAATGGAATTCGAACGTATATACTTATATACGTCGTCGTTAGAATATAAATATTTATTTTAAATTATAAAAGGAATTGAAAATGGCGCGGTAGTTCGATAATTCGATTTCAAATTTCAATTGAATGTACAGGATTCAAAATAAACCGGATTTTAGCAAAACCAAAAATAATAGGATCTAATTGATAATATCTTTCCAATGAATCCGAAAAATCAAGATTTCATAGCGGGAATCAAAAGATATGTCCAGTTGAAAATTCAGAATAGTCGCTATGGAATTTCGGCCCTTAAAAATGGAAATTTTGCAAACGACCTCGGTTTTCGACGAAACCACTTTTGTTGGATCCGGGATGTAAAGTTATTGCTAGGTTTCAAATTTCGTAATTTTTCGAATCAATATGTGAGTGTGGCAAAGGAAAACGTGTTTGACCAGTTTCAGTTGATTTTAATCGACTGGAAAATGGCCATTTTTCAAACGGTCTCAGAATTCGACGAAATTAGTTTTGTTAGGACCGTATCGTCAATACGAAGCTAGAAAATATTTTTTTGGAATTTTTCGAGTTAGTATGTGACCCCGGTAAATTGAAATGCGCGTTCAAATTCAATGAATAGAGTTATATGTTGATTTTAACGAAAACTGATCGAAACGATCGAATTGGCCTTCGTGACATATCCCATTGTGTTCGGGATAGGGGTAATTAGCTAGGGGCGACAATCGGTGGGTTCGATTTTGAGGTCAAATAAAAAGTCACCCTTTTGGATAATTTAAATGATTAATAAAATAATATATAACCCTCACATCCCTCTCTCTCTTCAATCCCTTCCCTTTCAGTATCGTTTAAAAGAAATAAAAAAGCGGGGCCAACGAAAGAACCCCGATCCCCTCCCCAGTTCATCGCGCCGCCGCGCATCGTGGGGCCCCTCTGACGATCCCCCCCCTCCCGCCTCATCTCTTCCCCCGCGGCCACGCAGCCTTCTCTCCTCCTCTGTCTTGAACCTCGCGCCAAACCCTAAACCCCCAAATGCCACCGCCAGTCGCTCCACAGCCCACCGCGCCCTACGTCACAATCCTGACCAACTCCGGCGCAGCCACCAAGCCCCCCCCCTCCGACCCCCTGCGATAGGGTGAAACCCGTCCTTTTGAAAAACCCGCGCTGTAAGTCTTTGTATCTTTATTTTATTTTATTTTTGTGTAGTTAGTGTAGAGATTAAATCTTGTTTAAAATCTATTTTCAAATGAAAAAGAAGACATGGTTTTTAATGATAGGAAAGATTAAATCTTTAAATGTTTGAAGGACATAAAAAGATTATATTTTTAGTGTTAAAAAGATCGTATTTTTACACTAGAAAAGATCGTATTTTTAATGTAGAAAAGACGATATTTTTAATGAGTAAAAGGTGATATTTTTAATGAATGAAAGATCGGATTTTTATATATAGTTAATCACATAGAAAAAGTGGAATTTTTAACATGGCGAAGACATGACTAATATGAGAAGTGAAATAAAAATATGAATTTTATTTTTATCGTGAAGTAGAGATTATAAAAATATAATTTTTATAAGGTAGAGATTATAAAAATATAATTTTTATAAGGTAGAGGATATAAAAATACGATTTTCATATATGTAGCGAAATAAAAATCTGATTTTTATTACATATGTGTTGAGATAAAAATGTGATTTTTATAGCGATGGGATAAAAATTCGATCTTTATATAAGAATTAGAATTATAAAAATATAATTTTTATATAGAAAGTAGCGTTGTAAAAATATATGAAGTAGAAATAAAAATATAATTTTTATTTATCGAAATGAAGTAGTAAAAATATAATTTTTATTTGAACAGCGTGAAAAGGACTTCAATGGAATTTCAAACAGATACAGATGGTTCAGCAGTTCAACAGCGAAGCACGGCGGAGTGGAACCCTCTGTGAGAACTTCTCACTTTAAGTCTTGTTTTTCTAGTTAAAATATATACTAGGATGTAGACGGTGCTTAGCAGCACCCGACACCCGTCATCCACAGACCATGGATGGCTTGTATGTTTAATTGTTTGATGTGTTTTGAAAATTGATTGTGTGATGTGAAATGAAATAAAATATGTATATAGCTAAAAATATTTGATCGTTAAAAATATTATTTTTAACGTGTGTGTGTGAATAAAAATATGTGTTTGTTGATTTGAAACCCCACACGGGTGTTGGGATGATATTTGGCGTGTACTCATCCCGATTGATTAGTTATACGTCGATCGATTGATTGACAGGCTGTTATAAGCGTGAATTATTTATATTTAATGCTTATGCAGTTGTGTAGTGCACTTTGGATGATGATTGATTATTTATTGTTGTGATTATATACATGTGTTGTATGGAAACCATATAATTAACATTATATGGTAATTGATTGGGCCTCATTCCAATTGGGAAAATAAAGAATAAAATGAAGTATATATTCATGTGTTGAATAGAATAAATAATCATGTGTTGAAAGAAATATTTTAACAATAAAATTTACATCTTTATCATATTTAAAGTAAGAAACTAACTGGAAAATAGATAAGATGAGTGGTTTCCAGGGTATTGATCCGATATTGGTTCCGGCCTTCGGCGTCAATCCTTAGGGAATCATTCTCTTACTACTTTACAGTTGGAGTCTGATTTGAAAATCAAACGATAGATACCATAATTTTGTAAAATTTATTAAATAACAAAAATAGTTGTCTTGACAGTATTCATTCGTTGAGATTAGTCAAGTGTTGAAAGAAATATAGATTCATGTGTTGAATTGAATAAATATTCATTTGTTGAATAGAATAACGAAGTTATTGAAATATATAAAGCCGTGTTGATTAGTGATGCGCCATTTTGACGCGAACGATATTTATATCGATTTTATTCGTTTATATAATGAATATAAAAAGGGAAGTGATTTCAAATTATAACGTTTTGAAAATATTATCATTTGTATATCGATGATGTGGAATATTCAATTTCGATTCGAAATTGAATATGAAGTTGAAATCGTTTTGAAAACGAATTTAAAATGAATTATAAATACGTTTTGAATTGAAATCGACGAAATATATAATATATATATTAAATGGCCTGAATAGAACGCGCCGCGCTGCGGTAGTTCGCGAATTTCGACCAATGACTTCGAATTGACATTACGAGAGATCCGACCGTCGAATTCTCCTGAAACCAGAACCGTTGGGTTCGTATCGAAAAGAGCTTTCCAATGAATATTAGAAATTTAAAATCTAATGGTTGGATTTGGAATTATGTCCAAATCAAATTTGGAAAAGTTTGTTGTAAGTGCAATTCGATGGCCGTTGATGAAAATCGACTGTACGGGCCTTGATAAAATTATTAAAAATATCTATAATTTGTGTAGAATCATAAGAAATAGTTTGTGAAGAACTAGGATGAAAAATTCCACATTTGAAAAGATAAAAATCGATTTTTATCAAAATGAACTAGTTTGAACTAGGATTAAAATCAATTTATTTTTGAAATAAATAAATTGAGTTTGAAAGTGGTTTTAAAAGTAATCAAAATTCCCAATACGTGAATTGGACTGGAGTTGAATCGAAATTATCTTCGGAATATTTCGATGTTGGATTTCGTGACTATACAGATATTGTTATGGGAATTTGAAAGATATATTTTATATCGTTATTTCCAATACGATATTTGTTGGTTTCAGAATTTGATATTGAATATAAGCTGGTATATTTTCTATTCAGAGCCTTGTATTTAATATCAAATGTGATTTGGGTTTGTCGGGAATGGTGTCTTCATTAACACTGTTTTTAAGCCCAATAGAGAAAAAGATTAAATCTTTCTATTTAGATTTAATGAAGTGTATCAATTAAATAATATTTAATTGGAATTGAATTTGAATTGGTTCTTGGGTTTATCGTGAGCGGTGTTTTGAACAACACTTGTTCTTTAACCCGATTAACAATAGAATGTGATTTTGGGTTTATCGTGAATCGTGTTTTAGATGACATTGGTTCTTTAACCCAGTTAAAGGCAGGAGTGATTTTTGAAAAGATTAAAACTAAGTAGAGTTTTAATGAATCTTTAATTAGATTGAAAGTGAATTGATAATTTAAATTATCAAAATTGAAGGGTGATCGAGATTGGAGTACCACCAGTTTTGCTCCAAAGCGATAGTTAAATCGTTAATTAGATTTGAACGTGAAATGGTAATTAATTTTACCGATAACACCGTGGTGTTAGATATGGAGTATCACCAATTTTGCTCCATGGGATGAATAGGTTGGGATTGGGAAATAAAATAAATAATTACTTCGGTGTGGTTCGCTAATCCCGACTAGTTTGAAATGATATCCAAAGGAAGATTAAAGAATAAATTTAGAAGAATTTATCTTGGATAAAATTAATGGGAACCTTTCCCTAAGAATGTGATTTTGTGAATAAAAGAATATTCTGAATTGGAATGAGGCGCTGGTTGTGTTTGTGTAACATTTGTTTATTATATACGTGGGTTATTCAGAAAGGCCGGGTTTCTACCCATTCTGAATAACTGATTCAGCGATAAGTCGAAGATGAAGACGGTGGTTGAGACCAGAATTCTTCACATCGTTTGGGTGATTACTAATGATCTTGATTGGGCTGTACACCCAAGAGGAGGGAATCAGTTGGTGATCGTCCAGACGTTCTTGGAGATCGATGGATATGCGAGGAAAGTGCCTCCGGTTTCGTTCAGACCCAGAACGAACTTGTAAATGGATTGTGTGTCTGACATTGGATTTTATTCTGTGTTGATTGATCTCTATTAAATATACATCTGTTTGGCGGCGGAGAATTTATTCTCTTGCTTAACGCCCTTCTCTGAGACGTACGAGCTCAGAGGTTGTATATCGATGGACATTAGTCGCATGGAGTGAATTGCCAGTGTGGCACGCGTAAGTGGCAATTGATCAAGGCTTCTATTGAAAATCAAAGTCTTGTGGTTGATGATCAAAGCACGGCATGTGTGACGCATCTTTGTGTATAGCGTGAATTCGCGAGCCTCACACCTCGGTATGAGTCAAAAACGGGATACGGACCGTTGGGAGAACACGATGTTTCTTTCTAGCTAGTGGTGGTGTCAGTGCTTAAACTGGCTGACATTTATATACTTTTCACCTGTGTGGTTGTTGGATGAGGCGCCTCGATATTAGGTCTGTTAGGACCGGGAAACGCGTGTTCAGGAATTGCCAAACCTCAAAAGTAAGAGAGGACCGGCCCAACCGATTCCAAGGATTACTGTGTGTGGTCCTGAGACATTTGCTAGAGTGTCTCGAACGGAGAAGAGCTTGCCCCTTGCCTCGACTCATGACGGAAATCCAATTTCCAATACGTGATATTGCGGTTTTATTTGTAGAACTAGTATGGCGACATGATATATGGTAACCATGCCGTCTATGATTGAAATTATTTTAACACTATACACCTATAATAGTATCAAATGATTTGTTTTAAACGTACCAAGCATGTTTGGCTATTATATGGGAAAACCCTATCCTCCGGCTTGCGTCGCATTGTGTGATGGGACCTGGGTCTTATAATAGCTTCATTTTTCGAAAAAGCATAGCGCTGTTTTGTTATATGCACTAGTGTTCTTGGGAGGAAACCCGTTCCGTGTTATACAGCGTGGTCCCTTTAATTACTCTCTTTTAAAGTAAAGTTTTAAATAACTGTTTTAGCTCTCACACCGGTCACATGACTGACCTGGAGTTTATTGTTTTAACCTAAACTCTGGGTGCCCCTATTTTATACACGGGCAGCTAGTAGTTTTGGTTTTGCAGATTTATATTCATAGGATCCTGATTTACAGCTGGAACGATACTCGGAAAGCTCTGTATCCGTGTATTACTTCTAGTTGTGTTATGTAATTTATTGTAATCTCTGATATTTATCAAATGTGTAATATTTATTTATACTCTGTATATTCTTGTATTCTGATGGAATTGTTGTAATAAACAATGAAATGTTCTTCTGTCTGCGTTCTATTATGTCGTGTTCTCACGGTAATTCGTTCTTTCTCTTCTCTTCGGAGATGGGGAAGTTCGGGTCGCTATAGTTTGGTATCAGAGCTTTGGTTTACAAAACTCGAGAACAAGACACATTAGAACCATACGAAAGAATTCATCAGATATTGGATTAGTAATATCCAATTAGAATGACTCGTTAGAGATAGGATCAGTAGTATCCTTGAACGAGTGTGAAGAGTATATTTTTCAAATGAAAACAATTTTGTTTTGAAATTTAAACCATTTGATTCGTATTTGAATATTCTATTTATTTTGAACTTGGACAATCCAATATATAAAGATTTCACGTATACACGTCATGAACGTATATTCTAAGTTTTAATATACTGAATAGATATAGAATCACATTCTAGACACCCGGGGGTGATTCTGATGATGGTGCATCATCATCAGTATTCGTAGTCGAGTTTCGAAGGTGTGATATCTATATATTTCCATTAGACTGGTGTGAGAACCAAAATATAGCTAGAATACATTGTTGTGATTTGGCATCAAAACATGATTTTCTATATATATACCAAATTATGAATTTGAAACGTTAATTCACTAATTGATTGATGGTTGTGTTGTTTGTTTATTTGTTTGAAATTTTGAACCATTTAGCCTAATTGAACCAAATATTGAATTGTATTGAAAATTGGTCGCATTTGCTTGCATACACATGTACTTACATTGAACAGGTCATAACAAGGAGGCTAGAGCAGAAGAATAAAATTGTTTGCCCGACAAATAGGTACATATTTATTGTATTTCTTTGGGTGATGATGATTTTATGAGCCGATTGGCTAGCCGCTTGGCTTTTTCTTTTTCTTTTGGATTGAAGAAGGCCATGGGAGGCTATATGAAATATCCCGAAGTCCCCGGTGCAGGGGAGGTTATAGCAAAATTTTCCGAAAATTTAGGGTGTTAGCCAAATTTTTGAAAAATTTGAAAGGTTCTTAGAAACTGAAAGGTTGAAGAACTTAAGCCGTAAAGAAAATAGTGGAAGTTGAGTTGATTAGTTAAACAACTTTCGGCTTCGTTCCTTTTCGGGGACGAAAAGTTTTAAGTGGGGGAGAATGTAACAACCCGGGAAATCTGAGCCAGTTTAAAAAATTTATTTTGGCAATTTTAACGAATTTTGAATATTTAAAATGAATTATTTTAAATAATATCGACGAGAAATTTATTTTGAATGGAATTCGAACGTATATATTTATATACGTCGTCGTTAGAATATAATTATTTATTTTAAATTATAAAAGGAATTGAAAATGGCGCGGTAGTTCGATAATTCGATTTCAAATTTCAATTGAATGTACAGGATTCAAAATAAACCGGATTTTAGCAAAACCAAAAATAATAGGATCTAATTGATAATATCTTTCCAACGAATCCGAAAAATCAAGATTTCATAGCGGGAATAAAAAGATATGTCCAGTTGAAAATTCAGAATAGTCGCTATGGAATTTCGGCCCTTAAAAATGGAAATTTTGCAAATGACCTCGGTTTTCAACGAAACCACTTTTGTTGGATCCGGGATGAAAAGTTATTGCTAGGTTTCAAATTTCGTAATTTTTCGAATCAATATGTGAGCGTGGCAAAGGAAAACGCGTTTGACCAGTTTCAGTTGATTTTAATCGACTGGAAAATGGTCATTTTTCAAACGGTCTCAGAATTCGATGAAATTAGTTTTGTTAGGATTGTATCGTCAATACGAAGCTAGAAAATATTTTTCTGGAATTTTTCGAGTTAGTATGTGACCCCGGTAAAATGAAATGCGCGTTCAAATTCAATGTATAGAGTTATATGTTGATTTTGACGAAAACTGATCGAAACGATCGAATTGGCCTTCGTGACATATCCCATTGTGTTCGGGATGGGGGTAATTAGCTAGGGGCGACAGTCGGTGGGTTCGATTTTGAGGTCAAATAAAAAGTCAACCTTTTGGATAATTTAAATGATTAATAAAATAATATATAACCCTCACATCCCTCTCTCTCTCTTCAATCCCTTCCCTTTCAGGATCGTTTAAAAGAAATAAAAAAACGGGGGGCCAACGAAAGAACCCCGATCCCCTCCCCAGTTCATCGCGCAGCCGCGCATCGTGGGGCCCATCCGACGATCCCCCCCGGCCTCATCTCTTCCCCCTCCGCCACGCAGCCTTCTCTCCTCCTCTGTCTTGAACCTCACGCCAAACCCTAAACCCCCAAATGCCACCGCCAGTCGCTCCACATCCCACCGCACGTTGCGTCGCCACCCTGACCAACTCCGGCGCAGCCACCAAGCCCCCCCCCCCCCCCCCCCGACCCCCTACGATGCGGTGAAACCCCTCCTTTTGAAAAACCCGCGCTGTAAGTCTTTCTATCTTTATTTTATTCATTTATTTATTTTATTTTATTTTTGTGTAGTTAGTGTAGAGATTAAATCTTGTTTAAAATCTATTTTCGAATGAAAAAGAAGACATGGTTTTTAATGATAGGAAAGATTAAATCTTTAAATGTTTGAAGGACATAAAAAGATTATATTTTTAGTGTTAAAAAGATCGTATTTTTACACTAGAAAAGATCATATTTTTAAAGTAGAAAAGACGATATTTTTAATGAGTAAAAGGCGATATTTTTAATGAATGAAAGATCGGATTTTTATATATAGTTAATCACATAGAAAAGGTGGAATTTTTAACATGGCGAAGACATTACTAATATGAGAAGTGAAATAAAAATATGAACTTTATTTTTATCGTGAAGTAGAGATTATAAAAATATAATTTTTATAAGGTAGAGATTATAAAAATATATTTTTTATATGGTAGAGGATATAAAAATACGATTTTCATATATGTAGCGAAATAAAAATCTGATTTTTATTACATATGTGTTGAGATAAAAATGTGATTTTTATAGCGATGGGATAAAAATTCGATCTTTATATAAGAAGTAGAATTATAAAAATATAATTTTTATATAGAAAGTAGCGTTGTAAAAAAATATGAAGTAGAAATAAAAATATAATTTTTATTTATCGAAATGAAGTAGTAAAAATATAATTTTTATTTGAACAGTGTGAAAAGGACTGCAATGGAATTTCAAACAGATCCAGACGGTTCAGCAGTTCAATAGCGAAGCACGGCGGAGTGGAACCCTCTGTGAGAACTTCTCACTTTAAGTCTTCTTTTTCTAGTTAAAATATATACTAGGATGCAGACGGTGCTTAGCAGCACCCGACACCCATCATCCACAGACCATGGATGGCTTGTATGTTTAATTGTTTGATGTGTTTTGAAAATTGATTGTGTGATGTGAAATGAAATAAAATATTTATATAGTTAAAAATATTTGATCGTTAAAAATACTATTTTTAACGTGTGTGTGTGAATAAAAATATGTGTTTGTTGATTTGAAACCCCACACGGGTGTTGGGAAGATATTTGGCGTACACTCATCCCGACTGATTAGTTATATGTCGATTGATTGATTGATTGACTGGCTGTTATAAGTGTGAATTATTTATATTTAATGCTTATGCAGTTGTGTAGTGCACTTTGGATGATGATTGATTATTTATTGTTGTGATTATATACATGTGTTGTATGGAAACCATATAATTAACATTATATGGTAATTGATTGGGCCTCATTCCAATTGGGAAAATAAAGAATAGAATGAAGTATATATTCATGTGTTGAATAGAATAAATAATCATGTGTTGAAAGAAATATTTTAACAATAAAATTTACATCTTTATCATATTTAAAGTTAGAAACTAACTGGAAAATAGATAAGATGAGTGGTTTCCAGGGTATTGATCTGATATTGGTTCCGGCCTTCGGCGTCAATACCTAGGGAATCATTCTCTTACTACTTTACAATTGGAGTCTGATTTGAAAATCAAACGATAGATACCATAATTTTATAAAATATATTAAATAACAAAATAGTTGTGTTGACAGTATTCATTCATTGAGATTAGTCAAGTGTTGAAAGAAATATAGATTCATGTGTTGAATAGAATAAATATTCATTTGTTGAATAGAATAATGAAGTGATTGAAATATGTAAAGCCGTGTTGATTAGTGATGCGCCATTTTGACGCGAACGATATTTATATCGATTTTATTCGTTTATATAATGAATATAAAAAGGGAAGTGATTTCAAATTATAATGTTTTGAAAATATTATCATTTGTATATCGATGACGTGGAATATTCAATTTCAATTCGAAATTGAATATGAAGTTGAAATCGTTTTGAAAACGAATTTAAAACAAATTATAAATACATTTTGAATTGAAATCGACGAAATATATAATATATGTATATTATATATATTAAATGGCCTGAATAGAACACGCCGCGCTGCGGCAGTTCGCGAATTTCGACCATTGACTTCGAATTGACATTACTGGAGATCCGACCGTCGGATTCTCCTGAATCTGGAACCGTTGGGTTCGTATCAAAAAGAGCTTTCCAATGAATATTAGAAATTTGAAATCTAACGGTTGGATTTGGAATTATGTCCAAATCAAATTTGGAAAAGGTCGCTGTAAGTGCAATTCGATGGCCGTTGATGGAAATCGACTGTACGGGCCTTGATAAGATTATTAAAAATATCTATAATTTGTGTAAAATCATAAGAAATAGTTTGTGAAGAACTAGGATGAAAAATTCCACATTTGAAAAGATAAAAATAGATTTTTATCGAAATGAACTAGTTTTGAACTAGGATTAAAATCAATTTATTTTTGAAATAAATAAATTGAGTTCGAAAGTGGTTTTAAAAATAATCAAAATTCCCAATTCGTGAATTGGACTGGAGTTGAATCGAAATTATCTTCGGAATATTTCGATGTTGGATTTCGTGACTATACAAATATTGTTATGGGAATTTGAAAGATATATTTTATATCGTTATTTCCAATACGATATTTGCTGGTTTCAGAATTTGATATTGAATATAAGCCGGTATATTTTCTATTCAGAGCCTTGTATTTAATATCAAATGTGATTTGAGTTTGTCGTGAATGGTGTCTTCATTAACACTATTCTTAAGCCCAATAGAGAAAAAGATTAAATCATTCTATTTAGATTTAACGAAGTGTATCAATTAAATAATATTTAATTGAATTTGAATTGGTTCTTGGGTTTATCGTGAGTGGTGTTTTGAACAACACCTGTTCTTTAACCCGATTAACAATAGAATGTGATTTTGGGTTTATCGTGAATCGTGTTTTAGATGACATTGGTTCTTTAACCCAGTTAAAGGTAGGAGCGATTTTTGAAAAGATTAAAACTAAGTGGAGTTTTAATGAATCTTTAATTAGATTGAAAGTGAATTGATAATTTAAATTATCAAAATTGAAGGGTGATCGAGATTGGAGTACCACCAGTTTTTCTCCAAAGCGATAGTTAAATCTTTAATTAGATTTAAACATGAAATGGTAATTAATTTTACCGATAACACTGTGGTGTAAGATATGGAGTATCACCAATTTTGCTCCATGGGATGAATAGGTTGGGATTGGGAAATAAAATAAATAATTACTTCGGTGTGGTTCGCTAATCCCGACTAGTTTGAAATGATATCCAAAGGAAGATTAAAGAACAAATTTAGAAGAATTTATCTTGGATAAAATTAATGGGAACCTTTCCCTAAGAATGTGATTTTGTGAATAAAAGAATATTCTGAATTGGAATGAGGCGCTTGTTGTGTTTGTGTAACATTTGTTTATTATATATGTGGGTTATTCAGAAAGGCCGGGTTTCTACCCATTCTGAATAACCGATTCGGCGATAAGTCGAAGATGAAGACGGTGGTTGAAGACCGGAAGTCTTCACATCGTTTGGGTGATTACTGATGATCTTGATTGGGCTGTACACCCAAGAGGAGGGAATCAGTTGGTGATCGTCCAGACGTACTTGGAGATCGATGGATATGCGAGGAAAGTGCCTCCGGTTTCGTTCAGACCCAGAACGAACTTGTAAATGGACTGTGTGTCTGACATTGGATTTTATTCTGTGTTGATTGATCGCTATTAAATATACATCTGTTTGGTGGCGGAGAATTTATTCTCTTGCATAACGCCCTTCTCTGAGACGTACGAGCTCAGAGGTTGTATATCGATGGACATCAGTCGCATGGAGTGAATTGCCAGTGTGGCACGCGTAAGTGGCAATTGATCAAGGCTTCTGTTGAAAAGCAAATTCTTGTGGTTGATGATCAAAGCACGGCCTGTGTGGCGCAGCTTTGTGTATAGCGTGAATTCGCGAGCCTCACACCTCGGTATGAGTCAAAAACGTGATACGGACCGTTGGGAGAACACGACATTTCTTTCTAGCTAGTGGTGGTGTCAGTGCTTAAACTGGCTGACATTTATATACTTTTCACATGTGTGGTTGTTGGATGAGGCGCCTCGATATTAGGTCTGTTAGGACCGGGAAACGTGTGTCTAGGAATTTCCAATCCTCAAAAGTAAGAGAGGACCGACCCAACCGATTCCAAGGATTGCTGTGTGTGGTCCTGAGACATTTGCTAGAGTGTCTCGAACGGAGAAGAGCTTGCCCCTTACCTCGACTCATGACGGAAATCCAATTTCCAATACGTGATATTGCGGTTTTATTTGTAGAACTAGTATGGCGACATGATATATGGTACCCATGCCGTCTATGATTGGTATTTATGATTGAAATTGTTTTGACACTATACACCTATAATAGTATCAAATGATTTGTTTTAAACGTACCAAGCATGTTTGGCTATTATAAGGGAAAACCCTATCCTCTGGCTTGCGTCGCATTGTGTGATGGGACCTGGGTCTTATAATAGCTTCATTTTTCGAAAAAGCATTGCGCTGTTTTGTTATATGCACTAGTGTTCTTGGGAGGAAACCCGTTCCGTGTTATATGGCGTGGTCCCTTGAATTACTCTCTTTTAAAGTTAAGTTTTAAATAACTGTTTTAGTTCTCACACCAATCACATGACTGACCTGGAATTTATTGTTTTAACCTAAACTCTGGGTGCCCCTATTTTCCACACGGGCAGCTAGTAGTTTTGGTTTTGCAGATTTATATTCATAGGATCCTGATTTACAGCTGGAACGATACTCGAAAAGCTCTGTATCTGTGCATTACTTCTAGTTGTGTTATATAATTTATTGTAATCTCTAATATTTATCAAATGTGTAATATTTATTCATACTCTGTATATTCTTTTATTCTGATGGAATTGTTGTAATAAACAATGAAATGTTCTTCTGTCTGCGTTCTATCGTGTCATGTTCTCACGGTAATTCGTTCTTTCTCTTCTCTTCGGAGATGGGGAAGTTCGGGTCGCTACAAGGATGGACCAGTAGGAAGTGCTCGAAGATAGGATGGAGATGGACCAACACTTAGCCGAAACGCGGCTAAGTGTATGGACCAGTACCAATCCATCATGCTTCATGGGATGGTCTTAATTTTTTGGGAGCTCGCTTGTGGTGTCTTCTAGGGGTTGCTGATGAAGTTTATAGTGAATGGATGTAATGTCCCGTATTTTGGGTAGTCAAATATTTAAATTAATTTATTGTTTTAATTATTATATTTGGAATATTTATAGATTTTGATATTGAGTTCTTTATTAAAACGAAGTTATAATGTTAAATTTATATTTAATTTAAAACGAGCTCGAAATAACGTGGCAGCTCATAATATTGAGTTTTGAACTTTAATTGTATATACAGGATCCGATATAAGTTCATTTTTTGTGAAACAAGAAATGTTTGAATTTTGTTGATTATAATTTTCATATAAAAGAGAAAAATCTGGATTTCGTGTTATAGATTGATAGTTATGTCCCAATCGAATTTTAAAATAGTCGCTATGGAAATCGTTATTAAAATATAACGTATAAAAATGATTTTAATATAATTTTGATACAGTTTTAACTCAAAATTGACGATATTGAGTTGTATAATTTATATTTGAAGTTGTATATATATTCTATTCAGATATATAGGATAAAAATAATTTATTATTATTTAATTGCTTTATTTGGGAATTTATGTGATATTTTATTAATATTATATAAGCGTTAAAAATAGCCACTTTGGCAAACGGTCTCAGTTTTCGACGAAATTAGTTACATTGGAACCGTATCGTTAAATTATTATAAGAAAATCAAATTTCATGGCAAACGGATGTCGTATGTGGCTTCGGTGGCCAAAAACATCTCTATTTCTATTTAATCGTTTATATAATTTAGACAGGGGTAACTTTGGAGGAATAATCAACCGGCCAAACGAACTCCAAATTTAACGAAACAAATTTCATTGGATCCGTAAGGAAGAGGTCTAGTAAAATGTCAGGGTCTCAAATTTATTGGATTTTTTCTGTAATTATAGGAATTTTAAACGCTTGATTTTTCATCGATAATTATAAAGGGCTTTTCACAAACAACCTCGGAATTCGACGAAACCTGTCCCATTGGGTTCGGAGTTTTTTTATGCTAGGATTGGCATTTTTATTTAAAAAAGAAGGCATTTGTGGTGGTTTAAAACGTTAATTCATCGTTAAGTTTCGTATATAATATAATAATATTAAATCTCATCCCACTTTCTATATAAGGGCAAACGTAACCCGCTTTGGTCAATTTCTATTCATGGTCAACACTTCAGTTTGGCCGCCACCAGAAGGAAATGAACGAACTAAAACACATCGCCTCTTTCTCGATTAAAATCTTGATCCAGTCATTTCCATCCCAAATACTCAACAACAATTGTTTAGAGGAGTTCGAGATTGAGAAGAGGAATGGCGGTGATCGGCTCAGGTTGGCTGAGGTGACCGGATCGACATCGAGAAGGGGCTGCGGTCTATTGGGTTTTGCCGACGTTGGACTATTTCAAGGTGGCCACGGTTTTGACCAATGATGGAGGAGGTTGAGCCGCAGCTTTCGGTGAGGTCGGATCATGGACTGGAGGACAGGCGGTGGGGTGCGGAGGTCGGAAATATGGTACAACGTGGGTTAAGTATTGTTACTGGAAGAAGATTGGGAAGGAGCAAGTGGTGCAAACGGCCTTTGCAGATGAAGCCTGGAACAATTGCAGAAGTTCGATCGTGAGGGATATCATCTAACTGCAAATCGTAACAGTGTGTTATAATCAGCCTTTTTAGTTTTTAACAATATGCCATTAGTTAATTAATTTGATATTTAAGTAAATTAATCATCACTTATCTCTATAGGTTTTGAACGCGGTGAAAGGTTTCAAAACGAGCTAGGTTAAAGAAAGATCAGCCTGCAAAACGACTAACAGTATATCAGTTGGCCTATTATTGTTAAAAAATTGTTAATAGCAATATAAACTTGTAATTTATAAATTTAATTATGTCTGATTTTAGGGTGTCTGTTAAGGCATGCTGAAACCTAAGGCACGAGCAAAGCAGATAGAAGGGAACAAAGGGATTAGTAATGTATTCTGCTTAGATTTAAAAGTAATTAAGGAATCTGTTTTTAATTAAGGAACTGATTAAAGTTTTATACTAAAACATGTATTACTTTTGTATCGTGAACAGGAGCAGGTGTATTCGGGCATTTGGAACAAGAGGTCGGACTACTGTGATTAAACAAAGTAACTAAAATATTAATAATACAGGATTAAAGGAGATTGATTTATTTTAATTAAATTGTGGACTAATTATGATTATAACTGGTGCATATCTTATCAGAATTGAACAAATCAAGGAACATTGGAATTGTGGTTACAAGTGCTAAATTTTGGAACAATTTGTATATAAAAGGAGGTGATAAGAATTTACAGTTAAATTAAACAACTATTTAATTTAAGTATAACTGAACCATTTCAACGGAAAATCAAATCAAGGTGAGTTAAACTCACTCAGTTCTTCCCACTTATATTTTATATAAGTCCGGCTTTTATTTTATGTGCTATGGTTGTTAATTGTTGATTGTGTGCTAATTATATATATATATATATATTCATATATTGACTGAACCAATGAAATTAAACGGTGTTTAATTTCAGTGAAAAACCAAATCGTTATTTTAATGATTGGACCCAATGAAGGTATCTTACCTTGTTGGTCACGTTTATATAATAAACGTGTTTAATTGTTTGAATTATTTGATTTGTTTTGTTAATTGATTAATATAAATAGCCGTTATTTACTGTTTTTGAAATAATCAGTTAAAATGAATTCATGTGAGATAATATATTCTGATGCAGAGAAGAACAGGTTGGAGATGTCCAACGGAATTCCTCAAATATATTTAATATTATTTATTTTTGTACTATCATCATATGAACTGTTCTAATTGGGGGATTGAATTGATTATTGACTGTAACAACCCAGAATTTTGGAACCAACTTAAAATTTTTATTTTAGAAATTTTAATGGATTTTAAATATTTAAAATAATTTATTTTAAATAATAACGACGAAAAATTTATTTAAATGGAAGTTGGAACGAATATATTTATTTTGATTTTAAAAGGATTTTAAAATAGCGCGGCAGTTTGAACATTTGAATTTGAACTTTGACTGAATGTATAGGATGCAAAATTAATCGGATTTTAGTGAAACCAAAAATGTTAGAATCTATTTAAAAATATCTTTCCAACGAATCTGAAAAATTGAAATTTCATAGCGGGAGTCAAAAGTTATACCCATTTTAATATCCAGAATAGTCGTTATAGAATATATATATATATATATATATATATATATATATATATAAAAATAGCCATTTTACAAACGACCTCCATTTTCGTCGAAACCACTTTGGTTGGATCCGTAATGTCAAATTATTGCTAGATTCCCATTTTCATAATTTTTGGAATCAATATGCGAGCATGGCAAAAGAAAACGTGTTTTGTCGAATTTAATCGACTTGAAAATGGTCATTTTTCAAATGGTCTCCAAATTAGAAGAAATTAGTTTTGTTAGGACCGTATCGTTAAAACATAACTAAAAATTATTTTTCTGTAATTTTTAGAGTCCGTATGTGGCCTCGGTAAATTTTAATGTACGATCGAATTAAATAAATAAATGATTTAAATTTTAATTTAAAGAAAACGGAAAGAAAAGGATCGATTGGGCTGACGGGACCTAGCCCATTGTGTCCGGAACGGGGGAAATTGGGTAGGAATAACTTTCGTTTGGCTGAAATTGGATCTGAAAAGGATTAACGGGTTTATTTGTAAAATAGAACATTTAATAATTAATTAATTTATAAATACCTAGAAAACAAACCCTAATTCTTATGTTCTGTAACCGCCACTACATTCATCAATGGCCATGAACTCATCTTCTTACCCCTCTGATTTTTCCTAGTACATTAACCATCTACACCAACTTCTAACTGGAAATAGGTTCGCCTCTCCAAGATCTTGAACGCTAACGGTGGAGATGAAGTTTCACCTCGTTTACCGCCTGAAATCGCAACTCAAATGGAATGACTTCGGAGCGGTTTTCTGGGCAAGAGGCAGGCGCAAGTGGGCCCTGCTCCCTGGCGTTAGACGGCGGTGGCAAGCTCTCTGACGTTGTGGCGGCAGATTGAAGGACAGGGCGGCGTAGGTGGTGCGATGGGTGATCTTTCTGAACGACGATGGGTTACTGTTAACCGTGAAGAAGAAGGACTGAAGGGATTAAACAATGGTTAAGCAAAAATTAATTAATTAACAAAGTTAATTATTTATTTAAATGCTCAAATCTACAAATGATCGTATCTTGTTCAAACAGCGATGGAATCAGATGATTTCAGTTGCGTTGAAATCAGAAAAATGTGAGCTTCACGATGGAGCTGACCAGAAACAAAATGGAGCACATTGGAATTTGAAGCAAATTTGAATCCGAACCGTACCAGAAATCCAGAAGGAATAATTACCACTGTGAGATCTCTATTTTTAAATAAATTTAATTATTAATCGTGATGTGAAATTTATATTTATGCTATATAAAATTCATGTTGGTGTTGTATAAAATTGTAATTGGTTGTTCGTGATTACGATGAACATCTGAATTGAATTGTGTATATTCATGTTTGTCAAAATTTTGTGTATACAATAAAAACCATATTTTTGTTGTGTATATATATATATATATATAGAATATTCATATTTGTCAAAATTTGTGTGTACAATAAAAACCATATTTTTATTGTATATATATATATATATATAAATATAAATTGAATATTCATGTTCGCCAAAATTGGTGCATTCAATAAAAACCATTATTTTTATTATATATATATATGAGAAAAATAAAATGTTGCATGAGAATAAAAATAACATTTTTGTTATAAAATGTTGCTTTAGAATAAAAATACCATTTTGTTATAAAATGATATGTTAGATAAAAATTGTCATTTTGTTAGAAATGTTTTATTAGAGTAAATATGTCATTTTTGTAAAATAATGTTTTATTAGAATAAATATATCATTTTAGTTAGAAATGTTACATTAGATTAAAACTATCATTTTAGTTAGAAATGTTACATTAGATTAAAACTATCATTTTAGTTAGAAATGTTACATTAGATCAAAACTACCATTTTAGTTAGAAATGTTACATTAGATTAAAACTATCATTTTAGTTAGAAATGTTACATTAGATTAAAGCTATCATTTTAATTAGAAATGTTATATTAGATTTAAAATATCATTTTTGTCAGAAATGTTACATTAGATTAAAAATATCATTTTTATTAGAAAATGTCATTTTATTTAGAAATGCCATATTGGATTAGGAAATGTCATTTTATTTAGAAATGTCATCTAGGAATAAAAATGACATTTTATTTAGAAATGTCATATTGGATTAGGAAATGTCATTTTATTTAGAAATTTCATATTGGATTAAAAATGTCATTTTATTTAGAAATGTCATATTGGATTAGAAAATGTCATCTTATTTAGAAATGTCATCTTATTTAGAAATGTCATATTGGATTAAAAATGTCATTTTATTTAGAAATGTCATATCGGAATAAAAATGTCATTTATGTTAGCGAATTAATTTGTCATTTATGTTAGAGTATAAATGAATATGTCCTTTATGTAGAAAACATATTCGGTAAATAAATATGTCATTTAGTTAGAATCAAATTTAGTAAATAAAAATGTCATTTTTAGATAATGTCATGTTAGATAAAAACATCACTTTATTTAGATAATGTCATGTTAGATAAAAATATCACTTTATTTAGATAATGTCATGTAAGATAAAAGTATAATCTATGTTATGTGAAATAAAATTGTCATTTATTTGGATAGTGTCACGATTATGTTAAAAATGTCATTTTTATTAAAAAATGTTATGTTAGAATTAAATTGCCATTTTATTAGAAAATGTTATGTTAGAATATAAATGTCATCTTTTTAGAGAAAATGTCACCTTTATCATGGTAGATAAGAACAAGAATAATTATGTGTTAAGGCTTATGTTTTGTTGAAATAAAATATTTCAATAATAAAAATTACACTTTTACCGCATGTAGGGATCATTAAAAATATTTGTATTTGAAATGAAAATTTTTCGACCCATAAAAATCACATCTTTATTATATTTAGAAAATATGTAAAATACCCATTGTTTGAAATGAAAAATATGTTTCCAATAGAAATTCCATGTAACGACCGGGAATTTCGCTCGATCTGAATCGATCGCTAAACAGACCAAGACCGTTCGAAATGCCTGATTGTTTTGAGAACACGACAAATTCGAACGCAAACAGAAGAACATTTCATTGTATATTACAACAATTCCATCAGAATACAAGAATATACAGAGTATAAATCAATATTACACATTCACTAAATATTAGAGATTACAATACATTACTGCAGCGGAAAAATAATACAAAACACAACTGAAAGAGATATACGGATACAGAGCTTTCCGAATATCATTCCAGCCGTAAACCAGGTTCCTGTGAATATCAATCTGCAAAACCAAAACTACTAGCTGCCCGTGTCAAAATAAGGGCACCCAGAGTTTAGGTTAAAACAATAAACTCCAGGTCAGTCATGGGACTGGTGTGAGAACTAAAACAGTTATTAATATTTATTTTTAAATTTCGGTAAATCAAGGGACCACGCCGTATAACACGCAACGGGTTTCCTCCCAAGAACACCAGTGCATAAAACAACAGCGCAATGCTAAAATAAAGAACGATGAAGCTATTATAAGACCCAGGTCCCATCACACAATGCAACACAAGCCGGAGGATAGGGTTTTTACCCTATAATAGCCAAAGAATGCTTGATACGCTAAAAAAAATCATTTGATACTATTATAAGTGCATAGTGTATAAAACAATTTCAATCATAAGTATCAATCATAGATGGCATGAGTGCCCCATCCCACTATGTCGCCATACTAGGCTCTATAAACAAAACCGCAGAATCACGTATTGGAAGCTGGATTTCCATCTATGAACCGAGGCAAAAGATAGTCCTCACCGAATTCGAGAGCCTCTAGTCCGCCCCTCAGGAACAGCCGCAACTTCCCCTTGGATCGTCAGGGCCGGTCCACCGATGTGGATTATTATGCATGAACACTACGTTTCCCCGCCCTTTAGGGCATAAATGAGCCATATGACTCCATCGGCTCCACACAGTCACCGATATATCTGAAGCGCCTCGCAACAGCAACAACCACAAAAGTCAAGCTCGTCAGGGCGTGTAAAACCACTGACGCCACTTCTAACTAGAAAGAAACGCATGTCCTCCTTGAGGTCCTTCTCCCGTTTCTGGTTCACAACCGGGGTGTGAGGCTCGCGAATCAACGTTACACAAAGCTGTGCCACACAGGTCGTGCTTTGATCATCAACCACAAGACTCTGCTTTTCAACAAAAGCCTTGATCATTTGCCACTTAGGCATGCCACACAGGCAATTCACTCCATGCGTTTGATATCCATCAATATATAACCTCTAAGCTCATACGTCACAGAGAAGGGCGTTAAGCAAGAGAATAAATTCTCCGCCGCCAAACAGATATATATTTAATAGAAATCAACCACATAGAATAAAATCCAATGTCAGACACACAGTCCATTTACAAGTCCGTTCTGGGTCTGAACGAAACCGGAGGCACCTTGTACCTCGCATATCCATCGATCTCCAAGTACGTCTGGACGATCACCAACTGATTCCCTCCTCTTGGGTGTACGGCCCAATCAAGGTCATCAGTAATTATCCAAACGACGTGAAGACCTCCGGTCTTCAACCACCGTCTTCATCTTCGACACCACGTCGAATTAGTTATTCAAAATGGGATAAACCCGGTCTTTCGGAATAACTCGCGTATATAATAAACAAGTGTTACACAAACACAACATACGCCTCATTCCAATTCAGAATATATTTTTTATTCAAGTATTCTTATACTTTGGGAAAGGTTCCCATTAATTTTATCAAATATTAATTCTTTAAATTTATTCTTTAATCTTCATTGAATATCAATTAAACTAGTCGGGATTAGCGAACCACACCGAAGTAATCATTTATTTTATTTCCCAATCCCAACCTATTCATCCCATGAAGTAATACTGGTCATACTTCATATCTAACACCACGGTGTTATCGGTAAATTCAATTACCATTTCACGTTCAAATCTAATTAAAGATTTAACTATCGCCTGGAGCAAAACTAGTGATACTCCATTCTCCACCATTTCAATCTAATTAAAGATTCATTAAAACCCCACTTAGTATTAATCTTCACAGAAATCAATATCCTGTCTTTAACTGGGTTAAAGAACCAATGTCTTTTAAAACACGGTCCATGATAAACCCAAAATCACATTCTATTAATTATCGGGTTAAAGAACAAGTGTTATTTAAAACACCGTTCATGATAAACCCAAAAATCAATTCCAATTCAATTCCAATTAAATACCATTTAATTGGTACACTTCATTAAATCTAAATAAAAAGATTTAATCTTTTTCTCAACTGGGTTTAAGAATAGTGTTAATGAAGACACCATTCACGACAAACTCAAATCCCATTTGATATTAAATACAAGGCTCTGAATAGAAAATATATCGGCTTATATTCGGTATCAAATTCTACGACCAACAAATATCGTATTGGAAATAACGATATAAATATATCTTTCAAATTCCCATAACAATATCTATATAATCACAAAATCCAACATCAAAATATTCCAAAGACAATTTGGATTCACATCCCTTTCCACTTTATATATTAGATATTCTGGTTATTTTCAAAACCATTTCAAATCCACTTTATTTATTTTAAAAATAAACAGAATTATAATTCTAGTTCAAAACTAGTTCATTTCGATAAAAATCTATTTTTATCTTTTCAAATATGGAAATTTTCATCCCAATTCTTCATAAATCATTTCTTAGGATTTTACACAAATTATTACTATTTCTAATAATTTTATCAAGGCCCGTACAGTCGATTTCCATCAACGGCCATCGAACTGCACTTACAGCGACCTTTTCCGAATTTGATTTGGACATAATTCCAAATCCAACCGTTAAATTTCAAATTTATAATATTCATTAGAAAGCTCTTTTCGATACGAACCCAAGGTTCCGGTTTTAGGAGAATCCGACAGTCGGATCTCCCGTAACGTCCATTCGAAGTCAATGGTCGAAATTCGCGAACTACCGCAGCGCGGCGCGTTCTATTCAGGCCATTATATATATATAATATATATTATATATATTTCGTTGATTTCCTTTTAAAACGTATTTTATAAATCGTTTTAAATTCGTTTTCAAAACGATTTCAACTTCCTTTTCAAATTCAAATCAAAATTGAATTTTCAATATAAATTCGTTTTAATTTCCTTTCAAATCGATTTTGTGACGGCAAGGAATCTCGCTCGGTCCGAACCAGTCGCTAAACCGACCCAGACCGTTCGAAACGCCCTATCGTTTGAGAACACGACACAGCAGAACGCATACAGAAGAACATTTCATTGCTTATTACAACAATGCATCAGATTACAAGAATATACAGAGTATAAATGAATATTACACAGAAATATCAGAGATTTAAATTACATTTAAATACATAGCAGCGGAAAATAATACAATACACAACTAGAATGAGATATACGGATACAAAGCTTTCCGGATATCGTTCCAGCTGTAAACCAGGATCCTGTGAATATAAATCTGCAAAACCAAAACTACTAGCTGCCCGTGTCAAAATAAGGGCACCCAGAGTTTAGGTTAAAACAATAAACTCCAGGTCAGTCATGGGACTGGTGTGAGAACTAAAACAGTTATTAATCTTTATTTTAAATCATTAGGTAAATCAAGGGACCACGCCGTATAACACGGAACGGGTTTCCTCCCAAGAATACCAGTGCATAAAACAAACAGCGCAATGCTAAATAAAGAAAAAATGAAGCTGTTATAAGACCCAGGTCCTATCACACAATGCAACGCAAGCCGGGGGATAGGGTTTTCCCTTATAACAGCCAAAGAATGCTTGATACGTTTAAAACAGATTATTTGATACTACTATAAGTGTATAAAACAACTTCAAATCATAAGTATCAATCATAGGCGGCATGGGTACCATATATCATGTCGCCATATATAGGTTTACAAATAAAACCGCAAGTCACGTATTTGGAAATTGGATTTCCGTCTATGAACCGAGGCAAAAGATAGTCCTCAACCGATTCGAGACAATCTAGCCCATGTCTCAGGAAAGCGCGCAGGCAAGCCTTGGAGCGACAGGGCCGGTCCACACGGAGTGGATTATTATGCCTGAACAATACGTCTCCCCACCCTATGGGGTGTAAGTCTGGTCCGTCAGCCGACCAGAATGCATTCGGCCGAAACCGATATAACCGAGGCGCCTCGCAACCGCAACAACCACATAAGTCAAACTCGTCAGGGCGTGTAAAACCACTGACGCCACTTCTAGCTAGAAAGAAACGCAAGTCCTCCCTGAGGTCCGTCTCCCGTTTTTGGTTCATACCTGGTGTGAAACACGCGAGGTAAACGTTACACAAAGCTACGCCACAAAGGCCGTGCTTTGATCATCAACCACAAGACTTTGCTTTTCAACAGAAGCCTTGATCATTTGCATCTTAGCATGCCACACTGGCAAACCATCCTATGCAACCGATATCAGTCACACAGAATGAAATCCGATGTCAGACACACAGTCCATTTACAAGTCCGTTCTGGGCCTGAACGAAACCGGAGGCACCTAGTACCCCGCATATCCATCGATCTCCAAGTACGTCTGGACGATCACTAACTGTTTCCATCTTCTTGGGTGTACAGCCCAATCAAGATCATCAGTAATTACCCAAACGACGTGAAGACCTCCGGTCTTCGACCATCGTCTTCATCTTCGACTTATCGTCGTATCAGTTATTCAGAATGGGATAAACCCGGTCTTTCCGAATAACTCGCGTATATTTTAAATAAGTGTTACACAAACACAACATACGCCTCATTCCAATTCATTAGTCACTAACCGTAAATTAATCAAGAGAATAATTCCCCAAATATTAACCCCGAAGGCCGAAACCAACATCAGATCAATATCCAGAAAACCATTCTGCTTGGCTAACCGACAGTTAGTTTCTAAATTTCACTTTCAAATCTAATTAAAGATTTAACTATCGCCTGGAGCAAAACTGGTGATACTCCATTCTCGATCTTTTCAATCTAATTAAAGATTCATTAAAACTCCACTTAGTTTTAATCTTCGACTGGGTTAAAGAATCCGTGTCATTTAAAAACACAGTTCACGATAAACCCAAAATCACATTCATTAATTATCAGGTTAAAGAACGAGTGTTGTTTAAAACACTGTTCACGACAAACCCAAAATCAATATCGATTCAATTCCAATTAAATATTATTTAATTGGTGCACTTCATTAAATCTAAATAAAAAGATTTAATCATTTCTCAATTGGGTTCAAGAACAGTGTTAGTGAAGACACCATTCACGACAAACCCAAATCACATTCGATATTCAATACAAGGCTCTGAATAGAAAATATATCGGCTTATATTCAATATCGAATTCTACGACTAACAAATGTCGTATTGGAAATAACGATATAAATATATATCTTTCAAATTTCCATAACAACACCTGTATAATCACGAATTCCAACATCGAAATATTCCGAAGACAATTTCGATTCAAATCCACTCCAATACATTGGAAATTTTGGTTATTTTCAAAACCCTTTTCGAATTCAATTTATTTATTCAAAAATAAATAGAATTATAATTCTAGTTCAAAACTAGTTCATTTAGATAAAAACCTATTTTTATCTTTTCAAATATGGAGTTTTTCATCCCAATTCTTTCTAAATCATTTCTTATGATTTTACACAAATTATTACTATTTTTAATAATTTTATCAAGGCCCGTACAGTCGATTTCCATCAATGGCCATCGAACTGCACTTACAGCGACCTTTTTCGAATTTGATTTGGACATAATTCCAAATCCAACCGTTAGATTTCAAATTTCTAATATTCGTTAGAAAGCTCTTTTCGATACGAACCCAACGGTTCCGGTTTTAGGAGAATCCGACGGTCGGATCTCCCGTAATGTCCGTTTGAAATAAATGGTCGAAATTCGCGAACTGCCGCGGCGCGGCGCGTTCTATTCAGGCCATTATATTATATATAATATATATATAATATATATATCGTCGATTTCTATTTAAAACGAATTATATAAATAGTTTTGAATTCGTTTCAAAAACATTTTCAACTTCCATTTCAATTCAAATCAAAATTGAATTCTTCTTTATAAATTCGTTTTAAAATCCATTTCTATTCAATTCAAATTTCAATTCAATTTGAATTTATTTCACTTCGCTTTCAATTCGATTCGAAATCGTTTTCAATTCAATTCGTTTCGAAATCGTTTTCAATTCAATTCATTTCGAAATCGTTTTCAATTCAATTCATTTCGAAATCGTTTTCAATTCAATTCATTTCGAAATCGTTTTCAATTCAATTCATTTCGAAATCGTTTTCAATTCAATTCATTTCGAAATCGTTTTCAATTCAATTCATTTCGAAATCGTTTTCAGTTCAATTCATTTCGAAATCGTTTTCAGTTCAATTCATTTCGAAATCGTTTTCAGTTCAATTCATTTCGAAATCGTTTTCAATTCAATTCATTTCGAATTCTTTTTCAATTCAATTCATTTCGAATTCTTTTTCAATTCAATTCATTTCGAATTCTTTTTCAATTCAATTCATTTCGAATTCTTTTTCAATTCAATTCATTTCGAATTCTTTTTCAATTCAATTCATTTCGAATTCTTTTTCAATTCAATTCATTTCGAATTCTTTTTCAATTCAATTCATTTCGAATTCTTTTTCAATTCAATTCATTTCGAATTCTTTTTCAATTCAATTCATTTCGAAATCGTTTTCAATTCAATTTGAATTCGTTTTCAATTCAATTCACTTTATTCGATTTCGAAATCACCTTTCAATATTCATTCTAAAATGAATAAAATCGATATAAATATCGTTCACGTCAAAATGGCGTCAATCTAATCCTCACGGCTTCACATATTTCTATTTTCAAATATTCTATTTCAAATATTTCTATTTCAAATATTTCTATTTCAAATATTTCTTTTTTTTTCGAAACTGGAATGAGGCCCAATCAATTACCATATAATGTTAATTATATGGATTTTCTACAACACATGTATATATTAACAACGATGAATAATCAACCATCAACCAAAGTGCACTACACTGTATAAGCATCAAATATAGACATTTAACGCTTATAGCAGCTTGTCAATCAATCGATCGACATATTTAATCAATCAGGATGAGTGAACTTCAAATTTCATCCTAACACCCGTGTGGGGTTTCAAACAATCAAACACATATTTTATTTGTGCAGTTAGGCGATGTGTAAAATTTATCGACCCAATCAACGTCATTCAAATAGGTGTACATAAACAAACCGTCTGGTTTGTAAATGAATATTTATTTATTCACATTCACGTTAAAAATTATATTTTTAACGATAACACATTTTATTTTAACATATGAATTTCTATTCAGTTCATTCGTTAAATAAAATGCTATTTTTATTTTTTTCTAACTTATTTTAGAAAATTTCGGCGGCATAACGGCACGATACTAGAAACGGGACAAGGCCTAGCCTTATCCCCGGTCTAGTGAAGGCCCACGCCATTCACACATCAATCAAATCAATTCGTTATGCAAACCACAAACTTTGAAGTAAGGATCTAACCTAGCCTTACTCCTTCGCCTTATAACGGCGCACGTCTAATCCTAACCAATTTATCGATTCGATTTTTCACACCACAAACCACATTCAAACCAATATCGCAATCAATCACCAAACAGTCAAACAAACAAGTCCATGGTCTGTGGACGATTGTGTCGGGTGCTACTAAGCACCGTCTGCATCCTAGTATATATATATAACTAGAAATAAAATAGAAAGGTGAGAAATTCTCACCGATAGCTATCCTAGCTCCACGGCTCTTCATTGATAGAAATCTTCATCGCTATCGTATCTTCGTCATCTTCGTTGCCCGCTTTCACTACCTATGTAAAAATCGAATTTTGACTTCGTTATTCAATATATAAAAATCACATTTTTAATTCGAAGTTCAATACATAAAAATCCTATTTTTATTTCGAAGTTCAAAACATAAAAACTATATTTTTATTTCGAAGTTCAATACATAAAAATTCTATTTTTATTTCGAAGTTCAAAACATAAAAACTATATTTTTATTTCGAAGTTCAATATATAAAAATTCTATTTTTATTTCGAAGTTCAAAACATAAAAACTATATTTTTATTTCGAAGTTCAATACATAAAAATTCTATTTTTATTTCGAAGTTCAAAACATAAAAACTATATTTTTCTTAAAGCTTAAATTATTTACCTTTCAAAATTCAAATCTTTTACTTTTTAAAAATAAAAATCTTTTTAAACCTTTTTAAAAATAAAAGTCTTTTTAAACCTTTTAAAAAAATAAAAGAATCAGTTTCAAAATTCCTTTTAAAATCAGTTTTTAACTTATGACAAAATCAGTTTTTAAAAAATATGAATAACTAAATCAGTTTTATAAATAAAACTAAATCAGTTTTTATAAATAAAATTAAATCAGTTTTTTATAAATAAAAATAAAAATACTATAAATAATAAAAAAAAACTTACAGCTCTGTGAAGAGGGGGGGGGGGAAAGAAGGCGTCGGCTTCAGGGCGATGGAGAGCTAGGGGGGGGGGGGAATTCCTGCTGAGAGTTCAACGGAGGAGGGGGGGGTTCGCGGGTTGTCAGGCGCGGTGGCCTGGAGGTGGGGCTTCGAAGGAGGGATGGCGCGCGTCGATTCAGGGGGGGGCTGCTTCGCGATAGGGGGGTGCTCTGGTGGCTCGCCGCGGCACTGGGGGGGTGGGGTTTCGATGGGGAAGCTGCGGTGGTCGCCGCCGCCTAGGGGCGCGACGAATTCCGCCTCCGCCTCCCTCTTTTTTTTTTTTTTTTTTTTTTTATTTTGATCTCGTTTTGAAGAAAGGGGGGGGGGGCCAGAAGGTTTTAGGGAGGAGAAAGAATTTTTTTTTTTTTTTATTATTATTTAATTATTAAAAAGTTGACTTTTACATACGACCTCTAAACGAGGCCCACCGCCTGTCGCCCATAGCGTTTCACCCCCATTCCGAACACAATGGGATATGTATCGCAAGCTGATTTGATCGATTTGATTAGCTTCCGTTGAATTTACATTTACATCACAAAATTGAATTTTAAACGTACATTTCAAATTACCGGGGTCGCATACTAACTTTAAAAATTCCAGAAAAATATTTTCTAGCTTCGTATTGACGATACGGTCCTAACAAAACTAGTTTCGTCGAATTCTGAGACCGTTAGAAAAATGGCCAATTTCCAGTCGATTAAAATCAACTGAAACTGGTCAAACGCGTTTTCCTTTGCCACGCTCACATATTGATTCGAAAAATTATGAAATTTGAAACCTAGCAATAACTTGACACTGCGGACCCAACAAAACTGGTTTCGTCGAAATCCGAGGTCGTTTGCAAAATGTCCATTTTTAAGGGCCTGAATTCCATAGCGACTATTCAGAATTTTCAACTGGACATATCTTTTGCTTCCCGATATGAAATCTTGATTTTTCGGATTCGTTGGAAAGATATTCACTATTAGATTCCATTATTTTTGGTTTCACTAAAATCCGGATTGTTTTGCACCCGGTACATTCAATTGAAGTTTGAAATCGAATTATCGAACTACCGCGCCATTTTCAATTCTATTTATAATTATATATAAATATTTATATTCTAACGACGACGTATATAAATATATACGTCGAATTCAATTCAAAATAAATTTCTCGTCGATATTATTTAAAATAATTCATTTTAAATAATCAAAATTCGCTAAAATTGCCAAAATAAAATTTTCAAACTGGCTCGCATTTTACGGGTTGTTACAATCTCCCCCACTTAAAACTTTTCGTCCCCGAAAAGGAACAAAGTCGAAAGTGGTTTGATTATTCAACTCTACGCTCGATCTGGCTTTCCTTCTCCAACTTTTCAGTTTCTGAGAATTTTCAAAATTTCAAAAATTTGGCTAACACCCTAAATTTTTGAAAAATTTCGCCATAACCTCCCCTGCACCGGGAGCATCGGGGAATTTCAAATAGCTTCCCCGGTCCTTCAGATCTCAAAAAGAAAAAGAAAAAGCCAAGCGGCTAGCCAATAGGCTCACAAAATCATCATCACCCAAACAAAACAGGAAATTATGTAGTAAACATGTACCTATTTGTCGGGCAAACAAATTTTATTCTCTGCTCTAGCCTCCTTGCTATGACCTGTTCAATGTAAGTATATATATGCAAGCAAATGCGACCAATTTTCAATACAATTCAATATTTGGTGCTATTAGGCAAAATGGTTCCAAAATTAGCAAACAACTAAACAAACCACACAAACATCAATCAATTAGTGAATTAGAGTTTTCAAATTCATAACTTTGATACATACACAGAAAATCCTGTTTTGATGCCAATTCACAACAAGGTGTTCTAACTATATAACTTTTGGTTCTCACACCAGCCTAATGGAAATATATAGAAATCACACCTTCGTCACTCGAAAATAAATACTGGTAACGCTGCAGCATTATCAGAATCATCCCCGGGCAACTAGAATGTGATTCTATATCTACCCAATATATTAAAACTTTGAATACACGCGGATCAGACGTATACGCAAAACCTATATATACTGGATTGTCCAACTCAATATAAATAGATTATCAAATACGAATAATTGATTTAAATTTTCAAAACAAAAATTTGTTTTCATTTGAAAAATATACTCTTCACACTCGTTCTAGGATACTACTGATCCTATCTCTAACGAGTCATTCCCATTGGATATTACTAATCCAATATCTGATGAATTCTTTCGTAGGGTTCTAATGTGTCTTGTTCTCTAGCTTTGTAAACCAAAGCTCTGATACCAACTGTGACGGCAAGGAATCTCGCTCGGTCCGAACCAGTCGCTAAACCGACCCAGACCGTTCGAAACGCCCTATCGTTTGAGAACACGACACAGCAGAACGCATACAGAAGAACATTTCATTGCTTATTACAACAATGCATCAGATTACAAGAATATACAGAGTATAAATGAATATTACACAGAAATATCAGAGATTTAAATTACATTTAAATACATAGCAGCGGAAAATAATACAATACACAACTAGAATGAGATATACGGATACAAAGCTTTCCGGATATCGTTCCAGCTGTAAACCAGGATCCTGTGAATATAAATCTGCAAAACCAAAACTACTAGCTGCCCGTGTCAAAATAAGGGCACCCAGAGTTTAGGTTAAAACAATAAACTCCAGGTCAGTCATGGGACTGGTGTGAGAACTAAAACAGTTATTAATCTTTATTTTAAATCATTAGGTAAATCAAGGGACCACGCCGTATAACACGGAACGGGTTTCCTCCCAAGAATACCAGTGCATAAAACAAACAGCGCAATGCTAAATAAAGAAAAAATGAAGCTGTTATAAGACCCAGGTCCTATCACACAATGCAACGCAAGCCGGGGGATAGGGTTTTCCCTTATAACAGCCAAAGAATGCTTGATACGTTTAAAACAGATTATTTGATACTACTATAAGTGTATAAAACAACTTCAAATCATAAGTATCAATCATAGGCGGCATGGGTACCATATATCATGTCGCCATATATAGGTTTACAAATAAAACCGCAAGTCACGTATTTGGAAATTGGATTTCCGTCTATGAACCGAGGCAAAAGATAGTCCTCAACCGATTCGAGACAATCTAGCCCATGTCTCAGGCAAGCGCGCAGGCAAGCCTTGGAGCGACAGGGCCGGTCCACACGGAGTGGATTATTATGCCTGAACAATACGTCTCCCCACCCTATGGGGTGTAAGTCTGGTCCGTCAGCCGACCAGAATGCATTCGGCCGAAACCGATATAACCGAGGCGCCTCGCAACCGCAACAACCACATAAGTCAAACTCGTCAGGGCGTGTAAAACCACTGACGCCACTTCTAGCTAGAAAGAAACGCAAGTCCTCCCTGAGGTCCGTCTCCCGTTTTTGGTTCATACCTGGTGTGAAACACGCGAGGTAAACGTTACACAAAGCTACGCCACAAAGGCCGTGCTTTGATCATCAACCACAAGACTTTGCTTTTCAACAGAAGCCTTGATCATTTGCATCTTAGCATGCCACACTGGCAAACCATCCTATGCAACCGATATCAGTCACACAGAATGAAATCCGATGTCAGACACACAGTCCATTTACAAGTCCGTTCTGGGCCTGAACGAAACCGGAGGCACCTAGTACCCCGCATATCCATCGATCTCCAAGTACGTCTGGAC
Organism: Allium sativum; assembly: GCA_030737875.1. Classification (NCBI taxonomy): domain Eukaryota; kingdom Viridiplantae; phylum Streptophyta; class Magnoliopsida; order Asparagales; family Amaryllidaceae; genus Allium; species Allium sativum. The sequence goes on along the minus strand of CM060926.1, from coordinate 87,403,535 downwards.
GATCACTAACTGTTTCCATCTTCTTGGGTGTACAGCCCAATCAAGATCATCAGTAATTACCCAAACGACGTGAAGACCTCCGGTCTTCGACCATCGTCTTCATCTTCGACTTATCGTCGTATCAGTTATTCAGAATGGGATAAACCCGGTCTTTCCGAATAACTCGCGTATATTTTAAATAAGTGTTACACAAACACAACATACGCCTCATTCCAATTCATTAGTCACTAACCGTAAATTAATCAAGAGAATAATTCCCCAAATATTAACCCCGAAGGCCGAAACCAACATCAGATCAATATCCAGAAAACCATTCTGCTTGGCTAACCGACAGTTAGTTTCTAAATTTCACTTTCAAATCTAATTAAAGATTTAACTATCGCCTGGAGCAAAACTGGTGATACTCCATTCTCGATCTTTTCAATCTAATTAAAGATTCATTAAAACTCCACTTAGTTTTAATCTTCGACTGGGTTAAAGAATCCGTGTCATTTAAAAACACAGTTCACGATAAACCCAAAATCACATTCATTAATTATCAGGTTAAAGAACGAGTGTTGTTTAAAACACTGTTCACGACAAACCCAAAATCAATATCGATTCAATTCCAATTAAATATTATTTAATTGGTGCACTTCATTAAATCTAAATAAAAAGATTTAATCATTTCTCAATTGGGTTCAAGAACAGTGTTAGTGAAGACACCATTCACGACAAACCCAAATCACATTCGATATTCAATACAAGGCTCTGAATAGAAAATATATCGGCTTATATTCAATATCGAATTCTACGACTAACAAATGTCGTATTGGAAATAACGATATAAATATATATCTTTCAAATTTCCATAACAACACCTGTATAATCACGAATTCCAACATCGAAATATTCCGAAGACAATTTCGATTCAAATCCACTCCAATACATTGGAAATTTTGGTTATTTTCAAAACCCTTTTCGAATTCAATTTATTTATTCAAAAATAAATAGAATTATAATTCTAGTTCAAAACTAGTTCATTTAGATAAAAACCTATTTTTATCTTTTCAAATATGGAGTTTTTCATCCCAATTCTTTCTAAATCATTTCTTATGATTTTACACAAATTATTACTATTTTTAATAATTTTATCAAGGCCCGTACAGTCGATTTCCATCAATGGCCATCGAACTGCACTTACAGCGACCTTTTTCGAATTTGATTTGGACATAATTCCAAATCCAACCGTTAGATTTCAAATTTCTAATATTCGTTAGAAAGCTCTTTTCGATACGAACCCAACGGTTCCGGTTTTAGGAGAATCCGACGGTCGGATCTCCCGTAATGTCCGTTTGAAATAAATGGTCGAAATTCGCGAACTGCCGCGGCGCGGCGCGTTCTATTCAGGCCATTATATTATATATAATATATATATCGTCGATTTCTATTTAAAACGAATTATATAAATAGTTTTGAATTCGTTTCAAAAACATTTTCAACTTCCATTTCAATTCAAATCAAAATTGAATTCTTCTTTATAAATTCGTTTTAAAATCCATTTCTATTCAATTCAAATTTCAATTCAATTTGAATTTATTTCACTTCGCTTTCAATTCGATTCGAAATCGTTTTCAATTCAATTCGTTTCGAAATCGTTTTCAATTCAATTCATTTCGAAATCGTTTTCAATTCAATTCATTTCGAAATCGTTTTCAATTCAATTTATTTCGAAATCGTTTTCAATTCAATTCATTTCGAAATCGTTTTCAATTCAATTCATTTCGAAATCGTTTTCAATTCAATTCATTTCGAAATCGTTTTCAGTTCAATTCATTTCGAAATCGTTTTCAGTTCAATTCATTTCGAAATCGTTTTCAGTTCAATTCATTTCGAAATCGTTTTCAATTCAATTCATTTCGAATTCTTTTTCAATTCAATTCATTTCGAATTCTTTTTCAATTCAATTCATTTCGAATTCTTTTTCAATTCAATTCATTTCGAATTCTTTTTCAATTCAATTCATTTCGAATTCTTTTTCAATTCAATTCATTTCGAATTCTTTTTCAATTCAATTCATTTCGAATTCTTTTTCAATTCAATTCATTTCGAATTCTTTTTCAATTCAATTCATTTCGAAATCGTTTTCAATTCAATTTGAATTCGTTTTCAATTCAATTCACTTTATTCGATTTCGAAATCACCTTTCAATATTCATTCTAAAATGAATAAAATCGATATAAATATCGTTCACGTCAAAATGGCGTCAATCTAATCCTCACGGCTTCACATATTTCTATTTTCAAATATTCTATTTCAAATATTTCTATTTCAAATATTTCTATTTCAAATATTTCTTTTTTTTTCGAAACTGGAATGAGGCCCAATCAATTACCATATAATGTTAATTATATGGATTTTCTACAACACATGTATATATTAACAACGATGAATAATCAACCATCAACCAAAGTGCACTACACTGTATAAGCATCAAATATAGACATTTAACGCTTATAGCAGCTTGTCAATCAATCGATCGACATATTTAATCAATCAGGATGAGTGAACTTCAAATTTCATCCTAACACCCGTGTGGGGTTTCAAACAATCAAACACATATTTTATTTGTGCAGTTAGGCGATGTGTAAAATTTATCGACCCAATCAACGTCATTCAAATAGGTGTACATAAACAAACCGTCTGGTTTGTAAATGAATATTTATTTATTCACATTCACGTTAAAAATTATATTTTTAACGATAACACATTTTATTTTAACATATGAATTTCTATTCAGTTCATTCGTTAAATAAAATGCTATTTTTATTTTTTTCTAACTTATTTTAGAAAATTTCGGCGGCATAACGGCACGATACTAGAAACGGGACAAGGCCTAGCCTTATCCCCGGTCTAGTGAAGGCCCACGCCATTCACACATCAATCAAATCAATTCGTTATGCAAACCACAAACTTTGAAGTAAGGATCTAACCTAGCCTTACTCCTTCGCCTTATAACGGCGCACGTCTAATCCTAACCAATTTATCGATTCGATTTTTCACACCACAAACCACATTCAAACCAATATCGCAATCAATCACCAAACAGTCAAACAAACAAGTCCATGGTCTGTGGACGATTGTGTCGGGTGCTACTAAGCACCGTCTGCATCCTAGTATATATATATAACTAGAAATAAAATAGAAAGGTGAGAAATTCTCACCGATAGCTATCCTAGCTCCACGGCTCTTCATTGATAGAAATCTTCATCGCTATCGTATCTTCGTCATCTTCGTTGCCCGCTTTCACTACCTATGTAAAAATCGAATTTTGACTTCGTTATTCAATATATAAAAATCACATTTTTAATTCGAAGTTCAATACATAAAAATCCTATTTTTATTTCGAAGTTCAAAACATAAAAACTATATTTTTATTTCGAAGTTCAATACATAAAAATTCTATTTTTATTTCGAAGTTCAAAACATAAAAACTATATTTTTATTTCGAAGTTCAATATATAAAAATTCTATTTTTATTTCGAAGTTCAAAACATAAAAACTATATTTTTATTTCGAAGTTCAATACATAAAAATTCTATTTTTATTTCGAAGTTCAAAACATAAAAACTATATTTTTCTTAAAGCTTAAATTATTTACCTTTCAAAATTCAAATCTTTTACTTTTTAAAAATAAAAATCTTTTTAAACCTTTTTAAAAATAAAAGTCTTTTTAAACCTTTTAAAAAAATAAAAGAATCAGTTTCAAAATTCCTTTTAAAATCAGTTTTTAACTTATGACAAAATCAGTTTTTAAAAAATATGAATAACTAAATCAGTTTTATAAATAAAACTAAATCAGTTTTTATAAATAAAATTAAATCAGTTTTTTATAAATAAAAATAAAAATACTATAAATAATAAAAAAAAACTTACAGCTCTGTGAAGAGGGGGGGGGGGAAAGAAGGCGTCGGCTTCAGGGCGATGGAGAGCTAGGGGGGGGGGAATTCCTGCTGAGAGTTCAACGGAGGAGGGGGGGTTCGCGGGTTGTCAGGCGCGGTGGCCTGGAGGTGGGGCTTCGAAGGAGGGATGGCGCGCGTCGATTCAGGGGGGGGCTGCTTCGCGATAGGGGGGTGCTCTGGTGGCTCGCCGCGGCACTGGGGGGGTGGGGTTTCGATGGGGAAGCTGCGGTGGTCGCCGCCGCCTAGGGGCGCGACGAATTCCGCCTCCGCCTCCCTCTTTTTTTTTTTTTTTTTTTTTTATTTTGATCTCGTTTTGAAGAAAGGGGGGGGGGCCAGAAGGTTTTAGGGAGGAGAAAGAATTTTTTTTTTTTATTATTATTATTTAATTATTAAAAAGTTGACTTTTACATACGACCTCTAAACGAGGCCCACCGCCTGTCGCCCATAGCGTTTCACCCCCATTCCGAACACAATGGGATATGTATCGCAAGCTGATTTGATCGATTTGATTAGCTTCCGTTGAATTTACATTTACATCACAAAATTGAATTTTAAACGTACATTTCAAATTACCGGGGTCGCATACTAACTTTAAAAATTCCAGAAAAATATTTTCTAGCTTCGTATTGACGATACGGTCCTAACAAAACTAGTTTCGTCGAATTCTGAGACCGTTAGAAAAATGGCCAATTTCCAGTCGATTAAAATCAACTGAAACTGGTCAAACGCGTTTTCCTTTGCCACGCTCACATATTGATTCGAAAAATTATGAAATTTGAAACCTAGCAATAACTTGACACTGCGGACCCAACAAAACTGGTTTCGTCGAAATCCGAGGTCGTTTGCAAAATGTCCATTTTTAAGGGCCTGAATTCCATAGCGACTATTCAGAATTTTCAACTGGACATATCTTTTGCTTCCCGATATGAAATCTTGATTTTTCGGATTCGTTGGAAAGATATTCACTATTAGATTCCATTATTTTTGGTTTCACTAAAATCCGGATTGTTTTGCACCCGGTACATTCAATTGAAGTTTGAAATCGAATTATCGAACTACCGCGCCATTTTCAATTCTATTTATAATTATATATAAATATTTATATTCTAACGACGACGTATATAAATATATACGTCGAATTCAATTCAAAATAAATTTCTCGTCGATATTATTTAAAATAATTCATTTTAAATAATCAAAATTCGCTAAAATTGCCAAAATAAAATTTTCAAACTGGCTCGCATTTTACGGGTTGTTACAGATTTCAATTCAATTTAATTCGAATTTCAATTCATTTCAATTTAATTAGAATTTCAATTCATTTCAATTTAATTCGAATTTCAATTCTTTTCAATTTAATTCGAATTTGAATTCACTTTCAATATTCATTGAAAAATGAATAAAATCGATATAAATACCGTTCACGTCAAAATGGCGTCAATCTAATCAACACGGCTTTTATTCAACACATGAATGTTTATTCTATTCAACGCATGAATATTTTTCAATTCAACACATGAATTTATTTTCAATTCAACACATGAATTCATTTTCTATTCAACACATGAATTTATTTTGTATATTGGAATGAGGCCCAATCAATTACAATATAATGTTAATTATATGGATTTTCTACCACACATGTATATAATAGCAACGATAAATAATCAACCATCATCCAGAGTGCACCACACGACTGCATAAGCATTAAATATAATTAACTAATGCATACACAATCTGTCAATCCATCGATTGACATACAACTAAACAATCGGGATTAGTTTACGTCAAATATCATCCCAATACCCGTGTGGGGTTTCAAATCATCAAACACACACTTTATTTGTGCAGGTGGGCGATGTGTAAAATTTATCGTCCCAATCAATATCAGTCAAATCAGTGTATATATAAACAAATCGTCCGATTTGTTTATAAATATTTATTTTTTATACACGTTAAAAATTATATTTTTAACTATAAAATATTTTCCACTATAAAATATTTTATTTCATTCACCATCACACAACCAAATTTTACTACACAGCAATCAAACAAACAAGTCATCCATGGTATGTGGACGACGGGTGTCGGGTGCTACTAAGCACCGTCTGCATCCTAGTATATATTTTAAACTAGAAATAGAAATAAAAGTGAGGAGTTCTCACCAACTAGCTAAACCAACCGCCATGACTCTTCATATGTAGAACATCTCGCCGTGCTCGCCCTTCGTCACTTTCGTTGTCCGTAGCCACTACATATATAAAAATCACATTTTTATTTGTTCACTTTCAATTTAAAAATCATATTTTTTCCTTAACCATTCTAATGATAAAAATCATATTTTTACTTTGCTATATGTATGATAAAAATCACGTTTTTACCTCGCTACTTCATATAAGGGAAAAAAATTATATTTTTACAACGCCACTTTCTATATAAAAAGATTATATTTTTACAATGCTATTCTATATAAAAAGATTATATTTTTACAATGCTATTCTATATAAAAAGATTAAAAAATTTCAATGCTATTCTACATAAAAAGATTATATTTTTATCACACTAACTTCATAATAAAAATTATATTTTTATCACTTCACTTCTATAAATAAAAATCATATTTTTTTGTTGATAAAAATCACATCTTTATGTTAATGCCGTTCATGTAAAAATCGCTTCTTCAAAATGTTACTTATTCTTGTAAAAATCATTTCTTTAAAATGATTCATTCACGTAAAAATCATTTCTTTTTAATCATAAAAATCGTTTCTTTTTAATCTAAAAAAAAACAAATCTAAAATCTAAAATTATTTTTTATATATATTAAAATCTAAAAAAAACTATGTTGTAATCTATAAAAACTTAATTCAAAACCCCCCTTTTTTATTAAAATTAATTACACAAAACATATAAATATAAATAACAAAGAAAAACTTACAGCGGCTTGGAGGGGGGTTTGGTGCTATGCGGTCGGAGCGGGCCATGGCGGTCGCTGGAGGAGATCGCCGGCGTAAGGGGGTGCGGGGGCTGGTGTTGTGGGCCTAGGCGTTGGGTTTGGGTGCGGTCCAGGTGGAAGTAGGAAGGAGGAACGGAGGGGGAGGCGACTGAGGCGGAGGCTGGCTGGCCTGACGGCGCTCGCGGCGGAGAGGGGGGGTTTGCGACGAGGTCAGGCGGCGGCTAGGGTTCGATCGGTTTTTTTTTGAATTTAGTTTATGACGGGGAGAGAGAAATGGAGAGGGAGGGAGGTGTTTAATAAAAATAATTTATATTATTTTATTAATTAAATTCTTTTAGTTTGAAAATTCTCTATTCGTTCATGCTAACTCCAGTCTGAACCTAACGACTATCGTCCATAGCTAATTACCCTCATTCCGAACACAATGGGATATGTATCGTAAGCCGATTCGATCATTTCGATCAGTTTTCGTCAAAATCAAAATATAACTCTATATATTGAATTTGAACGCACATTTCAATTTACCGGGGCCACATACGGACTCTAAAAATTCCCGAAAAATATTTTCTAGCTTCGTATTGATGATACGATCCTAACAAAACTAATTTCGTCGAATTCTGAAACCGTTTGAAAAATGGCCATTTTCCAGTCGATTAAAATCAACTTGAACTGGTCAAACGTGTTTTCCATTGCCACGCTCACATATTGAATCAGAAAATTACGAATTTTGAAACCTAGCAATAACTTGACATCACGGATCCAACAAAAGTGGTTTCGTCGAAAATCGAGGTCGTTTGCAAAATTTCCATTTTTAAGGGCCAGAATTCCATAGCGACTATTCTGAATTTTCAACTGGACGTAACTCTTGATTCCCGCTATTAAATTTCGATTTTTCGGATTCGTTGGAAAGATATTCTCAATTAGATTCTAATATTTTTGGTTTCGCCAAAATCCGATATATTTTGCATCCTGCACATTCATTTGAAATTTGAAATCGAATTTTCAAACTACCGCGCCATTTCAGGCTCGTTATATAATTAAAATTAAATATTTATATTCTAACGACGATCTATATAAATATATACATTCGATTTCTATTCAAAATAAATTTCTCGTCGTTATTATTTAAAATAATCCATTTTAAATATTCAAAATTCCCTAAAATTGCCAAAATAAAAAATTTAAATTGGCTCAGAATTTCCGGGTTATTACAATCTCCCCCACTTAAAACTTTTCATCCCCGAAAAGGAAAGAAGCCGAAAATTGTTTAACTAATCAACAAAACTTTCATTATTTTTATTACTGCTTAAGTTCTTTAACTTTTCAGTTTCTAAGAACTTTTCAAATTTTTCAAAAATTTGGCTAACACCCTAAATTTTCGAAAAATTTCGCCATAACCTCCCTTACACCGGGGACTTCGGGATATTTCAAATAGCCTCCCATGGCCCTCATCAATCCAAAAAGAAAAAGAAACAGCCAAGCGGCTAGCCAAACGGCTCATAAAATCATCCAAACCCAATAAATTTGTAAACATGTACCTATTTGTCGGGCAAACAATTTTATTCTTCTGCTCTAGCCTCCTTGCTATGACCTGTTCAATGTAAGTACATGTATATGCATGCAAATGCGACTAATTTTCAATACAACTCAATATTTGGTTCAATTTGGCTAAAGGATCAAATTCTAATTAATCACAAATAATCAAACAACACAATCATCAATCAATTAGTTGATTATCATTTCAAACACATAACTTTGATACATAGTCAAAAAATCACATTTTTGATGCCAAATCACAACAATAAACCTATCTAGTTTTGGTTCTCACACCAGTCTAATGGAAATATATAGATATCACACCTTCGAAACACGAATATAAATACTGATGATGTCCGGACATCACCAGAATTATCCCCGAGCGACTAGAGTGTGAATCTATATCTATCTAGTATATTAAAACTTTGAATACACGTGGATCAGACGTATATACAAAACCTTTATATATTGGATTGTCGAAATTCAACATAAAATAAATAATTAAATATGAATAATTAATTTAAATTTTCAAAGCAAAAATTGTTTTCACTTTTATTTTTCAAAACACTACTCTTCACACTCGTTCTAGGTTACTACTGATCCCATCTCTAACGAGTCATTCTCATTGGATATTACTAATCCAATTCTGGTGAATTCTTTCGTTTGGTTCTAACGTGTCTTGTTCTCCGAGCTCTGTAAACCAAAGCTCTGATACCAAGCTATAACGACCGGGAATTTCGCTCGATCCGAATCGATCGCTAAACCGACCAAGATCGTTCGAAACGCCTGATTGTTTTGAGAACACGACAAATTCGAATGAAAACAGAAGAACATTTCATTGTATATTACAACAATTCCATCAGAATACAAGAATATACAGAGTAAAAATCAATATAACACATTCACTAAATATCAGAGATTACAATACATTACTACAGCGGAAAAATAATACAAAACACAACTGAAAGAGATATACAGATACAGAGCTTTCCGGATATCATTCCAGCAGTAAACAAGGTTCCTGTGAATATCAATCTGCAAAACCAAAACTACTAGCCGCCCTTGTCAAAATAAGGGCACCCAGAGTTTAGGTTAAAACAATAAACTCCAGGTTAGTCATGGGACTGGTGTGAGAACTAAGACAGTTATTAATCTTTATTTTTAAAGTTCGGTAAATCAAGGGACCACGCCGTATAACACGCAACGGGTTTCCTCCCAAGAACACCAGTGCATAAAACAAGAGCGCAATGCTAAAATAAAGAACAATGAAGCTATTATAAGACCCAGGTCCCATCACACAATGCAACACAAGCCGGAGGAAAGGGTTTTTACCTTATAATAGCCAAAGAATGCTTGATACGCTAAAAACAAATCATTTGATACTATTATAAGTGCATAGTGTATAAAACAATTTCAATCATAAGTATCAATCATAGACGGCATGAGTGCCCCATCCCACTATGTCGCCATACTAGGCTCTACAAACAAAACCGCAGAATCACGTATTGGAAGCTGGATTTCCATCTGTGAACCGAGGCAAAAGATAGTCCTCATCGAATTCGAGAGCCTCTAGTCCGCCCCTCAGGAATAGCCGCAACTGCCCCTTGGATCGTCAGGGCCGGTCCACCGATGTGGATTATTATGCCTGAACACTACGTTTCCCCGCCCTTTGGGGCGTAAATGAGCCATATGACTCCATCGGCTACACACAGTCACCGATATATCTGAGGCGCCTCGCAACAGCAACAACCACATAAGTCAAACTCATCAGGGCATGTAAAACCACTGACGCCACTTCTAACTAGAAAGAAACGCATGTCCTCCCTGAGGTCCTTTTCCCATTTCTGGTTCACAACCGGGGTGTGAGGCTCGCGAATCAACGTTACACAAAGCTATGCCACACAGGCCGTGCTTTGATCATCAACCACAAGACTCTGCTTTTCAACAAAAGCCTTGATCATTTTCCACTTAGGCATGCCACACAGGCAATTCACTCCATGCGTTTGATATCCATCAATATATAACCTCTGAGCTCGTACGTCTCAGAGAAGGGCGTTAAGCAAGAGAATAAATTCTCCGCCGCCAAACAGATATATATTTAATAGAAATCAACCGCACAGAATAAAATCCAATTGAAACGACCCGCAAATCCGTGCTATCTGAGTTGACTAAAAACACCACACGTCCAACCCAAATAACACAGAAATACGACTCATTATTAGAAAGAAGTTAGAGGATGAGAAATAGAAAAAAAGAAATATTAGAATAGAAGAAGAACGAAGATCACAACTCACAGCGGAACGAATAAAATATATTATATAACATAAGCTTTGAAATACAAATCTGTTTTGTACATATATACATACCATCATCAGAGTACACATAACATTTGATTCAGCGGAAGTAACTCCAAATAACTAACGTTGAAGCCTCCTGCTTCAAGCTCCTCCAAGTGTATCTGTAAAAACCTGAAACACTTGACTGCCCGTACAAATTTGGGCACCCAAGAGTTTAGGAAAAACAAAACAAAACAAACTCTGGGTCAGTCATGGGACTGGTGTAAGTAAACTCCAACCACTTGTTTAACTTTAACAATCCTTTTCGAAAGAAAAGATAATAGTAAGACCAGTCCACACATAAACATGGACGGCTTTTACCTTACTATAACCCAAAACACTTTGATATCAAAAATCTAGTGATATTATAATAATGTCTACATCAAGTAGATAACCAAATAGCAGAACGCTTGCATCTCACGCTCCACATATATATTATAAAATCAAAAACCGCATGGCGCTTATTGGAGATTGGATTTCCAACGTGACAAGGTATGGGACCACCTTCCGATGATGTATCTCTAGAGACGAATATACCTGGGTTCACCAAGAACGTCTTGCAACCCGGCCCACACATGACCGACCACTCATTTCGCTTGAGTGTATCGAATGTATATCACCAACGGTTGGACTCAAACCACCGTTTCCCGAATGGGCAGAATCGATAGATTTAGAAACAAAAGGAATTTCTCTAGATAGGTGATTATACACCCTAATGGGTGCGACCCACATAGCCATGCTGCCTGCCCGATTTTTGTCCTTTCCCGGTTGTTGAGGCCTGAGGCTACGCATACTTACCATTCATTGATAGCACAATCACTTTGAATGCCACATTGTCAGATCCGTTAATCCCTAGTTAAGTTTGCACAAACATTCTGGATATTATGCTAAGGGATAAATCCGTTGCAACCATATATATTCATACAGACCAACCCATTTGATCATTGGAAATACTTTGTCAGACATTCGTCCATTTACGTTCGTTCTGGGGTTGAACGAAACCGAAGGCACTATTTCTATTAATAGAAAAGCCCTTGCACTTTACTCCGTCTTCAATATATTCAGCATACTTGGTTCGCAACGCTTATGCCGATACGGAGTGGTTCTTCGGATAATAATCCAACCGGTCTCTCCATATTGACAACGATGGTCAAAAACTTCGATAGTCTGTGATTTAACTATCGAATAAAAACAAATGTTCATCCAAACATATCAAACAAATCACTGGGCTCTTTACTTAGTTTTCATTAATTAAATCTCTTCTCCATTTCCTTATCAATATTTGTTAACCAAATATTTTCAATAATCTTCTTGCCTCTTATGCCATTTGGAAAACGTTTCCAAATATTTACTTCTTTTATTTTCTATATATTAGAAAAATCTCTATTTGCAATTGGAAACAATTCCAATCACTTATCTCTATTCCTTTTTGTTTACAATATTCGATTTTTATATTCACTTTACTATCGAATTCAATACGTCGAAGCAATGATTTCAAATCATCGAAATATCTTAAAAATATTCTAACTCCTTAAATTTCCGGAAAATTTCGCCATAACCTCCCCTGTATCGGGAGCATCGGGAAATTTCGAATAGCTTCCCGGTATCTTCCTCAATCAAAAAGAAAAAGGAAAAGCCAAGCGGCTTGCCGATACGGCGCATAAAATCTCATATATGAATTAAACATGTACCTTTTTGTCGAGCACTACATTTATAACTTCATATACTTCATCCCAAACCTGCTTAACACATATTCACCTGTTTGCAATTCAATTCAATACCATCTAATCGCTTGAATTCAGTTTCGCCCATTTATTCTTTAAATTGGCCCTTTTGCCTATTTCACTTTTTGTTGAACATAACATGCTCAAATTTGATTCCACTTGCTTATACAAATCAAATTCCTTTTTTTCCATTTCTAGTTTCATATTTGGTTTGAATATGAAATCACAAGTTAATCTACTTATTCACAGTTTGCTCGATTCAATCGTTTTAACTAATTCATTTGTCAGTTTGCAAATTAACTCTTTTTCCTATATCACTTTGATATTTGAATATAACCTATCCAAATATATTCCAACTTGATTATACTAATTTAATTTCATTTTCAATTCACGTTCTATATTCGATTTCAAATATATATTTAAAAATTCCCTTCACCTTTCAAAGTTCATCGTCAAAATTCGATTAACTAACTTCTCTTTATCTTAGTCAACTCTATTCAATAATCAAATATGATTATTGATTTTAAAAACCATTTCTTTCACTTCACTTAAGTTCGCATATATTTTATAACTCAAATCTGAGATTTCCTAAATGGAAATTCGGATTTTTATTGGTTTAAAATCCTTTTATAAAATGAAATAAACCGTTATGGTTTTTAAATAGTTCTGGCGCTGTTTTTCTGAAAATTTGATTTTGACATATCTCAAAATCTATACGACGAAATTCAGATTTTTCTCCTTCATTGGAAAGCTATTATCAAATCGGTCCTGACGTTTCTTGTTTCGAAGAATTCCGACTTCAATTGCGCTCTGTATACTCAATTGAAGTTCGAATCGCCAATTTACGAACTGCAGCGCTGCGGCGAGTTCGTTTTAATTATATTTATATATATATAAACTTTTTAAACTTCTAAAAAATGAATTCAACTTTATTTAATCCTATTTGAATTCCTTGATTCAAATTCCAATCTCACTTTGAATTCCATATTCAAATTTCAATCCCTTTTCTATTTGATATTCAAATTCAATACTTAAATTTCTATTTGAATTCCCTATATTCAAATTCTAGACTTGAATTCATTTGAATTCTCTTATTCAAACTTTATACTTAAATTCCATTTGAACTGCTATATTCCAATTTCTATATTTGAAATTTATTGAAATTCAAATATTCAAACTCCTTTTTAAATTCTATATTTGAAATTCCATAGTTTAAAACTCATTTGAATTTCATATTCAAATCCCATAGATTAAATCCTATTTGAATTCAATTTGAATCTCTTATATTCAAATTCCATTTTCCTTTTGAATTCTAATATTCAAATTCATTTCCAGCCCCATTTGAATTCTAATATTCAAACTCATTTTTAACACCATTTGAATTTCTTCACTCAAATCCATTTGAATTCCCTTGAATTCAAATTCCATTTCAAAACCATTTGGATTTCCCTTTTTTTTTTGAAATCTTATTTGAAATTCCATTTCCCATTCTACTTCGAAAATCCTATTTCAAAGTTTATTTCAAATTCTATTTTGAAATTTCATATTCAAATTTCTACTTGAATTTCTGTATTCAATTCCATGTTCAAATTCAATACTTGAATTTCTATTTCAAATCTCAATTCAAATTTCATATTTAAATTCCATTCAAATCTCTATTCAAATTTCACATTTGAATTCTTCTTTGAAATACTATATTTCAAATTCTATTTTGAATTTCTACATTGAAATCTCTATTTGAATTTCTTTATTCGAATTCCTTTGAATTCAAAATTTATTTTAATTCCTTGAATTCAAATTCTATTTTTTCATTCTAATTCCGTCTATTCAAGATCTATTTGAACTTCTATTTGAATTTCTAATATTCAATCTCCTCTTAAAATTCAAATATTTAAACTCCTTTTAAAATTCAAATATTATACTCAAATTTCATTTGAGTTATATATTTAAAATTTCCTTTCACGTCCTATTTTGAAATTTCATTTCAAATTCCAATTTCACACTTGTATTTCTATTTCTGAATTATCGAATGATAATTCTTTTTACTTCATTTATAACTTCGTTATAAAAGAACTATTTATAAACTTCGTTTAAAAAGAAACTACTTGTTTTATTTTTCAAAACAAGTTTTTATTTTTATTCCATTAAAATTTCAAATTCTATTTAAAAATAGAATTTTCCCTTTTTAAATCTCCACGATCCTTTCATGATATTTATATAAATTTACACTTCGGCCCAGTGATAGTTTAAACAACCAAATCAATCAATTTCCAATCATTTGATTTTAACACGTCATATATGAATATATATGAAATCAAACAGAACAAACAAACAAATAGATAATATATTTTTGAGGAATCCAGTTGGATTCCTCCAACCTGTTTTTCCTGCATCCACAGATGTTAGCACATAAATAATACCCATTCTGCTTCGTGGCAGAATATCGCGGTATAGAAGGTCATCCACTAATCATAGCGTGGGGCGTATATAGGGTAATCATCCGCTATGAAACTGCGGGCATCCGCTAATGAGACTGCGGGAATCCAACCAATCAATCAACCCAATATATATATATAGCCTAAATAACTAATATATATAAAACAACCAGAAAACATTCACACAAGCAACAGACAATTATTTTTAATGAAATAAAAATAATTCTAAAGGTGAGTGAGATTTACTCACCGGGGATTTTGCAGTTGTCGAATATCCTGTTTATTTCCAAATCATCGACTATGAATCTTCTCGAATGAATTCGCACCTACGATAATTTGATTTAAATTTCCTGATTAATATTTATCTAAATTAACTATTTAAATAAATAAATTACTTTCCTATATTTTCCTTCTTCTTTTAGTGGTTATTAACTGAAACCTTACTTAACAAATTCCCTTTTATTTAAACCAATTTTCCAACATCATAATCATTTTATTTAACCATAAAATGATTTACAATTTAAAATGATCTATTTACAAAATGATTTATTACAAAAATTTATTTCCAGTTTTCCTTTAGATATAACCCGGATGGTATTTCCACTTGATTTCTCTCAGACAATGTCTTCTTTAAAGCCATTGATTTTAATGTAATTAAAATCTAATTACTTAATTTAAAAACTGATCTTACTGTATAAATTTAAGTAAACAAGGAAAATTGGTTTTCACCTTAGTTACCTTATCCTCAAATCAACGCAGAACTTGGAACCAAAACCCAGCTCCTCAGTTCGACCTTCATCAGAATCCCATCGCACTTCGCGATTCACGACGCATCGCGACCCCCTAACTACTCCACTGCAGAACCCCATGGCTTACTCTACTCTCGCACCCCTCAACACAGTCGAAAACCCTCTGCAACTCCGCTCAACTATAGCCAACAACAACCACCTCCCCTTTGAACATCCACGTCGCCACTGTTCGAGCGCCGATTTTCCCCCTCAGAATCACATCGCAACCCCCTTCATCTTGCCGCCGAGCGTCAGGGAGACCCAGCGTTTATCGCGATATGATTTCGTGATTTTTGATTTGATTTTACTCATTTTTTTCTTTTTTTTTCCCTTTTTGTGGTTTCGATTTTCTGGGAGGTAGAACGAAAGAGGGAAAAGGATTTAACGGGTATACGAAGTTGATAGGCTAATATATAGAAGCGAAAATAGACAGAATGTCTGCGGCATTAAATTTGGCCATTAATTTGCTGTTTTGTTCGATGTTGAGGATGGGAGACAATTTAATCAGCTCGAAGAAAGAATAGTTGCGACGTGAAAACATTTAGGTCGGCTGATTTAAACTTAGGGTGGCCATGATTAGATTAGGTAATTTATTTGATTTTATTTTTATTAAATAACTAAAATATCTCGCAGTCCCCTAGCTTAGTGTCCTAAACTGCTATCTAGTCGCAATGACCGACGTCACAAGATTATAATGTCATTCTGAACCCAATGGAACCCATTCTGAATTTTAATTCGACTTGTATATAAGAGATACAATTTAAATTAACAATTTAAATTAAATTTAAAATATAAATCAATTCCAAACAATCTTTTCTAATTCAATATAAAATTTGTATAAATCGGCTAAATTGTTTTCAATATAGTTTTGACTCTAAATCCGATTGGTTTTTCTTCGTATACGATTATTCAATATATTTGCTATTAAACCATATATCGATTATTAAATCGATAAAATAATAAAAATTCATTTATATTATATATTCAATATTTAAAAATCATACTAAATATTTAAAATAAACTGTTCAAAAATCTGGGTCGTTACATTCTTCCCCCCTTAAAATAATTTCGTCCTCGAAATTGCTAAAGTAGGAAAATGGTACAAATCCATTACCTTTCAACAATCCACTTATGTTGAAACTCACCTCTTCATATTTCAACAACTTAACTCCAACCAAAACTTTTGGTCTTCACACATTTGATTCGAATGATCTACGATCAATCCATTTATATCCCATCTATGTTCTATTAAACTAATTCAAATTTATTCTAGTCGATTGATTCATTTCAATCCATTTACCCAGCTTAAGTTAAATTCCAATTCCAATTCCAAAATCCAAATCCCAGGATTTTCATTTCAAATCCTTTTGAAATCACTTAAATATATACATATATATTTATTTCCATTTCAAATTCAAAATATTTGAATATTCAAACCAATTTGTTTTCTTTCAAACAAATTTCCATCAAAAACTTTTTCTAAGGCAGCAATTCATCACTTAGAAACTCGGAAATGAACACTGATGGTGTTGCAATCATCATCAGAATTATTTCCCAGCCACTGAAGTGAGTTCAGTGCTTTATTATTTCAAAATCCATGATTTTCTTTCAACTCCTTCTAAAACAAAGCTATATTACTTTAATATACTTTGAAAAATACTTTTCAACTTCCCAGGATTTTGAATTCTTAATTCTGGTTTGAATTTAATTCTAATTCATCTCATTTGTACTTTTCATTCATATACAAATTCTATTTTGGGTATAAATAACACTTTCATTTCTATAATCGTATTTGATTATAATATTAACATTCAACACATCCATATAATATAATGATTTCAAAAATCATTCTTTCTGTATCCAAAATATAATTTTGGGTAAAATTATTTCATCTACCCACTTGAAAACAATATCATGTTCAATCTTCTGTTCAAGCGTTTAGAAATTCCTATCGACTTCGTGGCGTCCCACGATTCGACCAGAATTCATAAACCACTCAACAGACTAGCCAACACAATATAAAACAACTTTTATATCAACTAACAAATACGCTCTCGTATCTATACACTCAACTCATTCTAGGGTACTGCTGACCCTATCTCTAATGAGCACAACTCCACAAAGCCTAGGTATTCGCTCAACCTAAGCTCTGATACCAACTGAAACGACCCGCAAATCCGTGCTATCTGAGTTGACTAAAAACACCACACGTCCAACCCAAATAACACAGAAATACGACTCATTATTAGAAAGAAGTTAGAGGATGAGAAATAGAAAAAAAGAAATATTAGAATAGAAGAAGAACGAAGATCACAACTCACAGCGGAACGAATAAAATATATTATATAACATAAGCTTTGAAATACAAATCTGTTTTGTACATATATACATACCATCATCAGAGTACACATAACATTTGATTCAGCGGAAGTAACTCCAAATAACTAACGTTGAAGCCTCCTGCTTCAAGCTCCTCCAAGTGTATCTGTAAAAACCTGAAACACTTGACTGCCCGTACAAATTTGGGCACCCAAGAGTTTAGGAAAAACAAAACAAAACAAACTCTGGGTCAGTCATGGGACTGGTGTGAGTAAACTCCAACCACTTGTTTAACTTTAACAATCCTTTTCGAAAGAAAAGATAATAGTAAGACCAGTCCACACATAAACATGGACGGCTTTTACCTTACTATAACCCAAAACACTTTGATATCAAAAATCTAGTGATATTATAATAATGTCTACATCAAGTAGATAACCAAATAGCAGAACGCTTGCATCTCACGCTCCACATATATATTATAAAATCAAAAACCGCATGGTGCTTATTGGAGATTGGATTTCCAACGTGACAAGGTATGGGACCACCTTCCGATGATGTATCTCTAGAGACGAATATACCTGGGTTCACCAAGAACGTCTTGCAACCCGGCCCACACATGACCGACCACTCATTTCGCTTGAGTGTATCGAATGTATATCACCAACGGTTGGACTCAAACCACCGTTTCCCGAATGGGCAGAATCGATAGATTTAGAAACAAAAGGAATTTCTCTAGATAGGTGATTATACACCCTAATGGGTGCGACCCACATAGCCATGCTGCCTGCCCGATTTTTGTCCTTTCCCGGTTGTTGAGGCCTGAGGCTACGCATACTTACCATTCATTGATAGCACAATCACTTTGAATGCCACATTGTCAGATCCGTTAATCCCTAGTTAAGTTTGCACAAACATTCTGGATATTATGCTAAGGGATAAATCCGTTGCAACCATATATATTCATACAGACCAACCCATTTGATCATTGGAAATACTTTGTCAGACATTCGTCCATTTACGTTCGTTCTGGGGTTGAACGAAACCGAAGGCACTATTTCTATTAATAGAAAAGCCCTTGCACTTTACTCCGTCTTCAATATATTCAGCATACTTGGTTCGCAACGCTTATGCCGATACGGAGTGGTTCTTCGGATAATAATCCAACCGGTCTCTCCATATTGACAACGATGGTCAAAAACTTCGATAGTCTGTGATTTAACTATCGAATAAAAACAAATGTTCATCCAAACATATCAAACAAATCACTGGGCTCTTTACTTAGTTTTCATTAATTAAATCTCTTTTCCATTTCCTTATCAATATTTGTTAACCAAATATTTTCAATAATCTTCTTGCCTCTTATGCCATTTGGAAAACGTTTCCAAATATTTACTTCTTTTATTTTCTATATATTAGAAAAATCTCTATTTGCAATTGGAAACAATTCCAATCACTTATCTCTATTCCTTTTTGTTTACAATATTCGATTTTTATATTCACTTTACTATCGAATTCAATACGTCGAAGCAATGATTTCAAATCATCGAAATATCTTAAAAATATTCTAACTCCATAAATTTCCGGAAAATTTCGCCATAACCTCCCCTGTATCGGGAGCATCGGGAAATTTCGAATAGCTTCCCGGTATCTTCCTCAATCAAAAAGAAAAAGGAAAAGCCAAGCGGCTTGCCGATACGGCGCATAAAATCTCATATATGAATTAAACATGTACCTTTTTGTCGAGCACTACATTTATAACTTCATATACTTCATCCCAAACCTGCTTAACACATATTCACCTGTTTGCAATTCAATTCAATACCATCTAATCGCTTGAATTCAGTTTCGCCCATTTATTCTTTAAATTGGCCCTTTTGCCTATTTCACTTTTTGTTGAACATAACATGCTCAAATTTGATTCCACTTGCTTATACAAATCAAATTCCTTTTTTTCCATTTCTAGTTTCATATTTGGTTTGAATATGAAATCACAAGTTAATCTACTTATTCACAGTTTGCTCGATTCAATCGTTTTAACTAATTCATTTGTCAGTTTGCAAATTAACTCTTTTTCCTATATCACTTTGATATTTGAATATAACCTATCCAAATATATTCCAACTTGATTATACTAATTTAATTTCATTTTCAATTCACGTTCTATATTCGATTTCAAATATATATTTAAAAATTCCCTTCACCTTTCAAAGTTCATCGTCAAAATTCGATTAACTAACTTCTCTTTATCTTAGTCAACTCTATTCAATAATCAAATATGATTATTGATTTTAAAAACCATTTCTTTCACTTCACTTAAGTTCGCATATATTTTATAACTCAAATCTGAGATTTCCTAAATGGAAATTCGGATTTTTATTGGTTTAAAATCCTTTTATAAAATGAAATAAACCGTTATGGTTTTTAAATAGTTCTGGCGCTATTTTTCTGAAAATTTGATTTTGACATATCTCAAAATCTATACGACGAAATTCAGATTTTTCTCCTTCATTGGAAAGCTATTATCAAATCGGTCCTGACGTTTCTTGTTTCGAAGAATTCCGACTTCAATTGCGCTCTGTATACTCAATTGAAGTTCGAATCGCCAATTTACGAACTGCAGCGCTGCGGCGAGTTCGTTTTAATTATATTTATATATATATATAAACTTTTTAAACTTCTAAAAAATGAATTCAACTTTATTTAATCCTATTTGAATTCCTTGATTCAAATTCCAATCTCACTTTGAATTCCATATTCAAATTTCAATCCCTTTTCTATTTGATATTCAAATTCAATACTTAAATTTCTATTTGAATTCCCTATATTCAAATTCTAGACTTGAATTCATTTGAATTCTCTTATTCAAACTTTATACTTAAATTCCATTTGAACTGCTATATTCCAATTTCTATATTTGAAATTTATTGAAATTCAAATATTCAAACTCCTTTTTAAATTCTATATTTGAAATTCCATAGTTTAAAACTCATTTGAATTTCATATTCAAATCCCATAGATTAAATCCTATTTGAATTCAATTTGAATCTCTTATATTCAAATTCCATTTTCCTTTTGAATTCTAATATTCAAATTCATTTCCAGCCCCATTTGAATTCTAATATTCAAACTCATTTTTAACACCATTTGAATTTCTTCACTCAAATCCATTTGAATTCCCTTGAATTCAAATTCCATTTCAAAACCATTTGGATTTCCCTTTTTTTTTTGAAATCTTATTTGAAATTCCATTTCCCATTCTACTTCGAAAATCCTATTTCAAAGTTTATTTCAAATTCTATTTTGAAATTTCATATTCAAATTTCTACTTGAATTTCTGTATTCAATTCCATGTTCAAATTCAATACTTGAATTTCTATTTCAAATCTCAATTCAAATTTCATATTTAAATTCCATTCAAATCTCTATTCAAATTTCACATTTGAATTCTTCTTTGAAATACTATATTTCAAATTCTATTTTGAATTTCTACATTGAAATCTCTATTTGAATTTCTTTATTCGAATTCCTTTGAATTCAAAATTTATTTTAATTCCTTGAATTCAAATTCTATTTTTTCATTCTAATTCCGTCTATTCAAGATCTATTTGAACTTCTATTTGAATTTCTAATATTCAATCTCCTCTTAAAATTCAAATATTTAAACTCCTTTTAAAATTCAAATATTATACTCAAATTTCATTTGAGTTATATATTTAAAATTTCCTTTCACGTCCTATTTTGAAATTTCATTTCAAATTCCAATTTCACACTTGTATTTCTATTTCTGAATTATCGAATGATAATTCTTTTTACTTCATTTATAACTTCGTTATAAAAGAACTATTTATAAACTTCGTTTAAAAAGAAACTACTTGTTTTATTTTTCAAAACAAGTTTTTATTTTTATTCCATTAAAATTTCAAATTCTATTTAAAAATAGAATTTTCCCTTTTTAAATCTCCACGATCCTTTCATGATATTTATATAAATTTACACTTCGGCCCAGTGATAGTTTAAACAACCAAATCAATCAATTTCCAATCATTTGATTTTAACACGTCATATATGAATATATATGAAATCAAACAGAACAAACAAACAAATAGATAATATATTTTTGAGGAATCCAGTTGGATTCCTCCAACCTGTTTTTCCTGCATCCACAGATGTTAGCACATAAATAATACCCATTCTGCTTCGTGGCAGAATATCGCGGTATAGAAGGTCATCCACTAATCATAGCGTGGGGCGTATATAGGGTAATCATCCGCTATGAAACTGCGGGCATCCGCTAATGAGACTGCGGGAATCCAACCAATCAATCAACCCAATATATATATATAGCCTAAATAACTAATATATATAAAACAACCAGAAAACATTCACACAAGCAACAGACAATTATTTTTAATGAAATAAAAATAATTCTAAAGGTGAGTGAGATTTACTCACCGGGGATTTTGCAGTTGTCGAATATCCTGTTTATTTCCAAATCATCGACTATGAATCTTCTCGAATGAATTCGCACCTACGATAATTTGATTTAAATTTCCTGATTAATATTTATCTAAATTAACTATTTAAATAAATAAATTACTTTCCTATATTTTCCTTCTTCTTTTAGTGGTTATTAACTGAAACCTTACTTAACAAATTCCCTTTTATTTAAACCAATTTTCCAACATCATAATCATTTTATTTAACCATAAAATGATTTACAATTTAAAATGATCTATTTACAAAATGATTTATTACAAAAATTTATTTCCAGTTTTCCTTTAGATATAACCCGGATGGTATTTCCACTTGATTTCTCTCAGACAATGTCTTCTTTAAAGCCATTGATTTTAATGTAATTAAAATCTAATTACTTAATTTAAAAACTGATCTTACTGTATAAATTTAAGTAAACAAGGAAAATTGGTTTTCACCTTAGTTACCTTATCCTCAAATCAACGCAGAACTTGGAACCAAAACCCAGCTCCTCAGTTCGACCTTCATCAGAATCCCATCGCACTTCGCGATTCACGACGCATCGCGACCCCCTAACTACTCCACTGCAGAACCCCATGGCTTACTCTACTCTCGCACCCCTCAACACAGTCGAAAACCCTCTGCAACTCCGCTCAACTATAGCCAACAACAACCACCTCCCCTTTGAACATCCACGTCGCCACTGTTCGAGCGCCGATTTTCCCCCTCAGAATCACATCGCAACCCCCTTCATCTTGCCGCCGAGCGTCAGGGAGACCCAGCGTTTATCGCGATATGATTTCGTGATTTTTGATTTGATTTTACTCATTTTTTTCTTTTTTTTTTCCCTTTTTGTGGTTTCGATTTTCTGGGAGGTAGAACGAAAGAGGGAAAAGGATTTAACGGGTATACGAAGTTGATAGGCTAATATATAGAAGCGAAAATAGACAGAATGTCTGCGGCATTAAATTTGGCCATTAATTTGCTGTTTTGTTCGATGTTGAGGATGGGAGACAATTTAATCAGCTCGAAGAAAGAATAGTTGCGACGTGAAAACATTTAGGTCGGCTGATTTAAACTTAGGGTGGCCATGATTAGATTAGGTAATTTATTTGATTTTATTTTTATTAAATAACTAAAATATCTCGCAGTCCCCTAGCTTAGTGTCCTAAACTGCTATCTAGTCGCAATGACCGACGTCACAAGATTATAATGTCATTCTGAACCCAATGGAACCCATTCTGAATTTAAATTCGACTTGTATATAAGAGATACAATTTAAATTAACAATTTAAATTAAATTTAAAATATAAATCAATTCCAAACAATCTTTTCTAATTCAATATAAAATTTGTATAAATCGGCTAAATTGTTTTCAATATAGTTTTGACTCTAAATCCGATTGGTTTTTCTTCGTATACGATTATTCAATATATTTGCTATTAAACCATATATCGATTATTAAATCGATAAAATAATAAAAATTCATTTATATTATATATTCAATATTTAAAAATCATACTAAATATTTAAAATAAACTGTTCAAAAATCTGGGTCGTTACACCAATGTTAGACACACAGTCCATTTACAAGTCCGTTCTGGGTCTGAACGAAACCGGAGGCACCTTGTACTCGCATATCCATCGATCTCCAAGTACGTCTGGACGATCACCAACTGATTCCCTCCTCTTGGGTGTACGGCCCAATCAAGATCATCAGTAATTATCCAAACGACGTGAAGACCTCCGGTCTTCAACCACCGTCTTCATCTTCAACACCACGTCGAATTAGTTATTCAGAATGGGATAAACCCGGTCTTTCTGAATAACTCGCGTATATAATACACAAGTGTTACACAAACACAACATACGCCTCATTCCAATTCAGAATATATTTTTTATTCAATTATTCTTATACTTTGGGAAAGGTTCCCATTAACTTTATCAAAGATAAATTCTTTAAATTTATTCTTTAATCTTCTTTGAATATCAATTCAAACTAGTCGGGATTAGCGAACCACACCGACGTAATCATTTATTTTATTTCCCATTCCCAACCTATTCATCCCATGAAGTAAAACTGGTCATACATCATATCTAACACCATGGTGTTATCGGTAAATTCAATTACCATTTCACGTTCAAATCTAATTAAAGATTTAACCATTGCCTGGAGTAAAACTGGTGATACTCCATTCTCCACCATTTCAATCTAATTAAAGATTCATTAAAACCCCACTTAGTTTTAATCTTCACAGAAATCAATATCCTATCTTTAACTGGGTTAAAGAGCCAATGTCTTTTAAAACACGGTCCACGATAAACCCAAAATCACATTCTACTAATTATCGGGTTAAAGAACAAGTGTTATTTAAAACACCGTTCACGATAAACCCGAAAATCAATTCCAATTAAATTCCAATTAAATACCATTTAATTGGTACACTTCATTAAATCTAAATAAAAAGATTTAATCTTTTTCTCAACTGGGTTTAAGAACAGTGTTAATGAAGACACCATTCACGACAAACTCAAATCCCATTTGATATTAAATACAAGGCTCTAAATAGAAAATATATCGGCTTATATTCAATATCAAATTCTATGACCAACAAATATCGTATTGGAAATAACGATATAAATATATCTTTCAAATTCCCATAACAATATCTGTATAATCACGAAATCCAACATCGAAATATTCCAAAGACAATTTCGATTCACATCCCTTTCCACTTTATATAGTGGAAATTTTCTTCCCAATTCTTCATAAATCATTTCTTATGATTTTACACAAATTATAACTATTTTTAATAATTTTATCAAGGCCCGTACAGTCGATTTCCATCAACGGCCATCGAATTACACTTACAGCGACCTTTTTCAAATTAGATTTGGACATAATTCCAAATCCAACTGTTAGATTTCAAATTTCTAACATTCATTAGAAAGCTCTTTTAGATACGAACCCAACGGTTCCGGTTTTAGGAGAATCCGACGGTCGGATCTCCCGTAACGTCCATTCGAAGTCAATGGTCGAAATTTGCGAACTACCGCAGCGCGGCGCGTTCTATTCAGGTCATTATATATATATATATAATATATATATTATATATATTTCATCGATTTCCTTTTAAAACGTATTTTATAAATTGTTTTAAATTCGTTTTCAAAACGATTTCAACTTCCTTTTCAA
This sequence comes from Allium sativum, assembly GCA_030737875.1. Classification (NCBI taxonomy): domain Eukaryota; kingdom Viridiplantae; phylum Streptophyta; class Magnoliopsida; order Asparagales; family Amaryllidaceae; genus Allium; species Allium sativum. Next base: position 87,377,828 of record CM060926.1, on the reverse strand, counting down.
ATTCAAATCAAAATTGAATTTTTCAATATAAATTCATTTTAATTTCCTTTCATATCGATTTCAATTCAATTTAATTCGAATTTCAATTCATTTCAATTTAATTTAAATTTCAATTCATTTCAATTTAATTTGAATTTCAATTCTTTTCAATTTAATTCGAATTTGAATTCACTTTCAATATTCATTGAAAAATGAATAAAATCGATATAAATATCGTTCACGTCAAAATGGCGTCAATCTAATCAACACGGCTTTTATTCAACACATGAATGTTTATTCTATTCAACACATGAATATTTTTCAATTCAACACATGAATTTATTTTCAATTCAACACATGAATTTATTTTCAATTCAACACATGAATTTATTTTCTATTCAACACATGAATTTATTTTCTGTATTAGAATGAGGCCCAATCAATTACCATATAATGTTAATTATATGGATTTTCTACAACACATGTATATAATAGCAACGATAAATAATCAACCATCATCCAGAGTGCACCACACGACTGCATAAGCATTAAATATAATTAACTAATGCTTACAAAGTCTGTCAATCCATCAATTGACATACAACTAAACAATTGGGATTAGTGTACGTCAAATATCATCCCAATACCCGTGTGGGGTTTCAAATCATCAAACACACATTTTATTTGTGCAATTGGGCGATGTGTAAAATTTATCGTCCCAATCAATATCAGTCAAATCAGTGTATATATAAACAAATCGTCCGATTTGTTTATAAATATTTATTTTATATACACGTTAAAAATTATATTTTTAACTATAAAATATTTTCCACTATAAAATATTTTATTTCATTCACCATCACACAATCTAATTTCACTACACAGCAATCAAACAAACAAGTCATTCATGGTATGTGGACGACGGGTGTCGGGTGCTGCTAAGCACCTTTTGCATCCTAGTATATATTTTAAACTAGAAATAGAAATAAAAGTGAGGAGTTCTCACCAACTAGCTAAACCAACCGCCACGACTCTTCATATGTAGAACATCTCGCCGTGCTCGCCCTTCGTCACTTTCGTTGTCTGTAGCCACTACATATATAAAAATCACATTTTTATTTGTTCACTTTCAATTTAAAAATCATATTTTTTCCTTAACCATCCTAATGATAAAAATCATATTTTTACTTTGCTATATGTATGATAAAAATTAAGTTTTTACCTCGCTACTTCATACAAGGAAAAAAAAATTTACAACGCCACTTTCTATATAAAAAGATTATATTTTTACAATACTATTCTATATAAAAAGATTATATTTTTACAACGCTATTCTATATAAAAAGATTATATTTTTACAATGCTATTCTATATAAAAAGATTATATTTTTATCACGCTAACTTCATAATAAAAATTATATTTTTATCACTTCACTTCAATAAATAAAAATCATATTTTTATGTTGATAAAAATCACATCTTTATGTTAATGCCGTCCATGTAAAAATCGCTTCTTCAAAATGTTACTTATTCTTGTAAAAATCATTTCTCTAAAATGATTCATTCACGTAAAAATCATTTCTTTTTAATCATAAAAATCATTTCTTTTCAATCTAAAAAAAAATCAAATCTAAAATTATGTTTTATATATATTAAAATCAGAAGAAAAAAACTATGTTATAATCTATAAAAACTTAATTCAAAACCCCCTTTTTTATTAAAATTAATTACACAAAACATGTAAAATTAAATAACAAAGAAAAACTTACAGCGGCTTGGAGGGGGGGTTTGGTGCTATGCGGTCGGAGCGGAGCATGGCAGTCGCTGGAGGAGATAGCCGGCGTAAGGGGGTGCGGGGGCTGGTGCTGTGGGCCTAGGCGTTGGGTTTGGGTGCGGTCCAGGTGGAATTAGGAGGGAGGAACGGAGGGGGAGGCGACTGAGGCAGAGGCTGGCTGGCCTAACGGCGCTCGTGACGGAGAGGGAGGGGTTTGCGACGAGGTCAGGCGGCAGCTAGGGTTCGATCGTTTTTTTTCTTTCTGAAGTTAGTTTATGACGGGGAGAGAGAAATGGAGAGGGAGCGAGGTGTTTAATAAAAATAATTTATATTATTTAAATTCTTTTAGTTTGAAAATTCTCTATTCGTTCATGCTACCTCCAGTTTGAACCTAACGACTGTCGTCCATAGCTAATTACCCCCATTCCGAACACAATGGGATATGTATCGTAAGCCGATTCGATCGTTTCGATCAGTTTTCGTCAAAATCAATATATAACTCTATATATTGAATTTGAACGCACATTTCAATTTACCGGGGACACATACGGACTCTAAAAATTCCCGAAAAATATTTTCTAACTTCGTATTGACGATACGGTCCTAACAAAACTAATTTCGTCGAATTCTGAAACCGTTTGAAAAATGGCCATTTTCCAGTCGATTAAAATCAACTGAAACTGGTCAAAAACGTTTTCCTTTTCCACGCTCACATATTAAATCAGAAAATTACAAATTTTGAAACATAGCAATAACTTGACATCACGGATCCAACAAAAGTGGTTTCGTCGAAAACCGAGGTCGTTTGCAAAATTTCCATTTTTAAGGGCTAGAATTCCATAGCGACTATTCTGAATTTTCAATTGGACGTAACTTTTGATTCCCGCTATGAAATATCGATTTTTCGGATTCGTTGGAAATATATTCTCAATTAGATTCTAATATTTTTGGTTTCTACAAAATCTGGTTTATTTTGCATCATGCACATTCATTTGAAATTTGAAATCGAATTTTCAAACTACAGCGCCATTTCAGGCTCGTTATATAATTAAAATAAAATATTTATAATCTAACGACAACCTATATAAATATATACGTTCGATTTCTATTCGAAATAAATTTCTCGTCATTATTATTTAAAATAATCCATTTTAAATATTCAAAATTCGCTAAAATTGCCAAAATAAAATTTTTAAATTGGCTCAGAATTTCCAGGTTATTACATTCCATTTTTATTGTGTACATAAAAATGATCATTGTTTGGAATTAAAAGATTACATTTTTAATGTAAGATAGAAATATTAAAAAGATTCAAAGGTGATAAGAAGTTGTTAACATTAAAATTTCATTTTTAATGTAATAAGGATTTATTAAAAAGATCACACTTTGATAAGAATGTGTTAGCATTAAAATCACCTCTTTAATGTATTAAAGGATTGATTAAAAAGATTAAACTTTGGTAAAAATTTGTTAACATAGGAAAGTACATTTTTAATGTACAAATGATTATATAAAAAGATTAAAGTTTGATTATAATATGTTTACATTAAAAAGCTCATTTTTAATGTATAAAAGGATTCAATAAAAAGATCATTGTTTGATAAAAATGGCTTTTACATTAAAAATTACATTTTTAATGTAAGTAGGAATAATTAAAATATGCATTGTTTAATATAACATTTACATGTTATAGAAGTAGAAATGTTCATTTGTTTGATATCAACATTAACATGTTAGAGAAGTAGAAAGATGTACTTTTGTTTAACATTATCATTATTATGTTAGCGATATTAGAAATAATTCAGACTGAATTATAATTGGTTAAATTTATTAACCAATGATTTATGTATGTAAACTGTTGTTGTTTGAAAACCCCACACGGGTATTGAGATGATATTTGTCATACACTAGTCCCGATGTTTAGTTATATGTCAATCGATGGATTGACAATCTATGATGAGCATTATTTATTTATTAATTTTAATGCTCACACATTATAAATTTCACTCTGGATGTGAATGGATTGTTTATTGATTATTTCTCATTATTGTTATATACATGCGATGTATGAAATCCATATAACTGAAATTATATGGTAATTGATTGAGTCGCATTTCGGTTCAAAATATTTTTAATGTAAAATATATTTAAAATAAAGAATCTTTTAAAATAGAGGATATTTTAAAATTATAAATATTTTAAAATAATATTCAGTGTAAAATAAAATTATGACTTCTATGTCCCTTTTTAAACGAATATAAAAATAAAAATGTGAAGCCGAATTAAGTAGCACACGTTATTCTAACCCGAACGGGTTTATCGATCGATTTGATTTACTTGATAATGAACATCGAAAGAAGTGATTTATAAATCTAATATTTTGAAAATATAAATATTTAATATGATAAAAATATAGAATGTTCAATTTTGATTTAAAATTGAAAATGGAGTTAAAATCGTTTTAAAATGAATTTATAAACGATTTATAAAATATGTTTTAAATATTAAACAACGAAATACATATAATATATATTATATATTTAATGGCCTGAATAGAATGCGCCGCGCAGCGACCGTTAGCGAATTTCGACCATTAACTTCAAATTGATGTAACGGGAGATCCGACCGTCGGATTCTCCTAAAACTGGAACTGTTGGGTTCGTATCGAAAAGATCTTTCCAATGAATATAAGAGGTTTGAAATCTAATGGTTGGAATTGGAATTATGTCCAAATCAGTTTCAGAAAAGATCGATATGGATGCAGTTCGATGGCCGTTATTGGAAACCGACTGTACGTGTCTTAATAAAATTATTAAAAATATGGAAAAATTATGTAAAATCATATAAATGATTCGAAAAGATTTTTGGATGAGAAATTCCATATTTGAAAAGATAAAAATATATTTTTTTATTGAAATGAACTAGTTATTAACTAGAATAAATCTTTTAAATTAAGATTTAATGAAATTTACCAATTGATAAATATTTAATGGAATTTAATAAATTAAATTGTATTCTTGGGGTTGTCGTGAATGGTGTCTTCAATAACACTGTTCTTAAACCCAGTTGAGAAAGAATAAATCTTTTAATTAAGATTATTAGAGTTTCCAGTTATATTTAGTAATTAGAATAAAATGAAATGTGATTTGGGTTTATCATGAACTGTGTTTTAAACGACATTTGTTCTTTAACCCAATTAATAGTGAAAATATAATTTGGAAGTTATAAATCTCTTATTAAGATTTAATGGAAATTCTCCAAAGAAAAGTTTTCCAATTTAATATAGTAAATTGGAATTGAATGGGATTCGATTTAATAATAATCGATATGAGATTCTATAAAAGAAGACCATTACTTTTTATGGAATTTAAAAAGGCTTTGTCGTTATTCCATTTATATTATTAGTCTGATACGGAAATTTATATCGATTATATATTGATTTGAATTCTGTGAAAATTTCATATTTAAGGGAAGATGATTTTGGGTTTACCGTGAATAATGTTTTTAAATAACATTGGTTCTTTAACCCAGTTAAAGATAAGATTAATTTCTTCAATTTGAATAATCATAAAGTTATGATTTTTGGTATTTAAAACCACATTGGAGTTTTAAAGAATCTTTAAAAAGAAGACTAAAGAATAAATTTAAAAGAATCTATCTTTGATAAAATTAATGGGAACTTTTCCCTAATAATGTGAATATTTTATTAAAAGAATATTCTGAATTGGAATAAGGCATATGATGTGTTTTTATAGCACTTAATTTTTTATTATAAAATACGCGATTTATTCGAAAAGACCGGGATTAACCCATTCTGAATAATTACTACGACGATTGAAAGTCGGAGATGAAGATGGTGGTTGAAGACCGGAGGTCTTCACATCGTTTGGAGGATTACTGATGTCTTGATTGGGAGGCATCCCAAAACAAGGTAATAAATGGTGATTGTCCAGACGTACTTGGAGATCGACGGATATGCGAGAACCTCTCTCCTGTATTAGACATATGGGATGAGGAATAAGGTGTCTCCGGTTTCGTTTAGACCCAGAACGAACTTGTAAATGGATGGTATGTATGACATTGTATTCCTTTATGCTGTATTCATTGATCTCTGCTAAATATATATCTGTTTGGTAGCGGAGAATTCATTCTCTTGCATAACACCCTTCTCTGAGACGTACGAGCTAAGAGGTTATAGATTGGCAAAAATCAATGATATGGTATGGATTGATAATGTGGCATGCTAAGATGCAAATGATCAAGGCTTATTGTTGAAAAGCAGAGCCTTGTGGTAGATGATCAAAGCACAGCCCATTTAGGCATAGCTTTGTGTATAGCGTTACTTCACGAACCTCACACCCCAGTAAGAGTCAGAAATGGGACAAGGGAACGCAGGTATTGCACACGTTTATTTCTAGCTAGAAGTGGTATCAGGGTTTTGCAAGCCTGACATTTTACTTATGTGGATGATGGATTACGAGGCCTCAGTTATATTGGTTGATAGTGACCAATTTTTAGGTTCAATAGGACCAGGAAGCGTGTGTTCAGGAATTTCCAATCCACTAAAGTATTTGTGGACTGGCCCTGCAGGATCCAAGGGTTGACCGTAGGTGTGATCCTGAGACATTTGCTAGAGTGTCTCGAATCGGTAAGGAGATCGTCCCTAGCCTTGACTCATGATGGAAATCCAACTTCCAATACGACATCATGTGGTTTTGATTGTAGAACTAGTATGGCGACATGGTAGGATGGGGTACTATGACGTCTACGATTGAAATTGTTTTTGAAACTTATATACACTAATAATAATATCAAATCCGTTTTATCGTATCAAGCATTTTTGACCATTATAAGGTAAAACTATATCCTCCGGTTTGCGTTGCATTGTGTGATGGGACTTGAGTCTTAAAATGGTTCCATTTTTCTAAAAAGCGTTGCGTTGTTTAAAAATTTACTTTATTTATGCACTGGCAATCCAATGGAGTAAACCCGTTCCGCGTTAGCTGTGTGGTCCTGTGATTAGCCTTATTATTAGATTAGTTAAGTAAGATTTCTCATACCAGTCCCATGACTGACCTGTAGTTTGTTTCACTTTGCAAACTCGGGTACCCTCTTTTCCACACGGGCTGTCGAGTAGCTTATTTTGCAGAGATATTGAGTAGGATTCTGGATCGAAGCTTAAAGCTATGTCCAGAGCATTGATAGTCTTCCGCTGTACTAGTTTATTTGTTTTCCGCTGCACAGTATTAAATTATTGTAAATTAATCTTCTGCTGTATTTTATTCGATGTACTTTGATATATTATGTACTCTGATGTAACATTATTATAATGTTAATAAAAGTCTTCTGTAAATTGTTCTGAAGTGTCGTATTCCCGGAGTTAGCGTATTCAAGTTTTGAACGGTCATGGTTGATTTAGCGATCGATTAAGCCCGGGCGAACTCCAAATCGTTACATTGACCGTTGATCTAGAATTCAACGGTTGTTTGTTTTAACCAATCGGCAATATTGATTGAGTAATTGGCAGTATATGACCTATAAATCAATCATTTTATAAATATTGATTTAACTGGTGAATCGATAGAAATGAAGTTATAAAATTTATTTTATAACTGGAGACAGATTTTTGAAATATATTATTTTGAATAAAAGTTATTAAAAGAAAATAAATATTTATTATTTATTATTTAAGTTTGTAATTAATTATTAAAAGCAAATTCTTATGTTAAGAAGATTTATAAACAAGTAAGCAGAAATTAACCCAACGGTTAAGATTTGGATAACTAGTCGTGAAAAACAACTAAATAAAACTATTTAAATTAATTATATTATTAATTACTTTAAAGTGAGAACTAATTGGAATCGGTTAACGAAATAACTGTGTTTCGAGTTGATTACGTCAACCGTTTTAACTGGAACTCATGATTTTATCAGTTTGTGTTCGAAGTTATCTAATAAAATGGTTTAACAAATAATTGTTTTAATTTAAATAAGAATTTAAAAAGAAATTTATTATTTATTTAGTAAAAAGGTAATTAACTACTGCTACAATAGTTAATGATTGAAGTGAATTATTATTTTAATTAATAATAATTTAGGGAATTACTTTTTATTTTAAATTCATTTAAAAGGTGGTCGAAATTGAAATGAAATCAAACTGAATTCTGAAAGGAGTTTATAAAAGGGTTTTATATTAAAACTGAGTTTTTATAACAAAGTTATAAAAAGGGTTTTAAGCGAATATGATTGTTTAAAATAAATGGTTACTTAATATTTGAATTAAGTAGGGGAAATAAAGATAAATAGGAGTTTTATAATAAACCCGAGCTTTGTAAACAAGTTTTTTAAAGAGATGTAAAGTTAAAATGTTAATTCTAAATTAACGTTATTAACTAAGGGAACTGAGATAAATGAACGGAGTCGAAATGGGATTTTCAAAAAGGAATGATTAAAAGAAATTTGTAATTGAATTTGATAAAGGATTTAGTAATGGGATTGGTAATAATATCTTGAGTTATAAAATGAATTCTTGAAAATAGTCAAGGTTAAGAAGTGGGTTTTATTATGGAATTACTTAATCATCATATTAAGTACTACTAAGTGGTATTTAAAAGAGATATTTCAAAAGTATGACGGTTTTATAAACCATATTTTTAATAAAATAGTTTAACGAGATTTGTTGGATATTAGAATGAATATGGATTCTGAGTTACAACTCATATCTACCTTAAGATAAGAGCGTTGTTGATCAAGGTTTGAGAGGTAAATAAATACCCCAACTTGAACGACTTTAGGATTATCTGAGGATGGTATTGGTTGGTAATGGGAAAGAGTTATGAATAATTATATATTTCCATATGTGAAATAATAACTCAATTTTAATCGCAAGATTAGAGAATATATGAAATGAGATTTCCTGAGTAACGGAAATGGCAAGAGTTGAGAATATATAAATAATTATAATAATATTTCCAAAAGTAAAAGAAAATAAGAAGTTGAGTTTTTGGAATGAGTTTATTCGGAAAGAATAAAGGTTAGTTACTGTTTCCAAATAATAAACAAAAGAGATTTCATTACGTTATTTTGCGAATAATTAGCTGAATTGATTCTCCCAATTATAGATAATGAGAAATGATATAATAAAATAGTTTTGAAAATAATCTTATGTTAACATTTGTTAATGGTTTTTATTTAAAAAAGCCAAGTAATGCCAAGTACTGAATCAGTGAACTCATTTTGTTCACACTACTATTTGTTTGATAGTTAAATAACCGACTATCAAATCTGACCCATACGATTGTTGGTACGGAAAGACCGGGATCCAGTTTATATTCGAAAACCATTGTGAACCAACAAATACGTGAAGATACTGACTGAAGATGAAGCAATTGAAGACCGTGGATCTTCATAAGCGGAAGGATTACATTTTGAATATTCTCTAGATTGCAACCAGAGGTATTCTAACATGATTTAGTTGTAAGGGGAATTTTGCAGATTGCAAGGACTAATCGCTACTAATCCATGGGTTGACTCCTAGGATGTGGCAGGAGGGTGCCTTCGGTTCATCCTTTTCCTGGATGACTTGTATGGATGAGTGTCTGACAGAATATTTCCAAAGGAGTCAGGTACGTTGATTTCTTCAAATGTATTTTTGTTGATGGCGGGGAAGACACCTTCTCTTAGCTAAACAACTAGATATTTTTGTGGACGTCAATTAGTGATTTGACGGATCTGACAATGTGACATTCAAAGTGAATGGTGACATGATATACAAAGAAGATTTAAACCTCAAGCCTCATCAACCGGAAAATGACATAAAATCGGGTAGGTCGCATGGCTATGTGGGTCGCACCCATCAAAAGGGTATATCATTACCTGATCTGGTGAAATTAAATGCCTTCGGTTGTCCCTTTTTATTTATATATGTATGCTATCGGTTTGGTTGGCTAGCCCCCAACCGTGGTAATGATATATTCGGTACTCTCAAGCGAAGTGAGGGGCCGGTCATGTTTAGCCTGGGTTGCAAGATGTTCTTGTTGAACCCCAATGTATTCATCTTTAGAGGTACATTGTCGAAAAGGTGGTTTCCCATACCTTTCCCTGGAAATCCATTCTCCAATAAGAGCCCGCGGTTTTGATTGTATACTATATATGTAGAGCGCGAGATGCAAGCGTTCTGCTAGATTGATATTTATTTGTATTTAGACACTATTATAATATCAGAGAAAATATTGATTTCAAAAACGTTTTGGGTTATCGTAAGGTAAAAACTGTCCATATTTTTGTGTGGATTTGGTCTTATGATTATCCTTTTCTTTCAAATGGATTTTGACTTTAAAATCAACTTATATGACGCCTATAAACTAAATACTTTTTCTCACTATGGTTCTCCAGACCGACCCATCGTTTGTAATGCTCGGGTTAGATCGGGTCGTACAGGTTCAGGTTATCGAATGTTGTGAAGAGATGAGCTGGAAGAGTTCAAACATATAATATAGATATTATTCCACTGTGTGATTGTATATGAGGACATATTATTATAATTGTCCAGATGTGTTATGTACTCTGATGATTGAAAGTATTTTTAAAGCTTTCAGTAAAGATTTATTTCTATATTATATTTTGTTCCGCTGCGATGTGAGGCTATGTGTTGTGTGTTCCTTCTTCTTCTTCTATTCTAATATTTCTTTCTTTCTTATCTCACCATCTAATTTCTTTCAAATGATGTTCCTGTGTTTTCGATGCTTAGAAGGTCGGCATATTATATGATAAATGTATTTACGTCGATTTTCAAGGTCGAAAATTTGTCGGGCCATTACAGTGGTATCAGAGCTATTGGTTTAATAATAACCTTGGCTCTGTGCTATAACTCGATAGAGATGGGGTTATAAATACCCTAGATCGAGTTGAGTGTGTGTGTGTATATGAGAGCGTGTTTGTAGATTTTATATACAAATATTTTTTATTGTGTTGGTTGAGCGGTTCAAGTGTTGAGACGCATTGAACTGGTAATGGATACAATATTGTTTCTAAAAAGGGTAAATGAAATAATTTTACCCAAATTATATTTTTATATGGAAAAGAAATAATTTTATCAAATTATGGAGATATTGGTTTGTTTGTCGATTTATTTGAATGATATTCAAATTTAGATTAAAAAATTGAATTGGAACTTAACTTGGTTAAGTGAAACTAAATTAATAATGATATTGAAATTAAATTAAGTAAATTTAGAGTTCGAAATTTGAATGGATATTAATTAAATAGAAATTAATCAAATAGTAACCGATTGATGTTCAAATCTATTAAACCAAAATAAATATTAATATTGAATGTAAATTCAGTTGATTTGGTTGTGTATTGGTTGTTAATTGTGAATTGATTATTATTGGATGATAATTGTTTAAATAAAAATAATCAACAATGTAATGGAGATGAAGGAATTATAAATGAATTCCAGAGTTATAAATTGAAATGAAACCGCATATGAATTAAAACTGGGTGATATAACCTTTGATTATATAAACTGAATTGATATTTCATGTTTAATTCTTGGAATTTGTGAAGATATACTTGTTACATTTAAATTTCATGTTATTTTCACTTGCATGATGAAGTGAGATAAGTACAGGTGCAAGAAGGCTGTAAGGATTGATATTGATTGCATAAATTGTACGTAAATTGAGTAGCATGCTCAATAGCGCTCGTAAAAGGTACGCCTTTGCGAAAATATAATTTTTGGGTTTTGGGTTTTTTTTTCCGACCGTATAGGTCGATGTATATATGTTATTTGTTCATGCGATATCGCAGAAGGCACTTCGTATAGGGGAGACTCTACCGAATTTTTCCGGGAATTTAATGTGTTAGAATTTTTTTGATATTTTTGAAAATTTTATTTTAACATAATAAATTAGTTTTCGATTTAAAATAAATTGGATTTTGAAAACTTACGTGTTTGTGAAATTATTCTTACCTTAGTAATTTCGAGGACGAAATTCTTTTTAAGAGGGAAAGATTGTAATGTCCCGTATTTTGGGTAGTCAAAAATTTAATTTAATTTATTATTTTAAATATTATATTTAGAATATTTACATATTTTAATATTGAGTTCGTTATTAAAACGAAGTTATAACGTTAAATTTATATTTAATTTAAAACGAGCTTGAAATAATGCGGCAGTTCGTAATATTGAGTTTTGAACTTTAATTGAATATACAGGATCCGATATAAGTTGGATTTCTGTGAAACAAGAAACATTTGAATTTTGTTGATTATAATTTTCATATGAAAGAGAAAATCCGGATTTCATGTTATAGATTGATAGTGATGTCCAAATCAAATTTTTTAAATAGTTGTTATGGAAATTGTTATTAAAATATAACATTTAAAAAGGATTTTAATATAATTTCGATACAATTTTAACTCAAAATTGACGATATTGAGTTGTATAATTTATATTTGAAGTTGTATATATATTTTGTTTGGATGTATAGGATAAAAATAATTTATTATTATTTAACTGATTTATTTGGGAATTTATATAATATTTTATTAATATTATATAAGCGTTAAAAATAGCCATTTTTGCAAACGGTCTCAGTTTTCAATGAAATTAGTTTCATTGGAACTGTATCGTTAAATTATTGTAAGAAAATCAAATTTCGTGGCAAACGAATGTCGTATGTGACTTAGGTGGCCAAAAACTTCTCTATTTCTTTTTAATCGTTTATATAATTTAGACAGGGGTAACTTTGGAGGAATAAACAACTGGCCAAACGAACTCCAAATTTAACGAAACAAATTTCATTGGATCCATAAGAAGAGGTCTAGTAAAATGTCAAGGTCTCAAATTTATTGGATTTTTCTATAATTATAGGATTTTTAAACACTTAATTTTTCATCGATAATTATAAAGGACTTTTCACAAACGACCTAGGAATTCAGCGAAACCTGTCCTGTCGGGTCCGAATTTTTTTTATGCGAGGATTAGCATTTTTATTAAAAAACAGAAATCAATTGTAGTGGTTTAAAATGTTATTTCGTTAAGTTTCGTATATAATATAATAATATTAAATCTCATCTCACTTTCTATATAAGTGCAAACGTAACCCTTTTGTTTTGGTCAATTTCTATTCATGGTCAACGCTTCAGTTTGGCTGCCACCAGAAGGAAACGAACGAACTAAAATACATCGCCTCTTTCCCGATTAAACTGTTGATCCATTCATTTCCGTCCCAAATACTCAACAAAAATTGTGTAGAGGAGTTCGAGATTGAGAAAAGGAATGGCGGTGATCGGCTCAAGTTAGCTGAGGTGACCGGATCGAAGTCGAGAAGGGGCTGCAGTCTATTGGGTTTTGCCGGCGCTGGACTATTTCAAGGTGGCCATGGTTTTGGCCAATGATGGAGGAGGTTGAGCCATAGCTTTCGGTGAGGCCAGATCATGGACTGGAGGACCGGAAGTGGGGTGAACTGAGGCCAGAAATGTGGTACAACGTGGATTAAGTTTTGTTACTAGAAAATGATTGGGAAGGAGCAAGTGGAGCAAACAGTCTTCGCAGATGAAGCCTGGAACAATTGCAGAAGTTCGATCGTGAGGGATATCATCTAATTGCAAATCGTAACAGTGTGTTATAATCGTCCTTTATAGTTTTTAACAATATACCATTAGTTAATTAATTCGATATTTAAGCAAATTAATCATCACTTATCTCTATAGGTTTTGAACGCGATGAAAAGTTTCAAAACGAGCTGGGTTAAAGAAGGATCTGCCTGCAAAACGATTAACAATATATCAATTGGTCTATTATTGTTAAGAATTTTTTAATAGCAATACAAACTTATAATTTATGAATTTAATTATGTCTGATTTTTAGGGTGTCTGGTAAGGCATGCTGAAACCTAAGGCACGAGCAAAGCAGATAGAAGGGAACAAAGGGATTAGTAATGTAATCTGCTCAGATTTAAAAGTAATTAAGGAAACTGTTTTTAATTAAGGAACTAATTAAATTTCTATACTAAAACATGTATTACTTTTGTACCGTGAACAGGAGCAGGTGTATTCAGGCATTTCGAACAAGACGTCGGACTGCTGTAATTAAACAAAGTAATTAAAATATTAATAATATAGGATTAAAGGAGATTAATTCATTTTAATTAAATTGGCTGTATATGGCCTATAAATCAACCATTTTATAAATATTGATTTGTCGTTAGGTGATGGATAGAACTGAAGTTATAAAATTTATTTTATAACTGGTGACAGATTTTTGAAATATACTATTTTGAATAAAAGTTATTAGTAGGAAATCATCATTTATTATTCATTATTTATTATTTAAGTTTATAATTAATTATTAAAAGTAAATTCTTATGTTAAGAAGATTTATAAACAAGTAAGCAGAAATTAACCCAACGATTAAGATTTGGATAACTGGTTGTGAAAAACAAGTAAATAAAACTATTTAAATTAATTATATTATTAATTAATTTAAAGTGAGAACTAACTAGAATCGATTAACGAAATAACTGTGTTTTGAGTTGACCAAGTCAACCGTTTTAACTGGAACTCATGATTTTATCAGTTTGTGTTCGAAGTTATCTAATAAAATGGTTTAACAAATAATTATTTTAATTTAAATAAGAATTTAAAAAGAAATTTACTCTTTATTTAGTAATAAAGTAATTAACTACTGCTACAGTAGTTAATGATTGAAGTGAATTATTATTTTAATTGATAATAATTTAGGAATTGCTTTTTATTTGAAATTCGTTTAAAAGCTGGTCGAAATTATAATGAAATCAAATTGAATTCTAAAAGGAGTTTATAAAAGGGTTTTATATTAAAACCGAGTTTTTATAACAAAGTTATAAAAAGGGTTTTAAGCGAATATGATAGTTTAAAATAAATGGTTACTTAATATTTGAATTAAGTAGGGGAAATAAAGATAAATAGGAGTTTTATAATAAACCTAAGTTTTGTAAACAAGGTTTATTAAAGAGATGTAAAGTTAAAACTTTAATTCTAAATTAACGTTATTAATTAAGGGAATTGAGATAAATGAATGGAGACGAAATGGGATTTTCAAAAAGGAATGATTAAAAGAAATTTGTAATTGAATTTGATAAAGGATCTAGTAATGGGGTTGGTAATAATATCTCGAGTTATAAAATGAATTCTTGAAAAGAGTCAAGGTTAAGAAGTGGGTTTTATTATTGAATTGCTTAATCATCATATTAAGTAAAATTAGGTGGTATTTAAAAGAGATATTTCAAAAGTAAGAATGTTTTATAAACCATATTTTCAATAAAATAGTTTAACAAGATTTGTTGGATATTAGAATGAATATGGATTCTGAGTTACAACTCATATCTATCTTAAGATAATAGCGTTGTTGATCAAGGTCTATGCGGTAAATAAATACCCCAACTTGAATGACTTCAGGATTACCAGAGGATGGTATTAGTTGGTAATAGGAAAGAAAGTTATGAATAATTATTTATTTACATATGTGAATTAATAACGCAATGTTAATCGCAAGATTAGAGAATATATAAAATGATATTTCCAGAGTAATGGAAATGGCAAGAGTTGAGAATATATAAATACTTATCATGGTTTTTCCAAAAGTAAAAGAAAATAAGAAGTTGAGCTTTTGGAATTAGTTTATTCGGAAAGAATAATTAAAGGTTTGTTATTGTTTTCAAATAATAAAAAAAAAAGTTTGTAATGTTATTTTACGAATAATAGGCTGAATTGATTCTCCCAATTATAGATAATGAGAAATGATATAATAAAATAGTTTTGAAAATAATCTTATGTTAAATAAGAAGTGAAATGCTATGTTGATATATTGAAAGATTTTTAAGTTTTAAATTAACATTTGTTAATGGTTTTTATTTAAAAAGGCAAAGTAATGCCAAGTACTGAATCAGTGAACTCATTTTATTCACACTTTTATTTGTTTGATAGTTAAATAACCAACTATCAAATCTGACCCATACGATTGTTGGTACAGAAAGACCGGGATCCAATTTATATTTGAAAACCATTCTGAACCAACAAATACGTGAAGATGCTGATTGAAGATGGAGTAATTGAAGGACGTGGATCTTCATAAGCGGAAGGATTACTTGTCGAATATTCTCTGTATTGCAACCAAAGGTATTCTGATGTGATTCAGTCGTAAGTGGAATTTTGCGGATTGCAACGACTACTCGCTACTGATCCATAGGTTGACTCCTAGGATGTGGTAGGAGGGTGCCTTCGGTTCATCCTTTTCCTAGATGACTTGTATGGATGAGTGTCTGACAGAATATTTACAAAGGAGTCATGTACATTGATTTCTTCAAATGTATTTTTGTTGATGGCGGGGAAGACACCTTCTCTTAGCTTAACAACTAGATATTTTTGTGGACGTGAATTAGTGATTTGACGGATCTGACAATGTGACATTCAAAGTGAATGGTGACCAGATGTTCAAAGAAGATTTAAACCTCAAGCCTTATCAATCGGAAAATGACATAAAATCGGGCAGGTCGCATGGCTATGTGGGTCGCATCCATCAAAAGGGTATATCATTACCTGATCTGGTGAAATTAAATGCCTTCTGTTGTCCCTTTTTATTTATATATGTATGATATCTGTTCGGTTGGCTGGACCCCAACCGTGGTAATGATATATTCGGTACTCTCAAGCAAAGTAAGGGGTTGATCATGTTTAGCCTGGGTTGCAAGATGTTCTTGTTGAACCCCAATGTATTCATCTCTAGAGGTACAGTGTAGGAAAGGTGGTTGCCCATACTTGCCATGGAAATCCATTCTCCAATAAGAGCTTGCGGTTTTGATTGTATACTATATATGTAGAGCGTGAGATGCAAGCGTTCTGCTAGATTGATATTTATTTGTATTTAGACACTATTATAATATCAGAGAAAATATTGATTTCAAAGACATTTTGGGTTATCGTAAGGTAAAAACCATCTGTATTTATGTGTGGATTTGGTCTTATGGTTATCCTTTTCTTTCAAATGGATTTTGGCTTTAAATTCAACTTATGAGATGCCTATAAACTTAGTGTTTTTTCTCACTTTGGTTTACCAGACTGACCCGTCGTTTGTAATGCTCGAGTTAGACCGGGTCGTACAGGTTCAGATTATCGAATGTTGTGAAGAGACGAGCTGGAAGAGTTCAAACGTATGATATAGATATTATTCTACTGTGTGATTGTATATCAGGACAGATTATTATAATTGTCTAGATGTGTGATGTACTCTGATGATTGTAAGTATTTTTAAAGCTCTCAGTAGAGACTTATTTCTATATTATATTTTGTTCCGCTACAATGTGATACTCTGTGTTGTGTGTTCCTTCTTTTTCTATTCTAATATTTCTTTCTTTCTTATCTCACCCTCTAATTTCTTTAAAATAACTTCCTGTGTTTTCGATGCTTGGAAGGTCAGCATATTATATGATAAATGTATTTATGTCGATTTTCGGGGTTGAAAATTTGTCGGGCCGTTACAATGGACTTCAGATGCCTGATGTGCAACTCAATGATGGATGGTGTTTTGATTGTTTAATCATGTTGAAGTGGTCGAAGTTGGATTGATGTAATACTTGTCGTGTAATGATGTACGATTCAGTATGATGATGATTGACTCGGGTGGGACTTGATCGTGGATGATAATGGAATTAGTCCGAGAAGTCGCTCGAATTATGATATGTGATCGCCGAGAAGAAAGGCTCGACGAATTTGGAGTACCAAGGAATCGTTGGTTATTGAAGGTTCTAGCAGGATCAAACTAGGGGTATTGTGAGGACGCCCTAGGATCAAGTAGGATCGTGTACCCTAGATCGAGCTTTGGGAGTGATCTAGTTGTCTCGGGTGGAGGCAAACATACACAAGATGGATGTATGTCAGTCTGTCAAGAATCGCGTTTTTCCATTAGCTTTTGACAGACGTCAACGACCATCATTCGATTATTGATGCATTCAAGTCTGTAGTCGGTGATATCAAGGATATTGGTTACTATGGATGCTATGGTTGATTGTGTGTTTTCTTTTCTATTTTCTCCTGGTTGGCTATCAATGTAGGTCGTCAAGGGAAATGGGATTAGGGGATGTCCTTTCATATTTTGGAGTGGCATATGATAGATGATTATCTGGTGCTAATCCTTGGTTGCTAAGATGGATCAGATGATTGAACTGCCTATACTCATGTATCATGTGTAACTGTTGTTAGTTATTTTATTGCTCAGTAAGACTGTTGTCTAACTCAAGGTTTTATGTTTCCCTCTTATTACCTTGGGCTGCTCATTAATTGTGTTGGTGAGTAGACTGATATAGAAAGTAGCAGGTTTTGGTGTCAATGATGTCGTGCGGTGACGAGCAGGAGGCTGGCGTATTACTACTACCTACTATAGTGATGCTTTCTTATTTCTGCTATCTGTTGAGATTTTATGATTACTCTAAGAGATATGTAGTAATGCCTGATGTGCAGATTACTCATTTGTACAGTTGATTTGTACTGACGACTTTAAGATGTTATGAGGTTTGAGTTTCCTATTCAGTTGTGCTTCACTACTATATCCTGTTGTATATTTTTCCTATTATATGTTATCCATGCGTTGTGAGTTACGACAATTTATTTCAAGTTATTCTTCCTTAATGGTCGTCTCATATCGGCCTGACATGTCATACAACGCACCTTTTCCTTAGTTCAGTGAGGAGGTATGGAGCGGTCATCACAAGAACAAAAAAAAGATGAACATACAAATATATAAGACAATGACAACAAAATCATACAAATGGAATAGAAACAAAAATGAAAAGAACTTTTTTAAAAGAAGCAAAATAAAGATTAAAAAAATTCGAAAAGCCAAATAAAAATTAAAAAATCTCCCCGGCAACACATCAAAAACTTGTTCGGTGACAGACGATCCCATCGACTAGAAAAATTGTCGTTAAATGTTTTATAAAATTTAACAACCAGTGCACGCTGTTCAATTTTAATATGTGACAAGTATAGGTCATTCCACAAAGGCATAATTAATTTTATTTCTACTAAATAAAATTAAACTGAAAGTTGGAAAGTCTTTTAGCTAACTAAATAAAAAGATTGCAAAAACTACTATTATAAAATTGAATGAAAACTATGAGATTAAAATGACAATTTAGGGAAAAATCCACTCTCATGATCACATGAATCAACACAAAAAGAAATTATGACCTCTCTTTTGGTCATTAGTGGGTTCAGTTGGTATATTTATCCTATTGGTTAGTCTTATATAAACCATCAAACTTTAACATGCCCAATTAACTATATTTTAACTCTCATGGTAATGAACCTGAAAATAAAATATATTCTAAGCATGATCGATTAACTATTAATTAGAAATATATACCATAAAATATTGATTTTAACATTCACATCATTACCATAATTATATGTAGATGAAGAGGTAATTTGTATATCAATAACATAGGCTATCGGATTCAAAGCTAAAACAACAAAGTTAAACCACTTTAAGCATTTCCATTAAACAAAAAAGAGATAAAAAATTATCATAGTGTTGAATCTATATGATTAAGAGAGCTTCATTAAACGTAAATGGAAGGGGCTTAGCCTCTCATATTTTTTATCATTTCAACATGAAAAAAAAGGAAGAAAATGCAATTTAACTAAAAAAATGAGAGCTAAAATGACAATTTAGAGATCAATCCACTCTCATGAGCATATAAATCAACACAAAATGAAATTATGATTTCTCTTTTGGTCATTAGTGGGCTTAGTTGATATATTTATCATAAGTTTGGAATATTTAGGCTATTGATTAGCCCAACGTAAACCATCAAACTTTAACATACCCATTAAACCACTTTTTAACTCTCACGAAAATGACAGTAAACTTGAAAATAAAATCTATTCTAAGCATGATCTATTAACTGTTGATTAGAAATATAGACCTTCAAATTTTGATTTTAACATTCACACCCTTACCATAATCGTATGTAGATGAAGAGGTGATTTGTATTTTGTTTGTTTAAGCATAGACTAATTAATGTCACTAACACAGGCTATCAAATTCAAAGCTAAAACAGTAAATTTTAACCACTTCAAATATTTTTGTTAAGAATAGAAGGAGATCAAAAATTATCACAATACTGAATTTACATGATTAAGAGAACTTCATTACTCTTAAATTGAAGGGGTTTAACCACTAATATTTGTTATTATTTCAATAAATATAGCATTCAATAATAAACAAAAACAGGAAGAAAATGCAAGCTGACTAAAAATGAGAGTTAATATATTGCATAAATTATCATTGCTAAATAATCATTTTAGGGGACCACCCAAAATACCCTTGTCATGCGTCGAAGCTTCCAAATTATCATTGCTAAATAATCATTCATTATATTTGCATGAAACTTTTAGCCTCCACTAACTTATGCATTAGTTCTTGATTGTAGATTTAAAGTAAGTGGGCAGGTGGGGTCCTCCATGATGCATGAATTGGATTATTTCCATCTAAATTTGTTTCCTTCACTTGTACTTGCACATTCTTCATGAGGCCTCTTTATATATTTCCATCCAATTTCCTACAAACAAAAATATAATGTGCAAATAAATATTCTCAAATTAATTCACACATAATAATGTCCATTTTCCCCCTATATGAAGATGAATAAATGATGATCTAAAAATAATTTGAATTTTGGTTTAAACATATTAAAATACCCTATATGCTCATTTATTTAATGTAAATTAGACTAAATATGATAGTAAAAAAATGCATACTTACGTGGACATCGATAACCAAAACGTCCTTTTTTTATGCCAAGCCAATTTAAATTCGTTGTTATAATCAAAGGTGAGTTTTACTCATACTTCTAGATCTTAAACAAGTTGTATATTTGTAACATCCTTCCCCGATATCCACACTAGTAAAGAGTATTACTAGGTAATACTACATGCTAGTGCAGAGGATAGGGATGGTTAGGAGCGACTATCTATGTGTCTTGTAATAAATGAGTATTAAATACGTTGATTAATCGATCATTTTCTTCTTACCCTCCCACCATTCTAGATTTTGTTTAGGTCTTGCCATTCCTTCATATATCCTAATTTTTAGCTCTTTTCCTTCCGCTTTCTCAGTGAAAGCACCAGATATGAACTCGAGAATGGAATAGACCTTAAATGAATGTAAAAGCACCAGCTTCAAAGGAAACCTGGATGAATCTGGGACAAATATTAAGTAGAATGAAAAAATAAAAAAGAGACACAAGAATTTTATAATGGTTCAGCTATCTTCAACCTACGTCTACCTCAAACAATTTTTTATTAATCATAATAGATAGATCTCTTTGGTTGTTAACAAGTTAGTTCTTATATCCAGGTTACAAGTGTATAGAATGTGTTGTTAGAGATAAAAGTGAAGAAAAGGACTTAATCCAGTAGAATAATAGTGTCTCCAACTAGACCTAATCCATTTTCCAAGTATACACGAGTCAATATTTATATGAGAACCATCGAGTGTTGGGCCTAGAACCATGGGTCAAAAGAATTCACATATCAAGAGAAGTCTCCATCGTGAGTCAAAGGTCTAGCTAAGCCATATTTATGACTTGGTTATGAATCATTCTCTATGACTCGGATTTGACTCATCCCTTGTGAGCCAGGTATGAGTCATGACTCATAAAATTATTTTAAACTTCTCACTTATGGCATCTTCTTATCTTCTATTTGAGACCTCTTATCCAATCTTGAACGATTCTAAGTACATTTGATTATCCATCTTCATCGGTCTTCGAATCCATTCAGGTTCAAAGGTAATCCATTCATAATTCACTTAGTACTTAACAAAATCTTACGAAACTTCATAAGTGCAATATATAGGTCTAGACAATCATCCAAATGAGTCTCATTATGATATAAACCATCCTTGTGATTCTTCGACTCATACTCGTTGCTGATTAGTAGAGATATATTATTTTTTGGTTATTTCTCTAAATCATATTTTCTATTTTATAGTTGAATTGTCACGCATAACCCTGAGGCATTCCAAGTTAGTTTGGTCATTAGTCTCTATGACTCTTCAAGTTTATTTGCAATGGACGAGTCATCCATATCTCATACAATATTTATCTATATCATCTAAAATTTGATATGTGCAATGTAAAGGTAATAGAACCTCCTTTATGTGTCGTAAATCTTAAGATCTACCCAATATGACTCGTACTCGAGTCATAACTGAATTGTGTATGAATCATGGGGTTTTCTCTATTTTTCCTCAAAATTTCCTACATTGCTTCTAAGTGCTTATGTAAAGTTTAGTTCCATTACGTTCTCATTTGAAAATTTTAAATCCAAATAAGGCCTCTTTGGTTTAAAAGAGGGTTGACACCCTTTCAAATATTCATAGTCAAGACGCATCAAGATTGGATATCATTGTATCTATCGAGGATAGAGTAAATGAAGCTCTCTAAATTTTGGGCAACGTCTTATTCATGATCCCTAAGGGTGTTAAATAATTACATAATGATGATCATTGGATGTTTATGGAATGACATATTCAATAATTTTTTGTTCGTTGATATAACTATGGCCAATAATAAAATAATGATGTGATTTATTCACATAGTTCTCTTGACCTGCGAAGACCCTCGATCTTCAATATAAAGTTCCGTTTTGATCATAATCAAATCTCAGCACAATGTCCATCAAGTAACTATATAACAACCCATGTTTTCCAACATAAATTATGTCAAAAAATATTGTTGTTGGGTTCTCTTAAAATGTCATAGTGCATAAATATGAAAATAGAGTTCTAAGACATTCGACGACTTCAAATCTCACAACAGGATTAAATTATCAATACAGAAAAATAAATATTTCATAAAACAGTTTCCAAAATATTCGATTTACAAAATAAATTATAATGCAATAAGTATTACAAAACAAAAGATAGTAGAACTCCATCATTGAGCTTATTTTCCCCATATTATGTCAAACCAATACCAATTTTCCACGGCTTTTGACCGTGGCAAAAAATATGCCATAACCAATTTTGCCACGGCCCAAAGCCATGGCAAAATTGCTTTTATGGTGTAGTGAACTGTAAGTAGGATGCAAAATAAAAAAGAGACACAAGAATTTTATAGTGGTTTGGCTATCTTCAACCTATGTCCACCTCAAACAATGTTTTATTAATCATGATAGATAGATTTCATATGTTGTTAACAAATTAGTTCTTATATCCAGGTTTTAAGTGTATAAAATGTGTTGTTGGAGATAAGAAGTGAAGAAGAGGACTTGATCCAGTAGAATAATAGTATCTCCAACTATACCTAATCCATTTTCCAACTATACATGAGTCAATATTTATATGATAACCATCGGGTGTTGGGCCTATAACCATGGGTCAAAAGAATCTTCATATTGAGACAAGTCTCCATCGTGAGTCAAAGGTCTAGGTAAGCCATATTTATGACTTGGTTATGAATCATTCTCTATGACTCGGATTTGACTCATCCCTTGTGAGTCAAGTATGACGCATAATCCTATTTTAAACTTTCTCACTTATGGCATCTTCTTATCTTCTATTTGAGTTGTCTTATCCAATCCTGAACATTTCTAAGTCAATTTGATTATCAGTCTTCATCAGTATTCAAATCCATTCAAGTTCAAAGGTGAGTCATTCGTAACTCACCTAGTACTTAACCAAATCTTATGAAACTTCAGAAGTGCAATATAGAGGTTTAAACGATCATCCATATAAGCCTCGTTATGATATTAATCATCCTTGTGAGTCTTCAACTCATTTCCTATAATTCGTAGCTGACTAATAGAGATAGATTATTTTTGGGTTATTTCTATTTATCATATTTTCTATTTAATTTATAGTTTAGTTGTCACGTACAATCCTGAGGCATTCTGAATTAGTATGGTCATTAGTCTCTATGACGCATCAAGTCCATTTCCAATGGATGAATCATCCATATCTCATACAATATTTATCCATATCGTCTAAAATATGATATATGCAATGTAAAGGTAAGATAACCTCCTCTATGTGTCATAAATCTTAAGGTCCACCGAATTTGACTCGTGCTCGAGTCATAAACATGACTTGAGTATGAATCATGGGGCTTTGTCCATTTTGTCTTAAAACTTCCTCCATTGCTTCTTGGTGCTTTCTAAGTGCTTATGTGAAGTTTAGTTCCAATACATTCTCATTTGAAATCCAAGAAAGGCCTCTTTGGTTCAAAAGCGGGTTGACACCCTTTCAAATATTCATAGCCAAGACACATCAAGATTGGATATCATTATGTCCGTTGAGGATAGAGTACATGATGCTCTCTAAATGTTGGGCAGCGTCTTATTCATGATCACTAAGGGTGCTAAATAATTACATATTGATGATCATTGGATGTTTATGGAATGACACATTTGATTTTTTTTGTTCCTTGATATTACTATGGTAAATAATAAAATAATGATTTGAATTATTCACATAGTTCTCTTGACTTGCGAATACCCTCGATCTTCAATATAAAGTTCCGTTTTTATCATAATCAAATTTCGGCACAATGTCCATCAAGTAACTATGTAACAACCCACATTTTTAAACATTAATTATGCCAAAAAAAATATTGAAATTGGGTTCTCTTAAAATATCAGTACATAAATATGAAAATAGAGTTCTAAGACATTCTACAACTTCAAATCTCACAACGGGATTAAACTATCAATACAGAAAAAATAAATATTTCATAAAATAGTCTCCAAAATATTCAATTTACAAAATAAAGTATAATGCAATAAGTATTACTAAACAAATGATAATAGAATTCCATAATTGAGCTTATTTTCCCTATATTATGTCAAATCAATGCTAATTTTCCATCCTGTAGTGGCAAACAATGAAGAGAAGGCAGTTGGCGGAACAAAAATTTGGTGATTGAGAACAATATTGTAATAAAATTAAGTGCAACTAACTCTAATTATACTCTAAGTGATTAGGGTGTGCATGGATAATATTCTTGAACTTAAGGTAACATACCTAAGGTCATGTACAAGAGGTTTACATTCTCTGCTAATGGGGATCAACAAACTAGGGATATCTAAATGCAAAATACCAAATCATCATTGATAAAGTAATATCTACTTTTTAATGTAAAACGAACGTTGTTCAAGCGACTTCGACATCTAATTGTCTAAGATCATAAGCTTTTTCCAATCTAACATCCCTTTAATTATAAAGGTGTCACCCCACTTCTTGCCATCTAAAACGTGTAACCATTTAAATGACCTTGTGTATCTAATCTTTTGATATAGAAAAGCAAACTAAGTCCAGCATCACAAACAAATAGACAAAACAATAAAACAGATAAAATGGACATGCAAACAAAATAAGTAAAACATATATGCAAACAAAACAAACAAACGAATAGTGGATGAAAAAATAAACATAAAATTTTGTCTTTACGTGATTTATGCTTTAAATTCAATTTTAATTCCTATTAAGTTGATAAGAGGTATTATTTTCATTCTTTATGCAACTATTTTTTACGTACTACAAAGGTGTAATGTAGTCATTATGTAATTTTGTTATCATGTTACTTTAACAATAGATCTGATTATTCCATAAGCTAATTACCGTGATTTAATAGGAAAAGAGAACAAATTTTTCTTGTAAAAATAAGAAAATGGTCCAATTCTTTACACTTTTGGAGAAATTAAATTAAATCTCTATGTTTTCCATAATTTACATTTATCATCCTTAAAAAAAAGAAAATTAGTACGTATCTTAAATATTTGTAAGATAAAAATTTAAATAGTCGGATCTGATTTAATTTTAGTCATTTATATTTATTCATTTCAAAAGAAAAAGATTTAAAAGAGTTTAAGGTTTCAAATCTACAATTTAAAAAGAAGAAGAATAATAGACCTAATTATAAAAAATTAGTTAAATCGATTAACGTAGAAGTTAAAATCAATTTTATTAAGGATGCTGCTATTCGCACTCTAGTTTACACTTCCGGTCACCTTCCTAAATCTAATACAAATGATTATTTTATATATTTTTCTGGCCACCCTATATTATTCTTTTACTCATTTATTCACCATAATATTTCTCCTAAAAAAAACAAGTACTCCTCTATAATTTCAAACTCTAAACCCTAAAAAAAAGAAAATATTCTTTTGTGCCTAATAGATACGGAAGATGAAGATAAAAAGAGGTTGGAGGACATTAAATTTTATGACGTTGTAATAAAGAATGACAATGTAAGTTCTGACTTGTAGGGTTTTTATCCATATAACATACATATCTTCTTTACAAATTGATACATTAATTTTTTTATTTTTTTTTGATAAATGGAGTAGTTGATTGATGATAAATTGGAAGATAAACATGATGGTTGTGATAATACGATGCAAGATGTTCGATCAAATGACTCAAAAGACATAAATGCATGATGTAAGTATGGAAGGAAGAATTCGTGTAGAGGAAGGTCTTGGTGGCCTCTCCATTTTTAGGTTATTAATTTAGACGGTGGCCAGTAGAGGAAATATGATATATTTGAGGTGCTTTTAGTTTTGGTGGCCGGAAGTGTAAATCAGGGTGTGAATAGTAGCACCCTTTATTAATTAAACTACAAATTCATTCCCGCTCACCTCAAAGCCTAAGCTCTTCTTATTTGATTGCTTGGGATTTTCTTTTTATGCTTGTGGATTTCCTTATTTTTATTAACAAAGTCTCTGCTTTCAAATCTTGGTTTATCCCTCTTTATTTAATTTTAGTTTAAACCGAGGTTTGTATTTGATTTGAGGATTGATTTGGGAATTAAGGTTTTGGTTCTTATTTTCATAAGGTTTCGCTGCAATAACTTTTTATTGGGGATTGTTAAAGGGACTCCATTTTTGGTTAAGGGGAGGACAAATTTTAAATTAATGTTCAATTGTTAAGGGAGACAAAAAATATTAGCCTCCCCTTAAACATTTAATTAAAAATTCCAATATTAACCTCATTATCTTATTTAATGTAAACCTTAACACCTAAACCTTAATTAATAAACACAATTTAATGAAATTAAAAAGAGGATATTATTAACATAACGGAGACACAGGAAAATTTTGTGGGTGATCAAAAGACATTAGATCAAATAAGTTAATGAACACCATTTTCGAATTTGATGTTTATTTGAAATACTGAAATTAATAACATGAACACGATCGGAACTGTACATTAATTGAGATACGTATCTTTTTGCGCCATGAAATTGTAAGAAATTGTATTCATCCATATGCAATTCAGCGTAGAACATACAAGAATATACAATTATTCGGTGGCTCAACACCGTGTTGTGTACCAAAGAGGGAGATGTTAAATTGAATAAATATGGTGCTATGCAAAAGTTGTTTTGATTTAGATGATGTGATTCCTTTTTAAAAGTAAAACAAGAAGACAACAACCATTAAACAAGTAGATAACAGCTATGCAAAAGTTCAAAAGTAAAACAAGAAGACAATAGGGTAAAAAAAAATCTGATGCATGTTATTGTTATAATGAAATCAAGTCTCCAAAGTAAAAATTTGTGTTATTGCATAAAAGACGGTAGCATCCCACCGTATGTCCCATTTTCAGTAAACTAGCATTTAACTGAAACTGTATGGCAAAACATGGCCATTAAAATTTAATTAAAACGGCGTTCGGTTAGGAGAAGACGGTGTACGGTTGGAGAAAATAGTGTTCGATTAGGAGAACAAAAGTGTTTGGTTCGTAGAACAATGGTGTAGGATTGGAGAAGAACAGGTGATAGGCAGTAGAGAACAACAAGGGTATTTTTGTCTATTCATGTTTTTATTTTTTAATATAAAGTCTCCCCATAACAAATCAAAAATAAGGAGGAGTCCCCTTAAAATTAACCCCCCCCCCTTAATCATTATTGGAGTCCCTTTAACAATCCCCTTTTTATTTATAAGGTGTTTACGTTCTAACTATTGCTTAGTTGCTTCATTCAAAGTAAATACATCTGGGATGTTTGATTAGGTATGTTGAACCTGAGTGCCTTCGTAATTAGTTTTTTTTTTTTTTTTTGCATCTTCCTTTAATTAATCAGTCAAATAATTAGTCAATCAATCACAATTAGTTAATTAATTAAGCAGTCAATCAATTAATAGGTTAACTAATTAAATAATTAATCAACTAATTTATATCTTAATTTAAGTTTTGCAAATCAACATATTAATTCATGCATATATCTTGTTAACCATATAAATATATATATATATATATGTATGTGTGTATGTATGTATGTATATACACATTATTAGCTAGCATCTTTAACACATTTCATTTGAAATAATCTTGTGCATATTCATTTAGTTTCCAACATATGGAACGTTTCTAAATGTTCTCCTTCCACGAAAATCCTATATCTTCTTTTCTTTAATGTTATCTCTCTTTGCATTAATGTTCATTTACCAAATTGCACCTTTTTTTGATTATTTAGACATATTTTTTATTTTATTCTTGATTTTTATAATAGTCAACCTTTTAAATACAACAATTATTCCATCATTAATGTATTTCCGCTGTAGTACCGTTGCTCTTTTCTTTACTTTACTGGGTTATTTCAAAGTGGAAAATAGGCATAAGGGCAAACTTTGGGAAAAAAATTAGTCTGAAGGATGTTAAGTTTTATTTTTAGACTGAAGGACAAACTTTGCAAAAAATTAGGCTGAAGGACAATGCTAAATATAATTAGCATTTTCTGCAGTGTAAAACTGAATAATGCTAGTTAAACTAGCATTATCGTGTAGTGTAAAAAACATAATATAATGCTAATTACATTTAGCATTTTCCTTCAGCTTAATTTTGGTTTAAAGTTTGTCCTTCAGACTAAAAATAAAACTTGGTGTCCTTCAGCCTAATTTTTCGGTAAAGTTTGTCCTTCTCCCTTATTAACTCTATTTCAAATGCATTTAATTTATGTCTTAATAAATAAGTCTTTTTTCCTTATTCTTTCGTTAATCCTTAAATTTCCAAATAGGCATAAAACAAAAACTGCATGCTATAAGAAATGATCTATATATTTTTCACACGGTATCATATATATGAATTTATGCCCGAAAAATCAACTTGACACAATGAAAATTCAGATTTTCTAAATTCCCTTATTTATAAAAATGTACTAATTCATCATCTTATGCAGGGTTACTTTTCACACTTATTAATATCATAATTTAATGTTACTTCCCAAGGTGTTACAGACAATAGTTGGGATGGGTGGAAATATTACAAGTGAAGCACCATTTAAGTGAGGATTCATGTAACAACTCAGAATTTCGGAACTAGTTTAAAATTTTTATTTTGGCTATTTTAATGGATTTTGAATATTTAAAATGATTTATTTTAAATAATAATGACTAAAAATTTATTTAAATCGAAGTTAGAACATATAAATTTATATTAATTATAAAACAAACTCGAAATGGCGTGGTAGTTTGAAAATTCGATTTTTAATTTCAAATGAATATGCAGAATTCAAAGAAATCAGAATTGGACGAAACAAGAAACATTAGAATCTGTTTAATAATATCTTTCTAATGAATGTGAAAATTTGAGATTTCGCTTTATAAATTGAAAGTTATGTCCAGTTTAAAATTTAGAATAGTCGCTATGGAATTTATATATATTTTAATATAATATATAGCCCTTAAAAATAGCCATTTTGCAAACGACCTCCATTTTCGACGGAACCACTTTTGTTGGATTCGGAATGTCAAATTATTATTAGATTTCAAATTTCATAATTTTTGGAATTAATATGTGAGCGCGGTAAATTTAAACGTGTTTTGTCAATTCAGTTTAAATTTAATCGACTAGAAAATGGCCACTTTTCAAACGATCTCCAAATTCGATGAAATTAGTTTTGTTAGGACCGTATCATCAAAAAATAGCTAGATTTATTTTTTGTAATTTTTGAAGTCAGTATGTGTCCCCAATAAATTAAAATGTACGTTTAAATTCAATATATATTGATTTATATTTTAATTTTGATAAAAACTGATCAAAACAATCGAATTGCCTTACGAAACATATCCCATTGTGTTCGGAATGGGGGTATTTGGCTGGGAACGACAATCGTTGGGTTTGATTTGAACTTCGTATCGGTAAACATACATTCTTGAAATTAAAAGAACTAAAAATAATAAAATATTAAGTATATAAATACCCCTCCCCGAAACCCTAGCCTCTTCTATCTGCTGCGCCGCCAGAAATGATTTAAAGGGCTGAAATGCTCCCAAAATCGCAGCGATTTTTCGTCCAAACCAAACAATGAAATTCGAAACATTCAAAGGGAAGATCGTAGTGCTTTCCGAGCTCTCTTCATCCATATGGGTATGATCAATAATGGTGCACTGTCTAGAGAGAAATCAAAACCCGAACAAGCTGCGTTCAAGCTCAACTCGCGCGGTGTAGGGCCCACCGGAAGTGGCGCCATTCTAGGCGTGGGGAGGTATCACGATGGCGCATCATGTGGGGTGGTCCGATCGGCATTAGGTGGCACGGTTGAGGCGCGGTGAGGAGAGAGAGAGAGTGAGGCATGGGTTCGAGCGTATTACTGAAGGTCACGGGTGAAGATGGATTAAGTGTGTAATTAAAAAGTTTATTATCTTTTATTATCAAAAAATGTAATCAATGTTTAAAGATTGCATATCTTCTTCATACGAGGTCGAAATCCAAGGATTTCAGATCCTTTGCGATCGTGACAACGAACGCTACGACATGGAAATGACTAGAAGTGATTTGGAGCAAATTAGAATTTGAGGCGGTTTTAAATAAAAGCAGAACGATTCAGAAATAATGAATGGCGGAGTGGAACCCAAAGTGAGAATTCTCTCACTAAAATTTTGTACAGTTATTTAATTTATTTTAACTGTAAATATATAGAAATTGACAGTATAGATTTTTATCTGTTGTATGGAGTTCAACACTCGAATTCGCACAAATCACATAAATTGGAAGCGATGTATGGATATTACTGACACTCGGATTTCATACTCCGCGAATGGCCACTTATGGCGTCATAAATGGCATTGGGTTGTTGATCATTTATTTTTATGGATGATTTGTTCATTTGTGTGGTGATTGTGATGATTAACATATTAAAAATAATGTTAATATTAATATGGTAGTGAAATTAAATTATAAATATCTATTTATAATTTAAATAGTAAGATTGGCTAATTAGAAAAATATTTCAAACCGAATTAGAATTGGTTAAATTTATTAACCAATGATTTATTTAAATTGACTGTTGTTGTTTGAAAACTCCACACGGGTATTAGGATGATATTTGACATACACTAATCCCAATATTTAGTTGTATGTCAATTGATGGGTTGATAGGCTGTGATGAGCGTTATCTATTTAATTTAATGCTTATACAGTTGTAAAATGCACTCTGATGATGTTTGAATGTGTAATGATTATTTATCATTATTGTTAAATACATGCGATGTATGAAATCCATATAACTGAAATTATATGGTAATTGATTGAGTCGCATTCTGATTCAGAAATAACGAATATTTTAAAATGACGAATATTTTAGAATAACGAATATTTTTAAATAATATTCAGAAAAGAATTAAAATATGATTTTGATGTCCGATTTTGGATTGACACGAAAATATTGGAATATATGAAGCCGAGTTAGTAGTTAAACGCCATTTTAACCCGAACGGGTTTATCGATCGATTTTATATATTTTATAATGAATATAAAAAAGAAATGATTTCGAAATCAAATATTTTGAAAATAATATCATTTTAATATTTTAATGATATGGAATATTCAATTTTGATTTAAAATTGAAAAGGAAGTTGGAATCGTTTTTGAAACGAATTTATAAATGATTTATAAAATACGTTCTGAATGGAATTCAACAAAATATATATATATATATATATATATATATATATAATGGCCTGAATAGAACACGCAGCGATCGTTTGCGAATTTCAACCATTAACTTCAAATTGATGTAGCGGGAGATCCGACCGTCGGATTTTCCTAAAACCGGAACCGTTGGGTTTGAATCGAAAAGAGCTTTCCAATGAATATAAGAGAATTGAAATCTAATGGTTAGATTTTAAAATATGTTCAAATCAATTTTAGAAAAGGTCGCTACGGATGCAGTTCGATGGCCGATATTGGAAACCGACTGTAAAGGCCTTAATAAAATTACTAAAAAAATGGAAAAATTATGTAAAATCATAACTAATGATATGTAAAGATTTTGGATGAAAAATTCCAGTTTTGAAAAGATAAAAATATATTTTTATCTAAATGATCTAGTTATTAACTAGAATAATAATCCATTGTTTTTAATTAAATAAATTGGATTTGTAATGGTTTCAATATAACCAGAATTCTCCATTATAAAAATTGGAATGGATTTGAATGGAAATAATCTTCGAAATATTTCGATATAGGATTATGTGATTATATGGATGTTGTTGAGGAATTTGGAAGATATAAATATCGTTATTCCCAATACGATATTTGTTGGTTTCAGAATTTGATATTGAATATAAGCCGATAAAATTTATATTTAGAGCCTTGTATTTAATATCAAATTAGATTTTGGGGTTTGTCGTGAATGGTGTCTTTAATAACACTGTTCTTAAACCCAGTTGATAAAAGAATAAATCTATTAATTAAGATTTTGGGAAGTTTACCAATTAATTAATATTTAATTGGAATTGAAATGAAAGTTGATTTTTCGGTTTATCGTGAACAATGTCTTAAATAACATTCGTTCGCTAACCCAATTAACAGTGAAGTTATGATTTGGAATTTATAATCTTTGAATTAAGATTAATGGAATTTTCCAAAGTAAATTTTTCCAATTCAATAGATTAAATTGGAATTGAGTGGATTTCGATTTGGTAATAATTGAGATGAGCTTCTATGAATGAAGACCGTTACTATATATGGAATTTAAAAGGCTTTGCCTCTATTCCATTTATATTATTAATCTGATACGGGAATTTATATCGATTATACACTGTTATGATTTCCGTGTACATTCCATTTTGATGGAAGATGATCTGGGTTTATCGTGAACGATGATTTAAAGGACATTCGTTCTTTAACCTAGTTAAAGACGAGGATTATTTCTTAAATTTGAATAATCATTGAATAATGATTTTTGGAGATTAAAACTAAGCGGAGTTTTAATCTTTAATTAGATTGAAAAGTTAATATGGTAATTAAATTTGCCAAATTTGAGAAATGATCGAGAATGGAGTACCGCCAGTTTTACTCCATGCGATAGTTAAATCTTTAATTAGATTTGAATGGGAAATGGTAATTAAATTTATCGATAAAACCGTGGGTGTTAGATATGGAGTACTACCAGTTTTTCTCCAAGGGAGGAATAGGTTGGGATTTGGATAAATAAATAAATGATTACTTCGGTAAGGAGCGTTGATCTCGACTAGTTTGATAAACCTTAATTTGGTTTAGATTATGAGAAGATAAAATAAAATCTTCTGAAATTGATATACAAAGGAAGATTAAAGAATAATTTTAAAAGAATTTATCTTTGATAAAATTAATGGGAACCTTTCCCTAAAGATGTGAACATTGGAATAAAAGAATAGTCTGAAGTGGAATGAGGCGTATGATGTGTTTTTATAGCACTTGATTATTGATTATAAAATACGCGAGTTTGTCGGAAAGACCGGGATTATCGCATTCTGAATAACTGATACGACGACTATAAGTCGTCAATGAAGACAGTGGTTGAAGACCGGAGATCTTCACATCGTATGGATGATTACTGATGTCTTGATTGGGTTATACACCCAAGAAAAGGTAATAAGTAGTGATCGTCCAGACGTACTTGGAGATTGATCGGATATGCGAGGACCTCTCTCCTGTATTGGACATATGGGACGAGGAATAAGGTGCCTCCGGTTTCGTTCAGACCCAGAACGGACTTGTAAATGGATGTGTGTCTGACATTGGATTTCATTTTGTGTTGATTGATTTCTATTAAATATATATTTGTTTGGTGGCGGAGAATTTATTCTCTTGCTTAACACCCTTCTCTGAGATGTACGAGCTTAGAGGTTATATATTGATAGACATCAGTCGTATGGCATGAATTGTCAATGTAACATGCTAAGATGCAAATGATCAAGGCTTTTGTTGAAACGCAGAGTTTTTTGGATGATGATCATAGCACGACTTTAATTAGCATAGCTTTGTGTATATCGTTAATTCGCGTGCCTCACACCTCGGTATGAGTCGAAAACAGGATAAGGGACCCAAGGAGTGCATGCGTTTCTTTCTAGCTAGAAGTGGCGTCATGGTATAGAGCCTAGACATTTTTACTTATATGGATGATGGATTGCGAGGCGCCTCGGATATGATTGGTCGACGTACTGACCATTTTATAGGTCTGATAGGACCGGGAAACGTGTGTTCAGGAATAACTAATCCACTAAAGTAAGTGTGGACCGGCCCTGGAGGATTCAAGGGCTCGCCAGCGTCCGAGTCCTGGGTCATTTCACTAGAGATGGCCCGAATCGGTAAGGAGTACATCCCTTGCCTTGACTCATGATGGAAATCTAATTTCCAATACGACATTTTTCGGCTTTAGTTGTAAACCTAAATGGCGACATAGTTGGATGGGGCACTCATGCCGTCTATGATTGATACATCAATATTTGAAGTTGATTTTGACGCTATGCGCTTATAGTAATATCAAAATGATTTGTTTTAAATATACCAAGCATGTTTGACTATTATAAGTTAAAAACTCTATCCTTCGGCTTGCGTTGCATTGTGTGATGGAACCTGAGTCTTTTAATAGCTACATTTTTCAAAAAGCATAGCGTTGTTTTATTTCTAAACTGAGATTCATGTGGAGTAAACCCGTTCCGTGTTATACGACGTGGTCCTATGATTTCCCAAATTTTGAAATAAAGTTTAATAACTGTTTTAGTTCTCACACCAGTCCCATGACTGACTCAGAGTTTATTGTTTCTACCTAAACTCTGGGTGCCCATATTTTCCACATGGGCAGCTAATAGTTTTGGTTTTGCAGATATTTGTTTTTCTAGGATCCTGGATTTCAACTAGAGCTATATTCGGAAAGCTTTGTATCCGTATATTTCATTCAGTTGTGTTAGTTGACGTATTTTCCGCTGTGCATTATATTTATGTATTATTGTCCGCTGCTTTTGTAATTTGTAAATCTCTGATGTTGTATTTCCAATGTGTAATATTTATTTGTACTCTGATATATTCTTGTACTCTGATGTAATTGTTGTAATAGTAATTAAATGTTCTATTGTTTGTGTCTGATGCGTCGTGTTCTTAAAGCAATCCGTTGTTTTCCGTCTCTTTGGAGATCGGAGGATTTTGGATTGTTTCATCTCATCTTCTTAGTTATACGAGGTTAGCATCCCAGTCAATACAAGTCAACTTAATATCAAAATCTCTGGTCAGAGCATTCTGGTAAAGGATGGTTGTTATTATTGAACCAAACTCTTTTTTCTTATACTATAGAGTTGAATATTGATGACACTGGAATTTTATTAACCATTATCAGATTTTGTAGGTCCAAAGTGATATAGTTTTGATGAAAATAATAGTGTAATAAATACAACAATTGGATAATGCTTAATAAAGTAAAATTGGATTTTATCAAAACTAAGTAAGCATTAAATTCAGCCACAATGATATACCACTTTTTAAATGGAACGTAAACATTAATGTTTGAATAGTTCAATGTTATTCGTTCACTAAATTTACACCTAATAAGTCACACAACCTAAATGATAAATTCTTTTTAAACCAACTCGTTTAATTATAATTGTAATGCATTAGTTAAAGTAGTAAATATCTAGAAACCATTAATTATAAAAAGAAATATTATTTAAGAAATAAATACGATTGGATATATTTATAATTATTATACATATATAGACCGATATGTGATATCCATAAGCAATTAAGTTTTATTTTCTTAATAATATTTATTTGGGCTTCAATGGGATATTAGCCCATGATAATATGTTGATCGTTTCGGTTGGAATAAGGGATACAGGGGCAACCAATTTAAGACCTTAAATGTAATGACCAGAACTTCCCCAGTCTCCAAAGAGAAGAGAAAGAACGGATTGTCTGAGAACAAGACTAATCGGAACATAAACAGAAGAACATTTCATTGCTTATTACAACAATTTACATCAGAGTACAAGAATATATAGAGTATGAATAAATAATATACATTCGATAAATATAACAGATTTACAAATTACAATGCAGTGGAAAATAATACAAAACACAACTGAAAGG
Organism: Allium sativum; assembly: GCA_030737875.1. Taxonomy (NCBI): domain Eukaryota; kingdom Viridiplantae; phylum Streptophyta; class Magnoliopsida; order Asparagales; family Amaryllidaceae; genus Allium; species Allium sativum. Next base: position 87,341,685 of record CM060926.1, on the reverse strand, counting down.
AATATACGGATACGGAGCTTTCCAATATCATTTCAGTTGTAAACCAGGATCCTGTGAATATAAATCTGCAAAACCAAAACTACTAGTTGCCCGTGTGGAAAATAGGGGCACCCAGAGTTTAGGTTAAAACAATAAACTCCAAGTCAGTCATGTGACTAGTGTGAGAACTAAAACAATTATTAAATCTTTACTTTAGAAATAAAGTAAATCAAGGGACCACGCCGTATAACACGGAACGAGTTTCCTCCCAAGAATACCAGTGCATAAACAGCTCAATGCTTTTTGGAAAAATGAAGCTATTATAAGACCCAGGTCCCATCACACAATATAACGCAAGCCGGAGGATAGGGTTTTCCCTTATAATAGCCAAACATGCTTGGTACGTTTAAAACAAATCATTTTGATACTATTATATGTGCATAGTGTATAAACAACTTCAAAAATAAATGTATCAATCATAGGCGGCATGGGTACTATCTATCATGTCTCCAATACTAGGCTCTACAATCAAAACCGAAATGTCACGTATTGGAAGTTGGGTTTCCATCTGTGAACCAAGGAAATGGATCATCCTTACCGCTTCAAGACAATCTAGCCCATGTCTCAGGTCAGAGCTCGAGTGTCCTTTAGATCGTCAGGGCCAGTCCACACGAAGTGGGTTAAAATGCCTTAACAATACGTTTCCCCGCCCTATGGGGCGTAAACTGGTCATATATCGACCAAACCATCCATCGGCACCGTAGTGACCGATATAACCGAGGTGCCTCGCTATCCATCATCCACATAAGTAAAATGTCTGGGCTTGCAAAACCCAGACACCACTCCTAGCTAGAAGGAAACGCATGCCATCCCTGAAGTCCTCTCCCATTTCTGGTTCACATCAGGGTGTGAGGCTCGCGAATTAACGCTATACACAAAGTTATGCTATATAAAGCCATGCTTTGATCATCAACCACAAGACTCTGCTTTTCAACAGAAGCCTTGATCATTTGCATCTCAGCATTCCATATAGGCAATTCACGCTATGCTACCGATGTCTATCAATCACATAGAATGAAATTCGATATCAGACACACATCCATTTACAAGTTCGTTCTGGGTCTGAACGAAACCGAAGGCACCTTATTCCACGTCCCATATATCCAATACAGGAGAGAGGTCCTCACATATCCAGTCGATCTCCAAGTACGTCTGGAGGATCACCACTTATTACCGCGTCTTGGGTGTACAACTTAATCAAGACATTAGTAATCATCCAAACGATGTGAAGACCTCCGGTCTTCAACCACCATCTTTATTCTCGACATATCGTCGAATCAGTTATTCAGAATGGGATAAACCCGGTCTTTCTGAACAATTCGCGTATATAATAAACAAGTGCTATAAAAACACATCATACGCCTCATTCCAATCCAGAATATTTCTTTATTCAAATATTCTTATTCCATGGGAAAGGCTCCCATTAATTTTATAAAAGATAAATTCTTTAAATTTATTCTTTAATCTTCCATTGGATATCAATTCAAACCAAATTAAGGTTTATCCAAACTAGTCGGGATTAGCGATCCTTACCAAAGTAATCATTTAGTATATTTCCAAATCCCAACCTATTGATCCAATGGAGCAAAACTGGTAATACTCCATATCTAACACTACGGTGTTATCGGTAAAATTACTTACAATTTCACGTTCAAATCTAATTAAAGATTTAACTATCGCTTGGAGTAAAACTGTTGGTACTCCATTCTCGATCATTTCATGAATTCGATAATTTTAATTATCCCATTCACATTCCAATCTAATTAAAGATTCATGAAAACTCTAATTCAGTTTCAATCTCCAAAAATCATTTACTTAATGATTTTTCAAAGTTAAGAAATTAATCTTATCTTTAACTGGGTTAAAGAACTAATGTCATTTAAAACACAGTTCACGATATATAATCGACATAAACTTCTGTATCCAGCCAATAATATAAATGGAATAACGGCAAAGCCTTTTAAATTCCATATATAGTAACGGTCCTCTTCCACAGAAGTTCACATCGATTATTACCAAATTGAATTCCATTCCATTCCATTTAAAATTTCAAATCAAATTTGAATATTCCATATCATTTCAATATTAAAATGATAATATTTTCACAAAATTAGATTTTGAAATCACTTCCTTTACGATATTCATTATAAAAATGAATAAAATCGGTATAAATATTGTTCACGTCAAAATGGTTTTAATCTAATCAACACGGCTTTATATATTTAAATATATTCGTGTCCATCCCAAATCGGACATCAAAATCAGATTTTGATCTTTTACTGAATATTATTTTAAAATATTCATTATTTTAAAATATTCGTTATTTTAAAATATTCATTCTTTCTGAACTGGAATCAAACACAGTCAATTACAATATAATGTTATTTACATGGATTTCATACAACACATGTATAGAACAACAATGATAAACAATCAACCATCATCCAGAGTGCATTCTACACTACATAAGCATTAAATATAAACATTTAACGCTTACAACAGTCTATCAACCAATCGATTGACATGCAACTAAACAATTGGGATTAATGTACGTCAAATATCATCCCAATCCCCGTGTGGGGTTTTAATCAACAAACACAGATTTTATTTGTGTAGTTGGGCGATGTGTAAAATATATCATCCCAATACATATCAGTCAAATGTGTGAACATAAACAAATCATCCGATTTGTAAATGAATATTTATTTTATTGATATACCCGTTAAAAATTATATTTTTAACTATAAATATTTTATTCCACACCTGAATATTTTATTTAGCTCATTTATACAATAAAAATGATATTTTTACTGTTCAAACATATTATTCAACACATGAATATTTAATTCGACACATGAATAATTTTAATTTTCATTTCGCATCACAATCAATAATCAATTTCCACAACACAAAACAAACAAACAAGTCATCCATGGTCTGTGGAGGATGGGGAGCAGTTCATATATACAGTTATAAAATAAATAACTGTACATAAATAATTTTAGTGAGAAGTTCTCACTTTGCTTTCGGCTTCGCCTAAAATTGTAGCAAGCTCTAAAAATTCTCCGGTCTCATCTAGAATGTAGCGTACGATGTCATGGTCTTGGTGTCTCTTATTTCACTGGATTTCGACCACAAACGAAAACGATATGATTTTTATACGATTAATCAACTTCGCAACGCTTTTAACTGATATAAAAAGTTTAAAATATGTGGTCCGTTACCTCAGCGGAATGGTTCCAAACTAGGTTTTCGATTTTCGCGAAAACCGTTGCACGATGTTGGAATCGGGTTGTGCAGCGTTGAAGGGCTTGGAGTGGCACTCCAGTTGCCGGCGACACGGTGACCTACGACGGCATAGATCGACGATGGCGGAGCTCGAATCGGCAGCACTTCGACGTTGAATTTCTCGAGAACCGTGCAACGAAACGGGGTGTAATGGGTATGTATTTGAAAAGCTCGACGAGGGCTACACAATCCTCAACAGGGTGAAGGCTAATTTGGCGTGGTTTGGCCAGGATCGATAAGAGAAGGTGATGATGTATTTCTACCTTCGATCGGGGATAGAGAAAGGGTTTTCTGCATTTTTTATAAAATTAAATAAATGAATGAATTTTCTGATTGGCCCACATTATATTCAAAATTTTAAAAGGTGTTTTCGCATCCGAACTCCAAATCAAACCCAACAACTATCGCCTTTAGCTAAATACCCCCATTTCGGACCTAATCGGATATGTTTCATAATCCAAATCGGTTGTTACGATCAGTTCTTGTCAAAATTGAAATATAAATCATTGTATATTTAATTTGAATGCACATTCTAATTTACCGGGTCACATACAGACTCTAAAAATTATAGAAAAATTATTTATAGCTTTGTATTGACGATACGGTCCTAACAAAACTAATTTCGTCGAATTTGGAGACCGTTTGAAAAATGATCATTTTCTGGTCAATCCAAATTGACTAAAATTGACAAACCACGTTTTCTCTTGCCATGCTCACATATTAATTCCAAAAATTATGAAAATTGGAATACAGTAATAATTTGACATTTCGGACTCAACAAAAGTGGTTTTGTCAAAAACGGAGGTCGTTTGCAAAATTGCTATTTTTAAGGGCTATATATTATATAAATTCCATAGCGACTATTTTGAATTTTCAACTGGATATAACTTTTTATTCCTGCTATGAAATTTGGATTTTTCAGATTCGTTGGAAAGATATTATCAAACAGATTCCAATATTTTTTGTTCTACTAAAATCCGGTTTATTTTGAATCCTGTACAATCAATTGAAATTTGAAATCGAATTTTCAAACTACCGCGCAATTTCCAATTCCTTTTATAATAAAAATAAATATTTATATTCTAACTTCGATTTAAATAAATATATACATTCTAATTCAATTCAAAATAAATTTCTAGTCGTTTATTATTTAAGATAAATCATTTTAAATATTCAAAATTCATTAAAATTGCCAAAATAAAAATTTTAAATTGGTTCTGATTTTCCGGGTTGTTACAATCTCCTCCACTTAAAATCTTTTCGTCCTCGAAAAGGAGCAGAGCTGGAAGTTGTTTTACTAATCAACTCAACTTTTAGTTTGGCTTTCATTCTTCAACTTTTCAATTTTAAAGAATTTTCTAATTCTTCAAAAATTTGGCTAACACCCTAATTTTTTGAAAAAATTCGCATTAACCTCCTTTGCACAGGGAGACATTTAAAACCGCAACTAGCCACGCAGGGCCCTCATCAATCCAAAGAAAAAAAGAGAATGCCAAGCGGCCAGCCTTAGGCTCATAAACTCTTTAAAAGCAAAAGAAAATGCCAAGCGGCCAGCCTTAGGCTCATAAACTCTTTAAAAGCAAAAGAAAATGCCAAGCGGCCAGCCTTAGGCTCATAAACTCTTTAAAAGAAAAGGAAAACTAGTAAAAACGTACTTATTAGTCGGGCATAAAATTTTATCTCTTCTTAGCAGTTTATCCGTGACCTGTTCAACAATGTGTATATATACATGTATGCATTTCTAAACAATTTCCAACTCAGTTCATATTTGATTCAATTTGACTAAATCCACCTTACATTATCATATTGGTTTAATTAATTATCCTTCCAATATTTTTATTAGTTACACTAATAGTCGAACAACACAACCAGCAATCAATTTGTGAATTAGCTTTTCAAACATATATTTTTAATATATATAGTCAAAAATCATATTTTTGATGTCAAATCATAACAATATATTCTAACTATATTTTGGTTCTTACACCAGTCAATTGGAAATATATAGATATCCCACCTTCGAAACTCGAACATAAATACTGATGATGACATGTCAATCATCAGTATCATCTCCGAGCGACTAGAGTGTGATTCTATATCTATCCAGTATATTTGAGGCTTCGATTACCCGCTAGCCAAGCGTATATTCAAAATCTTCATATACTCGATTGTCCAAATCAATTTAAAATAAAATATTCAAATACGTATAATATGATTTAAATTTTCAAAACAAAATTTGTTTTCATTTTTATTTTGAAAATAATACTCTTCACACTCGTTCTAGGATACTACTAACCCTATCTCTAACGAGTCATTCTCAAAGGATATTACTAATCCAAATCTCTAATGAATTCTTTCGTTCAGTTTTAATGTGTCTTGATCTCGAGCTCTGTAAACCAAAGCTCTAATACCAAATGTAATGACCTGAACTTTCTCGGTCTCCGAAGAGAAGAGAAAGAATGAATTGTTTGAGAACAAGACTAATCGGAACACAAACAGAAGAACATTTCATTGCTTATTACAACAATTTACATCAGAGTACAAGAATATATAGATTATGAATAAATAATATACATTCGATAAATATCAGAGATTTGCAAATTACAATGCACCGGAAAATAATACAAAACACAACAGAAAGGAATACACGGATACAGAGCTTTCTGAATATCATTCCAGCTATAAACCAGGATCCTATGAATATAAATCTAAAAAACCAAAACTACTAGCTACCCGTGTGGAAAATAGGGGCACCCAGATTTTAGGTTAAAACAATAAACTCTAGGTCAGGCATGTGACTGGTGTGAGAACTAAAATAGTTATTGAATCTTTACTTTAAAAATAATGTAAATCAAGGGACCACGCCGTATAACACGAAACAGGTTTCCTCCCAAGAATACCAGTGCATAAACAAATAGTGCAATGCATTTTGGAAAAATGAAGCTATTATAGGACCCCGGTCCCATCACACAATGCAACGCAAGCCGGAGGATAGGGTTTTCCCTTATAATAGCCAAACATGCTTGGTACATTTAAAACAAATCATTTTGATACTATTATAAGTGCATAGTGTATAAACAACTTCAAATATAAATGTATCAATCATAGGCGGCATGGGTACCATCTATCGTGTTGCCAATACTAGGCTCTACAATCAAAACCGAAATATCACGTATTGGAAGTTGGGTTTCCACCTGTGAACCAAGGCAAAGGATCGTCCTTACCGCTTCGAGATGATCTAGCCCATGTCTCAGGTCAGAGCTCGAGTTATCTTTAGATCGTCAGGGCCGGTCCACACAAAGTGGATTAGCCTGAACAATATGTTTCCCCGCCCTATGGGGCGTAAACTAGTCATATATTGACCAAACCATCCATCAGCTTGCAAAACCTAGACATCACTCCTAGCTAGAAGGAAACGCATGCACTCCCTGAAGTCCTCTCCCGTTTCTGGTTCACACCGGGGTGTGAGGCTTGTGAATTAACGCTATACACAAAGCTATGCTATATTAAAGCCGTGCTTTGATCATCAACCACAAGACTCTACTTTTCAACAAAAGCCTTGTTCATTTGCATCTCAGCATGCCACACAGGCAATTCACGCTATGCAACCGATGTCTATCAATCACATAGAATGAAAGCCGATGTCAGACACACATCCATTTACAATTTTGTTCAGGGTCTGAACGAAATTGGAGGCACCTTATTCCTCGTCACATATGTCCAGTACAGGAGAGAGGTCCTTGCATATCCGGTCGATCTCCAAGTATGTCTGGACGATCACCACTTATTACCTTGTCTTGGGTGTACAGCCGAATCAAGACATCAGTAATCATCCAAACGATGTGAAGACCACCGGTCCTCAACCATCATCTTCATCCTCGACATATCGTCGAATCAATTATTCAGAATGGGATAAACCTGGTCTTTCTGAATAATTCGCGTATATAATAAACAAGTGCTATAAAAATACATCATACGCCTCATTCCAATCCAGAATATTCCTTTATTCAAATATTCTTATTCCTTGGGAAAGGTTCCCATTAATTTTATCAAAGATACATTTTTTAAATTTATTCTTTAATCTTCCATTGGATATCAATTCAAACCAAATTAAGGTTTATCCAAACTAGTCGGGATACGATCCTTACCGAAGTAATCATTTATTATATTTCCTAATCCCAACCTATTCATCCCATGGAGCAAAAATGTTAATACGCCATATTTAACACCATGGTGTTATCTGTAAAATTACTTACCATTTCACATTCAAATCTAATTAAAGATTTAACTGTCGCTTGGAGTAAAACTGGTGGTACTCCATTCTCGATCATTTCATGAATTCGATAATTTTAATTATCCCATTCACATTCCAATCTAATTAAAGATTCATTAAAACTCTAATTCAGTTTTAATCTCCATAAATCATTACTTAATGATTTTTCAAAGTTAAGAAATTAATCTTATCTTTAACTGGGTTAAAGAACCAATGTCATTTAAAACACAGTTCACGATAAACCCAAAATCACATTCCATTTATTATGGAATCTTCACGGAAAACAGATCGATATATATAATCGATATAAACTTCTGTATCCAACCAATAATATAAATGGAATAACGGCAAAGCCTTTTAAATTTCATATATAGTAACGGTCTTCCTCCACAAAAGTTCACATCGATTATTACCAAATCGAATTCCATTCCATTCCAATTTATTTTATTAAATTGGAAAACTCTTCTTTGGAAAATTCCCCTAAATCTCAATTAAAAGATTTATAAATTCCAAATCATTTTTCACTGTAAATCGGGTTAAAGAACGAATGTCTTTAAAACAAAGTTCACAATAAACCCAATTCACATTCCATTTCATTCCAATTATTAAATATAACTGGAACTCTAATAATCTTAATTAAAAGATTTATTCTTTTCTCAACTGGGTTTAAGAACAGTGTTAATGAAGACATCATCCACGTCAAACCCCAAATCCAATTTGATATTAAATACAAGGCTCCGAATAGAAAATATATCGGCTTATATTCAATATCAAATTCTGAAATCAACAAATATCCTATTGGGAATAATGATATATAATATATCATCCAAATTTCCATAACAATATCTGTATAGTCACGAAATCCAATATCGAAATATTTCGAAGATAATTTCGATTCAAATCCATTCCAATTCATATATTGGAAATTCTGGTTATTTTTAAAACCATTCTCAACCCAATTTATTTATTTAAAAATAATTGGATTTTACATTCTAGTTAATAACTAATTCATTTTGATAAAAATATATTTTTATCTTTTCAAATATGGAATTTTTCAGCCCAATTCTTTCCAAATCATTTATTATGATTTTACACAAATTATCAATATTTTTAATAATTTTACCAAGGCCCGTACAGTTGATTTCCATATATAGTCATCAAACTGCACTTACAACGAACCTTTCCAAATCTAATTTGGACATAATTCCAAATCCAACCGTTAGATTTCAAATCCCTTATATTCATTGGAAATCTCTTTTCGATATGAACCCAGCAGTTCCGGTTTTAGGAGAATCCGACGGTCGGATCTCCCGCAATGTCAATTCGAAGTCAATGGTTGAAATTCACGAACTGCCGCAACGCGGCGCGTTCTATTCTGGCCATTAATTATATATAATATATATATTTTATCGATTTCCATTTAAAACGTATTCTATAAATCATTTTAAATTCGGTTTCAAAACGATTTCAACTTCATATTCAATTTCAAATCAAATTTGAATATTCCTTAATAAATTCGTTTTAAATTCATTTTAAAACGATTACAATTACATTTCAAATCAAATTTGAATATTCCATATCATTTCAATATTAAAATGATAATATTTTCAAAATATTAGATTTTGAAATCACTTTCTTTTCGATATTCATTAAAAAATGAATAAAATCGACATAAATATCGTTCACGTCAAAATGGCGTTAATCTAATCAACATGGCTTTATATATTTAAAAATATTCGTGTCCATCCCAAATTGGACATCAAAATCAAATTTTGATCTTTTACTGAATATTATTATAAAATATTCATTATTTTAAAATATTCATTATTTTAAAATATTCATTCTTTCTGAACTGGAATCAGACATAGTCAATTACCATATAATGTTATTTATATGGATTTCATACAACACATGTATAGAACAACAATGGTAAACAATCAACCATCATCCAGAGTGCAATTTACACTGCATAAGCATTAAATATAAATATTTAACGCTTACAACAGCTTGTCAACCAATCGATTGACATATAACTAAACAATCGGGATTAGTGTACGTCAAATATCATCCCAATACCCGTGTGGGGTTTCAATCAACAAACACAGATTTTACTTGTGCAGTTGGGCGATGTGTAAAATATATCGTCCCAATCCATATCAGTCAAATGTGTGTACATAAACAAATCGTTCGATTTGTAAATGAATATTTATTTTATTCATATACCCGTTAAAAATTATATTTTTAACTATAAATATTTTATTCCACACCTGAATATTTTATTTAGCTCATTTATACAATAAAAATGATAGTTTTATTGTTCAGACATTTTATTCAACACATGAATAATTTTCATTTTCATTTCGTATCACAATCAACAGTCAATTTCCACAACACAAAACAATCAAACAAGTCGTCCATGGTCTGTGGACGACGGGGAGCAGTTCATATATGCAGTTATAAAATAAATAACTATACATAAATAATTTTAGTGAGAAGTTCTCACTTTGCTTTCGGCTTCGCCTAAAATTGTAGCAAGCTCTAAAAATTCTCCGGTCTCTTCTAAAATGTAGCGTACGATGTCACGGTCCCAGTATCTCTTGTTTCACTGGATTTCGACCACAAACGAAAAAGATATGATTTTTATACGATTAATCAACTTCACAACGCTTTTAACTGTTATAAAAAGTGCAACGACCCGCAAATCCGTACTATTTGAGCTGACCGAATACAACTCACGTCCAACCCAAATTGCACGAAAATACGAATCATTAATAGAAAGAAGTTAGTGGATGAGAATAGAAAGATAGAAAATTAGAATAGAGGAAAATAGATGGAAGATCGAACTGAATAATAACACAGAGTCTCACAATCGCAGCGGAACAAAATATAATATATAAATAATCATTTTTGAAATACAAACTGTATTATCACTTACATACTTCATCAGAGTACATCACACATACAATACAGCGGAAATAAACTCTAAATATCTAACGTTGAAGCCTCCTGTTCCAAGCTCCTCCAGATAAATCTGTAAAATCCTGAACTATTGGACTGCCCGTACAGATTTGAGCCCCCAAGAGTTTAGGGAAAACATAGAAAAATAAACTCTAGGTCAGTCATGGGACCGGTGTGAGTAAACGATTAAAAACAGTTTGATTTTAACTTTTAAAAACCTTTTGAAAGAAAAGATCATCGTAAGACCGATCCACACATAAATACGGATGATTTTTATCTTACGATAACCCAAAACATTTGAAAACAATATTCTTCTGATATTATAATAGTGTCTAAACACAAATAAATATCAATCTAGCGGAACGCTTGCATCTCATGCTCCACATATATAGTATACAATCAAAACCGCGGGCGCTTATTGGAGATTGGATTTCCAACTATGACAAGGTATGGAACCACCTTCCGATAGTGTATCTCTAGAGGCGAATACACTTGGTTCAACAAGAACGTCTTGCAACCCGACCCACACATGACCGACCACTCATTTCGCTTGAGTGTATCGAATATATTGTCACCAACGGTTGGGAGCTACCCACCATTTCCCGAAAGGGACAGCATCGAAAGAATAATGAATTGAATGAAATTTCTGTAGATAGGTGACAATGCATCCTAATGGGAGCGACCCACATAGCCATGTTGCCTGCTCGATTTTTGTCATTTCCCGGTTGTGAGGCTTGAGGCTGAACCTACCCTTAGATATAACATGTCTTCGTTTACTTTGAATGTCACATCGTCAAACCCGCCAAATCACAAATTGATTTCCTCCAAAAATATCCCGGGTATAAAGCTAAGAGAAACGAATTCCTCCACCACCAAACGTAATACGTTTGAAGAGATCAACTTACGTAATTTATTAGGCATACTCTGTCAAACACTCGTCCATACAAGTTGTCCTGGGACTGGACAAACTGAAGGCACTATCCTGTAAATCCATCTTAGGCAATTTCTACCTAGGATTTGACAGAATAGCCCTTGCATAACACCGTCTTCAATGGTTTCAATAATCTCTGATTCGAAACGTACATATCGTATCGAAGTGCAATTTAGATTCCGGTCTCTTCGAAAACGATAACGAAAAGGTCTAGATTTGATAGTCGGTGTTTTAACTATCAAATATATAATAAAATAAACAGATTTATTTCTATTGGATCTGCTAAGCCTTATTTAAATCAACCTTAATTATTTAAATTCAAATATTAACTTTGTTTATATATATATTTCAAAACATAAGTATCACTTAGCTTAGAGAATTATATTATCAAATCTTATGTGATAATCTCATACATGAATATCCATTTTATAACTGAAACGATATTTAACTCTTACACTTATCCTGAACACAAACTAATATGAATTATCGGATAATGGTGAAATCAATCAAGTTGGGTTATTTTAATTACCTCTCAGACCTTGAATCGAAATCATTTTTAACATCAAGATTCATAGAAGTTCGATATTCAAAATATTTGACAAACCATAATTTGATAAATTCATTTGATTTCAAACCTTAAACCCTTTTCAAACAACGTTGTTGTTTGAACCATTGATCAAGTTAATTTAACTTACTTAAATATTATATCAGGAAATTTTTAATCTGAACAATTAACTTGATTTCCTTACCCTTTGATAATTAAATTATCTTTAAACCTTACTTATATAAAAGATTTAATTAAGTCAAAACCATTATCTTGGGTGACATATCCAAATCTCTAATTAACTACATTATCAACTTAAATCTGTTAAGACATGTCTTACCCTTTGTAAAATATTATTAAGTTTAGCAATCATTTGTCAAATTTACTTCTATTAATTTAATTAAGCAAATTAATTTAAATAAATAAATTTCCCTTTTAAAACAGCTGGTTTACATCAAACAAACTGATTAACTGATTACACAGTTAATCTTCCATTTTTAAATTAATAATATAATTAATAATCCATTTAATATATATTATCTCTTAAAAACAGTTTAGACCAGATTATCAAAACTCGAGTTTATTTCCGAGTTACTTTACAGAAAACGGCTTAGCAGTTCCAACGGTATATAACAGTTATTATAACAGACGACATTCAAGTTGTCAGCCCAATTTGCACAAACAATTATATAAATACAATTATGATAATATCTCAACACATATTAACTGATAAAATATGTCAAACTGATATAATAGCAGAACGATGTTTATTTCTGCTAACAGGATGTTCAAACAATTCAGTCAATTTAATATATATAGTGGAGCGGTGCATATTTCTATTAAAAGATGTCAACAACAATATAATTACGATTCACACAACTAAATTAATAAATCAATTTATTGCACCACCAATTCAGTATTTACTGAATTTACAGATCATTATTGATCAGTAGTTTACGCATTGGTTCTCGACTGAATTTACGTCGTATTACATTTAAATGATAGTTAGTATTAAATCACCTTTAATATAAATAATTTTAATTAAAACTCGACAATTTTGTCGAGTTACTTACACACACAATCAATTGACTCCACTTACACGAACCATAATCTATTTGAATATATCGATCTAAACTTGCATGTATACACATCTATATAGTCTATTTACCTTAGAGTTTTACTTAAACATACTTCTTTGTATTTATCCATAACGGGTTGAACTCAAACACATCAGTCCATACCTAATATATATTTAGATTTTACTAACATGTGTATATTTTTATATAACGTAAATTAGAACTTAAACCTCTTCTGTTGCCTTACAATCCTATTGCATGTTTCTTCCTTTCATTTTCCATGATACTTTATATGACACACAAGGTAGGAACATGATATCATGCAATGTGTCATGGCATGCTATAGGTTACTGGCAAATTGAGCCTTCCTTATTTTCTTTCTCTCCTGCCTTTCTTACCGGCCTCCTACAACTAGTAGATGGTTCTTCTACGCATAAAACAAATCTAATTTTTTCACATTTTCTATGCCAAATTAGTTGTCATTTATTCGCCTGTTTAATTCATATCTTATAGAAATGAATAGTTTAATTCCACATCTCTAATTCATAGGCTGCTAAATTTCGCATTAATTAACAGTTTAATTTGTGCTCATTTTGCATTAATTAACAGTTTAATTTGTGCTCATTTTGCATTGCCTTAAATCTTTGTTTGTGCTAAATTTGCATATTTTCTATTATGGTTATTGAAAATTGCTCTACACATACGTAATTTGCAACAAATATACATTTTTATTATTTTCCACTGCTAATTAACTGTCATTTATGCCTCACTTATTAGCTTATCTATTTAGTATCTTATAGAAACGACTAGTTTAATTCCATCTGCATTTCTGATTTAAAGCATTCCCATATAGCATTACTTGATAGCTTCATTTGAGCTCATTCTGAATTACCTAGAAATTTTTGTTTGTGCTCATTTGCAGTAAATGATTTTTTTTTAGGGTTATGTACTGAGCAATTACTCTTTACATTCTCAACTCTAAATCATGAAACTGTTTTCAGCCTAAACTACAAGAGATTTAAACAACTTTGTAGTTTACATTACTTTCTAAAATCCATTAAATTGAAAGATACTGATTTTAAAATAGAATGGTTATGTTCATGTAAACCAAGTCATGTGCTCTGTTTTTAACTGTACAGCTTAAGTTTCATTTCCAAGTCATAGTTTGCTTATAAATTTTATCACCCAGATTTTTATCACCTAGATTGTTGCAACAGAAAGCATTTAACCTAAACAACCTTCAAGGTTTTAGATCATGCTAACAAATTTTCGCCACAGAAATTTCACTTAATACAGTAAGAAGTTAAACAACTCTAAGCATGTTTAAAAACACATATTAGTTGAATCAATAACACATGAAGCAGGTATAAAATTTTCCATTTTACTCATGCGTATATTGGTAATTATATATAGAACAAGATCTAAGAATTTGTGAGCTTTGTCATCTTATTGTCCTCTGTTTTGATCATTTCTATTCCCAGGTTAATAACATTTTGCATACAGGCTTATAAAATTCTTTCCATCATTTAGTGATGAAACATGGTATATAGCCTATGTATATTCACTTATTTAGTCTACACTAAAATCTCAAATGGCATACCAGTGAAGTCTACTTATTTTGTTCACTGTTTTATACATACAGGTTCTGGTATAAATCAAATTCAAGGTTTCACTTATTCACTTATATATATATATATATATATATATATATATGTATATGTATGGTTATATTTTAGCATACTTAGTAAACAAAACAAAACAAAAAGGGATAGTTTACTCACATGTTATTCACAATTTAATCATGAAGACAAACTAAATATAATTTACTCACAACATATATGCATGGATATATTTTTGCATCATCATATAGGTATATAGCAATCAAAGGAAAATGGGAAGTTTACTCACCCTATATTTTGCACAGTCCAGGTTTTCATGTAACAAATTGATCACTTGTTTTAGCATCTAAGCTCCAGGTCTTCATAAGGTCATAAATGGGTCCTATCTCCTCTGTTCTTTGATTTTTTGCCATGTTTCATCTCAAGTTTTTGCTCTCTGGTTTAGGTTCTTAGTTTCATATTTGTGTGTGTACTAAATGGTGATATACTAGTGTATATATAGGGAAAGTAAATAATATAATATTGCTTAGCTATAGGCTGTTTTACTATGTGATGTAATGGATGTCATAGGCTGTCTAAATGTGTAGTCATTTCTACACTTATCTTACCGTCTTCTTACAATGGTCAGGCCATGCAGTGTACATCCATGTGCATAAATACTATAAATAACTCAAGACTTAGCTTCTGTAGGGTGTAGTTTAGGCTGCCATATGTATTTGATGGAAAAGAAGGGGGTTCCAATTATAAAAATCTATGGCCATGTGCACATATATGTATTAAATACCAAGTCCTTAGTTCCTAAGCACATTTATGGTTGTCACTTTCCTATGTATCTATGGTTTAAGTGTCTACAAGTTGATTGAGAGACAAGGCATGGCATTGAGTCATTTCTAAGCTCACATCATACAGTTACACAATACGGCCATGTTGAAAAATGAATGCTTTGCTCTTAAGCAAATTCAAGGCATTAATGGCTTGTGATTTGATACTACAGGGCAACCAAGAATAGCCTGTGTTAGGGTGTTAGAAGCTAGGCGATGGAGCAATCTATATGTTTGATTGAAAAGGTGTTAAGTCTATGATTTTATATGACAATACAATGCAGTCCTAGGAGACAATGCATGGCCAAGCTATTGATGTACATATACACCTGCATTTTAGCATAAACCCAATTCAAGCAATTGTGTATGGAAGCCATGTGCAAATTGGAAGACATAGGGTAGAGAGTAGTGTTTGTATCTGCTGCTACACTTGTTTTTGGTTCCCCTTTCAATTAAATGTTATGGCCATATCCTATGTACTTACATGTGAAGGAAATAGATATTTAAACATTCTCATGTATTTTATGTAAACTTATATTTATGACATTCTATATTTATATAAACTAAAAACAAGTTTGAAATGCAAAGAGTAAATGTTAAACAACATTACTTGTATCTGTATATCTATATATAGATTTGCTAAGGATATAAACAAGTTAAATTAAAAAAATGGCTTAAACAAGCTTAATAAGATTTTTAGATTGAAATCAAAGTTAAAACAATCATTCACTTGTTCACATATAATATAGTAAGTTAAAAATATACATATAGGACTTTTAAATAATCATCATTCAAATTTATTTAACTAAATAAATTACTGAAATAATCCATAATAAATTATATTACAAACTCAGTCAAAAACCGAGACGTTACAAACAGTTTAAAATATACAGGTCGTTATCTCAGCTAAAAGGTTCCACACTAGATTTTCGATTTTCGCAAAAACCGCTGCACGATGTTGGAATCGGGTTGCACAGCGTTGAAGGGCTTAGAGTGGCGCTCCAGTTACCGGTGACGGGGTGACCTGCGACAGCGTAGATCGACGGTGGCGGAGCTCGAACCGGCGGCACTTCGACGTCGAATTTCTCGAGAACCGTGCAACGAAATGGGGTGTAATGGGTATGGATTTGAAGAGCTCGACGAGGGCTACAGAATCCTCAATATGGGTGAAGGATAATTCGGCATGGTTTGGCCAAAATCGAAGAGAAAAGGTGACGATGTATTTCTGCCTTCGATCGGGGAGAAAGAAATGGTTTTCCGTGTTTTTTATAAAATTAAATTAATGAATGAATTTTCTGATTGGCCCACCATATATTCAAAATTATAAAAGGTGTTTTCGCATCCGAACTCGAAATCAAACCCAACGACTATCGCCCCTAACTAAATACCCCCATTTTGGACACAATGGAATATGTTTCGTAAGCCAAATCGGCTGTTATGATAAGTTCTTTTCAAAATTGAAATATAAATCAATATATATTTAATTTGAATTCACATTCTAATTTACCAGGGTCACATACAGACTCCAAAAATTACAGAAAAATTATTTCTAGCTTTGTATTGACGATACGGTCCTAAAAATCTAATTTCGTCGAATTTGGAGACCGTTTGAAAAATGACCATTTTCTGGTCGATCCAAATTGAGTAAAATTGACAAACCATGTTTTCTCTTGTCACGCTCACATATTAATTCCAAAAATTATGAAAATTGAAATTCAACAATAATTTGACATTCCGGATTCAATAAAAGTGGTCTTGTCGAAAATGGAGGTCGTTTGCAAAATCGCTATTTTTAAGGGATATATATATTATAAATTCCATAGCGACTATTCCGAATTTTCAACTGGACATAATTTTTTATGCCCGCTATGAAATCTGGATTTTTCAGATTCGTTGGAAAGATATTATCAAACAGATTCCAATGTTTTTGGTTTTAATAAAATCCGGTTTATTTTGAATCCTGTATATTCAATTGAAATTTGAAATCGAATTTTCAAACTACCGCGCCATTTCCATTTCCTTTTATAATTAAAATAAATATTCTAACTTCGATTTTAATAAATATTTACATTCTAATTCTATTCAAAATAAATTTCTAGTCATTTATTATTTAAGATAAATCATTTTAAATATTCAAAATTCATAAAAATTGCCAAAATAAAAATTTTAAATTGGTTCTGGTTTTTCGAGTTGTTACAATAAACTCTATTTGAAGAAGAGTTTTTTGGTTGCCATTATCCCCTTCATTGTTGGCTAATTTCATCATCCTTTAGGAACTCAATAATAGAAAATTTGAATCAATTCAAAATAAGTAATATTAGTTAATCAAAGGTATATTGTTCAATGATTAGTAGTCCGCCGAACCAAAAGGCTTTCAAACACGAGAAGTTCATCATTACTTGGTGTGCTTCAAGGCATTATTTTTATGTGTGTTTTTAATAATAACGTTTATAATCTTGAAATATTATTTTACAGTACGTGTGTGTGTGCGTGCGCATGTGTTTATGTGTATTGATGTAGGTAGGTGATGATTTTTATATATATTGATGTTGTCACATGCTAAATTTAGTATATGCACAAATTCATTTAAAAAATCAATTTTTTCCACGTATAGAGTAGATATGCACAAATGAATAATTTTTATTAAAATATTTATTATTTTATTAGTTGTACTGTTGTAAAATGCATGTACATATTAATTTCCAGAAGTGTTCACTTTTGACTTAATATAAGATGAGTGGAATGATGAGTGCGGTAAGCGGAAACGTTTTGCAGTCACAACACTTTTCTTTAAAGTTGTTTTATTTGTGTATTGATTGTATATTAATAATAAAATACGTGAATGGATAGATATAACGCCCCGTAATTTTCAATATTAATGTTCACAAATTAAAGAATAACTAATCTCAGATGTAAGAATTAAGGGAAACGGGTTGCGCCATTGTGTTCGTCTTGGGATTCTGGTTGAGGTAGAGTCCGAGTTTGTGTGAATTGGACTTCGTATGAAGAATTTATGGCGATCGGAAGTTTCATAAAATTCAAAACAGATTTCGAAAATTCAAATTTCAGAGTCAGAATGGGCTAGGCGGGAAATTTCCCTCCAGGACCAGGTCGACCTAGGGGTCGACCTGGGGGTCGACCTACGCCCCCCCCCCCCCTCCGGGCAGATTTGATTATTGACCTATTTATGACTGTATGCTGACTCATTAGGGTTTCTGATCTGCTCTGATTGGCTGGGATAAATTCTGGGTTGATCGGACGGCCTAAACTAATTCTAAACTCTATAAAAAGACATGTAGACTCAAACCCTAAAATCAAATTAAAATTAGAGCCATGGCCTCCATGCCGTCACCTTACAACCTAGAATAGCCGCCACCAATTAGAGAGGAAGAAAGCTAATCAAAATCAACTCTAATCTAAACCGCAACAACGAATCTTCTTCAAAGGAAAGCTAATTCAACTTCAGAATTCAGAACCCAATACCTTCTTTGAGTTGTGAGTTCGATTTCTTTAATAAAATAATTAGAATTTAATTAGATTGAGTTATGATGCGGATTATATGGTTATGTTGTGAATTATTGACCGCATGTTATCATATATGTTGTAAAATTGTGATGTTATTATCTATGTTGTAAATTCTATGATGTTATGTTGTGATGTTATCATCTATGCTGTAAAGTTATGATGTTATCATCTATGTTGTAATTCTATGATTGGCTTATGTATAATCAAATCATCATGTTGTTCATATGCTAGTTTGGTTATGTTGTTGGAACTAATTCATATGATAAATCATATGTATGTATGCAAGTTTAGGTGATGATTTAGATATGAATCATATGCAAGTTAGTGACAATTATATATATAACCTTACATGTTTCATGACATCTATTTTATGTAAATTGGATCCAAAAGTTAGGCTATGACATGTGTGAGTTATATGCTAGTATACAAAATTCTATATGCTAGTTTACATTTTTAGATGTAAGTTTACACCATTGTTTATGTTGCATAAATCACATATGCAAGTATATACATATATGTTGTTTTGGAGTATGAATCATGCCTATGAAAGTTTACCCCTTTTTGGTTAGATCCATGACATACATGGTTTATGCAAGTTGTGACTATTACCTAAACAAGTTCACACCTTTAGATGTTGATATGTAGTTTTATGCAAGTTTGTGACTTTGGCCTATGCAAGTTTTAGATGAAGAACCTCATTCACACATGCAAGTTCACCCCTTATGTTTAGATCTAGTTTTATATGTTATAATATTTTCTCTTTATTCTATGAGTTAGACTATTCGAGTATAACGTATACTTTACGTTAAACGAATGAACGTACAACGTGGGGCAATGGGATAATATTAAAGGATTTAATATTGAGAATTGGCATAAATTCCTTAAATGGCATAAAATAAATTTATGGTGAAAATTGGTATGATTTTACATACCATAAATAGATGGACATAATTGAGTCAATTATGGCCATAGTTAAATTTGGAATTAATTGATAATTTGAATAGGGAAATTAATTCAAATTGGGGAATGATTAATTAGGTGTAATTAATCGTCTAAGACACGAGCTTAGGCTCTTTTGTGGTGTAAGACTGCCCGGACCCGCCCGGCAAATCCAGCTGCCACAAATGCCAGTCTAATGTGGGAGGTCTTAGGCATAAATTAAATGCGTAACAATTGTAAAGACACGAGGTTAAACTCGTTTGTGGTGTAAGACTTCCCGGACCCGCCCGGCAAATCCAGCTGCCACAAATGCCAGTCTAATGTAGGAGGTCTTTATGAGGTTACGGTTGTAACGACCCGTGTTTTTGGCACTCGAATATGTAATTTAATTTATTTTATTTAAATATTATATTTGGAATATCGATGGAATTAATATCTAATTCGCTATTTAAACAAAGTTCGATGTTATATATTTATATAATTATAAATAGAGCTTGAAATATAGCGCTGCAGTTTGAAAATTCGAGTTTGAACTTCAACTGGACATACAGAGTCCGATATAAGTCGGATTTCTGTGAAACAAGAAACGTTGGGAGCGTGTTGACGATAGCTTTCATATGAAAGAGAAAAATCCATATTCCGTGTTATTGGTTGTGAGTTATGGCTAAATCAAATTTTGGAAAAAACGCTGTGGAAATCGTTATCGACCGTTAAAATAGCCGTTTTGCAAACGGACTCTGTTTTCGATGAAATTAGTTTCATTGGGACCGTATCGCTAAATTATTGTCAGAAAGTCAAACGGCGTGGCAAACAGATGTCGTATGTGACCACAGCAACCGTAAACGCCCGTTCAAATTCTATAGCGCGCATTCAAATAAATATAAGGAGTATTTGGGCGTAACTTGAGCAGACGATCGAATTAGGCCACGGAACCAGTTCCGTTGAGTTCGTATCATCGATTAGAGTCAGGATAGGTATATAGTTTGTTATTTTTAGAGATCGAGAAATTTGGCGTTAAAAAGGGTAGGGCGGTTCGGGGTAAAAACAGCCTATCGGGCAAACAGTCTCAGAATGCGACGAAACTAGTGCCGTTGGGTTCGTATCGAAAAGTTATTGCAAGATATCAAAGTTTCAAGTTGATTTGATTTATCTGGTGATCGTGGTAAATTAAAAAGCGTGTTTATTTCTGGTTTTATAAAGGAAAATTTTTCATACGACCTCGGATTTCGACGAAACTTGTTCCATTGGGTCCAGAATACCTTTTTACACTAAGATTAGCCTTTTTATCAGTAAACAGAAGTTGTTTGTGGTGGTTTTTATCAACTACTTTGGCGCGAAGTTTCGTTAAATTTTAATAATATTAAAATTCAATCCCTCCAACCCTATATAAACCGATGGAAACCTAATTCAGCAGTCAACATCTTTCCATGGTCAACATAAATACACAGCGCCCCCACATTAACAACGGACGATTCACAATGTCCGAACTTCCTCCCCTTCTATTCTTCAATCCACAAAATAAATCGAAAGGGTTCCAACTGAAAATCTCAAGAGGGCAATGAGATCTATAGTACCATCGGTGGTGATGGGTTTTTGTTGAACGAGGAGGTTGAAATCCGGAGAGGAAGGCAGCGCAGTCGGGATCATTTTGAGGGCAGTCGGTGGAGTTAGAGGGAGCGGGACTTGGTGGGTTGGTGAGTGACGTTGAGGCTGAGAGGTTGGCAGGCGTTGATCGGTGGGCCGATGATCAAGGAGGAAGCGGTGGTGTGGTTCTTTGATGGAAGCGGTGCTTTATGGAGTTGGAGTGTGGTTCCGTATGTTCAAAAGTGAAGAAAGAAAACGATGGTATCAGGAATCATGGAATGAAAAACCAAGGACCAAGTCAACGTAGTGGAGCCGGGAACGAACGTGAATGCAAGGAAGAAACGCAGTACAAATGCGTGGCAACAGGAGTCTTCAGGAATCCAATTAGCTTGGGCCGAATTCTTCCATTTCAAAAGTAATTAACTAGGCCTAATTGCTGACTAAACAATATAATAATTAGTTTTAATAATTTGATTGAATTAATTAGGTAATAATTTAGTTAGTTATTAAGTTAAATATTGAAAACATATAGAAATCCGGTAATCGAGTTAATTAGGGTTTAAATTTGTTAAATTATAATTAGATAAAGGGTTTAATTAATACCTAATCTAATTAATTATTTATTTGAGTTTAATTAGAGTTAATTAATTTGGTTTAATTAAGGTAAATAAATAGTTAGTTAAGTAAGTTAATAGTCAGTTAATTAAGTTAATTAATAGTTAACTAGTTTAATTAAAGGATTTTATTTAAGATAGTTATAACTCATACATTTCTCAACAGAATCCGACGAACCATATACCGACGGGATTGTTTTGGCGAGCCTAATATTCTGGAACTAACCTGAACCGGGTTGAAGGCGACAAGATTTTTAGTTGAATTTAACGACTGTTGAATTTAACTAAAAAGCGAACCATTCAACGGTGAATCAAAACAAACTGAGTTAAACTCACTCAGTTACCCTTTTTATATTTTATATAAATTGGGTATTTTTATTTTGTGTGCTCTGCTTGCCAATGGTTGACTGCTTTGCTAGTTATCTATTTAACTGTTGATTTAACCGATGAAATTAAACTGTGTTTAATTTCAGTGGAATACCAAATCGTTATTTTAACGATTGGACCCAACGGAGGTAACTCACCCTGTTGGTTACGTTTATTTATAAGCGTGCTTAGTTGTTTGAATTGTTCGGTTATTTGATTGGTGCTAAATGGTTGTTATTTATTATCAGTTGAATGTAATTAATTTGATTGGTTAATTTTGACTGCATGTTCAACATCTGGTTGGTTTAGACTAATAAGTGGGATTGGTTGGGTATTTGGCAAAGTATGGCCTATTAAATCAATTGTTTACAAATGGTGGTTCATCGTCAGGTGAATCGATAGAGTTGAGGTTAAAAATTTATTTTAACCAGAGTTAGATTTTGAATTATAATATTTTGAATAAAAGATATTAAAGAGACAAATAAATATTTTATTTATTTAAGACCTTGATTTGTTATTAATTTATTTTATAAAATAAATGCTGATGTTAATCAGATTTACAAGTAGAAGTATGAGAGGGGAATCGAGTGGTTAAACTTTGATAATTGTTGTGTAAAGGAAATAATCAATGGGATTATTTAAATTAATTATATACTTAATAAATTTAAAGTGTGGATTAAGTGGAATTGGTTAATAAAATAAATCGAGTTTTTGAGAGAATTAAATCGACCGTTTTGAATTGATTATCAAATTAATGTGTGTGGATTAAAATAGTTGGTTAAATATTGTTTAAATTCAAATAAAATTTTAAAAAAGGGATTTTCCATTAATTTAGTTAATAGGGGAATTAACTACTGAAGTAGTTAATGATTGAAATAAACTATTATTCTAATTAACTTAGAAAATTACTTTGTAATTGAGATGCATTTAAGAAGTAAACGATTTTGGAAAATAAAATCCAAGAGAACGGTGAAAGGAGTTATGAACATGTTTTATGTTAAACTTGAGTTTTATACCAAAGTTATAAAGAGAATTTTAGGCCAATACGATAGCTTAGATTAGACGGACCCAATATTTGGGTTAAGTAAAAGAAGACGGGGATAAAAGGATCGATATAGACCAGTGTTGTATATACTTGAGGTTCAAGATGGGAAAGCGAAATTTTAGGTTAATGTTACTTAAAATTTGGATTAAGCAAGAAAGGGGAATTGAAATAAGATTCCTAAGTGGGTAATGCTTAAATATATGTTTGAAAGGAGATTGGTAAAAATGATTTTGGGTAAAGAAGTGGGTCGTAGAGTTGTATAACCAAATCTAAATTATAAAGGGAAATGGTTTTGAGACTGGAATAGAATAGTGGTTTGATTACAGCTTATATTTGTCCAAGGATGAGAACGGTGTTGATCAAGGTCTGAGAGGTAATTAAAATACCCCAACTTGAACAACATCGGGATTATCTGAAGATAGTATTAGTTGGTAATCGTAAGAGACGTTAGTGGATATGTTTTGAAAATCTAAACAGCGATTTTAGCGCTATTGTTATAATATATGTTTTGTAAATCTAATATAGCGATTGTAGCGCTTTTGCTATAGTAAATGGGTTGTAAACCTAAACAGCGATTATAGCGCTGTTGTTTTGTAAATCTAAATAGTAATTATAATGCTATTGTTATAACATATGTGCTATAAATTTCTTCGTTAAAACTAATGGATTTCCGAATTTAAAAGATGATTGGAAGGAAGATTTAAGTGGGAAATTGAATATAGTTATTCGAGCTAGAGTTAGTCAAACATAGTTTTTCAAGATGAGTGCCATTTCGTACGACTGCTAGCGTAATTCGCAGGGCTGCAGATAGCCTACGGCGGTCGGATGTTTCCTGAGGGAATCAGGCGTAACCATTGTGATCGCCGCGATCTAGAGTCAAGCGAATGGAGTTAAGTAAAATAGTAGTAAATCGATAGGGTTAAAGAAATCGAGTTAATCAGTTAGAGTTAACCACTTTGAGTTAATCAATTGGAGTTAATCGATTAGAGTTAAATCGAATTAGAGTTATTCAAATATCGTATTTTTAAATATTAACAGAGTTAGAAGTTTTGATTTAACAAAGTAAATCAAGTGTTAAAAGGCCAGGTGATGCTGAATACTTAACCAGTGAACTCATTGGAGTGTCATGATTGAAACACTGTATATTTTGATAGTTAAAACACCGACTATCAAACCTGTCCAATACGATTGTTGGTATGGAAAGACCGGGATCGAATTTATATTCGAAAACCATTCCGACCAACAAATATGTGAAGATATCAGAAGATGATCGAGATGGTGCTGTGAAGACCGTGGATTTTCACAAACGGAAGAACCACTAATATTCTCTGCCTGGCAAGCAGAGATAAGCTGTGATTCTGTCGTAGTTGGAATCTACGGGTTGCAAGGACTTCTCGCTACTGATCCATGGGGTGATTCCTATATTGGATGCAGTAGGAGAGTACCTTCAGTTCATCCTGTTCCTGGATGACCTGTATGGACGGATGTCTGACAGAGTATTTCCAAAGGGTCACGTACGTTGATTTCTTCAAACATGCTATGGTTGTTGGCGGGGAAATTGCCGTTCTCTTAGCTTCCAGCTAGAGTATTTTTGTGGATATCAATTAGTGATATCTGACGGATCTGACGATGTGGCATTCAAAGTAAATGGCGACCAGATGTCAAGAGTTAATTCTGGCCTCAAGCCTCATCAACCAGGAAATGACAGAAATCGGGCAGGCAGCATGGCTATGTGGGTCGCTCCCATTAGGGTGTATAATCACCTATCTAGAGATTTCATTTCATTCTATATCTATTTGATGGTGTCCCTTGTCGGGAGACGGTTGCTGATCCCAACCGTCGGTGATATACACTCGATACACTCAAGAGAAATGAGTGGTCGGTCATGTGAGGGCCGGGTTGCAAGACGTTCTTGTTGAACCCAGTGTATTCGCCTCTAGAGATACACTATCGACAGGTGGTCCCATATCTTGTCATAGTTGGGATCCAATCTCCAATAAGCGCCTGCAGTTTTGTTTGTATACTATATATGTAGAGCGTGAGATGCAAGCGTTCTACTGGATTTGATATTACTTGTATTTAGACATTATTATAATATCAGACAAGATATTGGTTTCAAAACTGTTTTGGGTTATCGTAAGGTAAAAACCGTCCATATTTATGTGTGGATTTGGTCTTACGATTATCTTTTTCTTTTGAAAAGATTTTGAACTTTAAAATCATGATTGGATGATTTACCCTTGTTACTGTACGAGTTTTTCTCACTCTGGTTCACCAGACTGACCCGGTGTTTTGTAAATGCTCGGGTTAGGCCGGGTTGTACAGGTTCTGGTTATCGACTGCTGTGAAGAGACGAGCTGGAAGAGTCCAGATGTATGATATAGCTATTATTCCGCTATGTTGTGTAGGACAGATTATTACCACTGTCTGGATGTGTGATGTACTCTGATATGTAAGTATTTTAAAAGCTTTCAGTAAAGATTTATTTCTGTATTATATTTTGTTCCGCTGCGATGTGAGGCTCTGTGTTGTGGTGTTTCTTCTTCTTCTTCTATTCTAATATTTCTTTCTTTATTATCTCACCCTCTAAATTCTTTCTAATAACTATCCAGTGTTTCGGTGCTTGGAGGATCGACATGAGATACAGTATAGGTAATTATGTCGATTTCAAGGCCGAAATTCTTGGGTCGTTACAGTGGTATCAGAGCTGTTGGTTAAGTAATTACCTTGGCTCTGTGGCGTGACTCAGTAGAGATGGGGTTAGCAATACCATAGATTGAGTTTGAGTGTATATATATACGGGTGAACGTATTTGTAGATTTTATAAAAATTGTTTTATATTGTGGAGATTTATTTGTTTGAGTTGTTTATGAGTTCTGGTCGATCAGTTTGATCCACTGAATCGATAGGGGTTTCTAAACACTCAAGTACGATAAACCGACGCATTATGTTTTGAAAAAGGGTAAATGAAATAATTTACCCAAATTATATTTTGATATAAAGAAAATATATATATTGGAAATATTATAATATATTGGATGTGTTGCTTGATTATAAGTGAAATGGTTATATAAATAACCAATTGGAATTCGTATAAAATAAAAGCAGATTTATTAAATCTGAAATTTTAATCAGAATTGGAATTAAAATTCCCAAAAGTGGGAAAGGTGATTGTAAATGAACTTGGGTTAAATGTATGAAAATTTTAAGATCCTGGGAGATTTTAAGTTGTTTACAAGCATCGTGAATGATATTTTGAAATAGATTTCAAAATGGAGGTGTTTACATATGATTTTGAATGGTTATATAGTACTGAACTCACTTCGATAGCTGGGAAGTAACTCTGATGATGCTGGCCACATCATCAGTGTATATTTTCGAGTTCTAAGTGATGGATTACTACCAAAAATCTTGTTTTGAATTGCTTTGATAAAAACGAGTTGTTTTAAATCCTGAAAAGGAATATTTGATTTTCGAAGGAGCTGAACTGTTTAAAAAAGTCCCAGGGAAATTGTTTGAACAAGTGCAAAATTAAATAGATATTGGGAAAGCAAATATGAATTGAATTAAAACCAATTGGCTGGAATTTTGAATCGGGATATAATATATCGAGTAGAATCAGAATTTGAATTGTGAGACAGGAATCTGAAATGGTATTGGACTGATAAGTTAAGAGTTGGAATTAATCATGGATGGAAATTGAGTTAAGAATGGGATCTGGCTTGGACGCGTGAAGGATTTGGTTTTGAGGATAAAATTGGAATTTTGTTTGGAAATGCATTTGTATATGCTAACAGGGTAGCAGACGGAAAGGATATAATGATATGCCCGACAAAAAGGTACACATTTATTTTTATATTGGTTTGGAGATTTATGAGCCTATTGGGCAAGCCGCTTGGCTGTTTTATTTTCTTTTGGATTGGAGAAGGCCTAGAAAGGCGAGTTGAAGTTGTACCGATTGGGCCGTACAGAGGAGGTGCTGGCGAAATTTTTCGGAAATTTAAGGTGTTAGAAATTTTTTGATATTTTTGAAATTATTTATATACGGTAATAAATCAATCTTCGATTAAAGTAATTTGGATTTGGAATTTAACGGGATTTGTAACGTTCTTCTTACCTTAGCAATTTCGAGGACGAAATTATTTTAAGGGGGGAAGAATGTAACGACCCGTGTTTTTGGCACTCGAATATGTAATTTAATTTATTTAATTTAAATATTATATTTGTAATATCGATGGAATTAATATCTAATTCGCTATTTAAACAAAGTTCGACGTTATATATTTATATAATTATAAATAGAGCTTGAAATATAGCGCTGCAGTTTGAAAATTCGAGTTTGAACTTCAACTGGACATACAGAGTCCGATATAAGTCGGATTTCTGTGAAACAAGAAATGTTGGGAGCGTGTTGATAGCTTTCATATGAAAGAGAAAAATCCAGATTCCGTGTTATTGGTTGCGAGTTATGGCTAAATCAAATTTTGGAAAAAACGCTGTGGAAATCGTTATCGGCTGTTAAAATAGCCGTTTTGCAAACGGACTCTATTTTCGATGAAATTAGTTTCATTGGGACCGTATCGCTAAATTATTGTCAGAAAGTCAAACTGCGTGGCAAACAGATGGCGTATGTGACCACAGCAACCGTAAACGCCCGTTCAAATTCTATAGCGCGCATTCAAATAAATATAAGGAGTATTTGGGCGTAACTTGAGCAGACGATCGAATTAGGCCGCGGAACCAGTTCCGTTGAGTTCGTATCGTCGATTAGAGTCAAGATAGGTATATAGTTTGTTATTTTTAGAGATCGAGAAATTTGGCGTTAAAAAGGGTAGGGCGGTTCGGGGTAAAAACAGCCTATCGGGCAAACAGTCTCAGAATGCGACGAAACTAGTGCCGTTGGGTTCGTATCGAAAAGTTATTGCAAGATATCAAAGTTTCAAGTTGATTTGATTTATCTGGTGATCGTGGTAAATTAAAAAGCGTGTTTATTTCTGGTTTTATAAAGGAAAAATTTTCATACGACCTCGGATTTCGACGAAACTTGTTCCATTGGGTCCGGAATACCTTTTTACACTAAGATTAGCCTTTTTATCAGTAAACAGAAGTTGTTTGTGGTGGTTTTTATCAACTACTTTGGCGAGAAGTTTCGTTAAATTTTAATAATATTAAAATTCAATCCCTCCAACCCTATATAAACCGATGGAAACCTAATTCAGCAGTCAACATCTTTCCATGGTCAACATAAATACACAGCGCCTCCACATTAACAACGGACGATTCACAATGTCCAAACTTCCTCCCCTTCCATTCTTCAATCCACGAAATAAATCGAAAGGGTTCCAACTGAAAATCTCAAGAGGGCAATGAGATCTATAGTACCATCGGTGGTGATGGGTTTTTGTTGAACGAGGAGGTTGAAATCCGGAGAGGAAGGCAGCGCAGTCGGGATCATTTTGAGGGCAGTCGGTGGAGTTAGAGGGAGCGGGACTTGGTGGGTTGGTGAGTGACGTTGAGGCTGAGAGGTTGGCAGGCGTTGATCGGTGGGCCGATGATCAAGGAGGAAGCAGTGGTGTGGTTCTTTGATGGAAGCGGTGCTTTATGGAGTTGGAGTGTGGTTCCGTATGTTCAAAAGTGAAGAAAGAAAACGATGGTATCAGGAATCATGGAATGAAAAACCAAGGACCAAGTCAACGTAGTGGAGCCGGGAACGAACATGAATGCAAGGAAGAAACGCAGTACAAATGCGTGGCAACAGGAGTCTTCAGGAATCCAATTAGCTTGGGCCGAATTCTTCCATTTCAAAAGTAATTAACTAGGCCTAATTGCTGACTAAACAATATAATAATTAGTTTTAATAATTTGATTGAATTAATTAGGTAATAATTTAGTTAGTTATTAAGTTAAATATTGAAAACATATAGAAATCCGGTAATCGAGTTAATTAGGGTTTAAATTTGTTAAATTATAATTAGATTAAGGGTTTAATTAATACCTAAGCTAATTAATTATTTATTTGAGTTTAATTAGAGTTAATTAATTTGGTTTAATTAAGGTAAATAAATATTTAGTTAAGTAAGTTAATAGTCAGTTAATTAAGTTAATTAATAGTTAACTAGTTTAATTAAAGGATTTTATTTAAGATAGTTATAACTCATACATTTCTCAACAGAATCCGACGAACCATATACCGATGGGATTGTTTTGGCGAGCCTAATATTCTGGAACTAACCTGAACCGGGTTGAAGGCGACAAGATTTTTAGTTGAATTTAACGACTGTTGAATTTAACTAAAAAGCGAACCATTCAACGGTGAATCAAAACAAACTGAGTTAAACTCACTCAGTTACCCTTTTTATATTTTATATAAATTGGGTATTTTATTTTGTGTGCTCTGCTTGCCAATGGTTGACTGCTTTGCTAGTTATCTATTTAACTGTTGATTTAACCGATGAAATTAAACTGTGTTTAATTTCAATGGAATACCAAATCGTTATTTTAACGATTGGACCCAACGGAGGTAACTCAACCTGTTGGTTACATTTATTTATAAGCGTGCTAAGTTGTTTGAATTGTTCGGTTATTTGATTGGTGCTAAATGGTTGTTATTTATTATCAGTTGAATGCAATTAATTTGATTTGTTAATTTAGACCGCGTGTTCAACATCTGGTTGGTTTAGACTAATAAGTGGGATTGGTTGGGTATTTGGCAAAGTATGGCCTATTAAATCAATTGTTTACAAATGGTGGTTCACCGTCAGGTGAATCGATAGAGTTGAGGTTAAAAATTTATTTTAACCAGAGTTAGATTTTGAATTATAATATTTTGAATAAAAGATATTAAAGAGATAAATAAATATTTTATTTATTTCAGACCTTGATTTGTTATTAATTTATTTTATAAAATAAATGCTGATGTTAATCAGATTTACAAGTAGAAGTATGAGAGGGGAATCGAGTGGTTAAACTTTGATAATTGTTGTGTAAAGGAAATAATCAATGGGATTATCTAAATTAATTATATACTTAATAAATTTAAAGTGTGGATTAAGTGGAATTGGTTAATAAAATAAATCGAGTTTTTGAGAGAATTAAATCGACCGTTTTGAATTGATTATCAAATTAATGTGTATGGATTAAAATAGTTGGTTAAATATTGTTTAAATTCAAATAAAATTTTAAAGAAGGGATTTGCCATTAATTTAGTTAATAGGGGAATTAACTACTGAGGTAGTTAATGATTGAAATAAACTATTATTCTAATTAACTTAGAAAATTACTTTGTAATTGAGATGCATTTAAGAAGTAAACGATTTTGGAAAATAAAATCCAAGAGAACGGTGAAAGGAGTTATGAACAGGTTTTATGTTAAACTTGAGTTTTATACCAAAGTTATAAAGAGAATTTTAGGCCAATACGATAGCTTAGATTAGACGGACCCAATATTTGGGTTAAGTAAAAGAAGATGGGGATAAAAGGATCGATATAGACCAGTGTTGTATATACTTGAGGTTCAAGATGGGAAAGCGAAATTTTAGGTTAATGTTACTTAAAATTTGGATTAAGCAAGAAAGGGGAATTGAAATAAGATTCCTAAGTGGGTAATGCTTAAATATATGTTTGAAAGGAGATTGGTAAAACTAATTTTGGGTAAAGAAGTGGGTCATAGAGTTGTATAACCAAATCTAAATTATAAAGGGAAATGGTTTTGAGACTGGAATAGAATAGTGGTTTGATTACAGCTTATATTTGTCCAAGGATGAGAACGGTGTTGATCAAGGTCTGAGAGGTAATTAAAATACCCCAACTTGAACAACATCGGGATTATCTGAAGATAGTATTAGTTGGTAATCGTAAGAGACGTTAGTGGATATGTTTTGAAAATCTGAACAGCGATTTTAGCGCTATTGTTATAATATATGTTTTGTAAATCTAATATAGCGATTGTAGCTCTTTTGCTATAGTAAATGGGTTGTAAACCTAAACAGCGATTATAGCGTTGTTGTTTTGTAAATCTAAATAGTAATTATAACGCTATTGTTATAACATATGTGCTATAAATTTCTTTGTTAAAACTAATGGATTTCCGAATTTAAAAGATGATTGGAAGGAAGATTTAAGTGGGAAATTGAATATAGTTATTCGAGCTAGAGTTAGTCAAACATAGTTTTTCAAGATGAGTGCCATTTCGTACGACTGCTAGCGTAATTCGCAGGGCTGCAGATAGCCTACGGCGGTCGGATGTTTCCTGAGGGAATCAGGCGTAACCATTGTGATCGTCGCGATCTAGAGTCAAGCGAATGGAGTTAAGTAAAATAGTAGTAAATTGATAGGGTTAAAGAAATCGAGTTAATCAGTTAGAGTTAACCACTATGAGTTAATCAATTGGAGTTAATCGATTAGAGTATAATCGAATTAGAGTTATTCAAATATCGTATTTTTAAATATTAACAAAGTTAGAAGTTTTGATTTAACAAAGTAAATCAAGTGTTAAAAGGCCAGGTGATGCTGAATACTTAACCAGTGAACTCATTGGAGTGTCATGATTGAAACACTGTATATTTTGATAGTTAAAACACCGACTATCAAACCTGTCCAATACGATTGTTGGTATGGAAAGACCGGGATCGAATTTATATTCGAAAACCATTCCGACCAACAAATACGTGAAGATATCAGAAGATGATCGAGATGGTGCTGTGAAGACCGTGGATTTTCACAAACGGAAGAACCACTAATATTCTCTGCCTGGCAAGCAGAGATAAGCTGTGATTCTGTCGTAGTTGGAATCTACGGGTTGCAAGGACTTCTCGCTACTGATCCATGGGGTGATTCCTATATTGGATGCAGTAGGAGAGCACCTTCATTTCATCCTGTTCCTAGATGACCTGTATGGACGGATGTCTAACAGAGTATTTCCAAAGGGTCACGTACGTTGATTTCTTCAAACGTGCTATAGTTGTTGGCGGGGAAATTGCCGTTCTCTTAGCTTCCAGCTAGAGTATTTTTGTGGATATCAATTAGTGATATCTGACGGATCTGACGATGTGGCATTCAAAGTAAATGGAGACCAGATGTCAAGAGTTAATTCTGGCCTCAAGCCTCATCAACCAGGAAATGACAGAAATCGGGCAGGCAGCATGGCTATGTGGGTCGCTCCCATTAGGGTGTATAATCACCTATCTAGAGATTTCATTTCATTCTATATCTATTTGATGTTGTCCCTTGTCGGGAGACGGTTGCTGATCCCAACCGTCGGTGATATACACTCGATACACTCAAGAGAAATGAGTGGTCGGTCATGTGAGGGCCGGGTTGCAAGACGTTCTTGTTGAACCCAGTGTATTCACCTCTAGAGATACACTATCGACTGGTGGTCCCATACCTTGTCATAGTTGGGATCCAATCTCCAATAAGCGCCCGCGGTTTTGTTTGTATACTATATATGTAGAGCCTGAGATGCAAGCGTTCTACTAGATTTGATATTACTTGTATTTAGACATTATTATAATATCAGACAAGATATTGGTTTCAAAACTGTTTTGGGTTATCGTAAGGTAAAAACCGTCCATATTTATGTGTGGATTTGGTCTTACGATTATCTTTTTCTTTTGAAAAGATTTTGAACTTTAAAATCATGATTGGATGATTTACCCTTGTTACTTTACGAGTTTTTCTCACTCTGGTTCACCAGACTGACCCGGTGTTTTGTAAATGCTCGGGTTAGGCCGGGTTGTACAGGTTCAGGTTATCGACTGCTGTGAAGAGACGAGCTGGAAGAGTCCAGATGTATAATATAGCTATTATTCCGCTATGTTGTGTAGGACAGATTATTACTACTGTCCGGATGTGTGATGTACTCTGATATGTAAGTATTTTAAAAGCTTTCAGTAAAGATTTATTTCTGTATTATATTTTGTTCCGCTGCGATGTGAGGCTCGGTGTTGTGGTGTTTCTTCTTCTTCTATTCTAATATTTCTTTCTTTCTTATCTCACCCTCTAAATTCTTTCTAATAACTATCCAGTGTTTCGGTGCTTGGAGGATCGACATGAGATACAGTATAGGTAATTATGTCGATTTCAAGGCCGAAATTCTTGGGTCGTTACAACGGTCTTAATGAATTAAGAAATACTTAACCAGATAAACATGCAGTGGGACATGAGAGGCTTAAGTGGGTGCCTTGGGTGGCATTTGAAATACGATTAGAAACACTTAACCAAAAATTGAAACATGTAAGTGAAAATGAATAAGAAGAGGGTTAAGTGGGATGTACTAGAGGAGACCAAGCTTAGGTGGATAGCTAGTGTCAAGTAATGGGGGCCCATTTCAACCAGTAACCCATACGTATCTTTGTGGGCTCGACCCAAGTCGAGGACAGGACACGGATACTGGGCTTGACTGTAAGAGGCCAAAACGGGTTAGTGGTGGCAACGCAAGTCCAACGGTTTCATGTGTGTGTGTGGACCCGGGCTGGTAGGTAAGACGTTGTTGCATCGTGTAGGTATTAGCCGTGCATTATTGGTGGTATCGGGTTGCCACTTTGGGGAGTGATACACCCCACTGCGGGGCCAGCACGGGTATCTACGAGTTAGGGAGCCTATCGCATAGGGGTAGTGGGTACACCTAGTGGAGATAGAGCAGGCGGCACCCATGAAGGCAACTAGGGGTGCATGAAACTACCATTGTTATTATTAAGTTTTGTAGGTGGGATCAACTTTAGGGTGACTAGTGGTGGTACAGTATAGTAATTATCTTATAGTGGTTTAGGTACGCTTTTAACGTTATCTTTGTTCATCTTATTTCCTCGTTTACTCTGTCATACTCAATTGTTCACAGTAATTTCCTTATTTTCCAACTTATGCCTTAGCCTAGTTATTTTAGTAATTATATTGTTAAAGTTATCGCACTCGCCGGACTTTATGTCTGACCCCTTTTGTTTCCACCTCTTTTCTTCCACCCCCCCCCCCCCATGGTGCTCAGGGTGGAACTAGCACCAGTGGAGCTTGATTTTGGACAGCTGTATCTCTGCTTTTAGAAGTTGCTTGGATCGCTGAAGTAAAGTTCAGCCTATCTTATTTATGGATATTTTGTATTGGGGATATGTCTTTCAATTTATGTACTCTGATTTAGTCAAGATGGATATTATGTACTTTGACTCTGGTTTTTGGTAATGTAATTAAACTTATGTGTTTACCACTGCAATGAATAAAGCTTTAAAATTTTAAGTACTGTTTATATCTGTCTTGTTGTTAAGTTTCTGTTTTTTACTCGGTTAAAACGCTCCATAGAAGTTAATGCATTCCCTTTGTGAGTGACATTAGTGGACGTGGGGTGTTACACGTGGTATCAGAGCTGATGGTTACCAGAACAGATATGAATTTTGAAAAACTGTTTTTGAAAAACAGCTTTTATAAAGAAGCACCTTCAAAAGTATGTTTTAAGGAAAGTATTTTCAAGAGAAAAGCTTATTTTAGAAAGCATAACCCCAAGTGCCATATATCTTTCCTTCGGTTCTTTTGTATTGAATCTTTCCTTTTTCATTTCAGTATGTCTGGAATTCCCGAGATACCCGAGGGGATACCGATTCCAGGATGGTTTAGGAGGTATTTGGAGACTAGGGCCACCACCGCAGATCCAGCAAATCCTCCTCCTCCTCCTCGTGTCGATACTTTTGCAAAGATATGTAAGGACTTTTGGGCAATGGGTGGAAAACCTTTTCACGGGACGGAGACATTTGTTGAAGCTCGAAATTGGCTAAAGGAGGTGGAAGAATTATTTGGGATCTTTGAGGTGGAAGATGGAAGAAAGGTCCAGTTAGCTGTCTGGCTAATGAAGGATGAGGCCTCATTTTGGTGGGAGGTCACTAATGGAGAGCGTCCAGTTGATACATGGCCAGATTTCAGGCGGAGGTTTGAAGCAAAGTTTCTCTCACGGGCTGAAGAGAATTTATATATGGAAAGGTTTTTGGCGTTGAAGCAAGGGAATCTATCAGTGAAAGAATACGTCAACAAGTTCAATCAGTTGGCGAGATTTGGCTTGGACTTGGTGAATACACCGGAAAAGAAGGACCTGAGATTTGTTAAGAGTTTGAACGAGCCGCTTCATGGGTTAGCTATGACCCACATTCTCATGGGGGATACCTTTGAGAGACTAGTTGACATGGCGCTTAAGCATGAAGAGGAGAAGGGCGCTAATGCTAATAAGGCACCCGAGAAGAAAGGGGATCAAAAGAAGCCGCAACAGCAACAACAGAACAAGAAAGGTGGTAAAGGCAACAATGGTAAGGGAAAGAAAAGATGCTTTAACTGCGGGACCCCGGGCCATGTAAACAAAGATTGTAGGAAGAAAAAGAAGACTGGCTATTTCCACTGTGGCGAAGCGGCACATCTGATTAAGGACTGCCCAAGGAAAGGGCAGAGGGCAGGGTCTACCTCGGGAGGACAGGTGTAGGCTCTTATGGCACCAGGGCAGGCAAGGGGGCAAGTTCAGGCTCTCGTGGTCCCACTGCTGCAAGAACGAGGTAGAGCAATTTCCGTTGAAAGTTTAGTTTTTCTGTTTGATCATCATGTCCGTACTTTATTCGATTCTGGCGTATCACATTCGTTTATCTCTACATCATTAGTTGAAACACTGCACCTAAATACTAGTCTAGTTACAGATCCCTTAGTAGTCTCAAATCCTATTGGTGGTTCGGCTCATCTTTCTATGATCTATCGGGATTTGAGAGTGTCTATCTTGGGCATTGGGTTTGAATGCAACGCCTTTGTTTTTGGCTTCATGGGCTACGGCTTGATTCTAGGTATGGATTGGCTAACTAGATATGGGGCCATCCTAGATTGTGAAAGAAGGGTAGTTAGATTGGTGACTCGTTGTGGAAAGACCCTTGATATTTCTTGTGACCCTAGAGGTCCAGTAATGCTTAGCTACCTAGAATCCCATGACGCATCCGATGATGATTTGCATTCTGTTCGTATAGTCCGTGAATATGTCGATGTCTTCGATGAGGTGCGGGGTCTACCCCCAAAACGTGAGATAGACTTTCGAATATATCTAGTAGATAATGCAAAGCCAGTTTCATTGCCAGTGCGTCGCATGGCTCCAAGAGAGAGAAGAGAACTCAGTAAGCAAGTGAAAGAATTGCTTGAGAAGGGGTTCATCAGACGTAGTATATCGGAGTGGGATGCTCCAGTAGTATTTGCCACGAAGGCATATGGGTCCCTTAGACTTTGTGCGGACTATAGGGAATTTAATAAGCTTACTAAGAAGAATAGGCACCCACTGCCGAGGATTGACGATCTCTTCGATCAGTTAGTTGGCGCCTCAGTGTTTTCGCAGCTGGACTTAGCCACAGGTTTCCATCAGTTGAGAGTGGCTGAGGATAGCATAGACAAGACTGCCTTTAGGACTCCAGACGGCTTCTTCGAGTGGCTTGTGATGTCCTTTGGTTTGCTAAATGCCCCCGAATACTTTGTTGACTTGATGAGTATAGTGTTTAGGGAGTACCTTAATAAATTCGTGGTAGTCTTTGTGGACGACATCTTGATCTTTTCTAAGAGCGAGGAAGAGCATGCCCTACATCTTAGGGAAGTGTTAGAGACCCTTCGAGCGCATAGCCTTAAAGCTAAATTTTCTAAATGTCACTTTTGGAGGAAGGAAGTGCGATTCTTAGGGCACGTGGTTTCCAAATAAGGGATAGCTGTGGATTCCGCGAAGGTAGTGGCCATCCAAGATTGGAAGGTCCCTAAAAATGCTACCGAGGTAAGGAGTTTCTTAGGGTTGGCTGGCTACTATAGGAAGTTTATCAAAGACTTCGCAAAAATATCATCCCCATTGACACGCTTGAAGAAGAAGAACCTAGTTTTCACATGGGACGTAGATTGTGATGATGCGTTCCAACGTTTAAAGAGAGCTTTGACCATAGCCCCAGTCTTAGTGTTGTCAGATGGGAGTAAGCCATTTACCGTTTATACCAATGCTTATGGAACAGGACTAGGTGCAGCCTTAATGCAAGAGGGAAGGGTAATAGCCTATGGTGGAAGGCAGTTGAGAGTGCATGAGAGAAATTACCCTACACATGACCTAGAGTTGGCCGCTATTGTTTTCGCGCTTAAGTCTTGGCGCCATTATCTTCTTGGCGAGAAATTCGAATTATTCACCGACCACAAATTGCTAAAATACTTATTCTCTCAGAAGGACTTGTACTTAAGGCAGCAAAGGTGGATGGAATTCTTAGCGTCTAACGATTTCGAGATAGCATATACCCCTGGCAAGGGTAACGCGGTGGCAGACGCCTTAAGTAGGAAAAGGTTGTCCTTGAGTCCATTGTTTGTTGAGCGGCGAAGCTTAGAGTTCATCTCTACGTTTGACTTTAGACCTTCCATTGACTTTGTACCCGGTTTGCTAGCATCCTTAGAGGTCAGACCTACGCTTTTGGGATGGATAGGTGAGGCACAGCGAGATGACCCACAGTTGGTTGAGTTAGTAGAAAATCTCAAAAGGGGGGAGTCATCGAGCCATCTCAGTAGGTATACCCTAGATGATAAGGGTTGGTTGTGTAGGGACGGTAGACTTTGTGTACCACGAGACGAGAATTTGAGGAAGACCATTCTTGATGATGCACATCGTTCGAAGATGACCATCCATCCTAGCGGGGACAAGATGTACATGGACATGAGACGAGTTTACTTTTGGGCCAGCATGAAGAGGGATGTGGCTGAGTTTGTCGCTAGATGTTTGGTGTGCCAAAAAGTAAAAGCAAAGCAAAAGAAGCCCGGTGGGTTGCTTCACCCATTGGAGGTCCCACAATGGAAGTGGAAAAGTGTCACGATGGACTTTATTGATGGGTTACCGAGATCGAGGAAGGGTAATACGGGTATTTGGGTCATGGTAGACAGACTTACTAAGAGCGCCCATTTCATTCCCGTGAAGAGTAAGAGGACTGCTCTATGGTTAGCCTTCGTATACATTCAAGAGATAGTTCGTTTGCACGGTGTTCCTTCTAGCATAGTGAGCGACCGCGATCCTATCTTTACTAGCGAATTTTGGAAGAGCTTGCAAGAGGCGGTAGGGACTCAGTTATGTTTGAGCACCGCATATCATCCTCAGACGGACGGCCAGACCGAGAGGGTGAATTGTATTCTAGAGGTCCTATTGAGGTTGTGTGTCTTAGACTTCGGAGGTACATGGGAGGAACATCTTCCGTTGGTAGAGTTCGCATATAATAATAGCTTTCAGTCTAGCATTGGCATGGCACCGTTCGACGCTCTATATGGACAGCCGTGTCGTTTTCCTACATGTTGGTGGGAATCTACAGATAAGATCTTGCTTAGGCCCGATATGATTAGAGAGACTTCGGAAAAGATCGATTTGATTCGAAGGAGGATGAAGACGGCGCAAGATAGGCAGAAATCTTATGCGGACAAGAGGAGGATAGATCTTGAGTTTGATATTGGGGACATGGTCTTTATCAAGGTGTCTCCATTATGGAATGTTGTTCGCTTTGGGTCCGTTCGGAAGTTAGCACCAAGGTTCGTAGGGCCATTTCCTATTAAGGAGAGAATTGGACAGATGGCATATAGAGTGGAGTTGCCCGAGAGACTTAGTGGTGTACACGACGTATTCCATGTATCACATTCGAGGAAGTGCTTGCATGAGACCGCGGAAGTGGTAGAGCCGAGCTTGCTTAGAGAGGTAGAGATAGAGCGTGATGCGACGATTCAATGAGCTCCTACGTGCATTCTTGGGTCGGAGATTAAGAAGTTGAGGAACCGAGAGGTCAAGCTAGTCAAAGGGAAATGGGGAGATGATGAGAGCAACGCTACTTGGGAGACGGAAGAGAAGATGCGTTCATTGTACCCTTTTCTTTTCGAGGGTATGTCTTTTAATTTCTGCTTTATCGCTTAGCTTGTACTTATCTTATTTTTAGTATGTCCTCTCGCTAGTATCTTTGACCTTTAGATAGGGTAATCCTATGGTTGAAACAGGTGTTTGAGACATGTTATGTATGATGGATGCATGTGGATGCAAGTGTTTGCTAGTGGTTGCTCGTGGATGCATATACACACACTTTAGGCACTAGATCGGCTCAGTCACTTCATATTGCATATTGCATATTGCATATAAATGTGTGCGCACGTTTAAGTTAATGGATGTAAAATGATTGTACTATCATATGGATGTTGCATTTTGGTGAATGATTGTGCACACATGTAGAAATAATATGTATCGATAGGATTCTTTCGTATACATAATGGACGCATGGCACTATCATGGTTTGCATTAAGGAGGTCAACTGAATCAGTAGACCGCCTGATTTTGCATTAGATAAGGAACATATACACACACTTCTTGCATATGTTCATATAGCATTAGAAATTTTATAAGGACAATGGATGCCGGTGTTTGATGGTTGAGTAGATGGTTGTTTGGATGTTAGGATATGCATTCTCCTTAACTTGGAGATTTCGGGGGCGAAATCCTTTAAGGAGGGGAGAATGTAACACCCCATAATTTTCAATATTAATGTTCACAAATTAAAGAATAACTAATCTCAGATGTAAGAATTAAGGGAAACGGGTTTCGCCATTGTGTTCGTCTTGGGATTCTGGTTGAGATAGAGTCCGAGTTTGCGTGAATTGGACTTCGTATAAAGAAGTTATGGCGATCGGAAGTTTCAGAAAATTCAAAACAGATTTCTAAAATTCAAATTTTAGAGTCAGAATGGGCTAGGCGGGAAATTTCCCGCCAGGGCCAGGTCGACCATAGGGTCGACCCGGGGGTCGACCTACCCTAACCACGTCGACCATAGGGCTGACCTGGGGGTCGACCTGCCCCCTCCCCCCGGCATAT
Organism: Allium sativum; assembly: GCA_030737875.1. Lineage (NCBI taxonomy): Eukaryota > Viridiplantae > Streptophyta > Magnoliopsida > Asparagales > Amaryllidaceae > Allium > Allium sativum. Next base: position 87,301,214 of record CM060926.1, on the reverse strand, counting down.
TTGATTAGTGACCATTTTATGACTGTGTGCTGACTCATTAGGGTTTCTGATCTGCTTTGATTGGCTGGGATTAATTCTGGGTTGATCGGACGACCTAAACTAATTCTAAACTCTATAAAAAGACATGTAGACTCAAACACTAAAATCAAATTAAAATTAGAGCCATGGCCTCCATGTCGTCATCTTGCAACCTAGAATAGCCGCCACCAATTAGAGAGGAAGAAAACTAATCAAAATCAACTCTAATCTAAACCGCAACAACGAATCTTCTTCAAAGGAAAGCTAATTCAACTTCAGAACTCAGAATTCAGAACTCAAGACCTTCTTTGAGTTGTGAGTTCGATTTCTTTAATAAAATAATTAGCAATTTAATTGGATTGAGTTATGATGCGGATTATATGGTTATGTTGTGAATTATTGACCGCATGTTATCATCTATGTTGTAAAATTGTGATGTTATTATCTATGTTGTAAATTCTATGATGTTATGTTGTGATGTTATCATCTATGCTGTAAAGTTATGATGTTATCATCTATGTTGTAATTCTATGATTGGCTTATGTATAATCAAATCATCATGTTGTTCATATGCTAGTTTGGTTATGTTGTTGGAACTAATTCATATGATAAATCATATGTATGTATGCAAGTTTAGGTGTTGATTTAGATATGAATCATATGCAAGTTAGTGACAATTATATATATATAACCTTACATGTTTCATGACATCTATTTTATGTAAATTGGATCCAAAAGTTAGGCTATGACATGTGTGAGTTATATGCTAGTATACAAAATTCTATATGCTAGTTTACATGTTTAGATGTAAGTTTACACCATTGTTTATGTTGCATAAATCACATATGCAAGTATATACATATATATTGTTTTGGAGTATGAATCATGCCTATGCAAGTTTACCCCTTTTTGGTTAGATCCATGACATACATGGTTTATGCAAGTTGTGACTATTACCTAAACAAGTTCACACCTTTAGATGTTGATATGTAGTTTTATGCAAGTTTGTGACTTTGGCCTATGCAAGTTTTAGATGAAGAACCTCATTCACACATGCAAGTTCACCCCTTATATTTAGATCTAGTTTTATTTCTATGTATGTTATGATGTTTTCTCTTTATTCTATGAGTTAGACTATTCGAGTCTAACGTATACTTTACGTTAAACGAACGAACGTACAACGTGGGGCAATGGGATAATATTAAAAGATTTAATATTGAGAATTGGCATAAATGCCTTAAATGGCATAAAATAAATTTATGGTGAAAATTGGTATGATTTTACATACCATAAATAGATGGACATAATTGAGTTAATTATGGCCATAGTTAAATTTGGAATTAATTGATAATTTGAATAGGGAAATTAATTCAAATTGGGGAATGATTAATTAGGTGTAACTAATCGTCTAAGACACGAGGTTAGGCTCTTTTATGGTGTAAGACTGCCCGGACCCGCCCGGCAAATCCAACTGCCAAAAATGCCGGTCTAATGTGGGATGTCTTAGGCATAAATTAAATGTGTAACAATTGTAAAGACACGAGATTAGACTCGTTTGTGGTGTAAGACTGCCCGGACCCGCCCGGCAAATCCAGCTGCCACAAGTGCCAGTCTAATGTGGGAGGTCTTTATGAGGTTACGGTCTTAATGAATTAAGAAACACTTAACCAGATAAACATGTAGTGGGACATGAGGGGGTTAAGTGGGTGCCTTGGGTGGCATTTGAAATACGATTAGAAACACTTAACCAAAAATTGAAACATGTAAGTGAACATGAATAAGAAGAGGGTTAAGTGGGATGTACTAGAGGGGACCAAGCTTAGGTGGATAGCTTGTGTCAAGTAATGGGGGCCCGTTTCAACCAGTAACCCATATCTTTGTGGGCTCGACCCAAGTCGAGGACGGGACACGCATACTGGGCTTGACTGTCAGAGGCCAAAACGGGTTAGCGGTGGCAACGCAAGTCCAACGGGTTCATGTGCGTGTGTGGACCCGGGCAGGTAGGTAAGACGTTGTTGCATCGTATAGGTATAAGCCGTGCATTATTGGTGGTATCGGGTTGCCACTTTGGGGAGTGATACACCCCACTGTGGGGCTAGCACGGGTATCTACGAGTTAGGGAGCCGATCGCATAGGGGTAGTGGGTTCACCTAGTGGAGATAGGGGAATGCGGCACCTACGAAGGCAACTAGGGGTGCACGAAACTACCATTATTATTATTAAGTTTTGTAGGCGGGATCAACTTTAGGGTGACTAGTGGTGGTGCAGTATAGTAATTATCTTATAGTGGTTTAGGTGCGCCTTTAACGTTAGCTTTGTTTATCTTATTTCCTTGTTTACTCTGTCATACTCAATTGTTCACAGTCATTTCCTTATTTTCCAACTTATGCCTTAGCCTAGTTATTTTGGTAATTATATTGTTAAAGTTATCGCACTCGCCGGACTTTATTTCTGACCCCCTTTGTTTCCACCTCTTTTCTTCCTCCCCCCCCCCCCCTCCAAGGTGCTCAGGGTGGAACTAGCACTAGTGGAGCTTGATTTTGGACAGCTGTATCTCTGCTTTTAGAAGTTGCTTGGATCGCTGAAGTAAAGTTCAGCCTATCTTATTTATGGCTATTTTGTATTGGGGATATGTCTTTCAATTTATGTACTCTGATTTAGTCAAGATGGATATTATGTACTTTTACTCTGGTTTTTGATGATGTAATCAAACTTATGTGTTTACCACTGCTATGAATAAAGTTTTAAATTTTTAAGTACTGTTTATATATGTCTTGTTGTTAAGTTTTTGTTCTATACTCACTTAAAACGCTCCATAGAAGTTAATGCGTTCCCTTTGTGAGTGACATTAATGGACGTGGGGTGTTACAATAGACGAAAAGAGATGGTGTCAAAGGTTGCAGATTGGTGGTGAGATTCCATTAATGGATGAATTAAAAAAAACACTATAAAAATCGTATTCATTGATTCTCCTTTTTAATAGTAAAAAAGTTATATTTCACAATATATATATGCATCTCATTTCTGTTACAAGACCCTAGTAAACCACATGGATAACATAGCCAATGCAGAATAAACTGTCAACTTATAGGTGGAAATCGATATTGTAAGCCAACCTCTATACCCATTAAGTAAAACTGAACTTATATAATTATTTATTTCTACTTCTTTTTCTAAAGCAAGACTATATCTTTGGTTTGCAACTAATAATAAAATAATTAATTAATCATGAATGATCTTTATAGTTACATGTTGCAGCAATCGATTTTTTCTTCTACAATAATCGTATTCACCATTGACAAATGTACACATCGAGATATCTGTAAGTTATATAGTTTCATATTTGTAGAATGTCACTCTGATGCTACTAAAGTTACTCTTTATATCGTACCACTTTTACCTTCTAGCTTCTTTAAGACTCCATCTTAAAGTAGCTTAAAACAATAAATTATTATTATATGCATGTAACTTATCTTTCATTATCGATTGAATTCACTGTAGGTATTTAGTTTTATCATTTACTTTTAGTTTTCATACAACAAGCCCTTCTAGAAAAACATGCTTTAAATTATACTCCTGTTTTTATTTCCATTAAAAAGTCACTTTATAAATAAAGGATTTTTGAAGGGACTCCACTTTTAGTTAAGGGGAGTTTCATTTTTAATTTATTGAACAATTGTTATGGGAGGGGCAAAATAAATTAGCCTCTTCTTAAACATATAAATAAAATTCCAATATTAACCCTATAATCCATCTTAATGTAAACCTTAAAACCTAAACCCTAATTAATCAGTATAATTTAATGTTGGATATAAAATAAAAAGGGAAATGCTAAGCACACTCTCCCTTAGGGAAAGTGAGCTTATACTTGCCATATGATTGGTGGAAATGTGTTGGCATTTATTACACCATACAAATCTAATTATTTAAGCCAGCCCATTTCACCAATCAGGTGGCAAGTATAAGCTCACTCTCCCTAAGGGAGAGTGGTGTGCTTAGAATTTCTCAAATAAAAAATGGAAATAGTTAACATAGTAGAGACAAATTAAAGTTGTATAGGTGATCAGAAAGCACCAGACCAAGTAAGTAAACGTAATATGTATTGGAACTGAACGGTTTAATTTAAAATAGATGAATAAACGAAAATCTTGACAAATTCAAAATGATGTTATTACACAACAATATGTAGTAAAAATAAATAGTAGGTTATGGGGAGTTAGATGTGGAAGATATGGGATTGTTGATGACCATGCTGAATATCTAGGGGTAGTTTAGTCTCTTTTTTTTTAAAACCGAACCCCTTTAACAAATAAAAATTGAGGAAGATTCCCCTTAAAATTGTCCCTCCCTTAACCAAAAGTTGAGTCTCTGTAACAATTCCTTATAAATAACTAAATCAGAGTATTAACACATGTTTCTATGGTTAAACTTTTCTTTGGAAAAATATAATGCTTGAAATTTAGAGACATCGAATAATCGTAGAGCTCACTATGAATAGTTATAAAAATTTCCATAAAAATTTTGGAAATAAAAAAATGATTTTTCAATCTATTTTTTGAAGGGGTGGCTATATTTTGAAACTTGATTATGATATTTTAAAAAGTTCCCTATTTCAAATGCCTTTGAGATATGGTTCCCAACATTAAAACATCCAGTCAAACATAACATGGAAATCAGACCAGAGCCACTGTCCCAATGGTTAGGTGATTTGACTTTGGTATAAAAGATTACAAGTCGAAATTTGGGTAATTTTATTCAAGCATAACCTATAGTACTTATATATATTATCATATATGTTGTAATTTCAAAAGCAAAAAATGAAAATAAATTCGGTGTATCATGTTCTCTCAAATGACACTATTTATAGGCACATGTTACTAATTCATAGTCTTATGATGTAAAAAAACAATTCCATTGTTGTAATTAATTACTATTTCGAGCATGACAAAATATAGAATTTGTTTTGTTTTTTGCTGAGAACATAAACAATTATTTCAAGAATTCCACAATTAAGCCATATCCCTGCAATTTTCAGTAGCATATCTCCAACTAACTACAATGCAAGATAACCAAAAATAATATAGCTATGCCTAGAATTTTGTTGTACAATATTCTATAATTTGAAAACCACAAATATATGTCAATTAGATGTAAAAAACATACATGTTTTTTTAACAAAAATACCTAGAATGCCTAATAGTAGCGTTAGACAATTAGAATAAAACGTTGCAAGTGAATAGTCTGAAAAATTATGAGTAGTTAAAACCTGACTGTGTAGATAAAGACATGCAAAATCTCCGTAAAACCCTCATTATAATGCATAGCATAGTTTTTTACTGTTATGCTTACTGAATTTAGCGATAATGAATAGTGGATCCCCTTTATTCCTACCATTTTCTACTACACACGCTAAATCAAGGCTTTATAGCACCCATTTTAGCAAGTTTAATATAAAATGATGGTTAGACTAGTTCTTTCTAAAGCCAAATCACTAATTTAGGGTCAAAACATAATTTAAAGGCACAAACGGTTAACGTAAGTTAGAAACCTATAGGAGTCACTAAATCTAAACTGCATGAATCATGAAATTTTCAGTTTGTTAAATATGATTGAACAATATATTTTTTTCAACACAAATGATGTGAGAATGAGAATAAAGTAACATTAGATATATATTTTTTTGATGTTTAATGAAGCTTTTTGGACCTTTATTATTTTCTGCTACAACTTTTTGTACCTCTACCGCTCTATAACCGCTAAGTGCTTTAACTACACAACATAAGGGCACCTAAAATTTTTGATGCATTGTGAAACTTAATCTTTCTAGGAATATGACTAAGAGCGGACTTTTTGTACAACATAATTAACTTTTAGATTCACCTAGGACCTTCTTATTATATTTTTTGTTGAAACTGAATGTCAATAATTTTATTAATATCTTGAATAATAAGTGGAAAACATCATCAAAAACATATATACAATATAAGAACAACATTGTGGCTGTATGTACAATAATACATAAATGTTTAACATGAAATGTTGCTTGTTTCCAAAACCAAAAGCGTATTTACAGATTATCAAAGAAAATACCAGGATGTGAACAAAGTAATGATACTGAATGAACTACCATATTTTATCTTTATATCAAACTAAATGAATAATGTTTTTTGGTTTAAACTGAAATTATACAACATAGGGTTACACCTAAAATTTGAAGTATATGCCTAGTGAGATGGCCACGATATCTAGATTTTTAGTCTGCTTGACATTATATAATGTGTTTGTAATGTGCATAAATTAGCATAGAACATTTTTGGTTGAAAATACAGATTATATAATTTTTTTGGTCTACTACAAATTTTTTCAAGGAATATCTCTTTTCCAATGTAATTCCATTTTCACTAACAAAGCGTGCAATTAATTAAAAGAATCAACAAAATCATTTCAACAAACCTTACTATAAATTAAAGACTATTCATAATATAAAAGTTGGTAGTCTCATAACTTTTCTATCTTTTGAATTCTTGGCGTAAATCATAAATCACATCCAAAAGCTACGTCAATAAATCCAATTTTCTTTTCTTGAACTCAAGAGGTATTACTGATATTGATTAATGTCTCTACAAGAGAATGGGTAGTTCAGGAGGGAAAGAAATGAGTGAAAAGAGGCATAAAAACTATGGTTTTGGATGAGGATCTATCAAGTAATCGAATAATTGCGATGGTAGCCTTCTGGGGTCGAAGAGAATGAGAAGAAGTTTGGTAGTTCTAAAAGCTCTCCATCCCTGTTGCTTTTGATTTATCGAAGAAAAAGGTGATGTCGAGATAGAGAAAGAGAAAGAGAGAGAGAATCTGCAAAGAGTATTTTCAGAAGTTTATGAAGACAATGTTGAATTTACTTCACGGAGTTTCTCTAATTAGTAGTAAAGATAAAGGTATATACATATTAATGTTATTTAATTATATATATGATTTGTATTTACATATACCATAATTACTTGCCAATAATTGAAAATTTAATTTATATATATGTATTTATAATACTTAATTTTTTTGATAAAAGTAAATTATTTTCAATAATTAATTTAATATAATATTCAAATAATTTAATTAAGATAAAAATAAGTTTTAAAAATTAATATTTAAATTATGTAAAACTATTTTATAATGAAATAAGTCTCAACCAAAATTTGAGAATTCAAAAAACATTTTTATGTTTTTGGAAACCATTATAATATATATATATATATATTATAAAAATAATTAATTATTAAAAAATAAAATTTAATTGAGAGGAATTATGAAAAAAAAATCCAAAACTTAAAATATCATGCTAGATGGCCTAGAAATATACAATTTGAGCAATATGTTTCAAAAATATTTTTATACTTTATTTTTCTTCAAATATTTAATTAATTTATATATTCTTTAGTATAGTATTTTTTGTCGTGCATAAGATCTAGAAATGTATAAAATAAAAATAATATATATATTTGCGTGTATATACTGGTATTATACATATGTTTTAAACATATATATAATTAAAAATTATAATTTTATTGTGTAATACATACATATATATATACATACATACATATTAGTTCATAATTAGATAACCTTTTATATATTAGGTGTAAATAACCTTTCATCATTTCAAATATGCAATACCACATATATAAATTTATCTATAGGTTTTCAAAATGTCCAACTTTAATTTCATATGTCTGAGCAGGGATTTAGATGTCTGAATCAAGTCAGTTTTGAATTGTTTCTTTTCTACATTAATTTTTGAAATCAAGGTATATGGTCTAAAATTTAGACATATGAATCCATATTTCTTCGTCTTTATTTTGTTATCCTTATTCATTGATTCGAGCACTGATGTAAGTTTCATTTTTAATAAATTTTTTGGTAAATTTTCCATTTCGTGCATTCCCAACTTCAGTTGGTTTATCTCAATGATTTTATAATATTCCAATCAATTACTCACTTATATGTCAATCAGTTATTTATGTATAATTCCATTAATTACCTATCTAGATTTCGAAGTTAGCATAATCAAATCTAGGTAAATTCCAAAGAGAATATTCGTTTACTTTTTATTTATAAAAATTAATACAAACTTGCCATATGTGACCAAATTTATGTAGTTGGATGTAAGTTAAATTTAATTTAACCTTCCCTCTTAAATTATCTTATTAATTCATTACCTAAAGTTTTTCGATTATTCCATTTTACAAGTATTTTTGAATAAAAAGGCATTGATTTAGAATAAAATCATATTTCAAATTCTAAAAAGGAATATAGATGAAGTTTAATTGATAATTTATAATAAAATTTCATCGTACATAGATTCACTCACCTTGAAGGATTGTTTAAATAAATCTCTCTTTTAATTCGATTTGAATTTGATGCTTTATGCTCCTATACTTATTCGTTATTTTTTTTCAATTTTTTTACTTTATTTTCTAGTTTGTATTCTCTATTTCTATTTGGAATTGAGATTTATTTTAGGGAGTTTGGAGGAGGGAGAAAATAATAATGTGGAGAACTAGAGACGTAGTTGCTAGGGTTTTGAGTAAAGAGTGATAAGGTTTACTTCTATATTTATAGTCGAAAATTAGGGTAACTAGGGCTTAATCTTGAAATTAGAATTCATGGAAATGACATTTGGTCCAATTTCCGCCTACTCTAAGCCATTTCATCAAATTAAACAAGTTATGTATGTTTTCAACCATAAATAATATTCTACATATAATGGAATGTCCCAAAGCCTAATTTCAACATTAATGAAAATGCATTATTTTGCTCTATTTTGTCAAATTACATCATTACCCTTATTTTATTTTAATATATTACTAAATTTTCTAAGATGTTACGATATTTTATCTTAAGTGGTGATTTTACGAAGTTTTACCTTTATCACTTTTTCCGAACCATTAGAGCTTAGAGATGCATATATGGCAAGATGGAATGCAAGGTCAAACATTAGGTATTTCATTTAACATAAAACATGCATGCAATTAATGATCTATCACGCGCTGAATTTATTTACATATTAGGAATGAGAATGAAGCTTGTATACAATAAGATACCAATAAACTATCGAATGACATTGTTATAATATAGGATTATCTGAACTCTTTACATTCCATAATTAATGAAGTATTCACCAAACATAGTGATAATTTAGGTGATACAATTTATATAATGAACATGGCAATATTATCCCTATGAAATGAAGATGAGATTAAAAACACCATCATAAAAATGTCCACTATGCAATGTACACTATTACACCATAAATATCTTTCCTTTAAGTAGAGGAAGTTTACATCGTGTCATAAAACTTGTGAAGACCTTGCGACAATGTTGATTCGAAGGGACATTTCGTGATGACATCACTTTGAAGGGGATATCTTATGACAAAGTCACTATATTTGCTTCGAAGGGGCGCTTTGTATGTCAATGAGTCTCGCTTTAAGAATCAAGTCATCCGCTTGCTTTCATCGCCAATTTACCAAAAATACATGGCTTCAATACGAGAGGAGAACGTTTCTTTGATAAAGTAAGTGCTCGTTGAAGTCACTATGCTTTGAAGGCCCTTAAGAGAAAGGAACCATACATCCAACAGTAAACAATCACAACACTTCACTTGTAAAGAATCTAGAGTTGTCATATTCACATAATCATGAAACTAAGTATGACTTTGTTTCGAACAACTAGGAATAGCTCCGATTCAAATAACTGTTGTACCACTTTCTCTTTTCTTCCACAATGTCTATGAAACAAGCAAGATGCTTTGCATCCTCGAAGCAAGAAGTTCCTAACTCAAAAAAGTCGCTTTGCTTTGAGCGGGAAGGAAGATTCAAACTTAGGAAGTAGTTTTGTTTCGATCAGGTCAAAGCCAGAAACTACTATCCTCATCGAAACAGTGTTTCGATCAAGACAAAGCAACATGAAAGTACCTCGCCTAGGAAACAAAGCCCAAGCAAGTTTCTTTGCATCACAAGAAAACATAGCTTTAGAAAATGGCTTCGCATCGTTTAAGAGGGTGGCTTCACACCATAGAATCCCCTTTGTTTCTATGATTCTCTGGAGTTTCAAAGCAAGTTGTGCTCATTACATAGAATTGCTTCAAATCACTTGAGGAAAATAAGAACCCCGAATCGGTTGTCCAAATTTTAAAACATTTCCTTTTACCGCAAAGCAAAAACAAAGCTGCTCCACGGATGAGATGACGAAGTTGAAAGTTAAAGCAATCGAAACAAAGGTACTGGAAGAAATAAAAATCAAAGTAGATTGTGTTGAGTTTGTTGATTCAAATATTTTATGAAGATGATGTAATCAATTAATTGATTTGATTGATTGATCAATTAATTGATTTGATTGATTGATTAATTAACTGGTTGATTTAATTGATTGATTTTATCATAGAAGGAAAGAAATTAAAGATTATATTATTGAGAAGTTTTAAAGGGGCAATTTGAATATTTTCCTAAGTCTTCTACTATCCTATATATGCGGCTTTCTTGGTTAGCTCAGAATAATAAGAAACCATGTAAACATATCTGGAGAGATTGTGTGCCTCCAGGGATTGCGCCCAGGAGAGGAAGATGTAGAAGTTAGGGTTGAGAGAAACTATTCCTATCTACTGTCGATAAATGTAGTTGAAGCCTCCAGGTTGATTCAAGGGTTTTCCGTCGTTCTTCGTTTCTCTTCTTCTCCAACAATATTTGTAGTCATCTAGTTTTCTTTTCCTTTCTCAGTCTGGTTATTGATTCAATTGTATTTTGTTTATTTTTGGTTTCGGTCCATTGAGTGTAAACAAAATTTGTTTTTGGTGAATCAACAAAGAAGGTGGTTGGGGGGATATTTGTGTATTGCTATTATTTCCAATCTCACGTGTTGTTATTTTTCAATCAAATTCATCTTCAAGTGATTGGGTAAAAAAAGATCTTTTTTTCTAGTGTTTTATTTTCTTTGCTGTGCATAAAACCCCAACAGTTTGGTATCAGAGCTCAGTTCATCGGATAGCTTGGAGTGATTTTGGATTGAAGACTGTAGATATTAGAGATGATGTTACTTTCGTAGATGACTTATTTTGATGGTAGATATTGGGGTTTGGAAGCCTATAATGGTGGATGTTCCATGCCTCAATGGTCTGATCGATGGAGATGAGAAGAAACCCTCTGATACGGATGATGGAAGAAAACGAAGAGAAGGTGTAGTCATGTAACACCCCACCTCCGCCAGGGTGGCTCTTGCAAGCACTCTGACTTTGGAGGGGCGTTTGAATCAGGTAAACATGCATAATGATATATCAAGGCAGAACAAGAACATATGTATATATGTAAACAGAGTAAATAAGATAAGTAAAACAGCGGAAGATTTCAAACCATTTCAAAACAAGTCTGGTACAACATAATGTCAACTTTCCAAATACACAAGTCTAGATAAAAACAACATCACTGAAAAACTGAAATACATAAGTATTATCCCCAAAATAAGTGATAACCATAGCTAGCTTCATGTCAAGACCGTACATGAGCTAAAATCCCACAAGCAAGCGATCAGGAATCCAAGCTAAGCTCCAACGTTCCCACCCTGAGAACCTGGGGGGAAACGGAAGAAAAGAGGCGAAAGAAAAACAGGTCAGTCAAAAAGACTGAGTAAGCCCTACTACAATCAATGTAAACTGATAAAGTTAACTGGCATGAGAAGCAGGGATGATCATAAGGATAACAACATACTAGCATGATGATTAACTAACAAGGTAGATAAAGGTGTCATCGCATAATCAGGTTTAAGGTTTTGCACCACAGGTGTACTAGCAAACTAACATGATTTGAATAAACAAGTATTGATCCCTTGGCCCAAGCTTTGGCCCAATAACATGAAGTGACCCTAATTCGAGGTCCAACCAAACGGTCTAATCGATCGGCTCCCTAAGCCTAACTCGTCACGTGTTGGTGTCAATACGGCCCAAACATAATTGTAGTCAGACTGTGCAGGGTCTCCCGTCGGGTGTATCAAGCCCTAGGGTGTCAACCCCTGGACACCATAAACATGAGTGCACAGTCTCGATCTACTGGTACCCGTGCATGTTTTCCCCGGCTTCGGACTGTGTGCACGACCATAGTCCGCCCGGAACTACACCGGCGTACCATTCTGCCGTCGTTTTTGGTCACTTACCTCAAGTCCAGTAATTGTTAGGATTTTCTAGTGGGTTAAGTACGGTTTAACCCTCTTGCTAATCATGGATTAACTTGGTTAAGTGTAACGATGAGTTCACGACTTAACCCTGATTAATCTACCAAGACCAAATTGGTTAAGTATTAAGTGGACCATGACTTAACCCTAATCATGAGGCATTAATTAATTAATGTGCCTTAACCTCTCACATTAGACTTTGTTGCGGTTACTAGTTAAGCCGGGCGGGTCCGGGTAGCTTTACACCACAACTTGGTCTAACCTCGGGTTCAAGGTACAACATGACCAACTTCTCACATTGGGTCCTATTGTTTGTAGCAACTAGTTAAGCCGGTCGGTTCCGGGTAGGTTTACGCTACAAACTCAACCCAACCTCGAGTTGGTCACACTTATCTTTTCTAAGTGTCATGTCCATCATGTTTCCAAAACATATTACAAATTTTCAAGCAATTGGGTAGACCTAACTTAATAGGTAAATTCCCAATGGGTAGACCTAACTTAATAGGTAAATTCCCAATCTTATGTTTTTATGTCTTTTAAGTTTACCCAACCCCAAACGCAATCCCATCGCTTACATATCGCAATAGCGCATAAAGGATAGAAAGAGGGAACTTGGCATAATCATGACATAAAGGTGTTGAAGCCACAAGTTTAACATGGTGGCATATGAAATGTACATATGTTCATATACTTGCATATTACATTTTTAGGCCTCAAAAGCATGCGTAAAACCAAACTTAGCATATTGGTGATACATGGTGATAAATGACATGTAGAAATGGCCATAAGTTCGCATTTAGCCTCACATGCAAGTTATCATAAGAGATATGATAACTTACATGTTGCCAAAATGCAACCTTTAGCATAAAGCTTGAAGCTTTATGTTCATATACTCAAGATAAGCTTGCATAACATGATAACATGAACAAAATGATCATCCCAAACTTACATAACATAACTTGCATATCATATGGCAAACTTGCATATCATAACATAGCAAACTTGCATAACATAACATGATAAACTTGCATATCATAACATGGCAAACTTGCATAACATAACATGATAAACTTGCATATCATAACATGGCAAACTTGCATAACATGATAAACTTGCATATCATATCATAATGATCAAGCACAACTTGCATCATTCATTAACTTTAGAGTTTAAATATGAAAGTAGAAAAGGGCTTACTATGCTTATGAAGACACAAAAATATGACAAAGCCCTTATGCAATCAATTAAACCCAAAATGCAAGCTCCAATAGAAAAACCCTTGAGCAAAAATGATCAAAACCCTTGCTTTATGATGCAAATATAGAAACTTGACTTGAATGCAAGCTAATGACGCTCATACAAGCTTGAAAACACTTGTATGCATGGAAAATCTCTCATAAAAATTTATTTAGGAATTTTATGAAGAGAGTGGAGGCCATGAGAGGAATGATTTTGCCATAGTTTAGTTGTATGAATGAATAATGATGATTTAGGGTTAGGTTAGGGCCTTATTTATAGAGATTAGGACTAGTTTTAGCCTTAGGATTAAACCCTAGTTCCAATCTCAGCCCTTAAAACCGAATCTGGCCCCAAAACCTAACCAAGACCCCAAAATGGTGCACCAGGCAAAACTGCCCGGCTGGACCAAGTCGACAGCCAAGTCGACAGGGCTGTCGACTTGGGTCCAACCAAGTCGACTCCCAAGTCGACAGGGCTGTCGACTTGGGTACTCTGGCGGGAATTTTCCCGCCTGCGCCCAACTGCCCTAATTTCCAAATTCAAACTTGAATTTGAAATCTGTTTTTACTTTGAAATTTTCTGAAAACTTCGTTGGGCCTTAATCGGGTCATACGGACTCCGATTTTTGAAAACTCGGACTCTATTTCGCGTATTTTTCCGAGACGAACGCAATGGCATATCCCGTTTCCCTTGATTCAGAATTATAAATTAGATTCTGCCTCGATTTATGTTATAACAGGTTATTGAAAATACGGGTTGTTACATTCTCCCCTCCTTAAAGGATTTCGTCCCCGAAATCTTCAAGTTAGGAAGAACGTATCCTACCATCCAACATCCATCTACTCAAAACATCATCCACGAGTAATCATTGTCCTTACAAGATTCTAAATGTTGTATGAACATATGCAAAGGTGTGTGTATATGTACTTATCTAATGCAAATATCATCAATGCAAATTATGTTAGTGAAATGAATCCATATGTATGCAATTCCTAACATAATGTATAACATCTATATGTGTGCACATAACATACATCCATATGCAACATCCATGTGATAACACAAAAATTTTCATCCATGAATAAGCGTAAACACTCATGCATATGCAATATGAGGAGTGTGTGAGCCGATCTAGTGCCTAACGTGTATAATGCATCCACGAGTAACCACTTGCAACCACTTGCAACCATCAAGCATAACATGTTTCAAACAAATGTTTCATCCAAAGGGTTTCTACCTAAGGTTCTCATGACAAGATTAACACGATAAACTAGATAAACATGGATAGCAAAGAGAAAGATATGCTAACAAAGAAAAGAGATTGAGAGTGTACCCTCAAAAAGGAATGGATAAAGCCAACGCATCTTCTCCTCGGTTTCCCAAGTTGCGTCTTCTTCGGCTTCACCCCATTGAACCTTCACCAACTTGACCTCACGATTCCTTAGCTTCTTGGTCTCCGTCCCCAAGATACGAATCGGAGCTCTCCTCAAGGTAGCCTCTTTCTCCACTTCCACATCTTTCAGAACACTTGGCTCAACAACCTCTGCTGATTCATGTAAACACTTCCGGAGATGCGAGACATGAAAAACATCGTGTACTCCGGCAAGCTTCTCGGGCAACTCCACTCTATAATCCATCTGCCCGATCCTCTCTATAATAGGGAATGGTCCAACAAACCTCGGTGCTAACTTCCCAACGGCTCCAAATCGGACCACATTCCGCAAAGGAGAAACCTTCACGAAAACCATATCCCCAACATCAAACTCCAAATCAGTTCTTCGCTTATCAGCATAGGATTTATGTCGGTCTTGGGCCGCTTTCATCCGTCTCCGAATCAACTCGACCTTCTCAGATGTATCTCTGATCATATCAGGCCCAAGTATAAGCTCATCTGTAGTCTCCCACCAACATGTAGGCGACTTGCACGGCCTCCCATATAAAGCTTCAAATGGTGCCATCCCTATGCTTGCCTGATAACTGTTATTATATGCAAACTCAACAAGAGGAAGATGGTCTTTCCAAGTACCACCAAAATCCAGAATACAAAGCCTCAACAGATCCTCGAGTACCCTATTCACCCTTTCGGTTTGACCGTCCGTCTGTGGGTGATAAGCCGTACTTAGATTCAACCTCGTGCCCATAGCTTCTTGCAAGCTATTCCAGAACTGACTTGTAAAGATTGGATCACGGTCACTGACTATACTAGAAGGGACTCCATGTAGTCTCACAATCTCACGAAGATATACAGACGCTAGCCAAGATGCGGTCCTCTTGCTCTTCACCGGAATGAAATGAGCACTCTTCGTAAGTCTATCCACAATAACCCAAATGCTCGTATTCCCTTTCCTTGACCTTGGTAGCCCATCGATAAAATCCATGGAAATACTCTCCCACTTCCATAGTGGAACGTCTAGAGGATGCAATAGCCCACCGGGCTTCTTCGACTCGGCCTTAACTTGCTGGCAAATGATACATCTAGAGACATACTCTGCCACATCCTTCTTCATCCCAGGCCAAAAGAAAATGCGCTTCATATCTTTATACATCTTATCTCCGCCCGGATGCATAGTCAACTTAGAGCGATGCGCTTCCTCAAGGACTTTTCTTACTAAATCTTCTACCAATGGAACACATAACCTTCCGTCTCTCCTCAGCCAACCCTTGTCATCAATAGAATATCGAGCGAGATGACTAGACGCCTCTCCTCGAATTAGCTTATCCATAATCTCAACTATCTGAGGGTCTTCTCTCTGCGAAGCCCCAACTTGATCAAGAAGGGTAGGTCTGAGTTCCAGAGATGCTAAAGAACCGGTCATCGACTCAGTCGCCAAAGAGAAATCAAAGGTTGCCACATACTCTAAATTCTTCATCTCAACGAATAGAGGACTCAGAGTCAACCTTTTTCTACTCAATGCATCTGCTACCACATTCCCCTTGCCAGGGGTATAAGTTATCTCAAAATCGTAGGACGCCAAGAATTCCATCCATCTTTGTTGCCTCAGATTCAGATCCTTCTGAGAAAAGAGATACTTCAATGACTTGTGATCGGTATAAAGCTCAAATCTTTCTCCCAGAAGATAATGGCGCCAAGCCTTGAGTGCATATACTATTGCTGCCAACTCCAAGTCATGAGTGGGATAATTCTTCTCATGCACTTTGAGTTGTCTACCGCCAAAGCATATCACCCTTCCTTCTTGCATCAGAACAGCTCCTAACCCCGTGCCACATGCATCGGTGTATACTGTAAATAACTTCCCTCCATTGGGCAAAGCTAGAACAGGTGCTGATGTGAGGGCTCTCTTGAGCTTCTGAAAAGCAAGCTCGCATTCTATGCTCCAAGCAAAAACTAAATTCTTCTTCGTCAACTTAGTGAGAGGAGCGGAAATCTTCGCGAAGTCCTTGATGAACTTCCGGTAAAAGCCTGCAAGACCTAGAAAACTTCTCACTTCAGTTGCATTCCTTGGAGTCTTCCAATCCTGAACTGCAACTACCTTAGCGGGATCCACCGCTAAGCCTTGCTTAGATACTATATGCCCAAGGAATCTAACTTCCCTTCTCCAAAAGTGACACTTGGAGAACTTGGCCTTCAACTGATGCGCTCTAAGCGTATCCATCACCTCCACGAGATGCCTTGCGTGCTCTTCCTCATCCTTAGAGAAGATCAGAATATCATCTACGAAGACCACGACAAACTTGTTCAAGAACTCCCTGAACACCCTACTCATCAAGTCCACGAAATATGCGGGTGCATTAGTCAAGCCGAACGGCATGACAAGCCATTCGAAGAATCCATCTGGCGTTCTGAACGCAGTCTTGTCTATACTATCTTCAGCTACCCTGAGCTGATGGAATCCAGTAGCAAGATCAAGCTGAGAGAAAACAGAAGCACCAATAAGCTGGTCAAAGAGATCATCAATCCTCGGTAACGGGTGTCTGTTCTTCTTAGTCAGCTTATTCAACTCTCGATAGTCAACACAAAGTCGGAGAGAACCATCTGCCTTGGTAGCAAATACCACAGGTGCTCCCCATTCAGATATACTTCGTCTAATGAAGTTCTTTTCAAGCAACTCCTTCACTTGCTTACTTAGCTCCCGCCTTTCACGCGGAGCCATGTGCCGAACGGGCAAAGAAACCGGCTTTGCATTATCCACCAGATAAATGCGGAAATCAATCTCTCGCTTAGGGGGCAACGCCCTAACTTCATCGAAAACATCCGGATACTCTCGAACCACTCTCACAGACTGAAGAGTTTCCATTGACGAGTCGAGTGATTCAAGATAGCACAACATGACGGGACCTCTTGGATTACAAGAAATTTCTAGGGTGTTTCCGAGGCGAGTCACGAGCCTCACAACCCTATGCTCACAATCAAGGATGGCTCCATATCTGGACAACCAATCCATGCCCAATATCAATCTGTATCCCCTAAAACCAAGAACATAAGCACTACACAAGAACTCTACACTCAGTATAGAGATCCTTAAATCCCCACATATCATAGACAGATGGGCGGAACCCCCAATAGGATTTGAGACACAGACGGGATCATCTACCAAGCTAGTACTAAGGTGCAAACTATCAACAAGATCAGATGAGATAAAGCTATGCGATGCACCAGAATCAAACAAGGTACGAACTGGAAAATCAGAAATATATACAAGGCTCTCAACAGAAATACTACCTCGATCGGGAAATGGAGCGGCATTGAGAGCATGAACTTGCCCTCCTGAAGGTCCAGCACGCTGAGTCTGACCCTGGCCTTGCCCTTGCTTCTTCGGGCAATCCTTACTGAAATGTCCAGTCTCACCGCAGAAAAAGCATTCACCATTCTTCCTTTTCCTCTTCTTACAATCCTTAATAAGATGCCCAACTGAACTGCAATAATGGCACTTCCCCTTGTTGTTCTTGCCCTTGTTGTTGTTCCCCTTGTTGCCTTGACTCTTGTTCTTGTTCTTGTTCTGATTGCCTTGACTGCTCTGACCACTTGGATTACCCTGATTTCCTTTCCACTGGGAATTAGTCTTCTTGGCTTGAGTATCATTCGTCTTGATCTCTTTCTTGACGTCTCCCTGAAGTAACGCCATATCAACCAAGCTCTCAAACGTGGCCCCATGGGGAATATGTGACATAGCCAATCCCTGCAGCGGCTCATTCAATCCTCTAGCAAAACGAAGAGCCTTCTTCTGAGGAGTATTCACCATATCCAAGCCAAAACGAGCTAACTGATTGAACTTGTTCACATATTCTTTGACAGACATATCTCCTTGTTTCAAAGTTATGAACCTCTCCATTTGCAAATTCTCCTCAGTAGAAGATAGAAACTTAAGCACGAACCTTGCCCTGAGATCGGCCCAAGTCTCAACAGGCCTAGTACCATTGGTGAATTCCCACCAATAAGCGGCTTCATCCTTCATAAGCCAAACCGCCAACAAGATCTTCCTCTGATCGTCTAACCCAAAGATAGCAAATAAATCCTCGGTCTCTTTCAACCAATTTCTGGCCTCTACAAAAGTCTCAGTGCCTTGAAAGTTCTTGCCACCCATTGCTTTGAAATCTTTGCAAGTCTTTGCGAAGTCAGCTTGAGGATGCTGAGGGGGAGGAGGAAGAGGAACCTCAGCGACAGGAGGAGGAGGAACATTAACTACTGGAGGAGGAGGAACATTAACTACTGGAGGAGGAGGAGGAGGAACATCTGCGGGGCCGGCTTCAGTCGCCCTAGCCTCCAAAAGTCTCCTATACCAAACAGGTACGTGTACTCCCTCCGGAATAGCAAAGTTATCGGCCATACTGAAAACAAAGAAAAAGACAGATTCAGAATAGAGAAAAACGAAGGAATTTTGCTAATGGCTTTTTGGGGAATAGCCTTTAAAATAAACTAGACTTTTCTTTGGAAAATACTTTATACTTGGTTTTGAAAATAGTTTTCCAAAAGTTTTTAAAAACCTTTTTGTTCCTTCTCGTAAACCTGGCTCTGATACCAAATGTAACACCCCACCTCCGCCAGGGTGGCTCTTGCAAGCACTCTGACTTTGGAGGGGCGTTTGAATCAGGTAAACATGCATAATGATATATCAAGGCAGAACAAGAACATATGTATATATGTAAACAGAGTAAACAAGATAAGTAAAACAGCGGAAGATTTCAAACCATTTCAAAACAAGTCTGGTACAACATAATGTCAACTTTCCAAATACACAAGTCTAGATAAAAACAACATCACTGAAAAACTGAAATACATAAGTACTATCCCCAAAATAAGTGATAACCATAGCTAGCTTCATGTCAAGACCGTACATGAGCTAAAATCCCACAAGCAAGCGATCAGGAATCCAAGCTAAGCTCCAACGTTCCCACCCTGAGAACCTGGGGGGAAACGGAAGAAAAGAGGCGAAAGAAAAACAGGTCAGTCAAAAAGACTGAGTAAGCCCTACTACAATCAATGTAAACTGATAAAGTTAACTGGCATGAGAAGCAGGGATGATCATAAGGATAACAACATACTAGCATGATGATTAACTAACAAGGTAGATAAAGGTGTCATCGCATAATCAGGTTTAAGGTTTTGCACCACAGGTGTACTAGCAAACTAACATGATTTGAATAAACAAGTATTGATCCCTTGGCCCAAGCTTTGGCCCAATAACATGAAGTGACCCTAATTCGAGGTCCAACCAAACGGTCTAATCGATCGGCTCCCTAAGCCTAACTCGTCACGTGTTGGTGTCAATACGGCCCAA
The DNA here is from genome assembly GCA_030737875.1 of Allium sativum. NCBI lineage: Eukaryota > Viridiplantae > Streptophyta > Magnoliopsida > Asparagales > Amaryllidaceae > Allium > Allium sativum. Next base: position 87,281,007 of record CM060926.1, on the reverse strand, counting down.
ACATAATTGTAGTCAGACTGTGCAGGGTCTCCCGTCGGGTGTATCAAGCCCTAGGGTGTCAACCCCTGGACACCATAAACATGAGTGCACAGTCTCGATCTACTGGTACCCGTGCATGTTTTCCTCGGCTTCGGACTGTGTGCACGACCATAATCCGCCCGGAACTACACCGGCGTACCATTCTGCCGTCGTTTTTGGTCACTTACCTCAAGTCCAGTAATCGTGCTCCCTCCCTAGCCTAGTACCTAGGGTCTTAATGATACAAACTTGGGATTACTGCTGGAGTGGACCCCCATTGCTAGGATTTTCTAGTGGGTTAAGTACGGTTTAACCCTCTTGCTAATCATGGATTAACTTGGTTAAGTGTAACGATGAGTTCACGACTTAACCCTGATTAATCTACCAAGCCCAAATTGGTTAAGTATTAAGTGGACCATGACTTAACCCTAATCATGAGGCATTAATTAATTAATGTGCCTTAACCTCTCACATTAGACTTTGTTGCGGTTACTAGTTAAGCCGGGCGGGTCCGGGTAGCTTTACACCACAACTTGGTCTAACCTCGGGTTCAAGGTACAACATGACCAACTTCTCACATTGGGTCCTATTGTTTGTAGCAACTAGTTAAGCCGGTCGGTTCCGGGTAGGTTTACGCTACAAACTCAACCCAACCTCGAGTTGGTCACACTTATCTTTTCTAAGTGTCATGTCCATCATGTTTCCAAAACATATTACAAATTTTCAAGCAATTGGGTAGACCTAACTTAATAGGTAAATTCCTAATGGGTAGACCTAACTTAATAGGTAAATTCCCAATCTTATGTTTTTATGTCTTTTAAGTTTACCCAACCCCAAACGCAATCCCATCGCTTACATATCGCAATAGCGCATAAAGGATAGAAAGAGGGAACTTGGCATAATCATGACATAAAGGTGTTGAAGCCACAAGTTTAACATGGTGGCATATGAAATGTACATATGTTCATATACTTGCATATTACATTTTTAGGCCTCAAAAGCATGCATAAAACCAAACTTAGCATATTGGTGATACATGGTGATAAATGACATGTAGAAATGGCCATAAGTTCGCATTTAGCCTCACATGCAAGTTATCATAAGAGATATGATAACTTACATGTTGCCAAAATGCGACCTTTAGCATAAAGCTTGAAGCTTTATGTTCATATACTCAAGATAAGCTTGCATAACATGATAACATGAACAAAATGATCATCCCAAACTTGCATAACATAACTTGCATATCATATGGCAAACTTGCATATCATAACATAGCAAACTTGCATAACATAACATGATAAACTTGCATATCATAACATGGCAAACTTGCATAACATAACATGATAAACTTGCATATCATAACATGGCAAACTTGCATAATATGATAAACTTGCATATCATATCATAATGATCAAGCACAACTTGCATCATTCATTAACTTTAGAGTTTAAATATGAAAGTAGAAAAGGGCTTACTATGCTTATGAAGACACAAAAATATGACAAAGCCCTTATGCAATCAATTAAACCCAAAATGCAAGCTCCAATAGAAAAACCCTTGAGCAAAAATGATCAAAACCCTTGCTTTATGATGCAAATATAGAAACTTGACTTGAATGCAAGCTAATGACGCTCATACAAGCTTGAAAACACTTGTATGCATGGAAAATCTCTCATAAAAATTTATTTAGGATTTTTATGAAGAGAGTGGAGGCCATGAGAGGAATGATTTTGCCATAGTTTAGTTGTATGAATGAATAATGATGATTTAGGGTTAGGTTAGGGCCTTATTTATAGAGATTAGGACTAGTTTTAGCCTTAGGATTAAACCCTAGTTCCAATCTCAGCCCTTAAAACCGAATCTAGCCCCAAAACCTAACCAAGACCCCAAAATGGTGCACCAGGCAAAACTGCCCGGCTGGACCAAGTCGACAGCCAAGTCGACAGGGCTGTCGACTTGGGTCCAACCAAGTCGACTCCCAAGTCGATAGGGCTGTCGACTTGGGTACTCTGGCGGGAATTTTCCCGCCTGCGCCCAACTGCCCTAATTTCCAAATTCAAACTTGAATCTGAAATCTGTTTTTACTTTGAAATTTTCTGAAAACTTCGTTGGGCCTTAATCGGGTCATACGGACTCCGATTTTCGAAAACTCGGACTCTATTTCGCGTATTTTTCCGAGACGAACGCAATGGCATAGCCCGTTTCCCTTGATTCAGATTTATAAATTAGATTCTGCCTCGATTTATGTTATAACAGGTTATTGAAAATACGGGTTGTTACAAGTCATATCCCATTCAAATCGATTAGGTGTGATTATAGCCCATAAATTAATTGAGTCTCACTGTACTTAGGAAACAGTCGGGGTGTACCTCATGGCCTTGAAATCGAGGGTTGTAAATTTGGAGATGAGAAAGAACTAGTGATGACTTGTTTAGTGATTGTTGGAGATATCTGATATTTGAATCAAGGTGGAGTGTTGAATTTATTGATTCAAATATTTTAAGAAGATGATGTAAACAATTAATTGATTTGATTGATTGATCAATTAATTGATTTTATTGATTGATTGATTGATTTTATCATAGAAGGAACGAAATTAAAGATTACATTTGGGAGAAATTTTGGAGGGGCAATTTGAATATTTGCCTGGGTCTTCTATTCTCCTATATATGTAGCCTTCTTGGTTAGATCAGAATAATAAGAAACCATGTAAACATATCTGGAGAGGTTGTGTGCCTCTAGGCACCATAGAGAAGAAGATGTAGGAATAAGGGTTGAGAGAAGTTATTCCTATTTACCATTGATAAATGCAGTTGGTGTCTCCAGGTTGATTCAAGGGTTTGTTGTTGTTCTTATCTGCTCTTCTTCTCCAACAATATTTGTAGTCATCTAGTATTCTTTCCCTTTCTCAGTTTGGTTATTGATTCAACTGTATTTTGTTTATTTTTGTTTCGATCCATTGAGTGTAAACAAAAATTATTTTTGGTGAATCGATAAAGAGGGGGGTTGGGTAGAATATTTGTGTATTGCTATTATTTTCGATCTCATATGTTGTTATTTTTCAATCCAATTCATCTTCAAGTTCTTGGGTGAAAAATATCAGTTTTTATAGTGTTTTGTCTTTGCTGCGCACAAAACCCCAATAGATTGATCCCCTTGAAGGGCACGAAAGTGGACTGAAGCCACTAGTGCAAAATAAGACCAAACCCCCAATTATAAATAGGAATGGAGTAGTACTAAAATGGGGGCAATTTTCTCATTTCTTATTTCTTCACTTTTTTTCTTTTTGGAAAACCTATATTGAACTAAGGAAAAACTTTAATTTAGACATTGTAATTTGATTTACGGATATAATGATTTTAACCTTGCCTAAACTATGCACAATGAACTTACTCGATTTGAACAATGCATATGCATTTAAGACTTGGATTTTTGAACTTTATATAGCATACTAACTTTTTGGACATGGGATCCCTGGACTTACATAAGCATATTTTCCCTTTCAGAATGATAGTGTTTCTATGCACATACTTTATATCAAACGATATAGAACTATGGACCTATGAACATTTTATCCATTTATAGGCCTAATGGATGAAACTGTTTTTTGTGATCACCACCCATGCCCGTTAAAGATTCATGACATAGATTCTTCAATTTAGATCAAAATCAGGTAACTATATAAATAGCAATATAAATTATTACTGCTGATTACACTTATCTTAAAGGGAGATTCGACTCAAGGACGAAGCATATATGAAAATCATCGAAATAGTTCTCCTCCAATTCGAAGCACCCGAAGAAAATTGCTCTTCAAAAGAGCATGGGCCATTTTGCTTTGAGATAACCCTTTATCTTGTTCCATTTTAGGCTCGAAGTCGATTCCGCATTTTGAATCGAATCGAAGCACTTGAAATAGTGTTCTTTTTTTGAATTTAGAGGATTCTAACCATTATGTTTTGATTCGAATTGTCTTGGGAAACTCCATCTGTTATGTTCAATTATCAGGGATGTTGGTCCAGTTTTTAGATTAACATACATGTTTATTTATCGTTCGATAACATAGAAGATGAATAGCTAATTTGTGTTAACCTAAGTTCCTAAACTCGCTTATTTCAAGTGGAATGTCATTATATAAATTACCTAAAAGGGGATCTCTAGTGAAGCTATCATGCAAAATTGATCTAAGATTTGGAAATGTATTTAGATGATATTAATAGGCTGTGTCTTTCATAAATACTAAAGTTTCATTTGGAAATTTTCAAGTTACATGGGTATTTGTTCCATGTATACCGTTAAAACATTTTGAATGTCAATATGGATATATGTCATTTTCACGCTCCGCAAAAGGCAGAGAGGAAACATTGCCTACCCATCATATCCTTTTTTAGCGGGTACTATACTTGGAATAAAATGAATACAAATTTGCGATGATGATAAGAACAAATGGTGGTAGAAGTGTTTTAATAGACTTGAACAAAAAACCACCATATGGACTGTAACAACCCGGAATTTCTGAACCAATTAAAAAAAATTATTTTAGCTATTTTAATGGATTTTAAGAATTTAAAATGATTTATTTTAAATAATAACGACTAAAAATTTATTTTAATCGAAGTTAAAATGTGTAAATTTATTTTAATTATAAAACAAGCCTGAAATGGCGTGGTTCGATTTTAAATTTCAAATGAATGCACAGAATTGAAAATAAATCGTATTTTAGTAAAACAAGAAATGTTAGAATCCATTTAACTATATCTTTCTAAAGAATTAAAGAAATTGAGATTTTACTGTATAAATTATAAGTTATATCCAGTTTAAAATTCAAAATAGTTACTATGGAATTTATATATATTTTTAATATAATATATAGCCCTAAAAAATAGCCATTTTGCAAACGACCTTCATTTTCGACGAAACCACTTTTGTTGGATCTGGAATATCAAATTATAGCTAGAATCCAATTTTCATAATTTTTGGAATTAATATGTGAGTGTGTTAAATTTAAACATGTTTTATAATTTCAGTTTGAATTTAATCGAATGGAAAAGAGCCATTTTTCAAGTAGTCTCCAAATTCGATGAAGTTAATTTTGTTAGGACCGTATCGTCAAAAACATAGATAGATTTATTTTTCTGTAACTTTTGGAGTTAGTATGTGGCCCTGGTAAATTAAAATGTGCGTTCAAATTCAATATGTATTGATTTATATTTAATTTTGAGAAAAACTGACTGAAACAGTCGAATCAGCTTACGAAACATATTCCATTGTGTTCGGAATGGGGGTATTTAGTTAGGAACGACAATTGATGGGTTTGATTTGGAGGTCATATTGATAAACTGGTATTTTAGAATTAAATAATACAAAAAAATAACTAAACTAAACCCTAATTCCTTCACAATTCTCAGGAGCCGCCATTACTTTAAAATCGAAGGCCAGAAAAACTCAGAAATTCAAATCCAAATTTCCCCCTATCTAATGCGAATTAATCCAAACTTCAAAAGCAAAAATGATCAGTACAGTGAGCTCTATAATCTGATCAGTAGAGATCAAATTTTGTTCAGCGTAGAGTTTGATTTTTGGTCAAGAACCACCACCGGTTGGGTTCGATTTCCAGGCGCCAGAAGGGGCGGGTTCGTCGCGACGCGGGGAGGAGGAAGCGCTGGTGATCGGCTACATAGTGGAGGCGACGGACCGTGGTCAGAGGATCTGGAATTCCGTGCGGTGGTGGAAATCTGGGACGAAGAGGCATGGGTTTCGTGGTTACTAAACGTAACCGGAAGGAGATGTAATAATTAATTTAATTATTAATTATCTCAGTTTATGTTAATAATCTAATTAACGTTTATAATATCGTATCTTTCTCATACGATATCAGAATTCTACAAAACTGGAACTATTGGAATCGTTGAGTTGAACACTACACAACGGAACTGACTGGAACAAATTTGGAACAAATCAGAATTTGAGGAGAATTTGAATTCAAGCAGAATAAAATCATCATTTAAAGACTGACGAAGTGGAAACCAACGTGAGAACTCCTTCTCACTAAAAATTTGTACAGTTATTTAATTTATTTTATAACTGTAAAAATATAGAATCGCCAGTGTAGGTTTTTATCAGTTTAATAATTATAAATTGTGTACGGTGCCTGTTAGCTCACCTCCCTCGTCCACAGACCATGTTTTGTTTGTGATGTTGGAATGTTTAACATATTAATATATTGTTAATATTATTGTGAAATTGAAACTAAAATTATAAATATCCATTTATAATTTAAAATAGTAAAATTGGAATAAATATCCATTTACAAGTCGAACGACTTGTTTATATACACCTATTTAACTGATCTCGATTGGGATGATAATTTTTACACATCGCCCAAATGCACAAATAATAATCAGTATTTGTTTGTTGAAAACCCCACACGGGTATTGGGATGTTATTTGACATACACTAATCCCAACATTTAGTTGTATGTCAATCAATGGGTTGATAGGCTGTGATAAGCGTTATTTTTTTATTTTAATACTTATACAATTGTAGAATGCACTCTGGATGATGTTTGAATGTGTAATGATTATTTATCATAATTGTTGAATAAATGCGATGTATGAAATCCATATAACTAAAATTATATGGTAATTGATGGAGTCGCATTCCAATTCAAAAATAAAGAATATTTTAAAATAACGAATATTTTAAAATAATATTCAGCGAAGAAAAACGTGATTTTGATGTCCGATTTTGGATGGACATGAAAATATTGAAATGTGAAGATGAGTTCAGTAGGAAACGCCATTTTATCTCGAACGGGTTTATTAATCGATTTATTTCATTTTATAATGAATACGAAAAGGAAATGGATTTCAAAATCAGATATTTTGAAAATATTATCATTTTAATATTATAATGATATGGAATATTCAAATTTGATTTAAAATTGAAAATGAAGTTGAAATCGTTTTAAAATGAATTTATAAACGATTTATAAAATATGTTTTAAATAAAAATCGACTATATATATATTATGTATATATAATGGCTTGAATAGAACGTGTTGCACGGCGATTGTTCGCGAATTTCGACCATTGATTTCAAAAGGACGTAACGGGAGATCCGACCGTCGGATTCTCCTAAAATCGGAACCGTTCGATTTTTATCGAAAATAGGTTTTCAATGATTATAAGAGATTTGAAATCTAACAGTTGGATTTGGAATTATATCCAAATCAATTTCAAAAAAGGTCGCTATGAATGCAATTCGGTGGCCGATATTGGAAACCGACTGTAAGGGCCTTGATAAAATTATTAAAAATACGAAAAAATTGTGTAAAATCATAATAAATGATTTGGAAAGATTTCAAAGATTTTGTATGAAAAATTCCAAGTTTTGGAAAGATAAAAGATATTTTTATCCAAATGAACTAGTTATTAAAAAGAATAATAATCTAAATGATTTTTAAATAAATAAGTTGGATTTGTAAATAGGTTTTAAAATAACCAGAATTTTTCCAACGTATGAATTGGAATGGTTTTGAATGGAAATAATCTTTGGAATATTTCAGTATTGGATTCCGTGATTATACGGATATTGTTGAGGAATTTGGAAGATATATATATCGTTATTCCCAATACGATATTTGTTGGTTTTAGAATTTGATATTGGATATAAGCCGATATAATTTCTATTCAGAGCCTTGTATTTAATATTAAATTGGATTTTGGATTTGTCATGAATGGTGTCTTTATTAACACTATTCTTAAACCCAGTTGAGAAAAGAATAAATCTTTGAATTAAGATTTAGTGAAATTTACCAAGTAATTAATTTTTAATTGGAATTGAATAAAATAATTAAATCTTTAGGTTTATCGTGAATGGTGTTTTAAACAACACTTGTTCTTTAACCCAACTAACAGTGGAGATATGATATGGAATTTATAATCTTTTTATTAAGATTTAATGGAAAATTTCCAAAGTAAAGTTCTCCAATTTAATATATTAAATTGGAATTCGATTTGGTAATAATCGAGATGAGCTTCTGTGAATTAAGACGTTACTATATATGGGATCTAAAAGGCTTTGCCGCTATTCCATTTATATTACTAGTCTGATACGGGAATTTATATCGATTATACACTGTTATGATTTCCGTGTAGATTCATTTTGATGGAAGATGATTTGGGTTTATTGTGAACTGTGTTTTCAATAACATTGGTTCTTTAACCTAGTTAAAGAAAAGATTAATTTCTTAAAGTGAATATTCATAGAGTAATGATATTTTATATTAAAACCAAGGTGGAGTTTTATTGAATCTTTAATTAGATTGGAATGAGAATGAGATAATTATATTTATCGAATTCATGAAATGGTCGAGAATGGAGTACCACCAGTTTTACTCCAGGCGATAGTTAAATCTTTAATTAGATTTGAAATGAGAAATGGTAATTAATTTTACCAATAACACCGTGGGTGTTAGATATGGAGTACCACCAGTTTTGCACCATGGGATGAATAGGTCGGGACTAGGATATAATATAAATGATTACATCGATAAGGTTCGCTAATCCCGGCTAGTTAGATAAGCCTTAATTTGGTTTGAATTGCGAAAAGAATATTTGAATAAAATAATATTCTGAATTGGAATGAGGCGTATGATGTGTTTTTATAGCACTTGATTATAAAATGTGCGAGTTATTCGGAAAGACCGGGTTTATCCCATTCTGAATAATTAATACGACGATTAAAAGTCGACGATGAAGACGGTGGTCGAATACCGGAGATCTTCGCATCGTTTGGATGATTACTAATGTATTGATTAGAATGTACACCCAAGACAAGGTAATAAGTGGTGATCGTCCAAACGTACTTGGAGATCGACCGGATATGAGAGGGCCTCTCTCCTGTATTGGACATATGGGACGAGGAATAAGGTGCCTCTGGTATCGTTCAGACCCAGAACGGACTTGCAAACGGATAGTATGTCTGGCATTATATTCCTTTATACTGTATTTGTTGATCTCTGCTAAATATATATCTGTTTGGTGGTGGAGAATTTATTCTCTTGCTTAACACCGTTCTCTAAGACGTACAAGCTTAGAGGTTATATATTGGTGGAAATCAGTGGTATTGTATGGATCGACAGTGTGGCAACCTGAGTTGCATGGATCAAAGCTTTTGGTGAAAAGCAAGGCTTTGTGGTTGATGATCAAAGCACAGCTTTAATTAGCATAGCTTTGTGTAGCGTTAATTCGCGAGCGTCACACCCCAGGTATGAACCAAAAACGGGATAGTGACTGCATGGAAATGGACATATATTAGTTCTAGCTATGAGTAACGTCATGGTATGGAGCCCAGACTATTTACTTATGTGGATGTTGCATATTATTTGATGAAAAGCGAGGTACCTCGGAATTCGGGCCAATTGAAAGGCTCGGATATGATTTGAGTCCCTAATGGCTCTAGAGTGGTCGACATACTGACCCATTTTAGAGGTTCGACAGAACCGGCTAGCATATATTTTATGGTATAACTAATCATCGACGGATGACCGGCCATGAAGATCCAAGGGCTCGCCGACGTCCTAGTCCTGAGGCACTTGCTAGTGTGTCTCGAAATCGGTGAGGATGATCCCATGCTTCGGTTCATAGATGGAAACCCAATTTCCAATATGTGGTTTTACGGTTTTAGTTGTAAGCCTATACGGCGACGTAATATAATAGTACCTATGTCGCCTATGATTGATACATTTATATTTGAAGTTGATTTCCTTACTTATAGTAATAATAAAAGATGAAATTTCACATATCAAGCATATTTGGCTATTATAAAGGAAAACTCTATCCTCTACTGCGTTCATTGTGTAATGGGACCTGAGTCTTATAATAGCTTCATTTTTTCCTTTAGCATTGCACTGTTATTTTTATGCACTGGTATTCATGGGGGATAAACCCGTTCCGTGTTATACGGCGTAGTCATGTGATTTACCTAACTTTAAAATCAAGTTAATAACTGTTTTAGTTCTCACACCAGTCCCATGATTGGCTCGGAGTTTATTGTTTTTAACCTAAACTCTGGGTGCCCATATTTTCCACACGGGCAGCTTGTAGTTTTGGTTTTCGCAGATACTTCTTTTCACAGGATCCTGGATTACAGCTGGAGCTATATTCGGAAAGCTTTGTATCCGTATATTTCTTTCAGTTGTGGTTGTTGATGATTTACACTATACATTATTATGTATTATTTTTCCGCTGCTTTGTAATTTAGAACTCTGATATTTTCCGCTTTAAATTATTTACTCATACTATGATATATTCTTGTACTCTGATGTAAATTGTTGTAATAGCAATGAAATGTTCTTCTGTTTGTGTTCTGATGCATCGTGTTCTCAAAGCAATCCGTTGTTTTTTGTCTCTTCGGAGATCGGGGGATTTCAGGTCGTTTCAGTTTGGTATCAAAGCATAGGTTTACAAAGCTCGAGAACAAGACACGTTAGAACCAAACAAAAGAATTCATCAGAGATATGATTAGTAACATCCTATAAGAATAACTCGTTAGAGATAGGGTTAGTAATACCCTAGAATGAGTTTGAAGAGTATTATTTATTTAAAATAAATATAATTTTGAAAATTATATCTTATTATATGTATTTGAGTATTTTATTTTAAATTGATTTTGGACTATCAGGTATAAGGAGATTTTGCATATACTTTTGATCCACGTGTATATAAAGTCTCAAATATACTAGGTAGATATAGAATCACACTCTAGTCGCCCGGAGATGATCCTGATGATTACTATAGTATCAACAGTATCTATGTTCGAGTTTCGAAAGTGGGATGTCTGTATATTTCCAATTGATTGGTATGAGAACCAAAACTTAGATAGGGTTATTTGTTTGATTTGGCATTAAAAATAGATTTTTTGAATATATAGAAGGTATATGTTTGAAAAGTTAATCAACTAATTGATTGCTAGTTGTGTTGTGGGATTAATAATTTAACTAATAAAATATTGGAATGATGAAACCAATAAGATAATGAAAGGTAAAATTTATCCAAATCAAATTTATTATTGAACTGAATTGAAAATTGATTTGAATTACATACATAGACATGTATATATATTGAACAAGTCATAGCATGGAAGCTAAGAAAAGGAATAAAATTGTATGACCGACAAATAAGTACATATTTACTGTATTTATTGGGTTTTGATGATTTTATGAGCCGATTGGCTAGCAGCTTGGCTTTTTCTTTTTCTTTTTCTTCCGAATTGATGAGGGCCTTATGAGGCAAGTTGTGGTTTTACCGATAGGGCTGTACAAAGGAGGTTATGGTGAAATTTTTCGAAAATTTAAGGTGTTAGCCAAATTCTTGAGAAAATAGGAAATTCTTAGAAACTGAAAAGTTGAAGAATGAAAGCCAGAATGAAAGTTGAGTTGGTTGGTTGGTTAAATAACTTTCAACTCTGTTCCTTTTCGAGGACGAAAAGATTTTAAGTGGAGGAGATTGTAACAAACCGGAATTCCTGAACCATTTTAAAAATTTTATTTTAGCTATTTTAATGGATTTTAAGAATTTAAAATGATTTATTTTAAACAATAACGACTAAAAATTTATTTTAATCGAAGTTAAAACATGTAAATTTATTTTAATTATAAAACAAGCCTGAAATGGTGCGGTAGTTCGAAAATTCTATTTTAAATTTCAAATGAATGCACATAATTCAAAATAAATCAGATTTTAGTAAAACAAGAAACGTTAGAATCCATTTAACTATGTCTTTCTAACGAATGTAAGAAATTGAGATTTCACTGTATAAATTGTATGTTTTGTCCAGTTTAAAATTCAAAATAGTCGCTATGGAATTTATATATCACTACAAGAAAAAACTGATTTTGCAGCGGCATAATCCGCTGGTAATCCGTCGCTATATATGGCTTGGGGACGGATTACCGACGGATCACGTTGGTCGGTGAATTTCAAGACGGTATTTGTGTCAAAAAATTGCGATGGATTTTAGCGTGAGTTCTCTGACCATTTTCCACCTTTTCTCTCAAAAGAAAATTTTAATTTTGAATTAATTAAAATTTATTTACCGATTTTTTAGCGATGGATACGTATTTTTTAGAAATTATTATTTATAAATAACCATCGGTAAACACTTGTTAATTAGCAAGGGATTAGCGACGGATAAATATATTTTAGAAATTATTATTTATAAATAACTGTCGGTAAACCCTTGCTAATTAGCAAGGGATTAGCGACGGATACATATATTTTGGAAATTATTATTTTTAAATAACCGTCGGTAAACCCTTGCTAATTAACAAGGGATTAGCGATGATTATTAATTTTTAGTCGAAACATTTTTCATAGGCAAATACGTATACAGTTTTTTCTCAAATAATATCATAAAAATGCTGAAATACAATGAATTCGACTCAAATATATAAAATTCATTGATTCAAACAATAACATTTCATATACATTATTATGTTCATTTTACATATAATATATAAATAATAATCCCACAATGCCTACATTGTCACATCCATTTCACTTGAAACAACTCCATTTCACATCAAATAAGAAAAATAATACTTTTCAGGTTTTATCTTGGATATTTCTTCTTCGGTCCCTTTTCTTTTAACTTTGAAGATGCCTGCATGTATCAGAAGAAAGTTCTAAGAATATCATGCATCATTGCTTATGTATAACTACTGCACTGGTTACTTGATGTGCAAATTTTTTACTAATGTTGACAACTGCCATTATGCTTCATTTCAAAGAGAATGAAAGTATTCATCATCCATGTATCTTTAAAATATAGACCGCATAAAACAATGGAAAAAAATTAGAAAAACGAAATCAAAGGATCACCAACACATGTGACTATAATCTATCGCTCCAAGGGACATCACTCCAATAAAAGAAAAGAAAAAACTGTTTAGCATTATCTCACAATGCAGGCTTGCTTTTTCGAACCAGCAAGCCCGGGCTTGCTGTCCAAACAGCAAGCATGCGCTGTTTCGAACAGCAAGCCAGGCTTGCTGTTTCGAACAGCAAGCCCAGGCTTGTTTTTTCGAAATAGCAAGCACATGCTTGCTGTCGGACAGAGTTTCGAAACAGCAAGCACATGCTTGCTGTTCGAACAGCAGCTCAGATAATGAGACTTATTCTGGAATAAATTCTTTACATGACAGCTAAATTAGAAAATAATTTACTTGAAAATAAGGAGTTGGTGCAATTCGGAATCCCCAGCAAACGAGTGTATCCAATTCAGCGAAGATATAAATAGTTGAATAAACAAATTAATGCTTTGATAAAATAAAAAACGCATAAACAAAATATAGAAATGTGACGTACCATAATCATTACCAACCAAAAACTGTCATGCACACCATAATCATCAACTAACTACCATCAGTACTAACAAACAGTCAACCCATACCAAGTTCACCCCACCAAATCATATAAGCAATTGTGCTCCTATTCCAAAAAAACAAATTCACACTCTTCAATCTCCTTCGAAATTGCTATCATCACAAACCGTCAATAGAGTATTATTAAATGTAGAAATTATGGTAGTGACATACCTTGTTTACAATGCTTCAACATGAAATGAAATGGTGAAAATCACTGGTTAGTCAGCAGTAGGCATTTTGCAGTTTGACATTTCAATGCTTTAATACGAAATGAAAGGGAAACAGTTAAAACAAAGATGTAGATATAAAAAAATGCTAAAGTAAGTAGACGCATACCTGTTGCTCGCTAGTTTGCAGTATTATTAACTCTAGCTAACATTTGGTGCCAGTTTTCTGCAGTGAAACAGCAACACTAGTTGTGCCAGTTATCTGCTAGTAGGCAAAGAATAAGCAAACTTTAATAACAATCGCTTGCCTACACTATAAAGGACAAAGATAAATGATATGTCGTCATCATCAATCCTTGGTAACTTAAGCTACTTATCTGCATAGCAATACCTATAAATGAATCTATCATTGGTAATTTATAAGCTTGTGATTGTTTTGAATGAAGGAGATAAATTACCTGATCAGAAAGATTTTTCAATGAGGATGACCAAATGCATGTTGTTTGTACATGTCCAGAAATCTTAGGCCCGCAATCCAGGTAAATATATAGCCTAAAACTACAATGATCTGATGCAGAGCATATGAAGCAAAGAGGAAAATACACATTTTAAATACAGGGTTAAACATGCAGAATGTAAAAAATGATATTTGTGGCACACAACATGTGCAACAAAAAGAATTACACATATTATAAAGGAAGACTCGCCTCTATTAATAAACATAGCCGGTGCATAGAGTCTCTCCCAAGAAACAAGGGCCTTTTACTCATTAGCTCCATAAAAATGCATTCTACAGACCGGATAAAAATGCACAAGTCAGCGAATTAAGTAAACTAACACCCATGTGCAACTATTTATTTAGTCAAATACATAAGCATGTTGCATGATTTACATGAAACTAACCAAGAAAAACATCAAATTATGAGCATAGTTTCATGGCACCAAACAACTGTGCGTATGTTTCAGAGGCCATTAAATGTAAGCAATCGCCATGAGATGGATTTTAAGTTATTGAAAAATGTTTCCCGGCAGCCTTATATATTTTGTGCCAGTGTATACGGTCAAGGTGTAGGAAATAGAAAGCGGTAATTTTACAGGTATTATGTTCTCTTTTTTTCCTTTTTTTCTATAGCTACTGCTAGTCCATTTAGCCCTAAGCAGACCAATGACATGTGGAAAATAAACATGCTCCCCCACTAACGGTATTTAGCAATTTTTAAAGCAAATGAATTCTATATATTTTCATTTATAATAAAGCTATATGGGACAAGCTCAGTAAAAACTGCAATTAAGTTTAAATAGCTTTAGGCATATCACTCAACAGAGGGTGTGGTCATAGGATCTCATTATAATTTTGAACTGAGCTAAGATTAAATATTAATATGAATTTTGACAAACAAGATAATTAACAAAAATCAAACTGTAAAAAGGAAAAAACTAACGTACACAAGCAAGGATAACAGACAAAATATGCAAAACATTTGTATAAGAAGAAATATGGTTAATGGTATATAGCTGCACTATGGTTGCTTAAAGGATGTTACACATGGTCTTTCTTAACGTCCTTACTCCCAAATTATTTAGGAGTGTTCAGATTTAAGTGTCAAACTTGAGTATATTGGTTGTCTATGCTTCGTATGGGTACCATGTACTGTTAGTTGGTCAATGGAACATATTTTATCAGAATAATAAAAATGTATAAGTATAATTTATTATAATACCAAAAGTGATCATTACCAATAAATCATCAGATCGTTCACTCCAAATAGTGTTATCATACTTGCCATTGTATTGCCTTTGCTGAAATATTGTGGCTGGAACCATTAAATATCATGTTCAGCCAACCTACTCAAGCTTACTGGTCATAAAGTCAAAAATAATTATTCAAGGATAACTCAAATTTTAGCACATTTTGTAATGTTTCTGACCAGAATATAAAGGCAAACATAAATGTCATGATGTTTGTGTCTCAAACTAGAATCTTATTGGGCATGGAAATTTGTAACTACATATGCCTAAATTACTTTGTTTAATATGTGTTCAGTAATAACTTTTCTATTGTAGCTTCCAGGCTACATTTTTTTACTGCTCACTTATTCAGAAGCATTTAGTGGCTTTTGTCTTTTAAAGAAAACATGAACTACTTTTTCGATTGGTGGTACCTTTATATAAACAGTAAAGAAAAAAAACAGACTCGTTTAATATTGCTACATGAAGTGAATTTAGATACAGGATTCACCCCATAATTTTTTCACTAATAGTACCCAAACAACAAATACTAATAAGATTTTGTTTCATCTGCTCAAAATATTGAGACCAAAAAACAAGAAAATATGAATTAAAAAAGAAGTAAATATTGAGCATACCAAGACAGATAATAAATACCTTGTTGAATTAAAAAATAAGCACAGTTCATCAGAATTGACCCTAAATAATGGAAAAATCAATTCTCATTCTTACCAATATGGAAAAATCAGTTCTCATACCGGAAAAGATGATCTGAGGTGAAATTTTAACAGTAAGCCGTTGTAGGTCACTTTTTCATTTGTTTTTAAGATATCTCTTGTAATGTTACAAAGTTGGCAGATGGAATGAAGAGGTAAAGAAAAAGACACGCAAAAATCATTCAAAATATCATAAAACGAATAAGAACTAATTTTAGAATAAGAACTAAAATTCAGTATTAGTATAGATATGATACGCTGGTTTAATGACAACAAGAAAATGAATAAGAACTAAGTTTAGAATAATCTAATTTCAAATTTAAGAGCCATAAATTAATGCATATCAGTATTTCAGAACTGTGTATTAACATATAATAACGACAACCACAAAATGGCAGTCTCGATGTGTATGTATATAAGTACCATCTGTGAGACTATGTGAATCACATTTTCCTCACAGCAAAACTTGCTAACAGCCTCTAGTATTAACCAGTTCCATTTAGACCCACTTTTCCAAACCGTATAAGTGCATATGGTTTGTCTACAACCAACAATAATCTAATTATTGTAGGTTTTAGTTCTAAATGTGTTACATACTTTTATGTTGATCAATTCTTACCTATGAGCAGCTTGAATCTGAATTTAACATATTAAACAAAAAAATAACGGAGACGATTCTCAGCAGAAATATTAAACAGAGAAATAAAAACAATTCTCAGTAGAAATAATACCACCGACCTTGTTAACAAGATCCTTTAATTGTTTTGTTCCTTGAAGTTTACGAAGTCCAGGTGTATTAGGAGAAGATATGTTCTTGCATCTCTATAGATCTATCAACAATAACTCTATCCTATTTTTAAAAATATATGTTCTTGCATTACCTACTTGTCAATCAAAAGGAGAGTAATACTTAAATTAATTTATACAAAAAAAATAATTTTTATGTTTAATATTCTTTTCAATGTCAGCCAAAACATTACTCGTTTTCCTTGAGCATTCTATTTACTTTATTGGAAACAATCGTATTAGCTACAAATGCTGCAATAATTAACCATGATTGGATAACAAATGTAAGCGATAGGCTGCAGTGAAAGAAAAATCAAATTGTTGCAGAACTTACCCCGTTTAAAATTAAGCAATGCAAACTGTTTCTAGTTATTCCTTTCATCCATAACAAAAATTGTCTCTTTTGGGAGATAAATCTTTGAGATATGATTTATGTAACCTCCGCTTTTGTGAATAGAGAACAACCTGAAGACCAAATCACAAATCGAAGAGGACACAAACTCCTACATCCGAAGTGGAAACAAAATGGCAAAGCCCTAGATTTTA
The DNA here is from genome assembly GCA_030737875.1 of Allium sativum. Lineage (NCBI taxonomy): Eukaryota > Viridiplantae > Streptophyta > Magnoliopsida > Asparagales > Amaryllidaceae > Allium > Allium sativum. The sequence continues at coordinate 87,263,614 of CM060926.1, read as the reverse complement.
TTTAGGGTTGAGGCGATGATAACGGAGGAGAAGGCGGAAGCGAAGGATTCACGTGAATTTAAGGATTTCGGTGAAGAAGCGAAAGTGAATTTCGGTGAAGGTTTCACGTAATTTTATTTGAAATCATAACTAAAAAAACTATGCTTAAAGCAGTGATATATAGATAGGCTATAGTAATTAATGTTATACTTTAAGCTATAATAATATCATTCTTTCCTTCAACTAACTTCAAATATTTAAGCAGGAGATAAAACCAGAAGTGCAGCAAATATATAGGTTAATCTGTGTAGTTGAATCATGTTGAGTATGACAACCTAAGGATGAAGAGCTCTAACTAGATGGCAGCTGCTAAAACCACAAGTGGGAAGCATATACTAAGAGAATCCCAATAGAATGAAGTGTTGAAACATAAATTTGCTGCTACGGTTGAGCAGCATTTTGCAACATCCTGATAGAATGAAATGCTGAAAGGCCCTTCTAGCCTTCAACGAGAATTGTTGCTACATAAAGAGTTGTTGCAGGCTTGGTGAATAGAGATACTCAAAAATGAATACAAGGAAGGCACCACACTATTTTAGAATAGAACAGTTAGTTTCAGTGTGATGCTAATTTTAACAGCTTAGTTTATACATATAGAATATATATGTACGTTCAGTACTTCTCAGTTATCTCATAATATACATCGATTAGCTAATGTAACCTATTTTGCCAACTTCTAGTCAAACTCATAATTGCGAGTATATGGGAAGATATATCCAAGTCTTGGGAAAATATTTTATCAGAATTATGAATTTGAATTATTCCATAACTCATTAGCCTGGGACTACTTACAATGTACACCACGTAAAGCTTTAACCAGTTAATTCCACCAAGAAACACGGAAAATAGGAAGACAACCTTTAACTTCCTCATGTTCTAATATAAAACGGAAAACCATTTATCATGAAATTTAAAGCAGCTACCAGCTCCAATAAAAATTCGTATAGATACCATATGGTCCATTCCTATCGTTTTTATCAATTTTTTGCGCACTTTATTGGTATACATGGATATATTCATTCGCTTTACAGTACTGTATGATAATTATATCATGTGGAAGAAACCGATCACTTACTTTGTCATGGAATCGAGTGGTGAGTACTTAGGTGCGGCACTCAATCATAGAATCAATAGAGTGCTTGGACGTCCTTTTACTCTAATTTCATCCTTTTCAGCAATTAATGAAATTAAATTTAATAACCGACTAAAAAAGGAGAATCAAACCTTAAACCAGCGAAGTAGCGGAAATTAGGGTTTGTTTGGAAGAGAAGCAGAGGAATCAAACCTGAAACAAGCAAAGGAGCTTCGTGGGTTAATTTTCTGGCGGAGCAGCGTCAATCAAGAGAACCAATTGTTTGAAAGAGGGGGAAAACGGGAGAATTGGGGCTGAAGCAGAAGAGGTCAAATGAATTACAGAAGAATGGACAACAGGGCAATCCGAAAGAGAGGCATCGGAGGATTTCTGTTCGTTGGATTGGGCGGTATTGAACGAAGATTAATGAGATTATTTCCCATACGTGGATCGTGCTTTCTGGCTTATCCAGATCCATGCTTTGTAAATATAATGATTAATTATTAAACACTAAATAAAAAATCTTACTTTCTAATTGAAAATTTTAAGTATTTATAGTTAATAATTAATTAACTTTCTTTCAAATTTAACCTTATGAAAGTGATTACTTTGTGAAACAAACATAATTTGTCTCATCTGTTATATATGTGTCTTTTCATAATTCAAATTCAACAAAAACACGAGATAATTTTATTTTATTTGATGGGGGTTCTCCTACAATTTTAGCAACGAAGCTACGGATTTTACCTGCAAATTGGGTCAGGTAGGAAATCGAGCTACAGGCAAAAAATATTTTCGCTTACTTACAATTTCAGCAACGACGTTCTTATCTTCGCAAAGTACACGCGTCAATTCAGAAGCCGGAAGCACCGAGACGGTGATTGAAGAGAAGCAGCCAGCAATTTGAACAAGTAAGAGCGTAATATGACGTCGACTTAGGAGCAAGAGGTGTCAATTTTGACTTAGGAGCAAGAGGTGGTGATTTCGTCTTAGGGAGACAACGATTCCAGAATCTCGTCGAATTTAAGGATAGGCGATTTTGATTTTTTTTTTTCCGTCGATCTAGAGTTTCTTTCCAATGCGTGAATGACAACGGGAGTACAACATGACATACAAGTAGGGTTTCATGCGTTAGAGCCAAAATCTCACCTGCGGAGCCAACGTTTAAATAAGTTTGTACTTTATCTTAGTGGAATTTATAGAAAATTTTAAAATTAGAATATGAAGTATTATACAATTTAAATTAAACTATTAAATGAAAATTTTCAATATTTTAAAGTTTAGAAATTTTGGTTATTTCGTGTAAAACAATAATTGGTTCTATAAACTTTATGATTTATTTCAAATTTGTTCAAGATGATTTCAAATTTTTAAATTTTTTGAAATATAAAATATAATTATCAGCTATAATTATAAAATATAAGTATCAATTGTAATTATTAAAAATAATTATTTAAAATTAATTATTGAATATTAGATATCATTTCATAAGTATTAAGTTTTATTATTAATTATTAAATAATTATTATAATTGTTAGCCCACTTTGTGAACTAGGCAACACAAAGTCGAGATGTAAAACGTTGAAGAACTTAGAAAGCATCATAGCGGATCGGATCGGAGAGATGTTGCTGTTCGGATTGGAGAGCTGATACGATTCAGATCGGAGGGCTACCTACTACCAGGTCGGAACGGAGCAGAGCGAAATGGATAAGGATTTAGTTTCAGCATTAATTCGGGTCGGATCGGATGCCCCGATCCGAACCCCCTCTGCAGGCTCCTTCGAACCGAACCTATAACCCACGTCACTTCCCCCCACGATCGCCTGAAGATGCGGAGCGGTTATGACTAGTTCCTACCCACGATAATCTCTATTCTGATGCGCTGTCAGCACTGGAGTCCATCCGAACCCGAGGACGATGGGATGGAGGACACGTGGCTCCGACCCAGATCGGATTCTGAGCAAATTTTCACCTATAAATACCTCGCTCAGAGATAATCAAAGGGATCTTCTTTTTGGCACTTTGAGAGTTTAAGCACTTTCATAAACCGAATTCTAGCACTCCCAGATAATCCAAATCATCTTTCAACATTTGTTTTGAGACAATTGAGTGAATGTATGTGAGTTGTGAGTGAAATTGAGTGAATATCTCGTTGTAATTGCAACTATATCATCGAGAATAGTGATTGACAAGTGGACGTAGGCTTTTCAACGCCGAACCACTATAAATTCTGTGTCTCCATTTTACTTTTGATCTTATTTTATTCTGATTTCAGTCAATTTGGGTGTTAGAACCACTTTTTGGTCTAACATTTTGGTGCTTTCACTGAGAACCATCTGAATTCTCTGTTTTTCGGGATTATCGTTCTACTTTTTGGACCGCCGAGTTCAAAGAAGTTAACCCTCAAGTTTCGACGCTCCTGAATATTTATTGATTGATTGTTAAAGAACTATGGCCAAAGGAAAAGGCAAGGAAGTTCAAACCAGTCGAGGGAACGGAGTTGGTGAAGATCAGCAAAATGCGGTTGTGACAAGGTCTCGTGGGCAGAGCTCGGCAGTGGAACGGACTGATACAGGAAATCCGAACCGCACTCAAGGGGAGAGCTCCGATCCGGGTAGGTGAATCTGAAGCAGTGCACTCCCCCAACCTGAACCGACCCGAACAACTCGCACTACACCGATCCGACTTGCCTTCCCAGCTCCGACCCGAACAGGTCTCCCAGCTCCGACCCGACCTGATTGCCCATCTCCGATCCGACCCGTCACTTGGTGATGTTGGAACCTCTACTCGAGCCCCTCCAAATGCTCCGACTCCAGCCACCAGGGTCAATGATCAGGTCAATCCATCTACGCCTATTACTCAAGGAGATTTCCCGCGCCTACTTGACATGCTTGAGAGTACTAGGGAGGCTATGAAAATCCATGAGCGCACCAATCTCATGATGCAAGAAAACATGAGACTCATGAGCAGGGAAATTAGCGAACTCCGTAGACAGAGAACCCCATCCCCGGTTCGCCACACACCAATGGATCAGTCTTCTTCTTCCGAGGAAGAACGGCCCCGTGAAAGAAGGCCGCTCGAACGACCTCAGAATTTGGAGCAGCTGACGTTCGGATCTTTGGGGTCCCGCGAGAATGCTGCACGAGTACTAGGACCCAATGATCCAAGCTTGAGAGAGCCTATGTTGTTACCGATGCAGGGATCCCATGTATTACCTAGAGACCCTAACCTTACCAATCCCACTCAGGGGCAGATGCTCCAGCCCCTTCCTCCCGAGATCGACCGGGAGCGTAGGGAACGAAGAAGAGCAGAAGCAGCTCAAAGAAGAAGGGCGTCCCCTAAGCAAGAGCCCCGAGGAAACCCAAACATCAGAAGAAGGGCATCTCCTGAACAAGAGCCCATAAGGAACCCGGATACCAGGGCCAGGGAGCCTGAACGGCCCCTGACTAATGCTGACGTATGGGCAATGGTACGCCAGATTATGTCCGAAAGCCGGAACTACACCAATGAAGATTATGGCATTGAGCGAAGCCATACTCCTTTCACTGATGACATCCTCAACTTTCAATTTCCCCGACGTTTTAACCTGCCGCAGATGGACAAGTACAATGGGAGAACCGATCCGGGACAGCATTTGATGCGATACTCATGGCTCATGAATGCTGTTGCTGCCCCTGACGCAGTGAAGTGTAAAGCATTCCCGGTATATTTAGAAGATGTGGCGCTGCTATGGTTTACCCGACTTCCCCCTCGGTCGATATCGAATTATAGGGAATTGAGCGAACGTTTTATGAATCAGTTCCGACTCCATACCCGAAAGTCTAAGAGTGTTATTGAATTATCAAGAATTAAACAGGCGCCGGGAGAGTCTTTGAGGTCATATCTCGACCGTTTCAACTTAGTTGTGACTGAAGTTAGTGACCCGCACGAGCCCACCATCTTGATGGCTTTGATGGAAGGAGTCGATCCTGACTCCGAGTTTGGAGATTACCTTTCTGGGAAGCCACCTCCCACGAGAGAGTTATTCTATGAAAAGGCCGATATTCAGTTAAGACGAGAGGAGGCCAGGGAAAACCGAAAGAGAAAGTCTGGAGCGGCTTCAAAAGAAATTGTTCAGAGTAATGTCGCCGTGAAGCAGTCTGGAGAAAGTTCCGGAAAAGTTGAGGTGGATGTGGGAAACAAGAGTGGAAACGACAATAATGGAAACGGGGGCAACAACAACAACCGTAACACGAATGGTAACAGAAGAAATAGAAATAGGGGAAGTGATCCTAACAAAAGACCCCGGTTCCAGACTTATGAGAATTATACACCGTTGAACGACACTCTGGAGAACATTTACTTGGATACATACAATGTTTTGCAATATAAAAGACCGCCACCTCGCGACTCAACGGAGAAAGAAATGGCAACTGGAAAGTTTTGTTTGTTTCATGGAACTCATGGGCATTCAACCAATGAATGTCGACATTTGAGAGACGTGATTGAGAAGCTGCTGCGCGAAGGGAAATTGGATGAATATAAGGTTGCCCCGAGAGACAGGGGACAAGGAGAACAGGCTCCAAAACAGATCCAATCTGCTCCCAAGCCTACAGCGCAGCAGAAAGGCAAGGGAATTGTTATCAACTCCATAGTGGGTGGACCCCACCCAGCGGTCCACAGTTTTAGAGCAATGGATCAATATGTAAATGCAGCTAAGCACGTAGATGTGGATGAATGTGATGATTTGGAAGATATCGCCCCCATAAAGCAACAGAAGACAATGTTTGACGACGTGGTATTCCGTAGCAGAGATAATACCGGGATCCAGTCACCCACCGACGATCAGATGGTCATTACCACCACCATTGGGCCGGCATTGGTTCATAAGGTGTTAGTAGACAATGGAAGCTCTGTTAATATTTTATTTAAAAAGTCATTCGATCAGATGAAGCTTGAATCTAAAGATTTGAAGCCATGCGAAGGTTGGATCCGAGGCTTCAACGGAGCATCGACAGCTCCAATGGGGTACATAGAATTGCCCGTAACCTTGGGGCAAGGAGAACGCCGAAGAGTACGGATGCTTCAGTTCGTAGTATTGGACGTAGATTCGCCTTATAATGCATTTTTGGGAAGGCCTGCCCTTGCTGAGTTCAGGGCTTGCATCGCCCCTTGGTGTTTATTGCTTAAGTTCCCAACTGAAGCCGGAACTGGAGTAGTGAGAGGAGATCAAGTCTCCGGATGGGCCTGCTATGTTGCCGAATTAAAGATGTTAATGAAGGGACTTAACATCGAGAGTAAAGGTGCCTCGCCTCCTCCAAAGGAGGGCTCGGCGTAGCAATTAGAGGGATCGGCCCCGAAGGAGTTGCCCAAAGGAACGCCTGAAGACCTGGATCCCAGAAAAGACGAGGAACCAGAGACTAGAAATGCAACTCCTAGTGAAGCGACAGTGGACATTCCCATTGATGAAGCTGATCCAACAAGAGTTTTGAAAATTGGATCCCAGTTGGATCCACGTCGGGCCAAAGAACTAATTGACTTCCTGAAGGCAAACTTGGACGTGTTTGCCTGGACCCACGCCGACATGTGTGGGATATCGCCATCTGTCATAAGTCATTCACTAAATGTAAACCCGAAACACCAGCTTGTAAAGCAAAAGAGACGTATGCTGGGCCCAGAGAGGTCGGCCGCTCTGAAAGAAGAAGTGGAGAAGCTGAAACAGAACGGATTTATTAGAGATTCGACATATCCCGACTGGATATCGAATCCCGTCTTAGTAAGGAAGCCGAATGGAAAGAGGCGGACTTGCATTGATTTTTCATATTTGAACAAAGCTTGCCCGAAAGATAGTTTCCCACTCCCCAGAATTGACCAGCTTGTAGATTCGACAGCGGGACACGAACTTCTTTCTTTCATGGACGCATATTCCGGGTACAACCAAATTCCTATGCACGTGCCAGATCAAGAACACACGAGCTTCATTACAAATTTGGGGTTATACTGTTACGTGGTCATGCCATTTGGATTGAAAAACGCTGGAGCCACTTATCAGCGCTTGGTGAACAGGATGTTTTATAATCAAATAGGGAAGACTATGGAAGTTTATGTGGATGATATGCTTGTCAAATCGAAACAGTCCCCCAGCCATACGCAAGACTTGGCAGAAATGTTCGGTGTCCTGCGAAAGTATCGGATGAAGTTGAATCCTTTGAAATGTTCATTTGGAGTGGCATCGGGAAAGTTTCTAGGCTTCATTGTGAGCTCCCGAGGGATTGAAATCAATCCCAGCCAAATAGCAGCGATTAGAAACATCGAAGAACCAAGGAGAATCAAAGATGTCCAAAGTCTGGCAGGGAAAGTAGCCGCGTTGAGTAGATTTATCTCCAAAGCAACGGACAAGTGCGTCCCATTTTTTGACTTGATAAAAAGAGGAAAGAAGAACTTCGAATGGACTCCGGACTGTGTCGAGGCCTTTCGAAATTTATTGGAATTGCTAGAAAAATCACCGATTTTGTCAAAGCCAGTGGATCATGAAGAGTTATTTGTTTATTTAGCAGTTTCGGCTCACGCTGTTAGCACAGCCTTGGTTCGAGAAGAAGACAAAGTGCAAAGGCCAGTATATTATGTAAGCAAGAAATTGGCAGCGGCAGAACGCAACTATCCAAAGATTGAGAAGCTCGCTTACAGCCTCCTAATCGCCTCCCGAAAACTTCGTCACTATTTCCAAGCTCACCCAATAACCATATACACTGACCAGCCTCTGAGGCAGGTGTTGCAGAGACCCGAAGCATCGGGACGGTTGATCAAATGGAATATTGAATTAAGTCAGTTTGATTTAAATTTTCAGCTACGGAGGTCGATCAGGGGGCAAGCTCTGGCAGACTTTATAGCAGAGTTCACAATCCCAGAGGAGGAAATAATCGATGACAGAGTGGTTAAGTCTGAAGATGAGTTAAAATTAGATCCATGGAAGCTATACATAGACGGAGCCAAGAACGACCGAAGGTCCGGAGCTGGAATCGTCTTAGTCACTCCTGAAGGACGGTCGTTATATTACGCTCTACGATTAGAATTTTCGGTGACTAACAATGACTCTGAATATGAAGCCCTGATCGCCGGGTTGAAACTTGCTAAAGATCTCGAAATAAAAACGTTGGACATATTCTACGACTCCAAAATCGTTGTTTGCCAAGTGCGAAAGGAATTTGTGGCTCGGGGACCTCGACTCATCGCCTACCTCGAGAAAGTGGAAAAGCTGTTGAGCAACCTGGAGCGGTACAACATAACGCATATCCCAAGAGCCGAAAACCAGAAGGCAGACAGGCTGGCAAAGCTAGCTAGTTCCGACAACCCGGAAGAAACTGAAATAATTCCAATTGAAATGTTGGAATCGCCAAGCTTTGAGTCGATGGAAATTGAGTTCGCTTTCGAAGCAGAACCAGAGAAGGAGTCGTGGATGACCCCAATTAAGAACTTCCTTAAGAATGGAATACTCCCATCAAAGAAGAGTGAGAGACGGGCTATAGTTCGCAAGGCTACCAGATACATCCTTCAAGATGATACTCTTTATAGACAAGGATTTTCTATGCCCCTGTTACGATGTATATCACACAACGACATCAAACGTGTACTAAGAGAAGTACACGAAGGTGAGTGTGGAGATCATACAGGAGGTCAGACTTTAGCGAAAAAGATATTGCGGTATGGATACTTCTGGCCCACAATTAATAAAGATGCAGCTGATTATTCACGACGCTGCGACAAGTGCCAGAGATTCGCCAAAATCCCTAGAGCACCGTCGACCCAACTCAAGTCGATGGTGAGTCCTTGGCCTTTTGCCACGTGGGGAATTGATATCATCGGAGTTCTACCAATTGCTAAAGGAGGAGCGAAATATGCAATAGTCGCTGTGGACTATTTTACGAAGTGGGTGGAAGCTGAGCCCCTAACCAAAATCACGGCGAGAAAGGTGATAAGTTTTGTGGTTAGAAATATTATATGCCGATTCGGGATTCCAAGGACCATTATAACTGATAACGGAACCCAGTTCGATGGTGCTGAATTCAGAAATTTCTGCCAGAAATATAAGATCGACAAAAGGTACACTGCGGTTGCCTATCCGCAGTCGAACGGGCAAGTAGAAGCAATAAACAAAGTTATAAAATCCATCCTCAAGAAACGGTTAGAGCGCGCAAAGGCAAAATGGGTTGACGAATTGCCCTTAGCTTTGTGGGCATATCGAACAACATTTAAGACAGCTACCGGTCATACCCCTTTCTCTCTCTCTTTTGGTTCAGAAGCAGTAATTCTAGTAGAGCTTGAGGTTCCCTCCCACAGAGTGACATATTATGACCCGATGACGAATCGGGCACTCTTACTCGAGTCTCTTGATGAAATCGAAGAAAAAAGGGATGAAGCAGATTTGCGTGCATCAAGACATCGACGTCAGATGGCACGCTATTATGACAAAAAAGTTCGTGTTAGGACTTTTGAACCGGGAGAGTTGGTGCTAAAGAGAGTCTTTCCATCCCTTCCTCACCTCGGTCCAAAGTGGGAAGGACCCTTTGTCATCCAACGGAAATTTGAAACAGGAACCTACAAGTTAACGACCGTAGATGGCGAAGAGGTGCCTAGGGCATGGAATGCCCAACACTTGATGCGATATTTGAAGTAGAAATGTTGTACTCTTTGCTGTTTTTCTTATGAACTCTGTAAAAAGGCACGACTTGCCTTAGAAAAGTCTGATGATATGAATAAAGAACTATAAAGTGGATGTAGGCTACGACTTAGCCGAACCACTATAAAAATATCGTGTGTCATTTACTTTCATGCATTATATATACCTTCATCTACTATTCTGTTGCGATTATGGAATATAAGATGATTTAAAACCTGAAAGGTTGAAAACAGTTTATACGCAGGAAAAAGCACAACGACTGTTTGTGCGATAAGACATAAAAGAATGGGAAGATGACATTCTTAACTCTAACTCTCGAGAATTGAGAGAGAGTATAAAGGACGGGAAGACGACGTCCTCTGAGGCGTGAAGGTGCACCCAGACAAGAGACCGCCTCAGTAAGAACTCTAACCTGAGTATAAGACAGGAGAGTATAAAAAATGCCAGAAAAAACGACAGGCATTGACGGCACAGAGAATGCAATCCCGTCGAAAAATCGGGAACATTCTGACTACTTGACTAAGTCTTGAATAGTTTTTCGAGATTGACTGGGGGCATATATGTATACACATATTTCCCCCCACCATAACTTCATTACACAACTATAGTAAGACATGCATTCTTACATAAGTGCAAAACTAATGACTAACAGACATTGCAGAAAATGAATTATTTTTTATTTACAAATGAATGAATTTGTACAGGAAAACAGGCATAAAGAAGGTGCAAGGGCCACCTTTGTAGCAACAATTATTGGTCAACCAAATGCTAAAATAACGCAAGACAGCCCACTATTTAGGCTTCGAAGGAGGCTTGGACTTCTTGGCAGCTTTCTCCGCATCCCTCGCCTCTTTTTCGGCCTCCGTCAAGATGCGCTTTGACTTTTTCTTTCCTGAAGCTGAGGTGCTGGAATCAGTTGACTTCTTCCCGGAGGGCGGAGCGCTGGAATCAAGAGAAGACTTTTTAGCGAGTTCCTCTGTAATAGATCTAGTTGAAAGCTTAACAACTAACCTTGATCCCGCATCCACAACTGCGAGGGGCTTGAGGCTTTCAGGGTCTAAGTCTTCAACTTTTAGCTGCAAGCGTTTATCTTGGTCCGCTTTCAGTGCAGCTAAGGTAACATCATCAGCGCTTTTCGACTCCCCAACTATTGCCACCTCCGGATCTTCCTCATGTCCCCCGTCGCCGCAATCGTCCTTTAAGGCATCTATCATTTCGTCATCATGAGGAGTGTCAGCCTTAGACGGTTCACTTCCTTCTCCCAAATCTATGGGAGCAGCCTTGTCTTTTCCCCCTTTTGCCTTCTCCGTAGGCTCCGCCCCAGAGGCGGTTCCCTGGGACACATCTGTCTTTCCGGACGGTTCAATACCTACAGAGTGAGAAGCAACAGTTATCAACTCAGGAGAAAATAATGGGTTTTTCATCGATTGCTCAATCACGTGGCGAAAGGTAGAGATAGCTTTGACGAATTGAGGTGAAAATGTAGAGATACCTTCCGAAGACTTCTCGGCTGGAGTAACTGCTGTCTCCGATGCCGTTTCGGGAATAGGGGATAAAAGAGTTGTTCGAGGGATCCCCGGGTTTTCAGGATCATATCCCTCTACTTCAGAAGTTGCGGGGGCAGTAGAAGAGGAACCAGCCTCGAGAATGTTCTTTTGCTTAGTCCTCCGCCTCTCTTCGTCCATAACGGCAACAATGAGGCGGCGCCCTTCAGCTAGGCGTTCTGGTTCATCATCTCGTAAATATTTCTCCATCAGCTTGTCCTCGTCAATGGAATCAACCTTGAGCTCCTCTTTCTCCCACTCAACGATCTGACTCCATACTTGGACTAGAGTAGATGGATAATCTTCAATCCAAGAAATGTTCCGGCGGCGGATGATATGCGCAAAGAATTCAATCATTAATTCGCCGAAACCCTGAACCTCCCCCTCAGCCTCTGACAGTTGTTTGCGGGCCTCCTCAGCGGACTTGATAGCACATTCGACGTTACCCTCCGCTAGGGCAGCCCTGTTCTCCACCTCCATTAGCTTAGAAGCCAAGTCAGCATTTTTCTTTTCCAGTTCTTCATTCCTCCTTGCTAACTCGGCATTTTTCCGTTCAAGGTCAGCGTAAGCAAGGCGCGTTTTAGCAGCATCTGACTTGGCATCTTCGGCTTGCTTTTTTAACTCAGAATGCTCTTGAGTATGGGATTCAAGCAAATCATGGTAGCGTTTTTGCAAATCTTCAAATTGTTGCTTGAAGCTAGTGGCATCCCGTTGAGCAATAGCAAGCTGGGCCTGAGTATCTTCCAAGTCTTTTCCTAGATTTTTTAAGGCCTTTGCATCGTCTTCTGCGGTTTTTTGCATCGAATCAGCATTCGTGATTAAAGTACGGATGATTCTGGAAAGGTTGCGCGAATACTTGAACATTTCTGAATACTGTTTCTCAACCGCATCTATCTTTGCTTTGGCCTCATCTTCCCACCTTGAAGAAATAGGCTCAAGAGCAGGTAAAAAAGTCAAGTTTTCGAAGTAATGTTCGGGAAATTGCTCCTCCAGATACGCCCGCTTAACTGCAGTTTCAGCATCTAGCGGTGGAGGGGCGGGGATCGTCAGCTCAGTAACCCTGTGCGTGGAGGATTCAATAGCCTCTTTATCTGTTCTAGGCCGTTTAGCAGAGACCTTGCGTTTGCTTCGCGACTCGGTATCTTTTGGCGGACTCCTCTCCCTGCTGCGCTTTTCTTGAGAAGAGGTTGAGTCTTTTGGTTGCGGCCTGTCCTCTTCCCGACGACCTTGGTAACCTTTATATCTCTCTGGGTCCGTCCGCACAGGAGAGCGAGAACGCGAGGTTCGAGAGCGATAGGGTTCATAGGGCCTTCTCTCCTCCTACTGCGATCGTCGCGGCGATCATACTCAGTATCAAAGGGTGGATTAGACATGCTACGACGGAGTTTCCTGATATCATAGTAAGATCGGGACATCGTGCCTGCACAACAAGACAAATGAAATTCAGAATCAATATTTTCACAAAGAGAAAGATGCAGTGAGTTGTAATGTTATTGTGTAAAGTGTGTCCTAAGTGGTGTTTTTCCCCCCAACCAACCCGAGTCCGAAGCTAGACTAGTACGAGCGGGCTCTTTGGCCTTAGCAGGAGTGGTCTCTTCGGAAGAAGTGAAAACTAAAGGATTCTTCCTAAAATCCTCTGAAGTGTAAATAGTTTCAGGTAAGGGGAGATCCCCCAAACCCTGAAATAGTGGGTCATCAGTACTAGGGACATCTCCCTCAGAAGCATCGATCGGTGACTCTTTGGAAGACGTTGACCTTTCCGGAGAAATGGCATCCTCGGGAACAGTATACCCTTCGCGATACTTTTCCGCCATGTTAGCCAATTCATCATCTTGGGTAGAAGAAGGAGAGGGTGAAGCCTGAAGAGGCACTGTAGGAGCTCTCGAACCTTCGCCCGTTTCAGGGATTACGTCCACTGGGGGAATATATACATATGGAGCCGTCCCATGACCAATGCTACGAGTAATAGATAGCAACCCATAAAGATGAAGATATTCATCCTTAAGGACTTCATCAATAGTTAAAAACTTCTGATCGCCATTAAGGAGCTGGTGCATCCGGTCAAAGAATACTTGGTCTGATATTTGTTTTGGGTTATCAACTGCAAACAAAAAGAAAAGCGAATTAATGCGGTGGTTTGTATGTACAGAGTTGCGATTTAGAAAACCAGTGCTTTACTTGATTTCGTCCACCTCCTAGCACACCCTGGTTGTTGCTTTATATAAAACCATTCCAGTCTGGAGTCCCCAGCTTTACTACTGAATGGTGCTGAAATTATCTTCCTCTTAGGGACAGACTCGAAGTAACAGAAAGAAGGGGTTTCTCGAGTCCGGTGCTTGAAGTTATAGAAGAAGTGAACGTCGGCAAAAGTGAGCTCTATGCCTAAGATCTCACGATACGCTACATATAGGGTGTACAAGTAAGCATAGGAATTGGGATGCAGCTGCATGGGGGCAATCCGCATTTGTCTTAGAAAATCGACGACGAAAGGAGAAAAGGGAGGAATAGCCCCGACCATACACATCAATCGGGTGATTGCCATAAATCCTTCTGGGGGATTGTGAGGACGGTCAGTTCTCGAAGGCACTAGGGTGCCCCTTTTTAGTATCCCGTACTTTAGACAAATTCGGATAAGTCTGTCGTTGTCGATCGTCGATTCAACAGAATCTTGGGGTGATTCCAATATGGCGGCAGACTCAAATTCATCAGGAGCTCGGTCATCGCCAATCCCTCCTTCCTCTTCACAACCTAGGGAAACTCCACCCTCCGAAGACACATTGTCGCTTTTGCGAGTTCCAACCTCATAGTCTGAGCCCTCATCATTCCATTCTGGATCCAAGGAAGAAGATATGTCCTCAAGGGTAATTTTGTTGGATGTCTCTGGGGCCTCCTTCTTCCCGGCCAGTCTAGAAGAGCGTCTGGATGTCATGGTCACAAAACTATTGAAGAAGCAATAGCACAAGTTAGAGTAAATTAGCCCGTATCCCCCCGTGCATGTGTGCAAACTAAAGTGTAAACAGTGTGTGCGGAAAATGTAAAGTTAATGTTTGAAAGTGCGACGCAAAATTTTGGCAAAGTAATAAGGATCAAGGCAGTTCTTGATGTCCATTTATGTTCGCAGGGCACAATCCTAACTGTCCATTAAGTTGAAGATTACGCCAAGAGTTGATTGGGCCAGTTAAACGAGTTTTTATGCCTTAAGATGGACTGCTCTTCGATTCGGTTCGGGCGCATTCATTGGGATCGGATCGGGGGCGTAGCCCTGCCTTGGGCTCGGACAAACATTGAAGCTCAGGAATCAAAATCGGATCGGCTCGGAAGTAGATTCCCCGAACGGTTCGGGTCGGATCAGGCAATCATGCCTCTCTCCTCCTTTATCTTACAGTCCGACCTGATCCGGTTAGGTGAGCTCCATTCCCCCCTTTAACTGCTTGCCCCGACCCGATCCGACCTTCTGGATTTCTCTTCCTTTTCTTTTCCTCCGTTCTCCATACTCCATCGCCCGAACCAACTCCCTGTGATCTTCTTCTTCTTCCTCTTCTTTAATCTTAGACCCAATCTCATCTCCGACGCCCCGGTCATGATCGAACAAACTACGACTCCCTCTTCCAACGCCTCGAAGTAGCAACGAAGCCACCAACGACAATAACGAAGGAAGAGGATGCTGTAGCGTGGAAACCACGTCCAGATCGGTCGAATTGACCATAAATTTCAATTAAAACCTATTATCATGAAGTCGATCAGGGATTTAAACCTACCAAGGTGGTTAATTTGGAGATTCGCACGAGAATTGTAAAAGTTCTCTTCTCTTGAGACCTAGAGTTTCGGAACAGGACTTAAAAAACGATAAAATAAAAAGAAAGTGAGAGGAAGATAAAGGCTGAATTTATATAAAAACATGGTGACTATTCTTATCCCCGTTCGGACCAGCTCGAAAGCCCAGTAGCATAGCTTGGCCCACTAGTCCAATGAGAAATAGAAAGAAGAAGAGGATCTGTTCGGGTCGGAATCTGAACCGAACAGAATGTCGTAACTCAGCAGTGCATGTGAATTAAACTAAAATTCGAAGAAGAGGATGAAGGCACAAGGAAAATCAAAGGGAAAAATTACCTAGAAGGCGCTGTGCGATGATAATCAAAGCATGCTCCGTCTCCAACAGAAGCATCCTTTGAGGGGGCAAAATGTTAGCCCACTTTGTGAATTAGGCAACACAAAGTCGAGATGTAAAACGTTGAAGAACTTAGAAAGCATCATAGCGGATCGGATCGGAGAGATGTTGTTGTTCGGATCGGAGAGCTGATACGATTCAGATCGGAGGGCTACCTACTACCAGGTCGGAACGGAGCAGAGCGAAACGGATAAGGATTTAGTTTCAGCATTAATTCGGGTCGGATCGGATGCCCCGATCCGAACCCCCTCTGCAGGCTCCTCCGAACTGAACCTATAACCCACGTCACTTCCCCCCACGATCGCCTGAAGATGCGGAGCGGTTATGACTTGTTCCTACCCACGATAATCTCTATTCTGATGCGCTGTCAGCACTGGAGTCCATCCGAACCCGAGGACGATGGGATGGAGGACACGTGGCTCCGACCCGGATCGGATTCTGAGCAAATTTTCACCTATAAATACCTCGCTTAGAGATAATCAAAGGGATCTTCTTTTTGGCACTTTGAGAGTTCAAGCACTTTCATAAACCGAATTCCAGCACTCCCAGATAATCCAAATCGTCTTTTAACATTTGTTTTGAGACAATTGAGTGAATGTATGTGAGTTGTGAGTGAAATTGAGTGAATATCTCGTTGTAATTGCAACTATATCATCGAGAATAGTGATTGACAAGTGGACGTAGGCTTTTCAACGCCGAACCACTATAAATTCTGTGTCTGCATTTTACTTTTGATCTTATTTTATTCTGATTTCAGTCAATTTGGGTGTTAGAACCACTTTTTGGTCTAACAACAATAAACTGATATTTTCATTATTAGGGGAATAATTATAAAAGAACAATTTTAATTTTTGGGATTTAGCGTAAAATATACTGGCATACTGATTGAAATTTGTGATAAAAGCAGAAGACTTAATTAAGAATTTAGTAACTGAATTTCTTATGAGCAAAGATTATTTTGCTATATCTAAATAAGGAGTGATTATAAGTTATTTATTATACAACGTAAATTATTATTTATTATTACTTATAAATCATTGGTCAGAACAAATTAATTATTAATTATTAAACATGTTAATAATTATTAAAAGATAACACTAAAATATATCTTAGAAAAATAATATAAACATCTCTTGCAAATCTGTTGGAATTCTGCTGCAAAATAACTTTAATAAATTTTCGTCGGTATTCTGCCTGAATTTGCAGCGGAAAATAGCGGTAGAAATTTCTGTCGGTAATTTGACGTAATTTGCAGCGGCTTAGTAAGGGATGACAGAAGACGACAGCAATAAATAAAAGGAAAAAAAGTTGAAAAACCAAAAAACTATCCCTTGCAGATCACATGGAAATCCGTCTCAAATTAGCGACGGAAATTTCCGCTTTTAAATTTTTGACGCTAAATCAGTGTTTTCTTGTAGTGTATATTTTAATATAATATATAGCCCTAAAAACTAGTCATTTTGTAAACAACCTCCGTTTTCGACGAAACCACTTTTGTTGGATCCGGAATGTCAAATTATAGCTAGATTCCAATTTTCATAATTTTTGGAATTAATATGTGAGCATGGTAAATTTAAACGTGTTTTGTAATTTCATTTTGAATTTAATCAACCAGAAAAGAGCCATTTTTCAAACAGTCTCCAAATTCGATGAAATTAGTTTTGTTTGGACCGTATCGTCAAAACATAGCTAGATTTATTTTTCTGTAACTTTTGAGTCAATATGTGTGTGACGGCCCGCCCCGCACCAGCCGGCATTTCCTCCAAAAGTGCGTTGTACACATGCCCAACTAGCACGGAACGGTCGCCAAAGAAAGGAAAGAAGAGAACGAACTAATCGAAAACCTGTAGAATGTCTCACAGCGCATGGAACAAAATATAATAATAATATACTTGACATAAAACAGGTGAGACAGGGCATAAGCTGATAAGTGAAACCAACATCAACATCAGAGCAGCGGAAATCCAAATACAGCTTATTACAACTTTCCAAATTACTGTCTCTAAACAAAAGAAACAAAGGAAGGGTGCACTACTAATGCCCAAAGTAGTGACCAGTAGCGACACAGGGAGAATATCTATATATATCATACGTGGGAGCCTCCTGCTCGTCTCCGGTACAGCTACCCGTGCATCACCATCTAACCTGTCTCTAGTTTGCTCGTGAAAGCACCCAGAGTAATAAGAAGAGACATAAAACTCTGGGTCAGACAAAAAGTCTGGTATGAGCGATAAGCAGCTAAACAGAACAATAACAGGTATACTAAACCATACCTGAACCTGGACCTGCAACCAAAGAATTAGCACTACATACCGTACAATACTCTGAGGTGCCACAAAACAAATTGAGTAAAGATACGGGGGTGGGGTGTGTATGTCATAGTGAAGGCAAACAAGTCAAGCATAACAACCATCCTCACATCTCTCACTCAGTGCGTAAAGCATACGATATCTACCGCTTCGATCACTAGACTCATCGAAGTAGTGATGGAGTTCAACTTGTACAACTACTGCTACTACCAAGCTTACCACATGGAGTCATGACCAAACCTTTACAAATGACCCCACTTCATTGGTCTATAGCTCTTTAGTCATACTTAGGCCACTATGGCCCTGAATCCGTTCACGTACCCCCTACACATAGTGATCCAAAGTTATAGATATCGACAACCCCTTAGCACACGTCCCGCAGCAAAGCCCAACTCATGAAGTCGACTCGTTGGTTCCCATCTGGATCCTGAGGTACAACTCCTCATTTGGACTTCCTTTGCATCTCGGGTTTAGGTCTATTTAGTGTTCGATCCTCCGGTTTGGTTCGCCCTCTGCTGCTTGGTTCGGTTCGAATGCTCCTTTCTAGTTCAGTTCGGGTGCTCGAATGCTCCTATCCGGTTCGGATCGGATGCCCCTATCCGGTTCGGATCGGATGCCCCTATCCGGTTGCTCCTATCCGGATGCTCCTATCCGGATGCTCCTATCTGAATGCTCCTATCCGGATGCTCCTATCCAAATGCTCCTATCTGGTTTGTTGCAAGTTTTTCCAGCAAGCTATTTTCGCCAAACGACGGCGTTTTCAACCATTCTAACTTTTCTATGCAATCACAAAACATACCATACAATCATAGCAACATGTATAATCATCCACAAACACTAAAACAACAATATGACATGTTTATATGGATCAAACATACCCAAAAACCCATGTTTTCCCCTTAATCATGTTTAACAACAACTAATGATAGGATTAGCAAAAATTAACCCAAATTTCTATCAGAGCCCTATAATATCATTTTAGAATTTTACAAAATTTTCCAGATTTTTCTGAGCTATAATTTCGCTAATTATCACTAATTACCCCTAATTAGCCGTAATTAATGTCAAAACAATGCTAATCACTCACCTTTGCCACAATTAAACTTTAGATCTGAAATAATCCCCTGTTTGGCGTTGTTCCCAATGTAACACAGCAGCTCTAACCTTGCTTTGGTGCTTTCTCTCCTTAATTTGATGTAGTTTAAGCCAAAACTTGATTAAGAAGTGATTAGAGATGATTCTAGATGTTGGAGGCCATTGTTAGGGTTTTCTAAGATGTATATGGCGGCTGGGAAATGAGAAAACCTGAAATCCCTAACCCTAACAGCCCTTAAATACTCCAAATCCTGAAATCCACCTTTGGGCCTAGCTGTTAATCACTCGGTTAAGCCCAATTAAGCTGTTTTTCACCATCTGAAACTTGTTTCAGCCATATCTCCCAATCGGTAAGTCCGTTTGGCAAGTGTGACCACTCTATGGAATTGTAAACCATCATCCGGAGCCAATGGAAGTGGTTTTAGGTCAAAATTCCTTTCCAGTCAAAAGTTATGGTCAAAACAGTATCAGCTAGGGGCAAAATAGTCATTTAAAAATTGGCAAAAATCATGAACATGGGAAATGACACTGATAGTCGTCTCCCAAAGTTACATGACCATCCGACTTCGTATGTGAAAGAAATAAATATTCTACGATCCTTCAATGTGTAGAATGCGGGTCGTTACACTCTCCCCCCCCCCCCCCCCTTAAGAAATTTTGTCCCCGAAATTCCTTAACCCAAAACATACAAAGGATCTCGCATGCCTACTAGCCACATACAACAATCAAACATGCAAAACAAACAAACAAGTCTATCCTAGCATGCAGAAAGACTAAATCGAAGTTAAAATCTTACCAGGCGAAGATTCTGGATACGTCTTCCTAATGCTCTCCTCTGTCTCCCAAGTACAGTCATTCTCATTCTCGCCCCACTGGACTTTGACTAGATTCATCTCTTTCCTTCGAATTTGCTTCGTATTGTTCCCAACAATACGCATAGGCTTGCGGTTCCCAACCGCCTCGGGTTCAACTTCGATATCATCCAACTGATCAGGTGAAACAATCACATCTGGGTCGTGCACGAACTTCCTTAACTGGGAAACATGAAATACGTTGTGAACTCCTGCCATCTTCTCTGGTAATTCAACTTTGTATGCCAAATTCCCAATTTGCTCAAGAACTGGGACCAACAAATCTTGGTGCTAACTTGCCTCTCCGGCCAAATCGTATCACGCTCTTCAATGGAGAAATCTTGACAAACACCAAGTCGCCAATGGAGAACTTTAATTCTCTTCTCCTCCTATCAGCATAATTCTTCTGCCTATCTTAGGCAGCCTTCATTCGTTGTTGGATAATCTTAATCTTAGCTGAAGTTTCTCTTATCACATCGGGTCTAAGCACAAACTTCTCACCAGTTTCTACCTAACATGACGGCGAGTTGCACGGTCTTCCGTACAAAGGTTCAAACGGAGCCATACCAATACTGGATTGATAACTATTATTATATGCAAACTCTACTAGATGCAAATGGTCATCCCATGATCCACCAAAATTCAATATGCAAGCTCTCAAGAGATCTTCGAACACTCGATTCACCCTGTCTGTCCGTTGGTTTGAGGATGATATGCAGTACTGAGATGTAGTTCAGATCCTATAGCCTCTTTTAAGCTCCTCCAAAATCCACTAGTGAACAACGGATCTCGGTCACTCACAATGCCTTTGGGTATTCCATGAAATCTCACTACCCACTTTATATACAGTTCCGCTAACTTAGCTGTCGTCCTGTTTGACTTGACGGGTATGAACCTTGCACTCTTAGTCAATCGGTCCACAATCACCCAAATGCTATTGTGACGGCCCGCCCCACACCAACCGACATTTACTCCAAAAGTGCGCTGTACACATGTCCAGTTAGCACGGGACGGTCGCCAGAAGAAAAAGAAAGAAGAGAATAAACTAACAAGGAACCTGTAGAATGTCTCACAGCGCATAGAATAAAATATAATAATAACACACTTGACATAAAACAGGTGAGACAGTGCATAAGCTGAAAATAAACTAACATAGCAGCGGAAAATCCAAGTACAGCTTATGATCCAAAGCCAACATTATTACAACTTTTCAAACTGTCTCAACAAAATAAAAGCAAGATAAAGGAGGTACACTACTAATGCCCAAGTAGCGACCACCAACGACACAGGGAGAATACTATATATATCATACGTGGAAGCCTCCTGCTCGTCTCCAGATCAGCTACTCGCGCATCACCAGCTAACATGTCTCTAGTCTGCTCGTGTGAGCACCCAGAGTAATAAGAAGAGACATAAAACTCTGGGTCAGACATAAAGCCTGGTATGAGCGATAAGCATCTAAACAGAATAATAACAGGTATAATCCAATCATACCTGAACCTGGACCTGCAACCAAAGAGTTAGCACCACTACTCTAAGGTGCCACTAACATATTATGTAAGAGATACGGGGGTGGGGGTATGCATGTCATAGTGGTGTCAAACAATCAAGCATAGCAATCATCCTCACATCCCTCACTCAGTGTGTAAAGCATACGATATCCACTACTTTGGTCACCTAATACTTTGGGCCATGACGGAATCCGATCCCGTAT
Source organism: Allium sativum (assembly GCA_030737875.1). Classification (NCBI taxonomy): domain Eukaryota; kingdom Viridiplantae; phylum Streptophyta; class Magnoliopsida; order Asparagales; family Amaryllidaceae; genus Allium; species Allium sativum. The sequence goes on along the minus strand of CM060926.1, from coordinate 87,242,166 downwards.
AACTATCACTACAAGCCCACCATCCATCTCTTAGTGGTGAACCAAAGTTATGAATACCGACAACCCCTTTGCACACGTCCCGCAGCAAAGCCCAATCACGAAGTGAACTCATTGGTTCCCATCTAGATCCTGAGCTCTAACTTCCATTTGGACTACCTTTGCATCTCGGGTTATTGGTCATCACCGGATCGGTCTTCTCCTCCTTCCCTGGTTCGGTTCGGATTGCTTCATCACCTCGGATCGGGTCGAGTTCCTCAAGTCCCTCCATGATGCACCGGATTGGGTCGGGTCGTGCTCCATGCTCCAACTCGTGGTATCCACCTGGTGGCAGTTCGGATCATCAACACCTCAACGGGTCGGGTCGTGCTCCATGATCCAACTCGTGGTGGTTCGGATCGTAGCCAAGCTCCAGATTAGTTCGGATACAACCCAGGTCGTACTTAACATCTCGGTTCGTGACAAGTTCCTTCGGGGCGGATCGGAGGATGCCATCGGGTTCGGGTCGGAGAAGAATACTCCACGGGCGGTTCGGTTCGCGAGTTGCACCTCCTTGGCCACCTGTTCACGAGCTTCCAGGCGGATCGGGTCGGTCTCCATCACCACAAGCGGATCGGGTCGGATCGTGGAGAGTGGTTCGATTCAGATAAAGGGGATCTGATCCGGTCCCTGTCTGCAGTTCCTGCACTTTGTCCAGCGAGTTGTTTACGCCATTCGACGGCGTTTTCGACCATTCTAATTGTTCTAAACAATCACAAAGCATACCATACAGTCATAGCAATATGTATAAACATTCACAAACAGCAAAACATCAATATGGTAGGTCAAAACGGATCAAACATACACAAAAACCCATATTTTCCCTTTAATCGTGTTTAAGAACAACTAACAGTATGATTAGCAAAACTTAACCAAATTACCCAAATTTTCTAACAGAGGTTTAAAACAATATTTCAGAATTTCTGAATATTTTTCCCGATTTTTAACATGCATAAATTCGCTAATTATCACTAATCACCCCTTAATCCCTCAAATTCCGGGATTTGCAAAATTAGTCGAAATTAACCCAAATTCATATCAGAGGCATAAAACGATGTTTTAGAATTTTAGGAATTTTTCTAGATTTTTCTGAGCCATAATTTCACTAATCTTCGCTAATTACCATAATTAGCCGTAATTAGTGAAAAACAATGCAAATCACTCACCTTAGCCACAAACAAACTTTAGATCTGAAATAATCTCTGATTTGGATCCAATCCCTATGTGTTCCAGCAGCTCTCTCTCTGATTTGGTGCTACCCTCCCTTGATTTGATGTAGTTTTGCTTAATCTTCGATTAGAAAGTGATTAGAGACGATTTGGGATGAAATTAGAAGGTGGAGGCCATTGCTAGAGCTTGAAGGAGGTAAGTGGCGGCTGGAAAAATGAGTCTAAAACCGAAATCCTAACCCTAGCAGCCCTTAAATACCCCAAATCCCGAAATCCCCCATTGGGCCTAGTTGCTAATCACCCGGTTAAGCCCAATTAGCTGTTTTTCACCTTCTAAACCTTGTTTCAGCCATATCTCCCAAACGGTAAGTCCGTTTGGCTAATGTAACCACTCTATGGAAAGAGAAACCATCATTCGAATCCGATGGAAGTGGTTTCAAGTCAAAACTCCTTTCCAATCAAAAGTTATAGACGAAACAGTACCAACTGGGGGTAAAACGGTCATTTAAAAATCGACAAAAATCATGAACATGGGAAATGACTCTAATGGTTGTTTCCCAAAGTTACATGACCATACGACTTCGTATGAGAAAGAAATAAATATTCTACGATCATTCGATGCGTAGAATACGGGTTGTTACATTCTCCCCCCCTTAAGAAATTTCGCCCCCGAAATTCCCTAACCAAAACACACAAAGGGTTCTGCATGCCTATCAACCATAAAACAACAATCAACATGCAAAACAAGTCTATCCTAGCATGCGGTTTACTAACAAGGGAAGGAACTATCACTACCAAAACCTTACTAGGCAAAGAGTTCTGGATACTTCTTCCTTATATCCTCCTCTGTTTCCCAAGTATAGTCTTTTTCATTCTCACCCACTGGACTTTGACTAGTTTCACCGCCTTCCTTCGAAGCTGCTTCGTATCGTTCCCAACGATACGCATAGACTTGCGGTTCTCAACCGCCTCGGGTTCAACCTCGCTATCGTCCAACTGATCTGGTGAAATAGCCACATTAGGGTCTTGCACAACTTCCTTGACTGGGAAACATGAAATACGTTGTGAACTCCCGCCATCTTGTCAGGTAGCTCTACTTCATACGCCAAATTCCCAACTTGCTCGAGGACTGGGAATGGGCCAACAAATCTTGGTGCTAACCTACCTCTCCAACCAATCCGAATCACATTCTCTATGGAGAGATCTCGACGAACACCAAGTCGTTAACGAAGAATTCCAAATCTCTTCGTTTCTTACCGAGATAAGCCTTCTGCCTATCTTTATACCTTCCCAGTAGTAGATCTGCTCTATGTCTCAATACATCTTGTTACCACTGGGATGTATAGTCAATTTCGAGTGATGATATGCTCTAAGCACTTCACCTCTCAGTTCATCTACGTTGGGTACAACTAGTTCCTTATTCTTTCGAAGCCACTCTTCTCGATCAAATCCTTATTTGATCATTCTCTTTCCATCGATACCCATCTCTACCCTAGAGATGGTTTCCAATAGATTAGGATCGTCCTTCTAACTGGAACCAATCCACTCAATCAAAATCGATCTAATCGTCAAGCTTACTAGTGTTTCTGAATCCAATTCAATCTTGGGCCTGAAATCATATCATGTGATATACTCTAGTTGCTTCCATCCTAGAAACAAAACCCCTAAACTGGCATGTTTCCTACTCAATGCAACTATTACCGCACCCAAATCATTTACTATGATCACTCTGCCCCATGGAGTCATGGCGACTCCACTGCACTGATCCATAGCCACTAGTCCTTTGTTATGTCCACTCTGCCCCATGAAGTCATAACAACTCCACTGCACTGGCTTATAGCCTTACTAATTATTTACTATGTCCACTTTGCCCCTCGAGTCATGACGACTCTACTGCACTGGCTCATAGTTCTACTACAATCACTTTTTTCCCCATCGCTGGAACCCTACAGGTGATAGTCTACTCAAGGGAAGAAAAATAGGAACAACATAGCAACCATAACATCCATCAAACAAGTCCTACCTATCACCTGCTAAATTCATAAACACATCGACACCTACATGACTGGTCTAACCAATCCCAATATGTCGATTCTAGTATGTCTGGTCCAACCAACATCACTAACTAATGGAAGCCCAGCCTCCATACATACACCGATGCCTACTTGACTTGTCCAACCAATCCCAGGCCAATGGAAGCCCCGCCTCCCTACGGACTACCGTACGTCCAACGTACGTTTATCCTCCAAGGATAATTAAACTAATGGAAGCCCCGCCTCCAATCGGACTACCGTACGTCCAACATACGTTTATCCTCCAAGGATAACTAGATCACGTCCAACGGATCCAAGGTAACGGGCGTCCCCAGATACCCCTGCTTTTAGTCCTGCTAAAATACTTGAGTCCAACCCAAGTCTATCCATTATCTTGCTGCCCTCTCGAGTCCAACTCGAGCTGAATCCAATTCCTTGCAGCCTTCTTGAGTCCAACTCGAGTCACTCTATAACTCGGACCCAGTCTTGAGTATCCATTAGTGACAAACTCTAGTCCAACATGAGTCGTCTCCCTATTCGTTGCATCTCCAAGATCAACGAACACCCATTTTCTTTTACGAGTTCAAGTCCAACTTGAATCGCCCTAATCTTCGTTGTATCTCCCACGATCAACGAACACATCCCATTCCTTCAAAATTCTACTATCCAATAGAGAACATCAATATAGGGTCCTAAACAATCCATTACTTTACATCTTTCTCGAGTCTCACTCGAGCAATCTCATAACCCTATCGAGTCCAACCCTGGGCAGTCTATACCATTGAACAGTCTTATCATGTTCCATCTGCCCGTCACTCCTCGAGTGAACCAAGATATCATCCAATGAAAATCGCAACGTCTACTTATCCCTCACGCAAACCATCCTAGTCAAACTCGACATTCCCCAAGCACAAGCCCCAAAGGCCTAAACCAATATCAGACAAGCACCCAAGGAACATCTCCTCCGAGTTCGGACAATCCTCATGAGGTGATACTAGCAAAACAATCTAGCACTGGAGTACTCATTTGCCTCCCATAGACAACTAGAACTTATTACAACGATAACCTTTCAGCTTCCTTAACTCCAGTTACTATCGCCATCACTAGGTAGGTACCTAATACCACCCTATTCTTCTAGAGTAAATCGACTCCCCAAAATAATGCTAAACCCAGTAAAGCCCAAAACAAAGCAATCACAAGGAAACATACATCCATGACTCGATAAGACCACATTACAACAAATCATGCCAAAACTAGTCGAACCACCAATTGGGTTCGTCACTACTAAAGGTATATCGACTAACTCAGGTTTGTCAAACAAAACCCGATCAAAACATCTTAAATAGAAAGCATACCTCGAATAACGACACCTTTTTCCTTCTGCGCCGCAGTTGGGGCATTCGACGAAGAAGGAACGGCGTTGATAGCATACGCTTTCACAATCTGCTTCTCCCTAGGAGGTTGTGGGCAATCATCCTTGTGATGTCCCGCCTGGTCGCAGTTAAAGCACTTCCTTTCCCCAGGCTTTTCTCGACAATCTCTGGCATAGTGGCCCTTCTTGCCACAACTAAAGCATTCGCCATCTTTCTTATTTTTCTTATTCTGACCATCCTTGGTCGGGTTCTGCTTCCTCTTGTTCAGAGAATTCTTCTTGCCTTCACCGCCTGCTTGCGGCTTTGGCTCCTCTACAGATGCTGTAGCAACTTCGGCCTTCGACTTAGGGAAAAGGCTCTCTGACCTTAATGCCTTTCCTACAATAGACTCGAACGTCTCATCGATATGGTTTATAAGTCTTTCCCCCAAGTACCCATCCAAGCCAGTTATGAACTTCTCGTTCTTCTTTTCGACTGTATCGATAAGGGACCATCCATATTTCGATAAAGTGTCGAATTCAGCGATATACTCCGAGACTGCTCTACCATTCTGCTTAAGCTCCAAGAACTTCCTAAACAATTCTGATTTATGAGCAGCTGGAATAAACTTATCACAAAAGCGAGTCTTAAACTGATTCCAAGTAACTTGATCTTCTGGAGTAGCTATTCTAATGGCATTCCACCAATTCATCGCTCGCCCTTGCAGCTGACGAGACGCTAGCCTTCTCTTCATCGCATCATCAAGACCCAAGTCGTCGAAGATACGATCACAGCTATCCAACCAATCCTGAACATCTGTGGCCGACTCCGTTCCGTGGAACGGCTTCCCACCAAGGTTAGTGTAATCCTTGCACAACTTGGCGAAATCGACCCTAGGCGGCTGCACTACTGGACCACCACCATTTCCGGGATTGGGGACTGCCCCTTGAACATCCCTAAGCATCTCCCTCATGAAGTTAGTGAACATTGTCCTCATGTCAGGAGCATTCCCATGGTTGGTCCCTCTACCAGCACCCCTGGTGTCTCTACTCATCGTTCAATCTGTAAAGAGAAAACGATTAACGACCCCATAGTGGTGCTAGTGCAGTACGACTTCATTCTTATACTACTAACAGTATATATATATAACTTTTGAAAACCAAAGTAATCACAAATACGCGCTCTCATATACGTACTATCTCTCCCTAGTGTCTTTCCCTAGGTTAACTATGCAACCTAGAGCTCTGATACCAAATGTGACGGCCCGCCCCGCACCAACCGACATTTACTCCAAAAGTGCGCTGTACACATGTCCAGTTAGCACGGGACGGTCGCCAGAAGAAAAAGAAAGAAGAGAATGAACTAACAAGGAACCTGTAGAATGTCTCACAGCGCATAGAATAAAATATAATAATAACATACTTGACATAAAACAGGTGAGAGAGTGCATAAGCTGAAAATAAACTAACATAGCAGCGGAAAATCCAAGTACAGCTTATGATCCAAAGCCAACATTATTACAACTTTTCAAACTGTCTCAACAAAACAAAAGCAAGATAAAGGAGGTACACTACTAATGCCCAAGTAGCGACCACCAGCGACACAGGGAGAATACTATATATATCATACGTGGAAGCCTCCTGCTCGTCTCCAGATCAGCTACTCGCGCATCACCAGCTAACATGTCTCTAGTCTGCATGTGTGAGCACCCAGAGTAATAAGAAGAGACATAAAACTCTGGGTCAGACATAAAGCCTGGTATGAGCGATAAGCATCTAAACAGAATAATAACAGGTATAATCCAATCATACCTGAACCTGGACCTGCAACCAAAGAGTTAGCACCACTACTCTAAGGTGCCACTAACATATTATGTAAGAGATACGGGGGTGGGGGTATGCATGTCATAGTGGTGTCAAACAATCAAGCATAGCAATCATCCTCACATCCCTCACTCAGTGTGTAAAGCATACGATATCCACTACTTTGGTCACCTAATACTTTGGGCCATGACGGAATCCGATCCCGTATAACTATTACTACAAGCCCACCATCCATCTCTTAGTGGTGAACCAAAGTTATGAATACCGACAACCCCTTTGCACACGTCCCGCAGCAAAGCCCAATCACGAAGTGAACTCATTGGTTCCCATCTAAATCCCGAGCTCTAACTTCCATTTGGACTACCTTTGCATCTCGGGTTATTGGTCATCACCGGATCGGTCTTCTCCTCCTTCCCTGGTTCGGTTCGGATTGCTTCATCACCTCAGATCGGGTCGAGTTCCTCAAGTCCCTCCATGATGCACCGGATCGGGTCGGGTCGTGCTCCATGCTCCAACTCGTGGTATCCACCTGGTGGCAGTTCGGATCATCAACACCTCAACGGGTCGGGTCGTGCTCCATGATCCAACTCGTGGTGGTTCGGATCGTAGCCAAGCTCCAGATTAGTTCGGATACAACCCAGGTCGTACTTAACATCTCGGTTCGTGACAAGTTCCTTCGGGGCGGATCGGAGGATGCCATCGGGTTCGGGTCGGAGAAGAATACTCCACGGGCGGTTCGGTTCGCGAGTTGCACCTCCTTGGCCACCTGTTCACGAGCTTCCAGGCGGATCGGGTCGGTCTCCATCACCACAAGCGGATCGGGTCGGATCGTGGAGAGTGGTTCGATTCAGATAAAGGGGATCTGATCTGGTCCCTGTCTGCAGTTCCTCCACTTTGTCCAGCGAGTTGTTTACGCCATTCGACGGCGTTTTCGACCATTCTAATTGTTCTAAACAATCACAAAGCATACCATACAGTCATAGCAACATGTATAAACATTCACAAACAGCAAAACATCAATATGGTAGGTCAAAACGGATCAAACATACACAAAAACCCATATTTTCCCTTTAATCGTGTTTAAGAACAACTAACAGTATGATTAGCAAAACTTAACCAAATTACCCAAATTTTCTAACAGAGGTTTAAAACAATATTTCAGAATTTCTGAATATTTTTCCCGATTTTTAACATGCATAAATTCGCTAATTATCACTAATCACCCCTTAATCCCTCAAATTCCGGGATTTGCAAAATTAGTCGAAATTAACCCAAATTCATATCAGAGGCATAAAACGATGTTTTAGAATTTTAGAAAATTTTCTAGATTTTTCTGAGCCATAATTTCACTAATCTTCGCTAATTACCATAATTAGCCGTAATTAGTGAAAAACAATGCAAATCACTCACCTTAGCCACAAACAAACTTTAGATCTGAAATAATCTCTGATTTGGATCCAATTCCTATGTGTTCCAGCAGCTCTCTCTCTGATTTGGTGCTACCCTCCCTTGATTTGATGTAGTTTTGCTTAATCTTCGATTAGAAAGTGATTAGAGACGATTTTGGATGAAATTAGAAGGTGGAGGCCATTGCTAGAGCTTGAAGGAGGTAAGTGGCGGCTGGAAAAATGAGTCTAAAACCGAAATCCTAACCCTAGCAGCCCTTAAATACCCCAAATCCCGAAATCCCCCATTGGGCCTAGTTGCTAATCACCCGGTTAAGCCCAATTAGCTGTTTTTCACCTTCTAAACCTTGTTTCAGCCATATCTCCCAAACGGTAAGTCCGTTTGGCTAATGTAACCACTCTACGGAAAGAGAAACCATCATTCGAATCCAATGGAAGTGGTTTCAAGTCAAAACTCCTTTCCAATTAAAAGTTATGGACGAAACAGTACCAACTGGGGGTAAAACGGTCATTTAAAAATCGACAAAAATCATGAACATGGGAAATGACTCTAATGGTTGTTTCCCAAAGTTACATGACCATACGACTTCGTATGAGAAAGAAATAAATATTCTACGATCCTTCGATGCGTAGAATGCGGGTTGTTACAGCTATCATGGCCCGATCTAGTCCTTGGTAACCCGTCAATGAAATCCATTGACACTTGTTCCCATTTCCATTCTGGAATTTCTAATGGTTGTAGCAAACCACTAGGCTTCTTTTGCTCAGCTTTAACTAGCTGGCAGTTCATGCATTTGGATATAAACTTCCCAATGTCTCTTTTCATCCCTTCCCAGTAGTAGGTCTGCTTCATGTCTCGGTACATCTTGTTACCACCAGAAGTATAGTCAGTTTTGAGTGATGACATTCTCTAAGCACTTCATCTCTCAATCCATTGACATTGGGTACAACTAGTCTTCCATTCTTTCTAAGCCATCCATCTCGATCAAGCTCATACTTGTTCCTATCTCCGTCGATTCCCATCTTTAACTTTGAGATGATTTCCAATAGGTTAGGATCGTTCCTCTGACTGGAACCAATCCGCTCAATCAAAGTGGGTCTGATTGTCAAACTTGCTAACATTTCAGGATCTAATTCGCACTTTGGTCTGAAATCATACCCAGCGATGTACTCCAGTTGCTTCCATTCTAGAAACATAGCCCCTAAACTGGCATGTCTTCTACTCAATGCATCAGCCACCGCATTGCCCTTCCTGGTGCATATGCGATGTCGAAATCATAAAAAGCCAAGAATTCTAACCATCTTTGCTGCTGGAGATTTAGATCTTTCTGAGAGAAGAGATACTTTAACGATTTATGATCGGTAAACAACTCGAATCTTTCTCCCAAGAGATAATGTCTCCACATCTTCAATGCAAACACGATCGCTGCCAATTCCAAATCATGAGTAGGGTATCTTTTCTCATGCGGTTTCAGTTGCCGACTTGCATAAGCTACAACCCTACCTCCTTGCATCAATACAGCACCTAGTCCGGTACCACATGCATCCGTATATACCGTCATTTCTTCATTCCCCTTAGGAATGACTAACACTGGTGCACATGTCAACTTTTCCTTTAGGCTCTTGAATGCATTCTCGCACCTTTCGTCCCAGACGAAGGCTTGATTCTTCTTGGTCAACTGAGTCAACGGTGTTGCTATCTTGGAGAAGTCTTGGATGAACTTACGATAATATCCAGCTAATCCCAAGAAACTTCTTATGTCCATTGCATTCTTGGGCGTAGACCAATCTTGTACCGTAGCCATCTTCGTTGGGTCCACGGCAATACCATTCTCTGAAACAACATGGCCCAAGAATCTCACTTCCCTTCTCCAGAAGTGACACTTAGAGAATTTTGCTTTCAACTGGTGTTTTCTCAACACCTCCATCACTATCCTCAAATGTTCCTTGTGTTCTTCCTCTATCCTCGAATAGACCAAAATATCATCCATGAATACAAGGACAAACTTATTCAACTGATCTCTGAATACCCTATTCATAAGATCCACAAAGTATGCTGGGGCATTGGTCAACCCGAATGGCATGACCAACCACTCATAAAATCCAGACGGCGTCCGAAATGTCGTTTTAGCTATACTCTCAGCTTCCACTCTAAGCTGATGAAAACCTATCGCGAGATCCAACTGAGAGAATACTCTCGCGCCACTCAACTGATCAAACAAATCATCTATCCGCGGTAGAGGATACTTATTCTTCCTCGTCACTTTATTCAACTCGCGGTAGTCTACACACAAATGAAGGGAATCATCCGCCTTGGTAGCAAACACAACTGGTGCTCCCCATTCAGAAACACTCCTTCTGATAAATCCCTTCTTCAAAAGATCACTGACTTGCACCCCGAGCTCTCGCTGCTCCCTTGGTGCCATACGACGAAGTGGCATCACTATAGGTCTGGCATCTTTCACTAAATCAATACGGAACTCAATCTCTCGGTGTGGTGGAAGCCCGGTCACTTCTTCGAAGACGTTCGGATACTGGCCAACCACGGGCAAACCTAACAACTCACCTTGCGGGATGTCGATGGAATTTAGAAAACTAGCCATTACCCCGTCACTAGGTAGACCACCAAACACTACCCTCTGCCCATCATCCGCTCTAGCTGTCACCAAAAAGCCCTCACAGTCTACCACCACCCCATATCTTTGGAGCCAATCGACTCCCAAAATAATGTCAAACCCAGTAAAGCCCAAAACAAAGCAATCACAAACAAACATGCATCCATGACTCGATAAGACCACATTACGACAAATCATGCTAAGGTTAGTCGAACCACCAATCGGGTTCGTCACTACTAAAGGTCTATCGACAATCTCGGGCTCCAATCCCAACCTATCTACCAGGTCACTAGATATGAAGGAACTGGAAGCTCCGGTATCAAAAAAAAACTCTAACAGGAACATCATAAACAGAATGCATACCTTGAATAACGACATTCTTTCCCTTCTCTGCTGCAGTTGGGGCATTCGACGAATAAGGAACATCATTAAGGGAATATGCTTTCACCATCTGCTTTTCTCTAGGGGGTTGCGGACACTTGTCCTTGTGATGTCCCACATGGCCACAGTTGAAGCATTTCCTATCAGCTGGCTTGGCCCGACACTCTTTGGCATAGTGGCCCTTCTTACCACAGCTGAAGCACTCAACATCTTGCTTATTCTTTTTCTTCTGGCCATCCTTGGTCTGATTCTGCTTTCTCTTATTCTGAGAACCATTCTTTCCTCCACCGCTTGCTTGCAGCTTTGGCTCCTCTGCAGATGCAACCTCAGTCTTCGACTTAGGGTAAAGACTCTCTGACCTCAAGGCTTTCTCCACAATTGATTCAAACGTCTCATTGATATGGTTAATAAGCCTTTCCCCCAAGTATCCATCCAAACCAGTTATGAACTTCTCGTTCTTCTTCTCGGCGGTATCAATAAGAGATAACCCATATTTTGACAAAGTGTCGAATTCGGCAATATACTCCGAGACAGCTCTACCATTCTGCTTGAGTTCCAAGAATTTCTTAAACAGCACTGACTTCTGAGCAACTGGAATGAACTTATCGCTAAAGCGAGCCTTAAACTGCTCCCAAGTAATCTGATCCTTAGGAGTAGCTGCCTTTATAGTATTCCACCAATTCATTGCCCGTCCTTGCAGCGGACGGAACGCTAGCCTTCTCTTCATCGCATCCTCGATACCCAAATCCTCGAAGATACGCTCGCAACTATCCAACCAATCCTGAACATCCGTAGCCGACTCCGTTCCATGGAACGGCTTCCCACCAAGACTTGTATAATCCTTATTCAGCTTGGCTAAATCGGCCCTAGGCGCCTGCACTATTGGACCACCACCGTTACCAGCATTGGGAGCTGCCCTCTGCACATCCCTAAGCATCTCCCTTATGAGGTCAGTAAACATCGTCCTCATCTCGGCAGCATTCCCATTATTGGCTCCTCTACCAGCACCTCTTGCGTATTGGCTCATCGTTCAATCTGTAAAGAGAAAACGATTAACCATCTCCATAGTGGTGCTAGTGCAGTGCGACTTTATCCTTAGCTATACTAATAGTGTGTGTGTATATATATATATATATATAGCTTTTAAAAAACCAAAATAATCACAAATACGCGCTCTCATATACGTACACTATCTCTCCCTGATGACTTCCCTAGGTTAACTATGCAACCTAGAGCTCTGATACCAAGTGTGACGGCCCGCCCCGCACCAGCCGGCATTTCCTCCGAAAGTGCACTGTACACATGCCCAGCTAGCACGGAACGGTCGCCAAAGAAAGGAAAGAAGAGAACGAACTAATCGAAAACCTGTAGAATGTCTCACAGCACATGGAACAAAATATAATAATAATATACTTGACATAAAACAGATGAGACAGTGCATAAGCTGTTAAGTAAAACCAACATCAACATCAGAGCAGCGGAAATCCAAATACAGCTTATTACAACTTTCCAAATTACTGTCTCTAAACAAAAGAAACAAAGGAAGGGTGCACTACTAATGCCCAAAGTAGTGACCAGCAGCGACACAGGGATAATATCTATATATATCATACGTGGGAGCCTCCTGCTCATCTCCGGTACAACTACCCGTGCATCACCAGCTAACCTGTCTCTAGTCTGCTCGTGAGAGCACCCAGAGTAATAAAAAGAGACATAAAACTCTAGGTCAGACAAAAAGTCTGGTATGAGCGATAAGCAGCTAAACAGAACAATAATAGGTATACTAAACCATACCTGAACCTGGACCTGCAACCAAAGAGTTAGCACTACATACCGCACAATACTCTGAGGTGCCACAAAACAAATGGTGTAAAGATACGGGGGTGGGGTGTGTATGTCATAGTGAAGGCAAACAAGTCAAGCATAGCAACCATCCTCACATCTCTCACTCAGTGCGTAAAGCATACGATATCTACCGCTTCGATCACTAGACCCATCAAAGTAGTGACGGAGTTCAACTTGTACAACTACTGCTACTACCAAGCTTACCACATGGAGTCATGACCAAACCTTTACAAATGACCCCACTTCATTGGTCTATAGCTCTTTAGTCATACCTAGGCCACTGTGGCCCTGAATCCGTTCACGTACCCCCTACACATAGTGATCCAAAGTTATAGATATTGACAACCCCTTAGCACACGTCCCGCAGCAAAGCCCAACTCATAAAGTCGACTCGTTGGTTCCCATCTGGATCCTGAGGTACAACTCCTCATTTGGACTTCCTTTGCATCTCGGGTTTAGGTCTACTTGGTGTTCGATCCTCCGGTTCGGTTCTCCCCCTCCTGCTTGGTTCGGTTCAAATGCTCCTTTCTAGTTCAGTTCGGGTGCTCGGATGCTCCTATCCGGTTCGGATCAGATGCCCCTATCCGGTTCGGATCGGATGCCCCTATCCGGTTCGGATCGGATGCCCCTATCCGGTTGCTCCTATCCGGATGCTCCTATCCAGATGCTCCTATCTGGATGCTCCTATCTGGATGCTCCTATCCGCATGCTCATATCCGGATGCTCCTATCTGAATGCTCCTATCCGGTTTGCTGCAAGTTTTTCCAGCAAGCTATTTTCGCCAAACGACGGCGTTTTCAACCATTCTAACTTTTCTATGCAATCACAAAACATACCATACAATCATAGCAACATGTATAATCATCCACAAACACTAAAACAACAATATGGCATGTTTATATGGATCAAACATACCCAAAAACCCATGTTTTCCCCTTAGTCATGTTTAACAACAACTAATGATAGGATTAGCAAAACCTAACCAAACTAACCCAAATTTCTATCAGAGCCCTATAATATCATTTTAGAATTTTACAAAATTTTCCAGATTTTTTTGAGCTATAATTTCGCTAATTATCACTAATTAGCCGTAATTAGTGTCAAAACAATGCTAATCACTCACCTTTGCCACAATTAAACTTTAGATCTGAAATAATCCCCTGTTTGGTGCTGTTCCCAATGTAACACAGCAGCTCTAACCTTGCTTTGGTGTTTTCTCTCCTTAATTTGATGTAGTTTAAGCCAAAACTTGATTAAGAAGTGATTAGGGATGATTCTAGATGTTGGAGGCCATTGTTAGGGTTTTCTAAGATGTATATGGCGGCTGGGAAATGAGAAAAACCAAAATCCCTAACCCTAACAACCCTTAAATACTCCAAATCCCGAAATCCCCCTTTGGGCCTAGCTGTTAATCACCCGGTTAAGCTCAATTAAGCTGTTTTTCACCATCTGAAACTTGTTTCAGCCATATCTCCCAAATGGTAAGCCCGTTTGGCTAATGTGACCACTCTACGGAATTGTAAACCATCATCCGGAGCCAATGGAAGTGGTTTCAGGTCAAAATTCCTTTCCAGTCAAAAGTTATGGTCAAAACAGTATCAGCTAGGGCAAAATGGTCATTTAAAAATCGGCAAAAATCATGAATATGGGAAATGACACCAATAGTCGTCTCCCAAAGTTACATGACCATCCGACTTCGTATGTGAAAGAAATAAATATTCAGCGATCCTTCGATGCGTAAAATGCGGGTCGTTACAATGTGGCCCAGGTAAATTAAAATGTGTGTACAAATTCAATATATATTGATTTATATTTTAATTTTGAGAAAACTGACTGAAATAGTCGAATCAGCTTACGAAATATATCACACTGTGTTCGGAATGTGGGTATTTATTTAGGAACGACAGTCAATGGGCTTGATTTGGAGTCCGGATTAATAAACAGGTATTTTTCAATTAAATAATATAAATAAATAACTAAACTAAACCCTAATTCCTTCACAATTATCAGGAGCCGCCGTTAGTTCAAAATCGAAGGCCAAAAAACACAGAAATTCAAATCCAAATTTCCCCCAATCTAACGCGAATTAATCCAAACTTCAAAAGCAAAAATGATCAGTCTGGTGAGCTCTATAATATGATCGGTAGAGATCAAATTTTGTTCAACGTAGAGTTCGATTTCGTGTCAAGAACTGCCGCCGGTTGGTTTCGATTTCTAGGCGCCAGAGGGGCGGGTTTGTCGCAACGCGGGGAGGAGGAACGCTGGTGATCGGCTACACGGTGGAGGCGACGGGTCGTGGTCAGAGGGTCTGGAATTCCGTGCGGTGGTGGAAATCTGGGACAAGGCATGGGTTTCCTGGTTACAGAATGTAACGGGAAGGAGATGTAATAATTAAATTAATTTAATTATTAATTATCTTATTTTATGTTAATAATCTAATTAACGTTTATAATATCGTATCTTTCTTTCTCATATGACACCAGAATTCTGAAAAACTGGAACCATTGGAATCGTTGAGTCGAACACTACGCAACGGAATTGACTGGAACAAATTTGGAATAAATCAAAATTTAAGGCGAATTTGAATTCAAATAGAATAAAATCATCATTTAAAGACTGACAGAGTGGAAACCAACGTGAGAACTCCTTCTCACTAAAAATTTGTACAGTTGTTTAATTTATTTTATAACTGTAAAAATTGCTAGTGTAGATTTTTATCAGTTTAATCATTATAAATTGTATACGGTGCCTGTTAGCTCACCTCCCTCGTCCACAAACCATGTTTTGTTTTTGATGTTGGAATGTTCAACATATTAAAATACTGTTAATATTATTGTGGAAATTGAAATTAAAATTATAAATATCCATTTATAATTTAAACTAGTAAAATTGGAATAAACACCCATTTACAAGTCGGACGACTTGTTTATGTACACCAATTTAACTGACCTTGATTGGGAAGATCATTTTTACACATCACCCAAATGCACAAATAATAATCAGTATTTGTTTGTTGAAAACTTAACACGGGTATTGGGATGATATTTGACATACACTAATCCCAATACATAGTTATATGTCAATCAATTGGTTGACAGGCTATGATGAGTGTTATTTATTTATTTTAATGCTTATACAGTTGTAGAATGCAATCTGAATGATGTTTGAATGTGTGATGATTATTTATCATTATTGTTGAATACATGTGATGTATGAAATCCATTTAACTAAAATTATATGGTAATTGATGGAGTCGCATTCTGATTCAGAAATAAATACTATTTTAAAATAAATAATATTTTAAAATAACGAATATTTTAAAATAATATTCAGTGAAGAAAAATGTGATTTTGATGTCCGATTTTGGATGGACATGAAAATATTGAAATTTGAAGACGAGTTAAGTAGGAAATGCCATTTTTAACTCGAATGGGATTATTAATCGATTTATTTCATTTTATAATGAATACAAAAGGGAAATGGATTTCAAATCAGATGTTTTGAAAATATTATCATTTTAATATTATAATGATATGGAATATTCAATTTTTAAAATTGAAAATGAAGTTGAAATCGTTTTAAAATGAATTTATAAACGATTTACAAAATATGTTTTAAATAAAATTCGGCGATATATATATTATATATATATAATGGCTTGAATAGAATGCGCCGCACAATGACCGTTTGTGAATTTCGACCATTGACTTCAAATGGACGTAACGGGAGATCCGACCATCAGATTCTCCTAAAACCAGAACCGTTGGGTTCATATCGAAAAGAGCTTTTCAATGATTATAAGAGATTTGAAATCTAACGGTTGGATTTGGAATTATATCCAAATCAATTTCACAAAAGGTCGCTATGAATGCAGCTCGGTGGTCGATATTGGAAACCAACAGTAAGGGCCTTGATAAAATTATTAAAAATATGGAAAAATTGTGTAAAATCATAATAAATGATTTGGAAAGATTTTGGATGAAAAATTCCAAGTTTTGGAAAGATAAAAGATATTTTTATCTAAATGAACTAGTTATTAACTAGAATAATAAGCCTAATGATTTTTAAATAAATAAATTGGATTTGAAATGGGTTTTAAAATAACCAGAATTTTTCCAAAGTATGAATTGGAATGGTTTTGAATGGAAATATTCTTCGGAATATTTCAGTATTGGATTATGTGATTATGCTGATATTGTTGAGGAATTTGGAAGATATATATATATATATATATCGTTATTCCCAATACGATATTTGTTGGTTTTAGAATTTGATATTGAATATAAGCCGATATAATTTCTATTCAGAGCCTTGTATTTGATATTAAATTGGATTTTGGGTTTGTCGTGAATGGTGTCTTTATTAACACTGTTCTTAAACCCAGTTGAGAAAAGAATAAATCTTTTAATTAAGCTTTAGTGAAGTTTACCAATTAATTAATATTTAATTGGAACCGAATAAAAGAATTGGATCTTTGGGTTTATCGTGAACGGTGTTTTAAACATCACTTGTTCTTTAACCCAATTAACAGTGGAGATATGATTTTGAATTTATGATTTTTTATTAAGATTTAATGAAAATTTTCCAAAGTAAAGTTTTCCAATTTAATGTATTAAATTGGAATTCGATTTGGTAACAATCGAGATGAGCTTCTATGAATGAAGACCGTTACTATATATGGGATTTAAAAAGCTTTTCCACTATTCCATTTATATTATTAGTCTGATACGGGAATTTATATCGATTATACACTTTTATGATTTCCGTGTAGAGTCCATTTTGATGGAAGATGATTTGAGTTTATTGTGAACTGTGTTTTTAATAACATCGGTTCTTTAACCTAGTTAAAGAAAAGATTAATTTCTTAAAGTGAATAATCATAGAGTAATGATTTTTGATATTAAAAACAAGGTGGAATTTTAATGAATCTTTAATTAGATTGGAATGAGAATGAGGTAATTAAATTTATCGAATTCATGAAATGATCGAGAATGGAGTACCACCATTTTTACTCCAGGTGATAGTTAAATCTTTAATTAGATTTGAAATGAGAAATGGTAATTAATTTTACCAATAACACCGTAAGTGTTAGAAATGGAGCACCACCAATTTTTCTCTATAGGATGAATAGGTTGGGATTGGGATAATAATATAAATGATTACTTCGGTAAGGTTCGCTAATCCCGACTAGTTTGATAAGCCTTAATTTGGTTTGAATTGTGAAAAGAATATTTGAATAAAATAATATTCTGAATTGGAATGAGGCGTATGATGTGTTTTTATAGCACTTGATTATAAAATACGCGAGTTATTCGGAAAGACCTGGTTTATCCCATTCTGAATAATTAATACGACGATTGAAAGTCGACGATGAAGACAGTGGTCGAATACCGGAGATCTTCACATCGTTTGGATGATTACTAATGTATTGATTGGGATGTACACCCAAGACAGGGTAATAAGTGGTGATCGTCCAAACGTACTTGGAGATCGACCAGATATGCGAGGGCCTCTCTCTTGTATTGGACATATGGGACGAGGAATAAGGTGCCTCCGGTATCGTTCAGACCCAGAACGGACTTGCAAACGGATAGTATGTTTGACATTGTATTCCGTTATGCTGTATTTGTTGATCTCTACTAAATATATATATCTGTTTAGTGGTGGAGAATTTATTCTCTTGTTTAACACCCTTCTCTAAGACGTAGGAGCTTAGAGATTATATATTGGTGGAAACCAGTGGTAATGTATGGATTGACAGTGTGGTAAGCTGAGTTGCATGGATCAAAGCTTTTATTGAAAAGCAAGGCTTTGTGGTTGATGATCAAAGCACGGCTTTAATTAGCATAGCTTTGTGTAGAGTTAATTCGCGAGCTTCACACCCCAAGTATGAACCAAAAACTGGATAGTTACTGCATGGAAATGGACATAATTAGTTCTAGCTACGAGTAACATCATGGTATAGAGCCCAGACTGTGTACTTATATGGATGTTGCATATTATTTAATGGAAAGCGAGGTATCTCGGAATTCGGGCTGATTGAAAGGCTCGGATATGATTTGAGTCCCTAGTGGCTCTAGAGTGGTCGACATACTGATCCATTTTGGAGGTTTGATAGAACCGGCTAACATATAGTTTATGGTATAACTAATCATCGATGGATGACCGGCCATGAAGATCCAAGGGCTCGCCAGCGTCCGAGTCCTGAGGCACTTGCTAGTGTGCCTCGAAATTGGTGAGGATGATCCCTTGCCTCGGTTCATAGACGGAAACCCAATTTCCAATATGTGATTTTACGGTTTTAGTTGTAAACCTATATGGCAACGTAATATAATGATACCTACGCCACCTATGATTGATACATTTATATTTGAAGTTGATTTCTTCACTTATAGTAATAATAAAAGATGAAATTTCGTGTATCAAACATATTTGGCTATTATAAGGGAAAACTCTATCCTCGACTTCTTTCATTGCGTGATGGGACCTGAGTCTTATAATAGCTTCATTTTTCTCTTTAGCATTGCGCTGTTATTTTTATGCACTGGTATTCATGGGGGATAAACCCGTTTCGTGTTATACGGCGTGGTCTCGTGATTTAACTAACTTTAAAATCAAGTTAATAACTGTTTTAGCTCTCACACCAGTCTCGTGACTGACTCGGAGTTTATTGTTTTTAACTTAAACTCTGGGTGCCATATTTTCCACACGGGTAGCTTGTAATTTTGGTTTTCGCAGATACTTCTTTTCATAGGATCCTGGATTACAGCAGGAGCTGTATTCAGAAAGCTTTGTGTTCGTATATCTCTTTCTGTTGTGGTTGTAGATGATTTCCGCTGTCCATTATTATGTATTATTTTTCCGCTGCTTTGTAATTTAAAACTCTGATATTTTCCACTGTAAATTATTTATTTATACTCTGATATATTTTTGTACTTTAATGTAAATTATTGTAATAGCAATGAAATGTTCTTCTGTTTGTGTTTTGATGCGTCGTGTTCTCAAAGCAATCCGGTGTTTTCCGTCTCTTCGGAGATCGAGGGATTTCGGGTCGTTACATGGACCTTACACCCCTTTTGTCCTTAATAATCAAAAAGGATATAAACTATGGTTAAAAAGAAAGTGCAATGATGAAAACTTTAATTATAATATAAGCGGTGTCCCCTTTTCTTTCCCTTTGTCCTATACATGGAAAAATCACATTAATTGAGCCTTATTTTTTTTCCTTTGTAATCTAAGTAAATTCGATTTAAGAACATTAGGTAACTTCATCATGTTCTTCTCAATTTTTTTTATAACATTAAGGTAAGCAAATGGTTTTAAATAATATATAATATACAACCAAAAAATAACATATAATCACCATTTTGACAAACTCGTATTTACTGGATATCTTTTTTATATGTGACATATGGCGTTATAATGCTACTCCAAGTTTACTTAGTCCTTTATCTCCATCATTGTCAGTAGTTTGTCTTGAAAATATTCAAAGGGTAAACAACCAATGTTTAATTGTCAAACTTCAGGGAATGAATAATGTTAGATTTCATGATACAATATTTCCATTTGCAGAAGATTTGGAAGATATTATTAATTATGGTGATAAAACATTTCCATTTATAGAAGATTTGGGAAATATTGTTAATTTGAGTAATATAATATTTCCAACTGTAGAATATTTGGAAGATATCTGAAAATAAAATTGCCTCTTTTGTAAAATTAGATAGGGCAATAAATTACCTACATAAGAGGAAGAATATGAAGAAGTTTTTTTGGGATATTGAAGTAAGGAATTAATTCTCTGATTGGTTTATTAGACAAGGGATCTTATCAGAAGCAAGTAAATTGGAGAATTAATTAGGCATTGATTTATAACCATAAATCAATTACTTCAACTCCAAGTATTAATCTTTATATAAGGATAGGGATTAGGTAAAATGTATGGATCATCTCTAAAAGTTGTATTTCTTCTTCCTCTCTATTATCAATCTTGTAATATTTTCTTATTTAGAAAAGTAATAAAATCTCCTCTCCCCAAGTGGACATACACTACAAGAAAAATGTCTATCTACAATACTAGAAGACAGCATTTTCGGCTGAGTGTTGTTATTGAACCTTATTTGTAAACAGGAAGATATTAACACAACATAACAAAACGTTGTATAATTAACCCAGCCTAAACATAAATGGCGGTCTTTCAATTAATTTTAGAGGCCGCGCTTTTCACTATTACCTTCTTCTATTTTCGCGCCTCTCGTATCATCCTTATATGAAAATTTCATTTTTTCCTCTTTTCTGAACTTTCCCTACTTGCATTCTTTTTTATTTCCTTTTTCTACATTTTAATTTTTCTTAAATTTTGCATTGTTCTTCAATTTTATTAATCTTAACTTCCCTAATTTACCATTAATACCTCAGGTATGTCCTTTTTACTGTATAACCCTAATTTAACTTGTTTAAATTTAATTGATTAGTTGGGTTTTATGTTAATTTCAGTCGTTGATCCAGATTTTCATACCTCAGGTACTTAAGTTTGTTGTATGATAATTAACTAGTATATTTTTGTCCTGTAGTATCCCAAATCTGATCTTTGATATGTTTCCGATTTATGGTGATAGTCCGAGTCTGAACTCAACTGCGATAGTTGACTTTGAGTCGAAAGAGAACTCATCTCTGGTAAATCTCTCCAGTACCTCTGTCTTCCCAACTGCTGAATCGCCGACCACCACGATATTAAATATGTGCTACATCTCTTTTGATTCATTGTTTACCTCCGTCGCTACCGAAGATGAAAGCACAACTGAGGTATGTAAGTCAAATGGATGCTTAATGGTTTGATTTAATTGCTTAGCTTTTTGCAGATGTTTTAAAGTTGTACAACAATTATGAACAGGTATTTTATAGATGTTTTCAAGTTGTACAACAATTATGAATTGGTTCTTGCTTATTTAACTCAATTCTAAAATATCTGAACTCATATTGCAATGCATGACCTGGGCATGCCACTGAATATCAAATTTACTACTGGTTAAGAGAAGAAAAACACTGATGATGATGATGATGAATATGACACTAGTTCAAAGAAGGTATATTTTGTTAGAACATGTACTTAAAAGCAATGCATATTGGGCTTCACTGTTTGTGTATTATCCCTACGTTTGGTTTTAAAAAATGGTACCAATATATAAAACTATAGCAGTATTCATGATAACCTTAATTATAAACTAGCCTAAACTTAGTGATAACCTTAAAAACTAGCCTAAACTTAATAATTGATGTATGATAACATGTCTTTTGAGGAATAGGTTCTTTAAGGTGCAGATATGCTAAAAATACATTCTTCGAAAATGTTCATAAGCCAATTGACTATTCGTAAAGGGAAGAAAATGTTAACTATGAGTATATCTTGTTATGCATTAGTTGGAGATCTTAAATTAAAATGTTTCTTATTCTTTAGTCTAGTAAAGGTAAGAGAAGGACAATGACAAACGCATCGAAGAAGAAGGCTCGGTGCACAACAGAATGCAAAATGGTGATTTCTCGTTTAAAAGATTGAGTATAATACGTACTTCAATTTTTTTCATAACTGATTAAAGTAGCAGTTTTATAGAGTAAAAGTAGTAAGGATAAGCGCACCTATCAGTGTAAATGTGTAATGCTCGACAATATTAGCCTAGACCGTGTGACCTGACCAACAACAGTTTCGGCCTATATTACATGCTTGCATTTTTAGAAAGATCTTATTGAGTGTAACATTTTAGACGTCATTAAGGCATATTTGTGGTGCCTTAGTGATGACAAGTTGTTTCCACGTCATTGTGTCGTCACTAGTCACATAAAAAATCAGCTATTCTTATTGTGTGTTTTTTGGCTAGCTGAGCTACAAGCATATTGTTTTACAAAAGTGACGAATGAGCACTATTTTTTCATAAAAATAAAAAATGTAGGAAATAGAGGTAGTTTGTAGAAAAGAATCAGTTTAGGCTGAAAGGTGAATATTAATCGTTGTCACCTTTCACATGGTAAGCATTCCTATGATAAGAGCAATGGACTAAGGAAAGAGAAGTATTCTTTATTAGGATGCTCATTGCACTTTTATACTTCTGTTAAGGATTGTAAATTGTATTTGTCTGTGATGGCAGCTCCATTAATGATAATACTAGTGAACATATTTACATGATAGCATCTCACTTTGGTAAATCATTACCATATATACTCTTTTTTTCTTATGCCATGGAAGTAATGGTCAATCTATAATTCTTCAGTCTTGTTGGTGAACATCGAAGTAGGTATAAGAAAATTTATGACAAGGGTCACCAAATTCGTAGACCTGGAGAAGAGAAAAGGTCTATCCATCACTCGAGAATTGTGTAGGTTGGATATTATTAGTACATCTGGGAATTTCCCCATTCATCACTCGAAATAGTGTATATTCTTTTTAACTATAGTAATTGGTTTTTGTTGAGCTTACTTAATCTGTTCTAGATGGGATTACCTGAGTTCTCATCTTTTAACAGTGTGCACTTCTGCATATATATGTAATTTAATGCAAACTTATTTAAGAACTCAACTGAAGTGAATTTGGTGTGCAAGGAATGAAGAACGAGGGTTGTACATGATTATCTGGAATCGGAACATTCCAAATTATTGATTTGAGGGGTTTCATGATTGTCTCACCATTTATACGTACCATTTGAACTAAATTGATTTGTCATATACATATAATATAATGCCATCGTCTAATACCACTAACAGTTTACTGCACTCTGAAGTCTATTTCATCATAACATATACATATATTTTAATATATAAAAAGATAAGATATCATGTTTGCAGGATATAAGGTTGACAAGAAATGACGTGACGAAAAGATGCAGAGCGGCTCTTATGGATGTCAACTTGAAGAAAAATCGATAGGTTGATGTTATTCCTTGTATGTGTGTTGTGTATATTTTGATTCTTGATGATAAACACTAGGAACAAATTGATATATGTTAAAGAATCTAGTCTCCGTTCTCAACCTCTTTTCGCAGTTGATGATACTCGAGTAGCACTGTGCTAGCGTAGGGGCGGTAAGAATACGGAGAACAGCTATATTAATGCAAGATTTATCTTGGTATGTCATCTCGGCAATATCAAAAACATTTATTTAATCTCATGAAGAGCTTGTGATATATTCTCTGTTCAGTATCATCTTCCTCTGACTTAAGTATTTCGAAAATTTTGTTTTCATGACCATCTTTAAATGTTTAGGACCATGTGCCTGTAATATATTACGCAGCCCTTGTCGTCGCTGCCACTGCTCCTGTAGTTGAAGAGAAAGACTTCTCTATCGTCAGAACGTGAAGCTGACCCTAAAACAGATCAGAGGGTTGTTTTTGCTTTTCCGGTAAATGCTCAACTATTTTGTAATTATTCTTTATTACATTTGTGCATAATTGTCGACTGGTTATGAGCAGTATATGTCCTATCAAAACATGATAGAGTAAATATTGAAGATGAACCGATTTTATTGAAATGATTAGTAATAGTTTTGAATGTTGTCATGATATTTTATTAAAATGATTAGTAAAACCGAAGCTGAATAATACACACTGTAGTTGCAAGTATGAGAGAGACCAATCTTTTTTTTTAACAACAGAATAGCCACAATTCTACTCCCCAGCAAACGTTAACATATGGAGATCCGAGCTTAGGCCAGAGACACAACGTTCTGTACAACAAAAAGACTAATCCTTATATAAAGTGTATGTAAATTACTAGATACAAGAAGAATATAACCAGGCAGCAGCTGACCGATATTACTACAAAACACCAGCGAAGCCCAAACACAGCATAATGATACAACGATCTCAAATATTGCAGAAAAATGATAATGAAACCCATTCTTGTTTCTCTTCCTTTGACAGCTAGATGGTTGTACGATCATAAACCCGAAGATGACAGTTTAATGGAGAATAATGGGGAGACAAAGTTTGGGAAAAATACTGTGGGTGGTCAAGTTTCTGTTTTACTTTTACACTAATATAGAATGTTGGTTATAACCAGCATCGGATTCAGTTATTATTTTTGTACTAATAACGGAGATTCTTCTTTTCTTTTTCCCATTGTCGTATTTTTAACTTTCAACTGGAAATATTACTTGCGATACTGTTTTAATTTCATATATCTCCTTGTTTTTTCGAATCCAGGTAGAGGACTCCTATCATGTCTCCACTCAACCTCATGTAAACCGCACTCAGAATGCTGAGGTAAGCATTGACATCGGTGCCGCCACTGTTGCCAATATCACTGAAACAAAGAATGTGGAAACTGCTCAAGTGACATAGGAGGAGATTATGTCTACCTGTCTGATGTTTTGAGTATTTTTCATAATGTTATGACTGTAAAAATAGTATATTTGATGTAGCTAGAGTATATTTGACAAGTGATCATCCACCTGAATAGCGTGATGTTCCTGCGCCATTCCACACAAGGTCAGATCAACATGAACGGGAGAATTGGTAATTTTTTATAGTACGTGAAGCTCAGAATAGAATTCATTCATATTTAACCAATATAGGCCATCATATATGCTATTTTCATTAACTATAGGCTGATAAAGTGGTATACTGAACTCATAATTCTAAGTAGGAAGTTTGAATAGGTATAATTATCTGATTTTCTAAGATAAATAAATATGTAGATAGTTTTAATTCATTTTACAACAAATCTGTTTTATCTACTACGGTCAGTGGCCGAGCCATATGGAGACCAGTGGGGGCAGCTGCCCCCATTAAGAATTTCTTTTTTAAAATATGCATGGAGTTTAAGTTTTGTTCTTTGCCGCTCATGGATATCTTAGCATGAAATTTTTTCCTGTTTGTGTCAGCTTGTTGCGTCCACATTCCTTTATTTTACTACTTGAAAAACTAATATTGCTTTTGGGCCTGGTCATTAAGCCATAGGCTTTTAATATACATGTTGTCAAAATGAACATCATCTCCAGGATTTTGATCAGTGTTATAAAAAGCTTCATTGAATTCCTATTGTAGTTTGTTAATGGTATTTTCTTTGCAATATAGCAATATATACTTGTGTCCGCTGGAAACATGTCTTATTTGTAATACTGTTTCCTGCAGTATAATTTTTTTTGTCCTCGCTAAACTTTTTTCTGGGTCCACCATTGAATACAGTGCCAATGACTACAGTTGTCTTTTGGTCAAACACTGAATTATTTTATCTTTTCTAGCGGTAACATATAGCCTTATATAATGCACATCTCATTTGAGAATATAAATGCAAAACTGTAAGTGCATTTGCAGTTAGATAGTGATCGCACATTGATATTGATCGGGCTATCCATATATCTTGGTTGATAGCAGTGAATGCACTTTTGTTCGGGTTGCTTCTACTTGTTCTTGTATGATGCACATATTAGAAATGCTTCTCGTATCTGAACATATTTTCTGGAGGCTCGGAGACCCAAGCTATTGCTTGTAAATTTTTAAGAAGTTTGTATTGTGCCCTCTGGCACGTATTAAGGGTATTCACATGGATCTGATTAAATTCTATACTGCTCTAGTGGAAGTGGCTTTCTCAACCAATCCCACTACCCATGAGTTGCTCTTGTATCCAAACTTTCTTACTTTATAATAATATGAAGCATTTCCAACTTTAAGTAAAAGATGGTTATCTGATTTGTTGTTTTCCTTGTTGTGTTTTGTTATTAACCCAAGTTTCATTCTTTCAATCAGGCATGGGTTTGTACCTTTCCGAAAAATTGACTAGTAATGCTACGATGGCTGCTCTAAAAGCACTTGAAGTTCTTTTAATTGTGGTACGTATAAATTGTTGATTTGAAGTATTTGCATTTAAGCATAACTAGTGATGGTAATTCCCGCACATCTCTACTATTGATCATTACAACTTTCAATTTCAACCTTGGACCCGTGAATGATACCAGTATCTGATATCGCTACACATTTCAACATTAACATAGATGGTTCATAGGTGATGCTTATTTCAACGGTCGATCATTTTACATATGTTTTTGATTCAAATTATATCGCATGTCTAAATCACGTGTGTATGTGTGTGCACTTCATCAGTGTCTTACACTAGTTGAAATAACTGAAACTCGCTTATGGAACTCACTAATAATTTTCATTCTTATGAAGCATGTGACTGACTGGTTCACACCATGCGACTGAACAGTTGTGGCCTTTAGTTAACAGATATCCAAATTGGCTTTGTTGATTAGAATGAAGAAGTAAAGATTCTACATGAAAAGCACATTCCTTACATTATAACCCATTCCAGTAGAGTGTGAAACTTAACATTCCGAAGTAGAATGTAAGCATAAAATTTCTGCAGTTTCAAGCTTACGAGTTTCGGTGCCGACTAGCAAACTATATAGTTAAATATACATCTTATACATTTCTAACTAGTTGCATGACATATTGACATGTTTGTATGGAATACCTTTGTTCCTATCGTAAGAGTAGTACTTCATTCAAGGTAAGCACCCATTTTGATGTCTCATGGGTACCTCAAACCATGAGCTTAAGAAACATGTCTAGAGCGTTATACCACTGACCAGTTGAGCTAGTGGTCCTTGATTGTTTGTATAGAATGCTTTTGTTAGATGAATTTAGGTAGTGCCTCTAGATATGAAAATTGTTCAAGTATGTGTGCCAAAGAAGCAAAGAGAATCTTGAATATACATCTTAAACATTTTCTTATTATTTTAGTATGGTTATGTGGATACCAGTACATTGAGCTGTTCATAATACTACATGTTCATGGCCGTATCATCTCGCATACATGAAGGGTAGTTGTTCATTGGAAAACAATAACAGACGTCTGTACCAAGCCTAGGAATTGGCCGGGAACATTTTCAGACGTCTGAAATAAATTTCAGTGTCTGAAATGGTCTCAAGGTGTTGGCTGAAATTCACTTCAGACTTATGGAACTTATTTTCAGACGTCTGAACCAGGTCAAACGTCTGAAAATAGTTTCAGACGTTTGGAATTTGCTATTGTTTCTAGTTCTCCTTCTATCGACCGATTGGTTGTATGCGATGTCAACTTATTACTTGTTTTTCTGGTGCAGCTTATGGTCCTTTTGTTAATGAGACATGCCTTGAGCCTTTCTAATGACGGCGATGATGACGATGCTTCTGCATATTTTTCTGTAAGTAATTATATTCATCACACTACATGTTCATGGAATTCATGTGGGATTAACAAAGTACATAAAAATACAAAACATAACTAAACTTTTATAATAATAATAACAATAAGATTTATAATAGTAGTAAATTAAATAAGATTTATAAAAAATTAAATAAACTTATAAAAATGAACTAAGTATCATAAAAATTAACTAACCACACTAAAAATTATCTAAGTATTATAAAAATTATCTAAGTATTAAAAAAATTAACTAAGTATTATAAAAATTAACTAAGTTTACTAATTTTATAAAAATTTAGAAGTTTAGTTTATAAAAGTTAACTAAGTGTATAAAAATATAAAATATTACCAAGTATTCTATAATAATTATAGCAATAATTAAAAATTAACTAAGTATTATTAAAATTAACTAAATAGTATAAAATTTTAACTAAGTTTGCTAATTTTATAAAAACGAAGAAGTAGTTTATAAAAGTTAACTAAGTATATAAAAATATAAAATATTACCAAGTATTCTATAATAATAATAGCAATAATTAAAAATTAACTAAGCATTATAAAAATTAACTAACTATTATAAAATATTACCAAGTATGCTATGTTGTTATCTTCAACTTTCTCCTTGTATTTTTTTTCTTGTTGTCGGACATTGTTTCTTGTTAATGTGTAAGCATGACCAAATGCTAACATGAACACATGTGTGTAGGTATTGTAGATGGGCATCGTTGTGCATTCGGCTATAATCATAATATCGTTAGGCGCTTCTGAAGATCCCTCAACAATAAGACCGCTTGTGGTATCTGATTACGAAGAAAGCAGTAACTTTTAGATGTTCATTTTGTTGGTATTCGGCGCAAACTTGTTTTATGGAAATTTTGTTTTATTTATAAATATCGTGACTTTGTTCAACAAATGTTGTGTAAATTTAGTTTATGGAAATTATGTAAAGTTTGTTTATTGATGATATCTTTGTGTATGAATATTGTGTTATATAATTAGTTGATTGATATGTATTTACGTATTGATATGTTTGTGCATGAATATTTTGATGCTACAATATGTAAATGTTGTGATAAATGCAAAAAAAAATGTTGTGATATGTGGCAAAACGTTGTGATAGTAAAGAACATGTAAACTTCTAGAAACGCTGTTATATTTGGCAAAATGTTGTGATAGTAAAGAACATGTAAACTTCGAGAAATGCTGTGGTAAGTGGCTAAACGCTGTAGAAAAGGGAGATAACAACATTTTTGAAACAATATAAAACGCTGTATAAACATAAGGACAACACCATTTGAAATGCTATAGTATGTCAATTTTCTACAGCGTTTTTGAATGTATTATGATATATCCAGGATCTATAACAACGTGTTGGTAGATAATGTTCATCAAAACGTTGTTAAAGGCTATAACAGTGTTTTTTCAACGCTGTGAATATACATATTTGTTGTAGTGATACACTAACAAGACATTAGTGGAACCACTATAAATCTCTTGTGTTATTTCTTTTATTGCTTGATCTGTAATTGTTTTATTGGTGACTACCTATTGTTTGTTTTGCCTCGCCATCAATCCTTTCCAATTTGTTTTCCCGCAAGGTTGGGTTTTATTCCTAAGGCCTTTTTGGGAAACTTTACCCCAACAATTAGTATCGGAGCTATGAGGTTGACTGAGAAAGGGTGTTAGGCATTATGGCAGGAGAGGAGAAGAATTCGGCAATTGTATCAAGGCCATATGTCAAAGGGACATATATGGCAACATAATCTCAGTTAGCAATATAAAGATGGAATGGGGATAAAGACTTTGAGAAGTGACAATGGAGGATGAAAGTTGTTCTGACGAGGAACAATGTTCATCTTGTGGTGTTTTCTCCTAAGAAGTTGACAGATGATATTTCAGACGTTGAAAGGAAGGAGATGGAACTATGGGCATTAAGTACTTTACAATAAGCAATGGAAGAAAATGTCATTTCATAGATTAGCGGTGAGACCATTGTTAAGGACATTTGGACCAAGCTGGAAAAACTATATTTAAAGAAGTCACTAACCAACCATCTGATTTTGCTGAAGATGTTTTTCACCATATGGATGAGAGAGGGTACTTCAGTGAAGGCACATCTAAGCTTCTTCGATGATCTCGTGATGAAGATGAAGACTGTTGACTTGAAAGTGGATGAGGAGCAAATATCAATGATTCTTTTGTGTTCACTTCCGAAGCGATACACAGGTCGTTTCGCTAATAGTCTTATCTATGCCACAGAAACACTAACAGTAGATGATGTGGAGGCAGGTCTTCTATCTAAGGACTTGAGGGATCAGATGAAGGGGTTGAGTGAAGGTAGAGGAGGAAGCAGTATGGAAGCCTTATTAGCTGGTATGGAGAAATGGGAGAAAATAAAGTCAAGAGATGGGGAGTGCTACATTTGCAAGAAACCAAGTCATTGGAAAGAGATTGTTCGGACTTGAAGAAAAAAATTGAAGCTGGAAATTCATCGATTGCGGTGGAGGAATTTTTGTCTGATGACTTGTTGACAGCGGTAGTAGTAGATGTATCATACCATTGGGTGCTAGATACGTGGGCATCTTTTCATATGACACCTAATAAGAATTATTTTAGTTTTTTTTAAAAAAAAAGAGGGAAGCTAATTTTGATGGGAAATGATGCTAGTTGTAGAGTTATGGACGAAGGTACTATGCAGATTTGCATGTATGATAGGGTAATATGCACCTTAACAGGTGTCTGTTATGTTTTAGGTATTCGGAAGTCAATGATATCTCTTGGGCAGTTGGCATCCAAAGGATGCGAGGTGACTATTGATAGGGGTAGTCTAAGGGTTTCTAAGGGTGCATTTGTAGTGATAAAGGGAGATATGTTTCAAAGTTTGTATCTCCTGAGGGGAAGCACTGTACTTGGAGAGTCAAGAGTTGGAGTCTACTGTTCTCGTGGACAAGATGTCAAAGCTAGGTATACGAGAAGAGACTTTGAGTTTCTGCATAGGCAGAATATGATCAAAGGGGAAAGCTTCAATAAGGTGGGATTTTGCCAAAAGAATGTGCTTGATAAGCGGAAGAAGGGATCATCTGAAGTTGGTCAGAGATCAAAGGAGAAAGCAGTGAATATGCACAAGTCTTTGCAGACTGCTAAGTTCGGGCATTGCTCGAGCTGGAATCGCTTATCGAAATGCTAGGTGCTACGCGGTGGTACAGCTTGGGGAGAGAGTTCAGATGGTTCATGGAGACATTTGTTTTCATGGTAAAGATTGATAGGTCTTACATGAAGCGGGTACTTTGAACACTTTGGTTGTAGGCGGTGGCATTGATGGAGTTTGTTGACAAAGGGCAACGCGTGATGGCCATGCCGAAGCTCATTGGGGAAGTAACCATGGTGTATTGTCCAAGAAGATGCTTAGAGTAAAAGGATGTAGGTGGAGTTGGAATGCTTTCAATGATATATAGTATCAAGATGGAGATTGTTAGATTTCGTGATGCAATGTTTCCATTTGCAGAAGATTCGGAAGATACTATTGATTATGATGATACAACATTTCCATTTAGAGAAGATTTAGGAAATATTGTTAGTTTGAGTAATATAACATTTCCAACTGCAAAAGATTTGGAAGTTGTCCAAAAATTTATTGCCTCTTTGGTAAAATTAGATATGACAATAAATTACCTACATAAGTGGAAGAATATGATGAAGTTTTTTTTTTTTGGATATTGAAGTAAGGAATTAATTCTCTGATTGGTTTATTAAACAAGAAATCTTATCAAGAGCAAATAAATTGGAGAATTAATTAGGCATTGATTTATAACCATAAATCAATTACTTCAACCCTGAGTATTAATCCTTATATAAGGATAGGGATTAGGTAAAATGTATGGATCATCTCTAAAAGTTGTATTTCTTCTTCTTCCTCTCTATTATCAGCCTTGTAGTATTTTCTTATTTAGAAAAGTAATAAAATCTCCTCTCCCCAAGTGGACGTACATTAATAAGATGTTAGTGGAACCACTATAAATTTCTTATGTTCTTTCTTTTATTACTTGATTCGTGATTGTTTTGCTAGTGACTATTTGTTGTTTGTTTTGCCTCGCCGTCAATCCGTTCCTATTTATTTTTCCATAAGGTTGGGTTCTATTCCCAAGGCATTTTTTGGAAACTTTACCCCAACAAATAAATAATAACTAATGGAATAAAATATAGCTCTTTATTCATTTCATACCCAAAATACTAGGTTTAAACGTATACTATAATTGGAATAACTATAACTATATCAACTTGGGTTAGGATCACTAATTTAAGTGATAAGTGGTATGAAGCTCTGGACAGTGGTTCCCGAGGCCATAGTTTCGAACCATTGAGACGTCAAAAGTGAGTGATATACTTGAATAAATTTGTCCTTTTGTTATAAAAAAACTATAGTAATGTAAGGCACTCTAGCTAATATGCCTACAAAATAGAAAGTAAACAATTTGTATTATATATGTAACAACTACCTAATCCATTTTGCTATATATACTTATATATGTGTATATGTACGTGTGTGTGTGTGTCTATTATACATACATACATATGTATATATGCACTATAATAGAGTAAACTATCTATTACAAACAATCTACATATTCATTAACAACTTAAGCTAGGACCACTAACTTAATTGACAAGTGGTATGAAGCTTTGGACAGAAGTTCTAGAGGCCATAGTTTCGAACCATTGAGTGGATAAAGTAACCCTTTTGTTATAAAAAACATAGTAATGTAAGGCATTATTTACTAATTTGTCTACAAAATAGAAAGTAAACAATGTACATTATACACGTAACAGCTACCTAATCCATTTTTGTTGTATGAACACACACACACACATATGTACACACACACACACACATATGCACTATAATAGAGTAAACCATTGTTATAAATAATCTACTATCCATACCGAATTAAATCAACTATGTAGCAATAGAAAAGACAAGGTAACAACATCCCACTCGTTCCCAACTATTGTCAAATTTTTCTATGCACAGGTCCACGGAGTGAGCATGGGTCTATCGATTTTTTTTATAGGTCATTAACAAAAATGAGGCAACATATACAAATAAACATGGAAAATGCTTAGGGAAGATGTAGGGAACCCTTCTATCTCCCTACATTGCTTGAATGTTTTCCAACCGAAAATCTGTTGAGGAAAATAAAGCCATGAGGTGGTAATGTTAGAAATTACGTATACCCCATCATTTACCAACTTCACACTGGCGCCACTAAGGATAGGGTAGAGAATGCTACAATGGAAAACAACCTTTTTGTTAGTGTAATATAGTAAAATATATGTGTACATTCGTTATGTAAATTATTGAACTCGCACACGCGTATACTCATTAAAAAACATATTTAATATAGTGAAAACAAATTAATTTGAATTCCAAATAAAATCTCAGATACACTGAGTACAATTGAATATTTCAAACAAACAAAAAATCGTAACACAAAATAATCTTGTACATCTTCAATAAAAGTTACACACACACACACACACGCACATATATATATATATATATATATATATATATATATATATATAATGGAGGTTTTATGGCACCCCTATTATGTCACGCCCCATTTGTACCCCATTAATAACTATTCATTTATATTTAAATAGGTTGGTGGGTAGAGAGAGGGTTAGTGGAAGGAGAGAGAAACGGTAATGTATGGTGGAAATCAGGAGGCTATAGGGATGTTGCACTATTTGGAGGTGCTCTTGATCCTATCTCTATATCTGTGTGTGTGTGTGTGTGTGTGTGTCTCTCTCTCTCTATATATATATATGTGTGTGTGTGTGTATGTGTGTGTGTGAGAGAGAGAGAGGAGCGTTCAATGGCACCCCAAATAGTGAGCACCCCATTTGCCCCTCTATATAAACCAAGCATTTATATTAGAATAATTAAGTAGGAGGTGAGAGAATGAGAAGGAGCGAACGTCCATCTGATCTTAAAGAAGGCTCCAACAAACTGGGTTACGAAACACGCGGCTTCGAGGGGACGTGAGGGTACTCTTGGTATCCCTCTGTGAGGCTGCAGATGATCCGCCTGGGCTCACAGAGGTTAAGGTCTGTGTTAGGAGAACCAAGGGTATGCCTTGGTTGCAATATGAGGCAACCTAAAGACTAGGATGAACCAGCGTGATTCAGCGAGACCAGTAGCCCTATGATAGTCGTCTACCTACCATCTTGAGTCAGTCGAGATACGTACAACGGAAAGGCGGAGAACTCCAAAAGACCATATACTTGCTATCTAGTTATGGGTGCGGATGGCCATAGGTTAGTAGGGCATAGATGACCTGCGTATAGTTCTCATTTTTCAAGGTGTGCCTTTCATTAGTTGAGGGAGGGGTCAAGTGGGACCATAGCCACTGGAAAAACAAACCTTAGCATCTGCATCAGCAGATATCTGAAAGCTCCCGACCGAGTTCCGTGTTTCTTGATTTGCCCTGCTACGAGACTCGGGTCGCACATACGGAGGACATGTGCATCTAGACAACGATAACGGTTCGCGACACATACGTGGGAAAAGTCTAGGAACATATACCGCTCTAGGTAGTGTGTCCTAGACTAGGGGGCATCGTTCGGTAGGTAGCATAATCCCTAGTTGGACCTAGGTCGCGTAAACCCTAAAATCCAAGAAACATTCAATAGGTAGCATAAACCCCAGTAGCCTTAGGTAGCGAAAATCCTAGTTGGATCTAGAATGCGCTCGATAGAAAACCCTAGGTAATAAATAATAGATGTACACCTGAAACAACCACAATTGCGGGGATTGGGATCACATATCTGTTCTTATCAGTTTATACAGATTACTAGTTAGGTGGTGCAGGGATATAGAAATAAGAATAACAAGGTAGTGGCAAAGCAGAGAAAGTATAGAAGTGCATCCAATCAT
Organism: Allium sativum; assembly: GCA_030737875.1. Taxonomy (NCBI): domain Eukaryota; kingdom Viridiplantae; phylum Streptophyta; class Magnoliopsida; order Asparagales; family Amaryllidaceae; genus Allium; species Allium sativum. Next base: position 87,207,392 of record CM060926.1, on the reverse strand, counting down.
ATCTTATGCTGACCTTATGATTCCCGTCATCATGGTGTCGTCTTGTATTCAGTTAATTCATGCCATGTTGCTTGTTTTACCTGTTCACATGTTGAAAGTTACTGAACTTACCAGACTTTATGTCTGACTCTGTTTTCTTTCGCTTTCTTGTCTTCCGTCCCCCTCCCCCCCCATGTTCGCAGGGAGGGAATATTACTACTTAGCCGAGTTTTCTTTCCAAGCTGAAGATTAGTCGAAGTTTTGCTTGGATTCTCTTTTCCATTGTTATGGCTGGCTCACGCTACATTGGGGAATATAAATGTTATTTTATGCTTCTTTATTTTGTAAGACAGATATTCTGGTATTGGAAAATAATTGTTGTACAAACTATTTGATAAATAAAGTAAAGTTCTATTTTCCGCTGTTTTAATTTTGTCTGTCTTGTAATTTATCTGTATCTTTTACCTATAACTCTCCACCGAAGTTAAGGGATTCCCTTTGTGAGTGACCTTAACGGATGTGGGGTGTTACAGAGAAGATGAAGAGGAAGTTGAAGAATACGATGAAGAGGAAGTCGAAAGATTCAAAGAGGTGCTGATGGGAAAGAATGCTGCATCAGTAGTGAAAGAAGGTAAAAAAGAGGACGAGGTTGAGGAGGACAACAAGCTTGTGGATGAACCCGATGCTGAAGCTGAAATGTTGGAAGTAAAGGATGAGAAAGAAAAGAAGGGTAAAAGCGAAGGAGTTGAAAACGAGAAAGATGAAAATGAAGAAGAATCGTCTGAAGAGGAGAAGGAGAAAGATCATAAGCCTAAAGCCAAAAAAGCCAAAGCTGAAGATCAGACAAGTAAAAACAGTACTAATGCTGAAGTGGAAAATAAAGACAAGGAGAAGAAAGATGAGGATAAACTGAAGGACAATGAAAAAATTAAGAAGGCCGACGAAAATAAGTCTGGTGATAATGGCAGAAAAGGAACTCTTGGGAAATCAAAGATAAATAAGGCGGATATAAATGAAACATTCGAGGAAGATACAACAGGAGCTGAACAGAAAATACTCCAAGAGTTAAATGGTCTTAAGTCATGTAATCATACTGATGGTCGTAAAATGAGAGTTTTTGAGCCAGAAGAGACTGAACCAGTGATTTACTTGCATGCAGTTGTATGTGAGGCATTAAGGCTGTATCCATCAGTCCTATTTAACCAAAAAGTTGCTTTGAAGGCGAGCGATGCTGCTAAGGAGGAAACGCCTCCGTATGCTGATTTGGTTGATGACGTATACAAACCCCCTTGGCGGAATAAAGCATTTAAGTTTACGGGGGAGTTTTGTTGGGTAAACATTAAATGCAAGTTTAATAAGAATAATAAAATGAAGAGACAAGTGTCTTTTAGGTGAAAAGGCAAGAGAAGTTAATGGTCTTTATGATCATTCATTAAGGGATGTGCCTTTTATGAGTCAAGTGTCATGTTAATTAGTGATGTGTCTTTTATGTGTTAAAAGTCATGTTAAAGTTTATGTCTAAGTAATGTTTATTGGTAAAGGGTCAAGTCAATTAATGATGTGTCAGTTTGTTAAGGGTTATGTCTATTTATGAAAAGGTGCCTATTGAGTTGTAAGGTCATGTAGACCACTATATAAATATGGGTGGTCATTTTGTGTGGTTGTAAGAGGAAGTGAAAAGTGAGCAAGAGAAGGTGAGAAGGGGAAAGTCTGAGAAAAAAAAGAAAGAGTGTTGTAATGAAAGTTGAATTATAAAAGTAAACAAAATTTGTTGTGTATCCTCCTCATCCTTCTCCTCCTCGATAATAATTCTTCTTCTTATCAGTATTTTCATTATCTTCTTTGAAATAATTATGCTCCTCTTTCCATATCTCCTTTATGTCTGTTATCTCTCTTCGATTTCATCACTAAAATAATCATGCCCCTCTTTCTGTATCCCTCCTTATCTCTCTTACTTCATGTTCTTTGTATAACATTTATTTATCATTCCTAAAAATATCATGGAATAATCCTAAACCCTAACTCCTTATCCTAAATGACCAAGAAAACTCATCAAAATCCATAAACTTAATTCTTCAAAATGCAAAATTAGGGTTCCTCACCGACACTTCTAGCTTAGTTGGTTAATTAGGGTTCCTCACCGACACTCCTACCTCAGTTGGTTAGAGGTGGGTGAACTGGGATGAGACATAAGTCTCAGGTTCGAAGGTCACCTCTGCCAATTTTTAGGGGTGACTATCTAGGTAGTGTGAAGACATTGAAATATCGGGATATATCACTACCCGTGGGGTCTACTAAGACCGACAAACAATGGTTTGAGTGAAGTCTTAGATTCCACACGTAAATAAAAAAAAAATTAGGGTCTAAAACATCTTATTCAAATCAAGATCATCACCGAAGACAACAAATCACTATGAATTGAATCTTTCATATATAGTTCTTGAACTTTCAATATCAAAGAAGGTAATTTATATTTAAACTTTAGTTTCAACTCAGTGATCGCTTGATTTATTATCAAACTAAGAAATGCACCTTCGCTTCTTGGTTTAACCATGTGGCCTGATACTATAGATTTGAGGAATATGAAATTTCTTAGTCAATAAAGGTTTTGCTTGATTGTGAATGATATGTTAATCTTGAGATTGTATTATTTAAAACTACCTTCAACCTACTAAAAGATAAAAAGTTGGATGTATTATAATTAAAATAAAATACTATAAAATGGAAGTATTTTTAAATAACCATTCAATAACATTAACATTTATAACAACTGAAAAATATCACCGAACAACATCAACTATAAATTCACCTTATGACTTAATTCAGTGTATGAATTAATTATGAATAATATGTTAAATTTGAGATTGTATTATTTAGAACTACCTCGAGTGCATTGAAAGATAAAAGGTTGGATATATTATAATTAAAATAAAAAACTATAAAATAGAACTAATCGCCGTAAATTAAAATAAAAAACTATAAAATAGAACTAATCGCCGTAAAACATCATCAGTATCACCATATATGTATCCTGCAGTATTTTAAAATAATCATTAAATAAAAAATAACATTTACAGTAATTAGAAAAGTTTACGAAACAAAATCAATAATTAATTCACTAGATTATTTTTCCAAGAAAAACATCTATGAACTAAACAAATGGATTATTTAAGATAATAATGCAACACTCAACTGCACGAAGAATCTGAGCTCGTCAAAAATGGATAATAAAAGCACACCAATAAAGCTAAAAAGCAGGAAATATTACCATAAATATCCAATTTCATAATCAAAAGGCATGCCTGGCCCAAAATCTGTGTACAGAATGTTCAAGGACTAAGCGAAAATTTATCATCTAATCAGGCAACGGCTCTGATTTATTTCTACAAATGTTTGCTGTTCATATCCAATCAAAAAAAGTTCCCTATCCATCTCTGTCGCTCAAATTCAATCAGGGAAGCAACCTCTTCCCACATAACCACCTCACTTCATCTAAATTACGTCCGTGCCAGCTAACATCGTCCGTAATTACTGAACTTTTACCTGGGTATTCTTGTAAAAGAAAATTGATATTGGGACGAGCCACTTGTTTTGGGCGCTGCTTCTTTCAGAAGGCTGAATAGAGCAAGGAGAAATAAAGTACTATAAATCCAAGGGAGGTCTCTTCTCATTTTCACTTCTCCAGTATATTTCTCTCTTGCTAATCGAAACAACTAGGGTTTCCTTTTCCGATTTGGGGATTCTTGTTCTTGAATTTTAGGTTCTAGAATGTACTCGTACAAGGCCAAGAAGCTCATCAACGATCCTAATGGTTTGAATTCTTTTTCGCTCTATTTTCTTGTTTTTCTCAGCTCAATTTTGTTATATTAGTAATCGGTTGTATGTTTATCGCAAATCATTTACAAATGCTGCTTTACTTTGCTGTCTGAATAGTTGCACTGAGTTTGCATGGTGATTTCCCCCCTTTTTTTATACAACTGTGAATAGTGCAGTGAATCTAACGAGGATTGTGCATGCATGCAGTTCATATTGTAATGTTGGTTTGATATTTTGTGGTTGCTTTTATGCTTAATTTGTGACGATTATGTACGGGATTGACTGGTCATGTGATTGGTGGCGAAATCTTGCGTGGTAGTTCACTTAATAGTTGTCGTGATTAGTATTTGCGAAGGTTTTACCAGTTCTTGTGAATTTTTATATAACTTTGTTTAAAAGTCCACGGGATGATCGGTCAAATTACTACCCGTAGAAGCAAAATTCTCCAATCTTTGACTAGGCTGCCGATGAAATCCTACTTTTCTGCTTTATGAAGCGGTAACTTGCTTACCAGTTGTTTTGGATCGTGGTTCCAAAGATCTTACTAGTTTAAATTTTAATTTTACTTTGTTTCTTTTGGATTATTGTACAAGTCTGTGAGATGTTCGGTCAAATCACTATATGTAGAAGCACTGGTAGATTGCAAACAGGCAACTGCTTTGCTGCAGGGTTTGCATAATAAAAGGTTCTAAATGTAAGCATGTCGTTTTAATGAAACTTTCTACACATTTGATAATTAGGTGAACTTATGCCACTTGAGTCTGCGAATCTGAATTTTTTGTTCAAAATATAATTTCCGATGCTGTAATGGTTGGTTTTATTGCTGATCCTCTAATCATTTAACTTGGTAAGTACATCCGCTGGTCATGAGTTTAATTTATCTGCAGGAGATTTGTTCTGATTCAAACATTAACGGTATGGGTTGTGTTGCTACCTAGTTGAATTCTGCACGTAGCTAGATATATTTTCCGATGAGCATGCTTCCTTTGAATCTATCTATAATGAGTATTGTGATATTGATATGAATACATTCATGTAAATTTGCAAGTCTTGTTGGACTGATAAATTAGACTTTCCCTTGATTGCCATTTCCAATTTAAAATGTTCTTTATTTAGCAATTACAAGTGAAGTTCGGATTGTATCACCTAGGTTGTTTAACTTTATTACCATATTGTTAAGCAAACTTTCCAGAATGGGACAAATTCAAATTTTAAATCAAAGCAGGATTTAAAATTGTAAATCGTTGATTTAGAATTCATATTTCAAGGTTTTGCATACGCTTTAAAATTGATTTTGATGTTTGAATTTCTACATATCAAATTTCATTCTCAATTTTTTTTGTTCCATTTTTATTTTGTTTTGAAAACATTGGAATGGAAACTGTGGATTGAGATAAGTATATTAAATAAATTAGCATGGGTTAAATGTTTTTTCTAAGTTGTTCTTATGACTAAGTTTGAATCGGAACATAGATCAAATCGTAAGGGGAGAGATCCGATCTGAAAGAGGATTTCAATTGTGAGATCTTAAGAATCTTGATAACATTGTTAAGTTCACTAGGAGCAAGTTTCATTGTCCTGCATTTTTTTTTTGCAGCTGTGGTGACTGAATTCATCGAGGGACTCACCGAAACATATCCTGCCTTACAGTATTTAGATGGCTTCCCGCAGGTAATTTTTCTTTTCTTTTTTGAACATTTCTAAAATATGATTTTGATCAATTTGATTCAAAGTTAATCTTTACCTAAATTGCAGATTAAGGTAGTTCTACGAGCTGATGTTTCTCCGAAGACTTATGACAAGGTTGCTGTTATCTCAGGTATATACTCACAGTTCCCTTTTTTTAACGTACTTCTGGTTATGTTTTTATCGCGTACATGTCAATCAGTCATCTACTGATGGGCAAGGGAGATGGTCCATTAAAAACTAAGGAGACAATATATTCTCTGTTTTTGCATTTGAAATTAAAACTAATTCCTTTTTATCTACAAGTAGTGGAACCAGTAATTTCATGATGTTGGTTGACAATAAGTTGGACCAACAAAGATATTGACATCCACCAGTTCTCCAGAAGTCGCACCATTAATTTGTTAGCACCGGTTGTAAAATTATAATAAAATGCCTTACTTTTATAGAATATTGATTGGTAAATGGAAATATTATTTTGAAGTCATGGCAAATTATTATGTCTCCATTTAATTTAGTACTGTTCCTATGTTACTTGGAAAACCAGGTGGTGGCAGTGGCCATGAACCTGCCCATGCTGGGTTTGTTGGGGACGGGATGCTAACGGCAGCCATCTGTGGGGATATTTTCGCCTCTCCTCCAGTTGATTCTATTTTAGCAGTATGTTTGGCTCAGTTTATTTACATGCATATTCAGGTTTTATCTAATGGCTGACTGTTGCTTATATATTTAGGGTATTCGGGCAGTCACTGGTCCCAAAGGATGCCTACTGATTGTAAAGGTATGTTGATGATGCATCACAATATGCTTGACTGCATGAACATTCTGTTTCCTGAAGCTTGCAAGCTTATGTATTATGTTAGGAGATGAGATGACAGTTGTGTTACCTACCACATAGCTTCAATATATCTCTTTTGTTTTTCACTGCTAAGGCTTGCACGTGCATGCATTTATTATTAAAATATATATAATGGATTTATTGGGCCAGATTTCCTGCTATTTTATTACTGTCTCATATTTAATTAATGTGTCAACAGAATTATACTGGTGACAGACTTAATTTTGGTTTAGCTGCCGAGCAGGCAAAATCTGAGGGATACAAAGTTGAGGTATGCCTTGGCCCTTACTTTCAACAAATCGTCAAATGGACGTTAATGTGATTTACAAAAACCTAAATGGTTATTATTGCAGACAGTAATTGTTGGAGATGACTGTGCTCTCCCTCCACCTCGTGGCATAGCTGGTCGAAGAGGTCTAGCTGGAACTGTTTTAGTCCATAAGGTAACCATTTTTTGCCTCCTTAGCATACCTTGAAAGTCGAAACATATTGCTTTCCACCCCCCCCCCCCCCTCCTCCTCCCTTTTGTCTTTTTGATATTTTTATATATATTTGAAACTGCTTTAAATATCATTTTTGTGTGTGTGTATCATATGAAGTGTTATGAATGCTTTTACAGTTATATTATAGATCATGCAGAAGTCTAATGATCCGAGAGTCATGCACAGTCATCATGTAACATAAATTGACGAGGATTATATGTAACATAATTTGACTAGTATGTTTCTAGATTCTGCAGGCCATCTAATCATCAAAGCTTTTGTATATGCCAGATAGCTGGAGCAGCAGCTGCTGCCGGCAAGCCTCTTGATGAAGTTGCCGCAGAGGCAAAATATGCAGCAGAAAGAGTTGGAACAATGGGTGTTGCTCTATCAATTTGCACTCTTCCAGGGGAGATTCCATCGGATCGTTTGGGCCCACAACATATGGAGTTGGGTCTTGGAATTGTGAGTTTTCCCCATATATATATATATATATATATATATATATATATATATATATACATATATATATGTATGTATGTATGTATATGTGTGTGTTTGTGTATTACTGTTACTGGCGCTTCCTCCCTTTCAGCGTTTAGTTATTTTTGTTAATACCTGGTATAACTTATTCAAACTTTATCCTATGCATATTTACTTTAAAATTTTGCTTCAAACAGCATGCTTGTGTCTGATTATTTATTTTATTGTCAGCATGGGGAGCCTGGTGCAATTATTGCAGAAATTCAACCGGTTGATGTAGTGGTGACCCATATCCTTAGAGAAATATTATCTGTGGTATGTATGACTCAAATACATTTGACTTCTCCAGTATCTGTTTTTGATCTACATGACACTACAGGTGCACATGCACAAAAAAGCAATACACTTAGGGTGTGTTTGAGGAAAGCGAAAGCGGAGAATTTGAGCGGATAATTGTAGTTTGCGGAGAATGCGTTTGGTACTTTAAGCGGAGCATTTTATTTTTATGTTGTAATCTAATTAATTTATTATTTGTTTCAAATAAATAATATGTATCAATAATTTTCACAAATAAATAAATTGAAAATTATAAGTTACCCCAATTCAGTTCAAACCAGCTCCATTACATAGAGCACTTCGATACGATCGCAACGCAAAAGCCCGCCTCTCAAACGGATCTCATTTGCACAAGTTATTAATTTTTGAAATTTATGAAAACTTAAATTAATTAATTAAACTAAATAATTAATCTAAACGGACCAAATCTGGCCGTTGAAATCCGAAGCGTCGGACGCGTCGGACCTCAACGGACCGATTTTGGTCCGTTGGGGACAGTGTAGTCAAGGCGAAAAAGCCCCAGGCTGGCGCCTAGCGCTTTTTGGCGCCTAGGGCTTTTTTGGGCGCCTTGAGCATGACTTTTGTTGTTTCTCAACAAAAAAAACTGAAACTTAAAAATGGCATAAAACTCCATTTTTAGCTTTTAACAATGTATATAAATGCAATTTTGAGATTAAAACATCACACCATCATCATAAACCAAACAAAGAAGGCATAAAGCCATTCACTTCAAGTCTACAAATGATAGAAATAGTTAAAATAACGAAATTACAACATCATTACTTAAAAAACTGTACTGATTTTAAAAAAAAACTGCATTTGTTCCAAAAAAAAAAAAAAACTGCATTTGTTTTATTAAAAAAATTGCATCGCACTTGTTTTATAAAATTAAAAAACTGCACTGCACTCTTGTTTTTAAAAAAAACTGCACCATTTTTTTTTTAAAAAAAAAAACAGAATTTGTTAAAAAAAAATACAGTATTTGTACAAAACAGAAAACTGCATTTGTTCAAAACTTCAAAAAAAAATTGTGTTTTAAACAAAAAACAGCATTTGTTTTTTAAAAAACCGCATTTTTTCAAATAAAAAAAAAAACCCAACTGAAGCGCGCTTTTTTAGCTTGGCGCATTTTTAGGGCTTTGGCGCCTCGAGCGCTTTTCTGGCGCCTCGAGCACGGCTGGCGCCTCGAGGGCCAGAAAAGCCCTAGGCTGGCGCCTAGGGCTTTTTGGCGCCTAGGAGCGCCTAGGCGAGCGCCTTGACTACACTGGTTGGGGAAAGGGGGCATTTTGCCCGTTTCGTAACGGACGCGTCAGTTACAAAACTGCCCCATTTTGCTTGCTGAACGGGGACTAACATTTTATTTTACGCTGCAAAATTGTTTTGCTTTATTTGAGTGAGCCATTTAGTTTCGATAACACAATTTGTATTGTAAACATGTAACTTTGTACAACCCTAATAATATTTTATTTTATTTTCTGCAGGAAACTAAATATGTTCCAATCACCAGAGGAAACAGGGTTGTTCTAATGGTTAATGGGTATGTTTTTCCCGCTATCAAGTATAACATGGGGATTAATACTTCTAATCTCATTTTTTTTTTCTTTGCATAAAATTATTACCTTAATTCTATGGTTATTTGATAGTGATCGATTAATCATACTGATGTTTGAATGTTAACTTATAAGAATTCAATTGGTCTATTTGAATATAATACTGCATGATGAGCGGACAATCGAGTATTATTATACTAGTCGATGCAGGCAATGTTCCCATCGACATTGTCTGTACTATTCTCCTGATGCATTCCTATCGTATATCAATATTATCAAACAATACGTTCTATTTGGGTGTATTCTACTCAAGGTTTTTGTTTTTTGGTCTTGTTTGATAAGTGCAAGGACAAAATTTGAAATTAGGTTTCAAAGAAAAACTTATATCAATAATGGTTTCCGTTTGATACTTTTACAAAAATAGGCATGTTTTTCGTCAAGCCAGCTTTTGTACTTGTATTTTAGTGTGCAAGCACAAATTAGAGGTTGTGCTTGTGCATTTTGACAAGCACAACTTCATAATTTGCACTTGTACACCTTAAAAATACGCAAGCACATTAATATTTTTCCAAAATCTGTGCTTGTGCTTCAGTGTGTGCAAGCACAAATCTGTGATGTTAGAAAGAAAAGAGGGAAAAAAAAAACTAGTCTATTTTGTAGCAAGATTCAAATGGGGTCTATTGTTAAAATAAGTTTTTTTTAATGCCTAATTTAGAAACTTGTCTTAAATGCAAAATGTCTTCACGGGTCATTATTAATAGCTTATGAACCTGTGAAGGGAGTACTGAACCTGTATGCAAGCTATGTTCGATATACTTCCATTGATCAACATTTTTCTGATTGAAAATCCCATTTGTTATTCAAGAATTGTAATAACATGATATGTAAAAATAATATTAGTATGTTTTATTAATGGTTAGCTTAGGTGCCACTCCATCAATGGAATTAATGATTGCAGCAGGGAAGGCAGTGCCGCAGTTACAAGTGAATCACGGGCTTGCAGTTGATAGGGTTTATACCGGTTGCTTTATGACATCTCTTGATATGGCAGGTAATTTGCTCGCAACTGCTGAATTTGATACCATCTAATTATATTACTAAGTCATGCATTTGTTGTATAGGATTTTCAATTTCCATTATGAAATCAGAGCCGTCCATACTGATGCGATTGGATGCTTCAACTAAAGCTCCATTTTGGCCTGTTGGTGTTGAAGGTACACCTAGTTGTTTATAAACACTGTTTTTATCTATATAACTCTTATTATGCATGCAAGTTTGTTGTTTTGTAAACAGTATGGATTATATTTGATTAAAAATCACTACAGAATGATATAACCCAGCCACACCATATAAGTTAACATACAGAGGGTAGCATCACTTGGCTAAATCATGCCAGTCATATATTCTACAACCATGAATTTAGCTCTTACTACGAACCTATAAAAGGTTCCCTCATGGTTGTATAATCTAACCAGTTAATCTTAAGGAGTACTTGGTTATACCCTTTTTTTTTTAAGATAGTGATAATATTATTTTTGGTTTCTCTGCTTCACGATCTTAGGCAATGAGGGACAGTTGAAATGGATTATTATTCAATAATGTAGTTTTCAAGTGCTTTGTACTTTGCTGTGTGACCTTCATATTATATTGATATGGTGGTTAGTTTGAGTCCATAACTGGGATTTCTGTTGTAGTTATAAGAAAAGTATAAGGGAAGTCTTGTACTGATAATTTTATAACTCAGGTTCTAATTTTCGAAAATAGAAACCGAAAAGTAGCTTTGCACTTTTCTGATAAAAATGCAAGTTAATTTGCGTTTTCTGAAAAGTTTATCAAAAATTAAAAACTTGAATTTCCTGATTCCTAATTAGTTATAATTGGTATTTAAGTATATTTTTATTAAATAATTGCATATTGTAATCATTACCGAATTTTATAGAATTTTTGAAAATATCTATGAAAAGTGCTAGTTAAACTTGCAATTTTCTATTTAAAAAAAAAAATGCAAAATACCTTGCATTGTCAATTATTCAAAAATGAAGACCCAATTTACATATTAATTGCTACTGAACATTAAAATAGTAACTTTTTTTTACTATTTCTTTAATCCAGAGATTCTGATTTGAACAGCATCAGTTTGTCATCATGGCTTCTGTCGCTTTTTGTAGGCATTTTTATTTTATTTTAATATGCTTTACACTTGCATTATATAAAAACAATCATGTAGATTGTCATATGAATTGCTTTCTTGGGAAATAAAACTTACCAGTTCAATGTTATGAATTTTATGGCTTTGACCAAGAGAGTTGCTTTAACTTGTAGGGGATAGACTGCCTACTAAACTTCCAATCCCATTGCCACCATCACGGTCCACATCAAGTGTTGATATGAAAGTAAGAACCCAGTTCATTAATGCTGTATCATGTATCATATTGGGCGGTTATTATTTAGTTGTACCAATTTATATTATCAATCAGCCAATATTTGCTATACTGAATTGGTGACACATATCTTTTATTAACCTTTTATTCTTGCGTAGTGATGATTGAACTATATATATGTAGTTACCTACATATTATTTCCTGTGAATTCTATTCATGGAGTTATGACCTGATTTGTGCACAAAGTTGTGCTACACAATAGTTAAGATCTATAGTAAGTCTGATAAATTTAACATACCCGTGCTTCAATTCATGTAAAAAAAGTTGAATAGAGAGTGTATGGTTATTGCGAGTCATATACATACATTAACCTGTTGCTTAGCTAACTGTCAAGTTTTTTGTTAAATGGGTGACTACATTGAATAGTCTTTTCACACATTGTACAAGGTACTTATGCTTTTCAACTGAAATAAATGGCCTGTTTTCAATGTCTAAATGCAATTTAATGGTAAAAAGCAAAGAGGTATTTATGTAGCTTGATTATGGTTAAAACGTAATGTCTGAAATCATTTACATTCAAGTACATGCAGCTGTAGTATCAGATGTATGGGAGGCTTTATCTGATTCTGCTGCAACTGATAAACTTCTTTTTATCTGTGTGACAATGTTACCTTTTTCGAGTGTCTAGTCAAATCTAGAAGCAACATTTTTTCCCGTCTGTTCTTTTTTTTTAATATTTGTGCCGACCTTGGTTCAAAACCGACTTCCTACTATTTGGAGTATGCATTCTTGCTGATGATGAGGTTGAGGGTTTTTTGAATTGTCTGCATATAAAGACGAACTTCAAAATTGGAGTCTGCACACACACACATATACATATACATATGTGTGTGTGTGTGTGTGTGTGTGTGTGTCTGTGCGTGTGTGTGTGTGGTTGCTTTTATCTGTCATATAAAATACGATTATGAAGAAGTAATCGGCCGGAAGTGGATTATGGAATTTTTCCATCATAACAAATTTTATACAAATGAAACCATTAAAACATTTTTAGCAGCTAATTGATTTATTCTAGAATCGAATATAATTCGTGAATTGTGATCAGGACTTTCGCAAACCAAGAAAGTTGAGTGAACAAGGCATCATCCTTGAATCTGCCATTAGTGCAGCTGCAAATGAAATCGTTAATATGAGGGATGTGCTAAATGACTCGGACTGTAAAGTTGGGGACGGTGATTGCGGATCTACAGTGAGTTATCTATATGCAGTAACCTTAATGTCATATGTAATTTCTTGATAACCTAACTGTCTTTTGCAGATGTATAGAGGTGCATCTGCCATTCTTGATGACATAAAATGGTAAAGTGTCGTATGTGTTCCCCTTATAATATTTGGCACAGATTATCTTTTGGTTGCTGTAGTGCCATCATCGTAATTTGTCTACAGCCAAAAATTTCAACCACGGTTTCGGCTTGGTAGTTTTTGTTTCCAAAATACTGTAATTGTTCTTTTGGGTTTAGTTTATGAACAATTTTCAAGGAGGGTTTAGGTCTTGGTGGTTCTGATTTTGGAGTTTTTCAGACTAGGCTTGAAAATATATTTGCTTTAATTTAAATGTTGGGTAAATAATGTATCTTTCTTTAATTGTAATGATTGCCGAAGCTGGAGCGGACAGAGATTTTGAAGTTCTGTTTCAATTATATATGGGTTGATATACATTGATCAAGAATGCATTGAAAATTTTATTTGGTTGGCATCATCTTATTCAGACAGTTTTCCCATGAAATAATAGATAGTTTGTCTGATTAAGGTATCTGCTGCTTTTGCAGTTACTCGCTAAATGATGCTGCAGAAACTGTAAATGAGATTGGAACCACAATTAGAAAGGTGATGGGAGGGACGAGCGGAATCTTGTATTACTCTTTTCTCTGGTTTTATTAATACTTTAAGTGCATTATCATCTTTAATACGTTGATCTTCTCACAATCTTTTCACCTCATTCATTTGATTATGATAAATTTTCTCCATTTAGGTATGTTATATTCTGCAAGGCAGCATATGCAAGCTTGAAGGGAAACACGGTTATTACTCCTAAGCAATGTAAGACACATTATTATTATTATTATTATTATTATTACTATTGATGATATGTTAGCAGAACTGGCTACCTTCATCGTCTTTAGGTGTCATGTATAAATATGTTCAATTTCATTTGTTTCAGGGGCCAATGCTCTCAAGTCCGCCATTGCTGCTGTCAGCAAATATGGAGGTGCTTCTGCTGGCTACCGCACTATGTTGGATGCTTTAATTCCTGCACAAAAAGTTTTGGAAGAAGTAAGCCAAAATATTGTTTTATAATTTACATATGAAGTTCGTTCTTCATTTACATTAATTGATCTTTTTTTCTTTTTCTTGATACGTTAATTTACCTGCAAACAGAGGTTAGATGCTGGGGATGATCCTGTGACTGCTTTTATCCTGTCTGCTGAAGCTGCTTCGGAGGGCGCAGAATCTACCAAGAATATGAAAGCACAGGTACATTTAGTTGTATTTACCACCAAGTCATTCTGCCCAATCAAATGTAGTTCAGTGTTATGTCGTGTGTGCTAAAAGAAGAGTAGAGATGCCTGCGCTAGATAAATTATTTATTTAAGTCCTTTTATGAGAAAAGTGGCATGGTTGAATACAGGCTGGTAGGTCATCGTATGTGTCGCCAGAGCTGCTAGCTTCTACTCCTGACCCTGGGGCCATGGCTGTTGCTGCATGGTACAAGGCTGCTGCACTTGCTGTTAAGGGTAAAATGCAGGATTCAAAGAGTTGAGACCAATTTTTGACGTGGGAAACTTCATATATCAATACAAGTGTTACCATTTACTATACTTCTTTCTGTCACTTTTTAACACATTTTGTTTTCCGCTTGTGCATTTGCACGAGCTGAGAAAGCCGAGTATCATATTCTCGATATATCAATGTTACGAGTGATAAGAAACCATGTCTTTAAAACAATGAGTTTTAATGCAATATAATAATAATGACAATAAAAAGGTTCATTTGAACATTTTTCTTAAATTGGAAACATTTTTGTATGTTCTATTGATCAATTTTTCATGGCTGATGAAAGCTCAGTACTTGTGTGCTTGTCGCTGAATGATTGCTGTGGAGTCTACGATTGTTGTTGTTACTGTGATATAGATATGTTTTGATTGTGATTTTCGGACCAATAGCTCATAGGTTGCATAATATACTTTTGAAAACAAAGGACGTGTCCTTAAAACCAAGAGTCATTGTTTAAAGTTTCATGTAAAGTGGGTTTCTAAAAGCATTCCTAATACTGTATCATTTTTTTTTAAATTTCTTTTTAAAGCTTCATTATCCAAAAATAAAAAAATTGTAAATATTCAAAAAAGATTACTGATAAAAACATATATGCAACTATTAAAGTAGTGTGTTGTAGATATGTTTCAATTTATTGAAAAATTGCAGACATATTTGTTTGTATTTTTTTTGCAAGCGAGCTACTTCTCATTTTTTTTGCAATTTATGTTACTTTCTTGATGATTTTTTTTGTAATAAATCGATGTTGAATAAATGTAGACATTATGTTTGAAATTTTGAAGCATTCAACAAAAATATGCAATTAATGATGATAATTGTGTTATTGGATTTTTTTTTTTTTTTTTTTTTTTTTTTTTTTTTTTTTTTTTTTTTTTTTTAAGTTGGAGTTATTTCCGTATGTCATGTTGAAATGTAATTTTATTTTATTTTTCTTACATGAATACGAAGATGATTATAAATCGAATTAAATTTTGAAGTTGTTTGTTTTTTACGTTGATCTTTTATGTTTTCTGATTATTTTCGAATAACAGAGATTTAATTTACATGTGTTTTGGCAGAGATGTTTTGTATATTTTGAAACTTAGCAAGGATCTTAGTCAAACCGTTCTTAGTATATTAGTTTTGTACGTTAAATTTGAAATTGATTGCCTGCATTATCATATTGAAGGTTTATGTTTTAGTTGAACTTAATCTTGTAATTAATTTATGTTATTTGCTCTGACCATCTTTCCATAAAATATTAGTGACAGTAATCCGACTTAAACTATTATTTTGTAGATAGGACGGTAAGCCCATTAGCTTGTAAATGTAAAAATGTCTTTTTATTTTATTTTTAAAAAAAGGAAAATAGCATGAATAACAAAATTAAAGAAAAAATTTAGGTATAAGGACAAGAGGTCAAAATTTTAGCCATAAAGATACTTTTTACTATAAAATAGAAAATATTAGTGGGCCCCTAAATTTCTTGATTTACACTAAAAAGTGTCTTTATGGTTAAATTTTTGGCCTCTTGTTCTTGTATTTAATTTTTTCTTTAATTTTGTCTTTGTATCTGAAAATCCCTCACTCATGCGTTGCACATGATAATATTATTAAATATAATTTTTTAAATTTTAATGTTAAAATGAGAACTTTATTATACAGCACACGACAAATCTAGCAAAATAAATATAATATAAATTATTGTTGTTGTTTATATGGTATGTGCTATGTAACTTATATTTCTTTGACGTAAAAAGATAGTTTTGTTGTTTTTATTATTATGAGCAACTATTCTTATTGAAATTAACATATTATAATTATTTTATATGAATTAAAAAATATTTTTTAACTGATTTCTTTTATATATGTTTTTTTTTTTTTTTTTTTTTTTTTTTTTTGCAAGACCGACCGATTTTTAGAGTGCTTCAAACACTTTTATTATGTTAAAATAATAATACAAAAAAACTGGTGATATACAACACGCATATCTTCGAATTCTTTTTTTTACGTTAAAGTTAAAATTAGGTAATTAGTTAAAGCATATTGATTAAGAGTAAATAATACGAATAAATTCAGAAGGATTTCATAAAAAGATTACAAAGATTTTAGTGCAGAGTTATTTGAAGTTAAAAATAGTTTTTTTTGTTAACATTGTATGATAAATTTATTGTTTATGTACATAAATGATTATAGTAAATTTACAAATTAACTTTGTTATGTTATTGTTATGTACATAAATATATGTATGTGATTTATATATCTACATAGTTAAACACGGTTGTTTTTAATAGTATGTGTGTGTATATGTAGATGACCGATATATAGATTATTAAAATACTTTAATTTGAGATTTCGTAAGCAATTTAAATATATGAATATAAACATAAAAGATTAGGAAATAGTCGATGAAGTTATACATAATTATAGAAGTGTCAAAATATGAATATTTAAGGTTAAAAACAGAATTCTATAATGCCGATAAATTTATCGAGATAAATGAATAATAAATTAGTTTTATTAATGTCATTCATGCATATTATTTATGATATCTGAATGATATATCTTTATATTCAAATGAAAAATCTATTTGACTGTTTTTTATTTATAAATGTGATATAGAAACCGAAATCATCACATTTAAGGATTTATTAGATGAATTAATGAATATTCATTAACTAAATTTATTCAAATAAATTAAAACCAAGATTACATGGCTAATTAAAAATATATTGATGTAAATATACAAAATTATATGACATTGAGGCGGGTGTTGTAAGCAATCGTAAAAATTCAAAATATAGGCACTTTGGTTAAATTAAGAATTTAACAGTGTAATGCATCAATATAGATGAATCATAAATTAAATTTACAATCATTGCATACGTATATAATTATGTCATGTGACTGATGTATTTGCATATCCAAATGAATTTTATTACTTTTTTTTTTGTTAGTACGAATATTGTGCAAATATTGAAAATTTCATATTTTTATGAATTGTTTGACACATCAACAATTAATAGTTTACTAAGTTTAATTATAGTTTTAACATTCTTGATTAACTCTAATATATGAAGTCAAATATAAAATATTTGAAGAGAACAGAGATATTTTGGTAAGAGGTTGTAGGAATTTTAAAATTTAAGGATTTTGCAGTAAAAAAATTTATTTTTTAATGCATGACGAATTTATGGATATTTTTTTCAATACAATTTCGCTATTATTTTTGTTTTACACAAAAAATAAATTTGTAGTAAATCTCACATATCTATAGACATTTTTTAATTTTTTTAATTTCCTTGATAAAGTGCATTTTTTTTTTTTTTTTGCAAAAGCGAATATACTTTTGCTTTTATTGCAGTTATTTACATACTGGGTAAAGCAGAAAGTTATAGTGTTTCTTAAACATGCTTTTAAGAAAGAAAATCTGTGTATTTTGAAATTTGGAGACTGTGTTGTACAAAAGTTCCTTATTGTTTATGTTATACTGTATGTCATGTGACATATGTGTTCTAGTTTAATTAAAATACAATTTTATCATATGTTATTGATATGGGTGTAAAGTATGTCATCGAAATTTTCATATTGTCATCAAGGATGAATATCACTTAATTTACATTTATCTTATTATTTTAAACTTAAGATTGCATAATTAATTTAAACATATGGACTGAAACGTAAATCATAGGATAAAGTGAGGTGAGTTTTGTTAATAATTGTAGTAATTTTAAATATTGATATTTTAAGTTAAATGTATGATTTTATAATGAAACGCATGATAAATATATTTTACCATTTTAAATATAGTTGTTTTAAGTTAAGTGATAAATGAACAAAAAATTAAATTTGTTTAGTAATTGAATAAAAAATTAATTTTACTATATTAGTACAATAGTCGTATGCATATTGAATTATGATTCTTTAATATATCCATTAGGAATATTAATTAATGTTAGCTGACTAAATTTATTTAAATAGTTTAAAATTTATATTATGTAATCAATATAAATATATGGACCTGAATATAAACTATTTAGAAGTTAATCGAGGAATTATTTGCAGATAACTATACACAAGTTTTCAATATATATCATACTATAAACTAATGAGAGGTTTAGTTAAATAGTTTAAATGGTAATTAAAAGATCCAAGTATAAAATATCAAGAGAGAATTAAGCAGAAGAGATAACTCCAAGATTGCAGGAGAGAACATGAAATTCTTCTGCTTTACTATTATTTAATAGACGAGTCTCCGCTTATATCGAATATTTGAACAATAAAAAAAATACTACTTTATAGTCGTTTACAAGATTTGGATGTTTCCATGTACTATACAATGATACATATTGCTTTCCACCTATTAAGCTAGCTACTTTAACTACCTAGTAATTGAAATGTTTGTTTGATGAGTCAATGTTCAACAAAGTACAATATGATCAACATGTTTAAAGGTATTAATGTTATAAATGAACATTGAAACGTGCGTGGACCAGGATCATTACATCTACTTAGTGTAGCGAGGCAGAATTTTGAGGGGCGTAAAACTTCTCCTAGAAGATATGTGAGATTGGATGTGCATGCTGGTTATAAATGATTAAGGGAAAATCTATCCATCAATCCATACACTGAATTAAAACCTTTCTCATTTCACTGACTTCCTCTCAAAATAAGATTCTAAAATTATCTAAGTTTTCTTTTGTAAATTTCAATTTCAAATAACTTAAATGAAATTTAAATTTATTTAGTCATTTATATGTAGAAAATTTAAAATAATTTTTAAATATTAAGTTGCTAAATTACATTGGTTTTGATATTAAATTTATACCTGAGAACCAGTCGTTTAAACATAGAATAAGACACAACAAAATTAGGTGGTAATTTGATGGTGAAGATCCATTGTGTTATCATAATAGACTTTTCTTTTAATTTCATTTAATTTACGTAAAAGGTCGAAAAAGAATTTAGTATTCTACAAATCTTGTTAGTTTTAGTTAATGAACCTTTAACATTGATTTTATATTTAATTTCAAGTGAATTTTTAAATTTTAACTGGTGCATTGAAACTGTATAAATATAATTTGATAATGAAGGGAATTTAAATTTAGTTATAAAAAAACTGAGAGCTCTCAAGCTGTCATGGGTGTCATGAAAATTGTTGACAACTTCATTTTGGTTAACAATGATCAGAGTATGAAATCTTCTTTACTCCTCCATCTAATTCTTCTCCCTCGCGAAGTCTCAATATTCATTCACAACATACCAAATAGAGAAATGTAATAACCCGTATTTTCAATAACCTGTTATAACGTAAATCGAGGCAGAATTTAATTTATAAATCTGAATCAAGGGAAACGGGCTATGCCATTGCGTTCGTCTCGGAAAAATACGCGAAATAGAGTCCGAGTTTTCGAAAATCGGAGTTCGTATGACCCGATTAAGGCCCAATGAAGTTTTCAGAAAATTTCAAGTTCAAAACAGATTTGAATTTCAAGTTCAAATTTCGAATTTCGGGCCTGGAAGGCTAGGCGGGAAATTTCCCGCCAAGCCAACCAAGTCGACAGGCCTGTCGACTTGGCAGTCGACTTGGTTGGACCCAAGTCGACAGCCCTGTCGACTTGGCTGTCGACTTGGTTCAGCCGGGCAGTTTTGCCTGGTGCACCATTTTGGTGTTTTGGTTAGGTTTTGGGGCCAGATTCGGTTTTAAGGGCTGAGATTGGAATTAGGGTTTAATCCTAAGGTTGAAACTAATCCTAATCTCTATAAATAAGCCCCTAACATAACCCTAAATCATCATTATTCAACCCTACAACTAAACTATGGCAAAATTATTCCTCTCATGGCCTCCATTCTCTTCATAAAATTCTAAGTTATTTCTATGAGAGATTTTCCATGCATACAAGTGTTTTCAAGCCTGTATGAGTGTCATTAGCTTGCATTCAAGTCAAGTTTCCATATTTACATCATAAAGCAAGGGTTTTGATCATTTTGGCTCAAGGGTTTTTCTATTGGAGCTTGCATTTTGGGTTTATTTGATTGCATAAGGGCTTTGTCTCAATCTATATATATTTTTGTGTCTTCATAAGCATCGTAAGCCCTTTTCTACTTTCATATTTAAACTCTAAAGTTAAATGAATGATGCGAGTTTGGTTGATCATTATGATATGCAAGTTTGTCATGATATGCAAGTTTACTATGTCATGTTATGCAAGTTTGATATGTTATGATATGCAAGTTTGCCATATTATGTTATGCAAGTATGCCATGTTATGATATGCAAGTTTACCATGTTATGCTATGCAAGTTTGCCATGTTATGATATGCAAGATTATCATGTTATGTTATGCAAGTTTGCCATGTTATGATATGCAAGTTTATCATGTTATGTTATGCAAGTATGCCATGTTATGATATGCAAGTTTACCATGTTATGCTATGCAAGTTTGCCATGTTATGATATGCAAGTTTATCATGTTATGTTATGCAAGTTTGCCATGTTATGATATGCAAGTTTATCATGTTATGTTATGCAAGTTTGCTATGTTATGATACGCAAGTTTGCCATATGATATGCAAGTTATGTTATGCAAGTTTGGGTTGATCATTTTGCTCATGTTATCATGTTATGCAAGCTTATCTTGGGTTTATGAGCTTAAAGCTTCAAGCTTTATGCTAAAGGTTGCATTTTGGCAACATGTAAGTTATCATATCCCTTATGATAACTTGCATGTGAGGCTAAATGCGAACTTATGGCAACTTCTGCATGTCATTTATCACCATGTATCACTTATATGCTAAGTTTGGGTTTATGCATACTTTTGAGGCCTAATGATGCAATATGCAAGTATATGAACATATGTACATTTCATATGCCACCATGTTAAACTTGTGGCTTCAACACCATTTGTCATCTTTATGCCAAGTTCCCTCTTTCTATCCTTTATGCGCTATTGCGATTATGTAAGCGATGGGATTGCGTTTGGGGTTGGGTAAACTTAAAAGACATGAAAACATAAGATTGGGAATTTACCTATTAAGTTAGGTCTACCCATTGGGAATTTACCTATTAAGTTAGGTCTACCCAAATTCTTGAAAACTTGTAATATGTTTTGGAAACATGATGGGCATGACACTTAGAAAATATAAGTGTGACCAACTCGAGGTTGGGTTGGGTTTGTAGCGTAAAACCACCCGGAACCGACCGGCTTAACTAGTTGCTACAAACAATAGGACCCAATGTGAGAAGTTGGTCATGTTGTACCTTGAACCCGAGGTTAGACCAAGTTGTGGTGTAAAGCTACCCGGACCCGCCCGGCTTAACTAGTAACCACAACAAGGTCTAATGTGAGAGGTTAAGGCACATTAAATTAATTAATGCCTCATGATTAGGGTTAAGTCATGGTCCACTTAATACTTAACCAATTTGGGCTTGGTGGATTAATCGGGGTTAAGTCGTGAACCCATCGTTACACTTAACCAAGTTAATCCATGATTAGAAAAAGGGTTAAACCATACTTAACCCACTAGAAAATCCTAGCAATGGGGGTCCACTCCAGCAGTAATCCCAAGTTTGTATCATTAAGACCCTAGGGACTAGGCTAGGGAGGGGCACGATTACTGGACTTGAGGTAAGTGACCAAAAACGACGGCAGAGTGGTGCGCCGGTGTAGTTCCGGACGGACTATGGTCGTGCACATAGTCCGTAGCCGGAGAAAACATGCACGGGTACCAGTAGATCGAGACTGTGCACTTATGTTTATGGTGTCCAGGGGTTTACACCCTAGGGCTTGATACACCCGAAGGTGGACCCGGCACAGTCCGACTACAATTATGTTTGGGCCGTATTGACACCAACACGTGACGAGTTAGGCTTAGGGAGCCGATCGATTAGACCGTTTGGTTGGACCTCGTATTAGGGTCATTTCATGTTATTGGGCCAAAGCTTGGGCCAAGGGATCAATACTTGTTTATTCAAGTCATGTTAGCTTGCTAGTACACCTGTGGTGCAAAAACCTTAAACCTGAGTATGCGATGACACCTTTATCTACCTTGTTAGTTAATCACCATGCTAGTATGTTGTTATCCTTATGTTCATCCCTGCTTCTCATGCCAGTTAACTTTATCAATTTACATTGATTGTAGTAGGGCTTACTCAGTCTTTTTGACTGACCTGTTTTTCTTTCGCCTCTTTTCTTCTGTTCCCCCCCAGGTTCTCAGGGTGGGAATATTGGAGCTTAACTTGGATCTCTGATCGCTTGCTTGTGGGATTTTAGCTCATGTACGGTCTTGACATGAAGCTAGCTATGGTTATCACTTATTTTGGGGATAGTACTTATGTATTTCAGTTTTTCAGTGATGTTGTTTTTATCTAGACTTGTGTATTTGGAAAGTTGACATTATGTTGTACCAGACTTGTTTTGAAATAGTTTGAAATCTTCCGCTGTTTTACTTATCTTATTTACTCTGTTTACATATATACATATGTTCTTGTTCTGCCTTGATATATCATTATGCATGTTTACCTGATTCAAACGCCCCTCCAAAGTCAGAGTGCTTGCAAGAGCCACCCTGGCGGAGGTGGGGTGTTACATTTGGTATCAGAGCCAGGTTTACGAGAAGGAACAAAAAGGTTTTTAAAACTTTTGGAAAACTATTTTCAAAACCAAGTATAAAGTATTTTCCAAAGAAAAGTCTAGTTTATTTTAAAGGCTATTCCCCAAAAAGCCATTAGCAAAATTCCTTCGTTTTTCTCCATTCTGAATCTGTCTTGTTCTTCGTTTTCAGTATGGCTGATAACTTTGCTATTCCGGAGGGAGTACACGTACCTGTTTGGTATAGGAGACTTTTGGAGGCTAGGGCGACCGAAGCCGGCCCCGCCGATGTTCCTCCTCCTCCTCCTCCGGCAGTTAATGTTCCTCCTCCTCCTGTCGCTGAGGTTCCTCTTCCTCCTCCCCCTCAGCATCCACAAGAGGATTTCGCGGAGATTTGCAAAGACTTTAAGGCGATGGGTTGCAAGAATTTCATTGGAACCGAGACTTTTGTAGAGGCAAGGAATTGGTTGAAAGAAACCGAAGATCTTTTCGCCATCTTTGACATAGATGACCGTAGGAAGGTTTTATTGGCAGTGTGGTTGCTAAAGGAAGAAGCTGCACGTTGGTGGGTGATCACCACCGCTACTAGGCCAATTAAGACTTGGGATGACTTCAGGGGAAAGTTTGGACTAAGGTTCCTATCACTGAAGCAAGGGGACATGACTATTAGGGAATACATAGATAAGTTTAATCAACTGGCTCGGGTCGGTTTAGACTTGGTTAACACAGCTCAGAAGAAGGCCCTATACTTTGCTCTAGGATTAAACGAGCCATTACATGGTTTAGCCATGACTCATATACCCTTGGGGGCAACTTTCGAGAGTTTGGTGAATATGGCCCTACTCAATGAAGAGAATAGGAGTGACAAGAAGGGGGTCAAGATGAATGAGTCTCAAAACAAGGAAACGGAGCCCAAAAAGGAAATGAAAAAGAAGGAGGAGAAGTCTGAAGATAAGAAGGAAAAGAAGTGCTTTACTTGTGGAAGCTTGACTCATCTAAACAAGGATTGCAGAAAGAGGAAGGGCACTTGCTTTGACTGTGGAGAAATGGGACACTTCACTAGGGACTGCCCGAAGAAGGGAGGGCCTACGTCGGAAGAAACGGTGAATTCCGGGAAGCAAGGCAAGAACTCCAAAAACCGCAAGAACAAGAACAAGAGTCAAGGCAACAAGGGGAACAATAGCAAGGGCAATAACGACAAGAGGAAGTGCCATTATTACGGTTCAATTGGGCATCTTATTAAGGATTGTAGGAAGATAAAAAGGAAGAGTGGTGAATGTTTTCATTGTGGTGAGTTTGGACATTTCAGCAAAGATTGCCCGAAGAAGCAGGGGCAAGGTCAGACTCAGTGTGCAAGACCATCTGGAGGGCGAATTCATCCCCTCAACATCGTTCTTCCAGCTCATGATCGAGGTAGTGTTTCTGTTAAAAGTCCTGTTTACATTTCTGATTTTCCTGTTTGTACTTTGTTTGATTCTGGCACATCGCATAGTTTATTTCATCTGATTTAGTTGAAAGTTTGCACCTAAGTACTAGTCTAGTTAATGATCCCGTGTGTGTTTCAAATCCAATTGGGGTTTCCGCCCATTTGTCTATTATCTACGTGGATTTGAAAATCTCTATCTTTAGTGTAGAGTTCTCGTGTGATGCTTATATTCTTGGTTTCATGGGGTATGGGTTGATTTTGGGCATGGATCGATTGTCCAGTTTTGGAGCCATCCTTGATTTTTGAGCATAGGGTTGTGAGGCTCATGACTCGCCTCGGTAATACCCTAAAAATTTCTTGTAACCCTATGGGTCCCGTCACGTTGTGTTATCTTGAATCCCTCAACTCGTCTATCGATAGTTTGCAATCTATAAGGGTGGTCCGAGAATATCCTGATATCTTGGGTGAAGTGAAGGGGTTACCCCTAAACACGAGATAGATTTTCGCATTTATCTGGTTGATAATGCCAAGCCAGTTACGTGGCCGGTTAGGCACATGGTCCCGCAAGATGAGAGTTAAGAAAGCAAGTCAAGGAGTTGCTTGAGAAGAACTTCATACAATGAAGCATTTCCGAGGAGGGTGCTCTAGTAGTATTCGCTACTAATGTGGACAGTTCGCTTCGCCCGTGTGTTGATTATCGTGAGTAGAACGAGAAGAATAGACAACCATTACCAAGGATCGATGATTTGTTTGATCAGCTTGTAGGAACATCTGTTTTCTCTTGATCTTGCTACTGGATTCCATCAGCTCAGAGTAGCTGAGGATAGTATAGACAAAACTGCGTTCAGAACTCCAGATGGATTCTTAGAATGGCTGGTCATGCCATTCGGTTTGACTAATGCACCCGCCTACTTCGTGGACTTGATGAGTAGGGTGTTCAAGGAGCTCTTGAACAAGTTTGTCGTGGTCTTCGTAGATGATATTCTGATCTTCTCTAAGGATGAGAAAGAGCACGCAAGGCATCTCGTGAAGGTGATGGATACGCTTAGAGCCCATCAGTTGGAAGCCAAGTCCTCCAAATGTCATTTTGGAGAAAAGAAGTTAGATTTCTTGGGCACATAGTTTCTAAGCAAGGCTTAGCGGTGGATCCCGCTAAAGTGGTCGCGGTTCAAGACCGGAAAGCTCCGACGAGGACAATTGAAGTAAGAAGCTTTCTCAGTTTAATTAGTTAGTTAGCGTCCCTTGAGCTTAGACCTACCCTTCTGGATCAAGTAGGGACTTCACAGAAAGAAGACCCGCAGTTAGTCGAGATCATGGACAAGTTGATTCGAGGCGAGATGGTAAGTCACCTCGCTATAGATGACAAGGGATGGCTAAGACGCGATGAGAGAAAGAAGGCTCTTGAAGATGCACATCATTCGAGGAGGTAGCCGAGTTTGTCCCAAGGTGCATGTTGTGCCAACAGATTAAGGCCGAGTCATAAAAAGCCCGGTGGGCTATTACATCCATTGGAGGTCCCCGCAATGGAAGTAGTAAAGCGTCACGAAGGATTTCGTGGATGGACTGCCTAGATCAAGGAAAGGGAATACGAGCATGTGGGTCATAGTAGGTAGACTCACGAAGAGTGCTCATTTCACTCCGGTAACGAGCGAAAGGACCGCATCATAGCTAGCGACAGTTTACTTTCAAGAAATAAAGCGGTTGCACGAGGTTCCCTAAAGTATAGTTAGTAACCATGACTCAATCTTCACTAGCCAGTTTTGGGATAGTCTACGGGAAGTCATGGGCAAGCAACTGAATCTAAGTACGGCCTATCATTCGCAGGCGGATGGTTCATTTCGTTCAAGCATGAGTTATAGAAAATCACGTTAGTAAGAGCAATTGGTAACGTGGATTGGTATTTCCAAGAAAAGTTCTGCTGCGTGGAATACTTTATAGTAAGTAAACGAGATCCAGGATTCACTGGTGAATTTTGGAGAGCTTGCATGAAACCATGAGGTCATAGTTATGTTTAAGCCAAGAATGATAGAAGAGTAAGTGAAAGAGGAAGACGAGAGGCGACAGTGAAATGGGTTCCAACTCATATTGGGAAATAAGAGTTAAGAAGCCAAGAAATCATGAGGTAAAAGACGGTCAAAACATAGTGGAGTCAAGCTCAAGGAAACGTGACTTAGAAGACTGAAGGCTAGATACGCGCATCATATCTCTTTCTAAGAGTATATCCTTGATCCTTGTTTTCCGATGGAACTTACTTGCATGTTATCTTTTACATATATCCTCTCGGTCCCGTTCTCGATCCCATTTCTGTTGTAAACTCCATAAGGGGGTGTGACTCATCGGTTAGTAATACATGTCAAGGTTTAAAGGGGTCCGTTAGGTTGACTAAACCTTTTGGGCTTTTATAGAATATGGGTTGGGTTAGGAAGGGATTTCTTGTAATCCAAAAGGAGTATATCTTGCTTATCTTCCCGATCTCTTTGTAGCATATCTTTCTTTTGCTATCTATATCGTGTTAATCTTGTCATGAGAACCTTAGGTAGAAACCCTTTGGATGAAACATGTGTTTGAAACATGTTATGCTTGATGTTTGCAAGTGGTTGCAAGTGTTTGCAAGGGGTTACTCGTGGATGCATTATACACATTAGGCACTAGATCGGCTCACACACTCCTCATATTGCATATGCATGAGTGTTTACGCTTATTCATGGATGAAAATTTTTGTGTTATCACATGGATGTTGCATATGGATGTATGTTATGTGCACACATATAGATGTTATACATTATGTTAGGAATTGCATACATATGGATTCATTTCACTAACATAATTTGCATTGATGATATTTGCATTAGATAAGTACATATACACACACCTTTGCATATGTTCATACAACATTTAGAATCTTGTAAGGACAATGATTGCTCGTGGATGATGTTTTGAGTAGATGGATGTTGGATGGTAGGATACGTTCTTCCTAACTTGAAGATTTCGGGGACGAAATCCTTTAAGGAGGGGAGAATGTAATAACCCGTATTTTCAATAACCTGTTATAACGTAAATCGAGGCAGAATTTAATTTATAAATCTGAATCAAGGGAAACGGGCTATGCCATTGCGTTCGTCTCGGAAAAATACGCGAAATAGAGTCCGAGTTTTCGAAAATCGGAGTCCGTATGACCCGATTAAGGCCCAATGAAGTTTTCAGAAAATTTCAAGTTCAAAACAGATTTGAATTTCAAGTTCAAATTTCGAATTTCGGGCCTGGAAGGCTAGGCGGGAAATTTCACGCCAAGCCAACCAAGTCGACAGGCCTGTCGACTTGGCAGTCGACTTGGTTGGACCCAAGTCGACAGCCCAGTCGACTTGGCTGTCGACTTGGTTCAGCCGGGCAGTTTTGCCTGGTGCACCATTTTGGGGTTTTGGTTAGGTTTTGGGGCCAGATTCGGTTTTAAGGGCTGAGATTGGAATTATGGTTTAATCCTAAGGTTGAAACTAATCCTAATCTCTATAAATAAGCCCCTAACCTAACCCTAAATCATCATTATTCAACCCTACAACTAAACTATGGCAAAATTATTCCTCTCATGGCCTCCATTCTCTTCATAAAATTCTAAGTTATTTCTATGAGAGATTTTCCATGCATACAAGTGTTTTCAAGCTTGTATGAGTGTCATTAGCTTGCATTCAAGTCAAGTTTCCATATTTACATCATAAAGCAAGGGTTTTGATCATTTTGGCTCAAGGGTTTTTCTATTGGAGCTTGCATTTTGGGTTTATTTGATTGCATAAGGGCTTTGTCTCAATCTATATATATTTTTGTGTCTTCATAAGCATCGTAAGCCCTTTTCTACTTTCATATTTAAACTCTAAAGTTAAATGAATGATGCGAGTTTGGTTGATCATTATGATATGCAAGTTTGTCATGATATGCAAGTTTACTATGTCATGTTATGCAAGTTTGATATGTTATGATATGCAAGTTTGCCATATTATGTTATGCAAGTATGCCATGTTATGATATGCAAGTTTACCATGTTATGCTATGCAAGTTTGCCATGTTATGATATGCAAGTTTATCATGTTATGTTATGCAAGTTTGCCATGTTATGATATGCAAGTTTATCATGTTATGTTATGCAAGTATGCCATGTTATGATATGCAAGTTTACCATGTTATGCTATGCAAGTTTGCCATGTTATGATATGCAAGTTTATCATGTTATGTTATGCAAGTTTTCCATGTTATGATATGCAAGTTTATCATGTTATGTTATGCAAGTTTGCTATGTTATGATACGCAAGTTTGCCATATGATATGCAAGTTATGTTATGCAAGTTTGGGTTGATCATTTTGCTCATGTTATCATGTTATGCAAGCTTATCTTGGGTTTATGAGCTTAAAGCTTCAAGCTTTATGCTAAAGGTTGCATTTTGGCAACATGTAAGTTATCATATCCCTTATGATAACTTGCATGTGAGGCTAAATGCGAACTTATGACAACTTCTGCATGTCATTTATCACCATGTATCACTTATATGCTAAGTTTGGGTTTATGCATACTTTTGAGGCCTAATGATGCAATATGCAAGTATATGAACATATGTACATTTCATATGCCACCATGTTAAACTTGTGGCTTCAACACCATTTGTCATCTTTATGCCAAGTTCCCTCTTTCTATCCTTTATGCGCTATTGCGATTATGTAAGCGATGGGATTGCGTTTGGGGTTGGGTAAACTTAAAAGACATGAAAACATAAGATTGGGAATTTACCTATTAAGTTAGGTCTACCCATTGGGAATTTACCTATTAAGTTAGGTCTACCCAAATTCTTGAAAACTTGTAATATGTTTTGGAAACATGATGGGCATGACACTTAGAAAATATAAGTGTGACCAACTCGAGATTGGGTTGGGTTTGTAGCGTAAAACCACCCGGAACCGACCGGCTTAACTAGTTGCTACAAACAATAGGACCCAATGTGAGAAGTTGGTCATGTTGTACCTTGAACCCGAGGTTAGACCAAGTTGTGGTGTAAAGCTACCCGGACCCGCCCGGCTTAACTAGTAACCACAACAAGGTCTAATGTGAGAGGTTAAGGCACATTAAATTAATTAATGCCTCATGATTAGGGTTAAGTCATGGTCCACTTAATACTTAACCAATTTGGGCTTGGTGGATTAATCGGGGTTAAGTCGTGAACCCATCGTTACACTTAACCAAGTTAATCCATGATTAGAAAAAAGGTTAAACCGTACTTAACCCATTAGAAAATCCTAGCAATGGGGGTCCACTCCAGCAGTAATCCCAAGTTTGTATCATTAAGACCCTAGGGACTAGGCTAGGGAGGGGCACGATTACTGGACTTGAGGTAAGTGACCAAAAACGACGGCAGAGTGGTGCGCCGGTGTAGTTCCGGACGGACTATGGTCGTGCACATAGTCCGTAGCCGGAGAAAACATGCACGGATACCAGTAGATCGAGACTGTGCACTTATGTTTATGGTGTCCAGGGGTTTACACCCTAGGGCTTGATACACCCGAAGGTGGACCCGGCACAGTCCGATTACAATTATGTTTGGGCCGTATTGACACCAACACGTGACGAGTTAGGCTTAGGGAGCCGATCGATTAGACCGTTTGGTTGGACCTCGTATTAGGGTCATTTCATGTTATTGGGCCAAAGCTTGGGCCAAGGGATCAATACTTGTTTATTCAAGTCATGTTAGCTTGCTAGTACACCTGTGGTGCAAAAACCTTAAACCTGAGTATGCGATGACACCTATATATACCTTGTTAGTTAATCACCATGCTAGTATGTTGTTATCCTTATGTTCATCCCTGCTTCTCATGCCAGTTAACTTTATCAATTTACATTGATTGCAGTAGGGCTTACTCAGTCTTTTTGACTGACCTGTTTTTCTTTCGCCTCTTTTCTTCCGTTTCCCCCCCCAGGTTCTCAGGGTGGGAATATTGGAGCTTAACTTGGATCTCTGATCGCTTGCTTGTGGGATTTTAGCTCATGTACGGTCTTGACATGAAGCTAGCTATGGTTATCACTTATTTTGGGGATAGTACTTATGTATTTCAGTTTTTCAGTGATGTTGTTTTTATCTAGACTTGTGTATTTGGAAAGTTGACATTATGTTGTACCAGACTTGTTTTGAAATAGTTTGAAATCTTCCGCTGTTTTACTTATCTTATTTACTCTGTTTACATATATACATATGTTCTTGTTCTGCCTTGATATATCATTATGCATGTTTACCTGATTCAAACGCCCCTCCAAAGTCAGAGTGCTTGCAAGAGCCACCCTGGCGGAGGTGGGGTGTTACAAGAAACCTCATGATATTGATGAAGAAGACTTTTCCATTGTTTGAGACGGACGAAATAACCACCAAATAAATAAAACTATAGTCCAATTTAATTAGCCAACTGAAATTGGCTCATGTAAGAGCAATCAGAATCAAACAAATGTAATTAGTATATGCAATCAAGTGGAAAAGGCTTCTATCTAGGTAATCATAGTCACAAATCTGAGCTGGAAACAAGAAATACATCACGAATCAAACTAGCATGACTTCAGAATCTCAGTTTGGAGCTAAATGAACAAAGTCTCCTTTTGGGTTAAGATGATCAAGAAGGTTTAAACTTAGTTTTTGATCTCAAGTATGTTGCTCCACTCTTCACAATGAGAAGCTCGGTTATTGCCTATGTATTTTGACAATAGACACGCATATCATCACTTCAAGCTTTTTATCACAATAATTTGGAACCCAACCGACAAATTTGACATTTATACTTAAAATAATGGTTCCTTTAGCATTAGATTTTCAAATTCTTTGAATTGTGAATATAATCAATGGATGCTCATATTTCATAAGTGGATAACTTATTATTTTGAAAAGATGGAGTAAGAAGTTTAATCTTGGTAGAGATTTGCTTACAACCATGCCAGTCTGGATTAAACTACAAAAGCTTAACCTTAAATCGTGAGATAATGATGTTTACAGTGCCATGTAGCTGATGTAGTTGGAGACCCATCGAAGTTGGATGAATCAAATGTAGAGGAAATCAGACTTTCATAATGTAAGAATGTTGGTAGAAATTAAAGCTAACGTAGCACCGCCAAACGAGACATACATCCCTATGCATGATGGATAAAACTTAGTGTGAAAAATAATGTATAAATGAGTCCCTCCAAAGTGTAGAACATGTTCATAATTTGGTCATTTTGTTGAAAATTGTGTCACCAAAAAATGTTTGGAAAGAAAAGAACTCCTTTAAATTCAACCTTATGCACGTAACTTCATAAGAAGACAGAGGCACTATTAAGGTTGATAAAAATGAAAATTCTGAAAGGGTTCCTTTTGAAAACAATAACGAAGAAATCTCACAATCATCAAAAAACATTATAGTTATGGGAAAGGTTAATGAAAATAGTCATAAAACAGAGCATTCGATCAAGAAGGTACTCAAGAGTTTGCAAATCTTGAAAAGAATTTGCAAACCCCATGATGGTGCAGAGTATGGTGGGAAAGATGACCAATCGATTATTCATATTATTCACACTCCAAAATCTGAAATGATTAATGGAAATTATACAATATCGCTTAAGTTACAGGCCAACGAACATGAGGACAGGTATACAAATTATAAATCTTTCCTTCCCGAAACTGATATCATGAATTTGGATAAGTGCTTAATCTTTAGTAAAATCTGATCCGTTGCAAATTTGCTTGAAGATTCTGGATTATGTCAACTAGCAAGCTATCCGACCTATCAAGTTTGAAAAACAGTCTTAGATTAAGCCATTCAAAAGACTTCAGTTTAGTTGCAAACACTTCTTCATTTACAAGCAAGAAAAAATATATAATAAAGAATATAAATGATATGCGTCGATAAGTCGAAAAATGCAGATAGTAATTTCAAAAGAATGTATATCACCAAAAATATTGAATTGGACGACAACTGACAGAACAAAGAAAGGAATCAGGCAAGAAGAAGTGAAAAAAATTTAGCGGTGATGGATGAAGAAAACAAATATAATGCTTCATCATAGCTGTTGATAGTATCCTTAGAACATCCTTTATATATTTCTTTATTGCTATTTCGATTATGGGTGATTATAGCTTGGAATGTTAGATGGCTTGATTCCCTGAAAAGGAAAACTGAATTTATACGATCTGTTACTTACATGTAAATCTAGCATGACAGGTATATTAGTACATAAGTTAGATAGCGGTAAAATAGAAGATTATCGAAGTAAAGGTTTAACTAATTGGAATATTATAAATTATAACCAAATAGAAGGTAAGGATAGAATTATGATTATTTACATATATGGGGAATATGTTAATATTTAGTATACACAATATATATCTGTAAATAAAGGCGAGTTTCAACTTGAAATTACTTTTATATATGCATTAAATAGTGAAACTGAAAGATTACCACTTTGGAATTATTTAGAGAAATTTTAGAAAACATAAACTATACTTGGTAAATTACAGGGGATTTAATATGTTTATGCTTGCTTTTGAAAAAAGAAAAGGTAGTGCAATTCCTTTTAAAATGCTGGAAAATATAAGTAAATAGATGCTTAAACCTGGCTTTGTAGAACCAATTATTTTTTTGGATTATGTACCAACCTGCCTAGAGTGGACCTAAATTTTGACCTAGAAAAGGCCCTTCGAAACTTAGAACCACTCTAAGCGAATCGTCGGTTCTTATAAGGAATTACATTTGCACAGAATAATATATAATATAACGTGATGGAATCTCGTACAGCGGAACGAAAAAGTATAATACCAAAGTAAGATGCACCATTTATTAAGAACCACTGATTCAAATACAAATTGTCAAATACGTTTATTCATAACGGTACATCATCATTGTTCATAACCTAGAGGTTCAATAAGCAAAATAGCAATAACAACTAATAATAACATAATAGTTTCATCGCCTTCTTCAGGTTCCATCATCGTTTCGTCCATTGAGTCGCTAGCCCACCTATTGACCTGTTGGATGTGTTAAGGAGAGGGATCAGAACATAAAGTCTTGTGTGACTGAAAAACAATATTTGCTTAAAGACTATACCCTAGATTTGGTAGGTTACATATGTTAAGGTATGCCTACGAAACACACATAGGTATACACATACAAAGAAATATTTTAATCGAAGAGGTGGATATTCAAATCAATCACTTAGGATCCCTATTGATGCATTTAAGGTGAAGACAGGTGGACAATCTCGATCACTTAAAACCCATTCTAGCATGTTTTTAAGGGTGGGTTCTCGTGATCTCTTATGACCCTAAGGCAGACCCTAGCCACTTAACACCCCGTCCTATAGTGCCAACGTTCTTATATATTCTCACAAGTAATATGAGAAGTAGTATCTCGCCGCTTAATACCGGTTTAGGTTGGCCCGCATATAACCATTTAAGATCCCTCTGGAGGATGCCTCATGTTACTACTTAACTGATATTACGGTAGAACACCTATGCCGCTTAAGACTTCCCTTAGACAATTGGTTAGTTAAATAGCATGCTACGTTCCACGTATACCAAATATGTCCTATGTTGGTCCTTACGAAGTGGACATTCCAGTAAACTATCCAACTCTGTTATCGCCATGACTAAACCACTTTTAGAGAAGAAGGACCCATAGACCCATCTCAAATCTAATAAGGGAGGATCCTAAGACTTTGGTCCAAATCCAAGGTATAAACCCCGTAATGGTCCTAGTCCTAACCACTTAAAAGCCAAACTAGATAAAAAGAAAGTCAGCCACTTAAGGCATTCTAAAGGCGTAGTAAGCCTACCTATTTACACATATAATAGGTATATATACGCTAGACCTCTCACATTAAACCGTATACTTGTAGATCCTAGATATGTTGGGCGGTTCCGGGCAGGTTTCTACTACAAGTGGGCTTAACCTCATGTCATAGTGTACTAAATTAAATGGCATACGACACCCAAACCTCTCAGCCAAACTCACTTGTGGTTGCTGAATTTGCCGGTCGGTTCCGGGCAGACTTCTACCACAAATGACGACTAACCTCATGTCTATGTGTCATTATTTAATATATAAATAAGTCATTTATATGTATACACAATCACAATTCATATGGGGACATTTCTAATTTCTAACGTATTTATTACGTCATTATTACGTTAGTTACACTATATAAATATAATATTTAATACATATTGTAAACGCTTATTTCCGTTTGAATGAAGATTTATTTTAATGGTGTAAATTGTTAATTCGGTCGACATTAAAGGCATACAAGCTAATTCCCACATCAAACTGCTAAATACATGGCATAATTAATGATAACAGTAATAGGAAAAATTAACAACATAACCATCAAAACTTGTATCCTAGGGTTGTTAGAACAATTCAGGTAATGAATTAAGAACAAGGTGCTAATTTCATACAACATATATACATATGCACATATATACATGATTTTACATACATATATATATAGACCACTATGTAATCCAATTTACCATTTTCTATGTTGTACATAAAAACAATGACATTTGATTTGTTTTAAATCTGAATACGTTCAAATTATACATTTAGAATGAAAAGCCAAACTATTCAAATAATAAAACCAAATCAAATCCTAATCTTTTTACATCACAAACACTTTTAAATAAAAAAGGATAAATCAAACTAAACAAAAGTAAATCATCAAACTATTCTTCATACATAACCCAAACAAATTCACAAACCCAAACATTAATTAACAACTTTGCTAAACATATATAAAAATAGGGGATTTAGGGTTTCACAATATGATGTTATCATAAAACCAAATCTCCCTGGGAATACAAATCAATATAAGAATCTACAAAATGAAGAATTTAGCCTAAACAAGTATTATTTCCACTTTCAAAGGTTTCGGAGAAGAGATAATACTGATTTGAAATGCCAAATTCGGCGTTCTTTAACTCTATTGTAGATCAATATATAAGAGAATCACATAGGTTTGAATCTCATATATAAATTATAGAGAATTTCATAATATGAACTAAAAAGGATTTGATTAGAAATGAAAATAGGTTAGGGATAGTAGAAAACCTAAATCCTGGAATGTTAGCAGCAGAATTGTAACAACCCGGGTTTTCAGAACCAATTTAATTTTTTTATTTTGGCTATTTTAATAGATTTTGAATATTTAAAATGATTTATTTTAAATAATAACGACTAAAAATTTCTTTAAATCGAAGTAAGAACGATTTTTTTTTTAATTATATAACGAGCCTGAAATGTCGTGGTAGTTTGAAAATTCGATTTCAAATTTCAAATGAATGTACAGAATTCAAAATAAATCGGATTTCAGTAAAACCAGATATATTTGAATCTATTTGAAATTATCTTTCCAACGAATGTGAAAAATCCAGATTTCATAACGGGAATAAAATGTTATGTCCAGATTAAAATTTAGAATAGCCGCTATGGAATTTATAAATATTTTATATAATATAGGCCTTAAAAATAGCGATTTTGCAAACGAACTCCGTTTTCGATGAGACCACTTTTGTTTGATCCGGAATATCAAATTATTGCTAGATTCCAATTTTCATAATTTTTGAAATCAATATGTGAGCGTGGCGGATTTAAACATGTTTGGTAATTTCAGTTTGAATTTAATCAACTGGAAATTGATCATTTTTTAAATGGTCTCCAAATTCAATGAAATTATTTTTGTTAAGATCGTATCGTCAAAACATAGCTAGATTTATTTTTCTGGAATTTTTGGAGTCCGTATGTGGCCCTGGTAAATTAAAATGTACGTTAAAATCAATTTTGAATGTTATATTAATTTATATTTTAATTTTGATGAAAACTGATTGAAACAGTCGAATTGAGTTACGGGACATATCTCATTGTGTTTGGAATGTGGGTATTTAGCCAAGGGCGACAGTCCTTGGGTTTGAATTGGAGTTCAAATTAAAAATGGACTTTATGGAAATTAAATTAATTAAATAAATATATTTATATAACTCAACCTCTCCTTCCCCCGTTCAGTTCATTTCAGATAAAAAAAACGTTGCTGCTCCCCGTCCCCCCTGTCGCGACCATCACCGCCTCTCTAGCCTTCCCCCACCGCGCCGCCGGCGATCCCTACCACCGCCGCTCCGCTCCTCCCTCCATTCTCTCTCCTCGTTTGAAACCCTAACCCGTGCCCTAGCCCCAAAGTAGCCACCTCCGGCCACGCTGGGCCTGCCGCCGCCACCTGTAAGGACCACCGACGCCTCAGCAAACCCCTGCAGCCCCCTCCCAACCACCAGCGAGGCCTATCCCCCTCCTCCGATCGAAAATAGTGAGTTTTATGATTTTAATTATGTGAAAAATCTGATTATTTATTTATTTATATAAAGTGAAGATTTTTAGTTATGTAAAGTTGAGATTTATATATATATAAAGTGAATATTTTTAATTATATAAAGTCGAGATTTATATATATATATATATATATATATATATATAAAGTTGAGATTTTTATTTATATGAATGGCATATAAAAATAGGATTTTTATTTATATGAATGGCATATAAAAATTGGATTTTTATTTATATGAATGGTGGCATATAAAAATTGAATTTTTATTTATATGAATGGCATATAAAAATTGGATTTTTATTTATACGAATGGCATATAAAAGTTGTATTTTTATATATATGAAAGTATGATAAAAATTGGATTTTTATGTATATAATAACATGAATAAAAATAATTTCTATTTACATAACCATGAGTAAAAATAGGACTTTTATTATTTGAAAGGCATTATAAAAATATAGTTTTTTAGTTTATAAAAATATGATTTTTTAGTTTATAAAAATATGATTTTTATATATGTAGAGAATATAAAAATATGATTTTTATATATGTAAAGAATATAAAAATATGATTTTTATATATGTAGCGAATTAAAAATATGTTTTTTATATATGTAGAGAATATAAAAAGAAGATTTTTATATATGTAGCGAACAAAAAAATATGATTTTTATATATGTAGAGAATATAAAAATGTGATTTATATATATATATATAACGTTAGAATATAAAAAAAAGCGATTTTTATTTATATAATAGCAGAACAAAAATGTGGTTTTTAAATAAATAGCACTGTATTAAAAATGTGATTTTTTATATAAACCGCTTGAAAACAGATTGCGATGGGACTGACTGGAAACAAATCCAAATCCAAACCGTTCAAAAATAAAGAATGGAGGAGTGGAAACCAAAGGTGAGAACTTCTCACTCTAACTTTGTTTACAGTTAAATATATATACTAGGATGTAGACGTTGCTTAGTAGCAACCGACACCCTTGATTGAAACCATGGATGTTTGGTTGTTTGTTTTGATTGATTTAATTGGTTGAATTTGGTTTGGGATGTAAATGGAATTGATTGAATTTGGTTTGTGTATGGTGCAAGGCATTATTAGGCGAGGGATAAGGCTAGACCTTATTCCGGTTCTAGTATCGCGCCATTATACTGCCAAAATTTTCTAAAATAAAACGTGTTAGTTAAAAATAACATTTTTAATGTGTATATGAACAGTATAAAATATTCATGTGTTGAATAAAATATTTGTACAATAAAATATTATTTTTATTGAATGTATCAACTACTAAAAATATTCATGTGTTAAAAATATATTTTTTATCATTAAAAATATAATTTTTAACGTATATATGAAAGGCAAAAACTCTCCTGAAATGAAAATAAATATTCGTATACAAATGAGAAGATTTGTTTATGTACACATATTTAACTGGCAAAGAACTGGGACGATATATACATATCGCCTAACTGCACAAATAATATTCAACATTTGTTGGTTGAAACCCCACACGGGTATTGGGATGATATTTGACGTACACTAATCCCAATTGTTTAATTGTATGTCAATCGATTGGTTGACAGACTGTTGTAAGCGTTAAATATTTATATTTAATGCTTATACAGTTGCGTAAGGCACTCCGGATGATAGTTGATTGTGTATCATGGTTGTTGTATACATGCATCGTTTGAAATCCATATAAATAACATTATATGGTAATTGACTGTGTCTGATTCCAATTCAGGAATAATGAACATTTTAAAATAATGAATATTTTAAAATAGCGAATATTTAAAAATAATTATCAATAAAGGATTAAAATCTGATTTTAATGTCCAATTTTCGACGGACACGAAAATATTGAAATAGAAATATATGAAGCCGTGTTGATTAGAGATGTGCCATTTTGACGTGAAACGATATTTATATCGATTTTATTCATTTTTATAATGAATATCCAAAAGGAAAACATTTCAAAATCTGATTTTTGAAAATATTATCATTTATATATTATAATGATAAGGAATATTCAATTTGATTTAAAATTGAAATGAAAGTGGAATTCGTTTTTAAAACGAATTTGTAAAATACGTTTTAAATGGAAATCAGCAATATATATATATATATATATATATATATATATATATATATATATAATGGCCTGAATAGAACGCGCCGCGCAACGACCGTTCGCGAATTTCGACCATTAACTACAAATGGACGTAACAAGAGATCCGACCGTCGGAGTATCCTAAAACCGGAACCGTTGGGTTCGTATCGAAAAGAGCTTTCCAACGAATGTAAGAGATTTTAAATCTAACAGTTGGATTTAGAATTATGTCCAAATAAAATTTGGAAAAGATCGTTGTAAGGGTAGTTCGATGACCGTTTATGAAAATCGACTGAAAGGGCCTTAGTAAAATTATTAAAAATATTAATTAATTGTGTAAAATCATAATAAATGATTTGGAAAGAATTGGGATGAAAAAGTTCATATTTAAAAAGATAAAAATATATTTTAATCGAAATGAACCAGTTATTAGCTAGAATTATAATCCAATTATTTTTAAATAAATAGATTGGACTGAGAATGGGTTTTAATATACCCAGAATTTCCAATATATGAATCGGAGTGGACTTGAATGGAAATCATCTTTAGAATATTTCGATGTTGGAATTCGTGATTATACAGATATTGTTATGGAAATTTGGAAGATATATTTATATCGTTATTTCCAAAACGATGTTTGTTGGTTTCAGAACTTGATATTGAATATAAGCCGATATAATTTCTTTTCAGATCCTTGTATTTAATATCAAATGGGATTTTGGGTTTGTCGTGAACGGTGTCTTAAATACACTCTTTTTAAACCCAGTTGAGAAAAGAATAAATCTTTAATTTAAGATTTAGTGAAGTTTTCCAATTAATTAATATTTAATTGGAATTGAATAAAAGAATTGGATTTTTGGGTTTATCGTGAACTATGTTTTAAATAACACTTGTCCTTTAACCAAATTAACAGTGAAATGTGATTTGGAATTTATAAATATTTTTATTAAGATTTAAAGAATTTTTTCCAAAGGGAATGAATTGGAATTCGATTTGATAATAATCGAAATGAGCTTCTGTGGAGGAAGACTGTTAATATATATGGAATTTAAAAGGCTTTGTCGTTATTCCATTTGTATTATTAGTCAGATACGGAAATTGATATCAATTATATATTGATCTGTTTTCCGTGAAGATTCCATGATTAATGGAATGTGATTTTGGGTTTATCGCGGACTATGTTTTAAACGACATTAGTTCTTTAACCCTGTTAAATACAGGATTACATGTCTAACATGGTATTTTGAACTGTATTGTTGATCTCTGCTAAATATATATCTGTTTGGTGGTGGAGAATTTATTCTCTTT
Organism: Allium sativum; assembly: GCA_030737875.1. Taxonomy (NCBI): domain Eukaryota; kingdom Viridiplantae; phylum Streptophyta; class Magnoliopsida; order Asparagales; family Amaryllidaceae; genus Allium; species Allium sativum. Next base: position 87,167,215 of record CM060926.1, on the reverse strand, counting down.
CTGTAATGACCCAGATTTTTATAACCTGAATATTTAATTTATTTAAAAATGAATGTGAGTGAATTAGAAATTAATTAACTTGAATTCAGAATATACGAGTAATTAAAAAAAAACTGAATCGAATTTGGAATTTTATATGGAATTAAACTAATTTTGAATCATATGAAAATTCAAATTGAATGAGAACGATGATATAAATTATTTTCTATGAATAGAAGTGTTTGTAAATTGACTAAATATTAATTCGATTTTTATAACACAAGAAATACTGTTTTTACAAACGAGTTCAGAATTTGACGAGGCCGGTTTTATTGGGTTCAGAATATTATAATATAACCGAGTTTCCACTTTCATCACATTCGGTATTGTTTTGAATCCGTGCGAGCTCAAGATGCTTGGTGGAACAAAAGTGAACATTTTGTATAAAATATCTTCGTAAATATCCTAACAAATATCTAGATATTTGTTTCCCCTTATAAGTACCCCTCCCACCATCATTAAAACCTAATCCCATTCTGTATATCAAAGCAAACGGCCGCCACTCACTTCCTCTTCTCAGCTAAATCGTGGCATTCAAGAATTCAAAGAAATTAGAAATAAAATACTATAAATCCAGAAAGATATATATACGGATTCCCATTGACTTGCTCTTCTCATTCATGGCCGTTTTAAGGAGTTCGAATCTTACAAATCTCGCAAGTTTACAACAGCGAGCTTAGGGCTTGAGATTTCGAGTTGTTAAAAGGGATGGATTCGAGTTGTGGAGGTCGTTTTTGAATTCAGGACGTGGAGTTGAGCTTCTGGAAGGATTTTGGTACCTCATCTTCATCGTTAGCTGCTGCTGGCCAACACCAGGGTCGAGCTGAGTACGACGACCGGAGATGGAAGTGTTCAACAGGAAGAAAAGGGGATTCGCGATTCATTGGTGTCATCGAGTTGAGGTTACGGTGCCTGGAAAGATGGGCGCATGAAGTTAACCGATGGTGTAGCCCTGTTCGGATCATCGATGGAAGGGGCGTGATGGGTTTTTGTTGATGAAGGAGTTCGTGATAGCAGGTGCGGTAGTAGACTCATTTGAATTTTGTTGGTGATGGAAATGGTGAGTGCCGGTTTGTGTTTTAATTTAAAGGAGGAATGGAAACTGGAAGGGTTGTTTCATTGTTTTTGGGTGAAGATAGTTGGGTCGAGGATTACATGTGCGTTTTGGGTTGAAATGGTGGATAACATAGTTAGGCGAGAGGAGGGGTTGAAACCGGTAGTCGCAGGGGAGTTTCGAACTGTGTATTGCCTGGAGTTTGAGAGCAAAGAAACTGGTGTTGAGGTGGTTTATATCTGACGTGAAGGAGAACGGGTTCATGAAGTTCGGAAATAAGATGGTGGAATGAGAAGTTTGAAGTGAAGGAAGCTGGGAACTCTTTGTTGCGGGTCAGGAGCAGTACGGGTTGTTCAAAGATTGGGCAATGGAGTTTAAAGCTTTGACAGGGGATGTCGAGTATGGGAAGGAGGTTTGAATGGCGAAGTTGGTTTGAAGAACAAAGAAGAAAAGGTTGAGCAAAGGGGAGTTTAAGGAGTCGAAGTGGCCATGGTCTTGTGTTCGAATGGATTTGCTGCAGTCTCGTGAGGTGGAAGAAGACCATGGAACGGGTACAAAGTGATTTGGCGGGTATGGGTTGAGATTATAAAGGTAAAGGCCCATGTAGAAACAAATATACATAGTTAATTTCAATTAAAAATATTGTATATAAACTTGTAAATATAATACCGTATGCGTACTATATCAGAATCGTACAAAAACTGGATCCGTCCGGATCATACAGACAAGAGCTACAATATGAATCTGGTTTGGAATGGATTGGAGCTCGCCTCAATTTATGACGAAATAAATTGTATGTTCAGAATCAACCACCGTAAATCGTCGTTTAACGATTACGGACAATGTGAGTAAAAGTCACCAACTCTGAACAGTTATATTTTTATAACGTACTTTTAGAACTGTTAGATATTGATTGACTGTTGTGTGTAGATTGGTTGATTGAACTGCTAGTCAGTTAGTTGAAATAATATATATATATATATATAGACCATTAAATATTGATGTTGTTTATTAGAACATTTCATACTGAAATGATGTTGATGTTAATTATATGGTTTAACATCTGTGATGCAGGAGAACAGGTTGGAGGGACCCAACTGGGTTCCTCAATATATAAATACTGTTTTGTTTCATATATTGTGTTATATGATGTGATATGAAATCTGTTGATGATTTTATATGTTTGAATGATACCGATCATTTTTATATGGTACGTTAGATACCATAAGGAATATCGGAGTGTTAAAAAGGAAATTTTCAAAATGAATGTTGAAAATAGATTTTTATAAAATCAAAGGATTTTATAAAAGAGATAATATTTATAAAATCAAAGTAGATTTTATAAAAGGAATTATTTATAAATGGAATATTTATAAATAGAAATTTATTTATAAATGGATTATTTATAAATAGGAAATGCTTAGAAATAAAATTCGAAAGGAAATATTTGCAAACCATTTGCAAATAAAATAAATAGAAAAGATAAAAGGAATATTCATTTAGAAAATAAATAACCGTTACAAAAGGGAAATATTTGTAACAGAAGATAACGTTTTAAATAGGAAATATTTGTAACGGAAAAGTAACCTTTTAAATAGGAAATATTTGTAACGGAGAAGATAACCGTTTTAAATAGGAAATATTTGTAATGGAAAAGTAACCTTTTAAATAGGAAATATTTGTAACGGAAAAGTAACCTTTTAAATAGGAAATATTTGTAACGGAAAAGTAACCTTTTAAATAGGAAATATTTGTAACGGAAAAATAACCTTTTAAATAGGAAATATTTGTAACGGAAAAGTAACCTTTTAAATAGGAAATATTTGTAATGGAAAAGTAACCTTTTAAATAGGAAATATTTGTAACTGTAAAGAAACGTTATAAAAAGGAAATTTTTGTAACGGAAAATAAAACGCTATAAAAACGAAAATATTTATAACAAAATAGGATGCTATAAAAAGGAAATCTTTATAAGTGAAGAAACGGTATTAAAAGAAGTTAATCGAATATAAGTTATTCGAATTTGAGTTAATCAGTTAGAGTAAATCGATTAGAGTCAAATCGAACTAGAGTTATTCAAATATAATTAATCGAATATTAGTTGTTCGAATAAGAGTTAATCAAATAGAGTTAAAACAATATTAGAAACTGACTAGAGATTAGTTAAGTCGAATGATTTTCTGAGTGTCGATCTGATGTTGGTTTCGGCCTTCGGGGTTTATACTTAGAGAATTGTTCTCTTACTAGTTTATAGTTAGGGACTGATAGTTGTGGAAGTTAGTGAAATGTTTTTTGGGGATTGGAAATGTTTTCCAGTGTTAATAACATATATTTTCTAAGCATAGAAAATAAGGAAATGTGGATATATATATATATATATATATGTTTGATGATTGGATCGATAATTCCATTTGGAATTTAGATCGTTGTGTGAACACCGACATGTTTTCATTTGATAGTTAAATCACCGACTATCGAAGTTTTGAACATTTTAACGTTGTTAATATGGAGAGACCGGTTGGATTCTTACCCAAAGAACCACTCTGTATTGGCATAAGCGTTGCGAATACGTCAAAGAAAATTGAAGACGGAGTAAAGTGCAAGGGTTGTTGTATAAGTCCTAGGTAGAGATTACCTAGGATGGATGTACTGAATAGTGCCTTCGGTTTCGTTCAGTCCCAGAACGAATGTATATGGACGAGTGACTGACAGAGTATTTCCAATGATCGAATGAGTTGGTCTGTATAGATATATATGGTTGCAAAAGATTTATTCCCTTAGCATAACATCCAGAATATTTGTGTAAACCAATTAGTGATTAACGGATCTGACAATGTGTCATTCAAAGTGAACGTGTTATCAATGAAATGAAAGTAGTCGTGGCCTCTGGCCTTAACAACCAGGAAATGACAAAAATCGGGCAGGCAGCATGGCTAAGTCGGTCGCTCCGAAGTAGGGTGTATAATCACCTATCTTCAGAATATTCATTTATTTCATAAATCTATCAATGCTGTCCCATATATATACGGGAAACGGTTGCTGATCCCAACCCTTGGTGATATACATTCGATACACTCAAGCGAAATGAGTGGTCGGTCATGTGTGGCTGAGTTGCAAGATGTTCTTGTTGAACTCCAGTGTATCGTTCCTAGAGTACACTGATCGGAAGGTGGTTCCATACCTTGTCATAGTTGGGAATCCATTACCAATACGTGCTTGCGGTTTTGATTGTATACTATATATGTAGAATGTGAGATGAGAGCGTTTCTGCTAGATGATTATTATATTGTGGTTGATAGACATTATTATAATATCAAAAGGTTTTTGATATAAAGATATTTTGGATTCTCATAAGGGAAAAACCCGTTCCGTTATACGGCGTGGTCTTATGAGATATTGTTTACTTGTTCAACCTGTTTAAAACTGTTTTACTCACACCAGTCCCATGACTGACCCGGAGTTTATTTGTTGTTTTCCCTAAACTCTTGGGTGCCTAAATTTGTATGGGCAGTCAAGTAGTCGGGATTTTACAGATACACTTGGAGAGCTTGGAGCAGGAGGCTTCAGGATTATATAGCTATTGTTTATTTCCGCTGTTGTTGTAAGTGTTGTACTCTGAAATGTTATTGTATACATATAATGTTTGTATTTTCAAAAGTTATGTTATATTTTATTCGTTCCGCTGTGAGGTTCGTGTTTACTCTGATGATGATGTTCTTCTTCTTCTTCTATTCTATAAGTTCTATCTTATCTATTCTCACCCTCTATCTTCTTTCTATTAGTTTCTTGAATTTCCAGTGCAATTTGGGGTTGGACTTGTGTTATTTAGTCAGCTCAAATTGGTCTGGATTTTTGGGTCACTACACTTTCTTAACAGCCTTCTCTAAGACGTACAAGCTTAGAGGTTATATATCAGTAGAAATCAATGGTACGATGTAGATTGTCAATGCGGCATGTTTGATTTTCCAAATTTAAATAATCATTAATATTGATTTTTGGAAAATTAAAACTAAGTGAAGTTTTAAGGAATCTTTAATTAGATTGAAATGTGAATGTGATAATTTAAATTATCAAATTTGGGAAATGATCGAGAATGGAGTATCACCAGTTTTGCTCCAAGTGATTGTTAAATCTTTAATAAGATTTGAATGTGAAATGGTAATTAAATTTACTGGTAACACCGTGGTGTTAGATATGGAGTGTTACCTGTTTTGCTCCCTGGGATGAATAGGTTGGGATTGGGAAATATATAACAAACGATTACTTCGGTAAGGTGCGCTAATCCCGACTAGTTTGGATAAACTTTAATTTGGTTTGAATTGATATCCAAAGGAAGATTAAAGAATAAATTCAAAGAATTCATCTTTGATAAAATTAATGGGATCCTTCCCCTAATGATGTGAATATTTGAACAAAGGAATATTCTAGATTGGAATGAGGCGTATGTTGTGTTTGTGTAGCACTTGTTTATAATATATGCGAGTTATTCGGAAAGGCCGGGTTTATACACATTCTGAATAACTAATTCGACGATAAGTCTACGATGAAGACGGTGGTTGAAGACCGGAGTTCTTCACATTGTTTGGATTATTACTGATGTCTTGATTGGGCGTTACACCCAAGACAAGGTAATAAGTGGTGATCGTCCGGACGTACTTGGAGATCGACCAGATATGCGAGGACCTCTCTCCTGTATTGGACATATGGGACGAGGAATAAGATGCCTCTTGTCTGACATTGGATTTTATTCTTTGTTAATTGATCTCTATTAAATATATATTTGTTTGGTGGCGGAGAATTTATTCTCTTGCTTAACACCCTTCTCTGAGACGTAAGAGCTCAGAGGTTATATATCGATAGACATCAGTTGCATGGCATGAATTATAAGTGTGGGATACAGAGATGCAGTGATCAAGGCTTCTGTTGAAAAACATAGTCTTGTGGTTGATGATCAAAGAACGGCTTTAATATAGCATAGCTTTGTGTATAACGTTAATTCGCGAGCCCCACACCTCGGTATGAGTCAAAAACGGGATAAGGACCCTAGGAGTTCTTGGCGTTTCCTTCTAGCTATGGGTGGTGTCATGGTACGGAGCCCAGACATTTTTTTTACCTATGTGGATGATGGATAACGAGGCACCTCAGATATATTGGTTACTACAGAGCCGATGGATAGGTCCTATAGGACCGGGAAACGTGTGTTCAGGAATAATTAATCCTCAAACGTACGGGAGGACCGACCTTGGAGGATCCAAGGGTCTACTGCAGGAGATCTTAAGGCATTTGCTAGAGTGTCTCGAAGCCAGCAAGGAGTACATACCTTGCCTCGACTCATGATGGAAATCCAATTTCCAATACGTGACATTTCGGTTTTAATTGTAGAGCATAGTATGGCGACATGATAGATGGTACCCATGCCGCCTATGATTGATACATTTATATTTGAAATTGTTTTTGACACTATACACTTATAGTAATATCTAGATGATTTTATTTAAACGTACCAAGCATGTTTGGCTATTATAAGAGAAACCTCTATCCTCCGGCTTGCGTTGCATTGTGTGATGGGACTTGAGTCTTATAATAGCTTCATTTTTCCAAAAAGCATTGCGCTGTTTGTTGTATGCACTGGTATTCTTGGGAGAAAACCCGTTCCGTGTTATACGACGTGGCCCCTTGATTTACTTTATTTCTAAAGTAAATTTTTAAATAACTGTTTTAGTTCTCACACCAGTCACATGACTAACCTGAAGTTTATTGTTTTAACCTAAACTCTGGGTGCCCCTATTTTCCACACGGGCAGCTAGTAGTTTTAGTTTTGCAGATTTATTCTTACATGATCCTGGATTTCCAGCTGGAAGTATACTCGAAAAGCTCTGTATCCGTGTATTTCTTTCTGTTGTGTTATGTATTATTTTTCCGCTGCTTTGTAATTTGAATCTCTGATATTTATCAATTGTATAATATTTATTCATACTCCGTTATATTCTCGTACTCTGATGTAAATTGTTGTAATGTCTATGAAATGTTCTTTTTGTGTTCTGATTTGTCGTGTTCTCAACTCAATTCCGGCTTTCCCGTAAGGGCGAGTTTGGGTCGTTTCAAGAATGGAGGCACAGAGAATGAGAGGGTCTAGAGATTTGTGAGATGAGTCAAGTGGTATTTATAGGTGTGTAGATGAATAGAAACTGTTAGATTAACATAGGTTTGATCTTGGCTACCCATTTTATAAAAACTAACCTAAAACACTTCCTAAACCATCCTTTATTTGGCTTTGGTCGCACCAGGAGGTTGACCTCCTAGGGGGCGGTCGACCTCCCGGTTATAATAATGGCCAGTGGCCTACGTTTATGGCTGGGAAGATAATTTTATATAACATTATTTATTTTCATTTATATCTTTCCTTTTAAACATTATTCTTGTCCCCTATTGTATGCATATATATATAATTTTGAATTGAATGGAATTTTCTAATCAACCATTAATTAGTTATATTTTATTCCATATATTTATATTACAATTCAAATTTCAAACGTTATTCCATATATATTAACGTACAACATCTTTTAAATGTAATTCTTTCATACGGGCTAGGATTCTAACATATAATATATGAAAATTGATCAGAATCTCGCCATAAATACAACTACGATATTTTCCTGGCTAAATTCCTAATGTTGTAAAATTCCATTTTTCATCCCATTTGCATATTATTATCTTGTTTCTGATTTTCATTACTTATTATTATTAATTTGTTTAGGTATATTTTAAGGGGTATTACATAATAAATACACTTGGAAACCAGAGAAGAATAAAAACAATCATTGTAAGCTAGATAGAGTTCTTGTTAATCAAAATTTTGTAAACACCTTTTCTAATTTCAAGTATTACATTTTACCCTAAGCTTCTAGCCATCACACTCCCATCCAAATAATATCTTTAAATAAAAATTTAACAAACAAAAGTTCACCTTTTATATTTGTTAGTGGGTGAATATATGAAGAAAACTATAGATATGTAGTCAAAAATAACATATCTATAAATATACGCTGCACTACTCAGTATAAATTCAACAAAATGCTTCAAACTACCAAGGTTAATTTGAATAAAATGGAACAAAATCAGAAATATAAATGTGCTAAAACAAACTAGAGAAGAATGCGAGATGTTTCAAAATCATATGGACAATGATAGCTCATACAGTAAAACTGTCAACTATCTTTTTCTAGCGCAGAATAAACTAATGAGGTTCCTTCATATGTGAGCCATCGGTATGAGACAGACAACTAAAGTTTTCTGATTGACTAATGGAGATGAAGCTATCAATTTTTTAATGCAAAAATGTCCAGTAAGAAAAATAAGAATGGAATACGGAAATTGGTTGATGCTAAAGGAAATATTATAAATGAAATCTCTACTATTAAAAGGACGGTTATTAATTATTTTCAAATTTGTATATTATCGTATTTATACTAATAGTTTCATAAAAATAAAATCAAATATTTTTTGAATGATAACAAATAAGACAATCTTTTTGTCCAATTAGAACGGAAGAGATTACAAACATATTTTGATGCAAATTTAGATAGGAGCCTGTGACCTGATGGTTTTACTGTCAAATTTTATAAAACCCATCAAGAAAATAATAATAAAAATATAAATTTATTTTCGAGTTATTAAAAATTTGGATAACTATAATCCTATATATTATTGCAACTTTATTTACAAAATTATCTCAAATATTTTAAGTAACAGAATAAAAATATTTTTGAAATACATAATTTTTGAAGACCCAAATACTTTTTAAACACAGAAACTTATAACATAAAATATTTAACTTGCTTATGAGTTAATAGGAAATTTTAGTATCAAAAATAGAAATCTCATATGCACTAAAAATGATTTAAATGAAGTATTTGAGAAAATAATATATTATTTATTATTCATATGATGCAACTACAAGTGTTTAATGAAATATTTTATGCTATTATCAAACACTACATTTAAAATGTAACACTCAATGAATATTATGGCTCCTCTAAAAGGTTTTATTTATAGTAATAAGGATATTAGACAAAGAGATCCATTGTCTCGTTATCAATTCACTATTGTTATATAATATTTTTTAATTTTAATTAAAGTCAGACAAGTTAATGGAAACATTAAAGCACTAAACAAAACTAAACCGTCTATTTCTCATCGATTATATATTGGTGACTTATTGTTGTTTTCAAATGTAGACATTCTAAGTTCAAGTATCATTATTATTATTTTCAAAAGCTAAGAGAACATGCTAGTCCAAAAGTCGATGAATGAAAAATAAAAATTTATTCCACTAAAGCATGTGTAAGAAATGAGAAAATTCTACCCATTTTAAAATTCATGGCAGATAGTCTACCAGCAAAAATTTAGGTCTATATTTAAGAACAAATTAGATAAATGATAGGATTAGAGAAAAATGTATGAATCAATTCAAAATAGATTAGAATGATGGCATAGTAAGCTGTTGTAATTACCTGGAAGATTGGGTACAACCATCATTAAAATATCATACATTGGATTCAGTCCCACAACATACCAACAAAAGCAATTCAAAAAACTAAAAAAGTTGTGTTAATTTTGTTATGGAAAGGAAAACATCATAAAATTGCATGGGAAAAGGCCTTCAAATCAAGGAAACTTGTGCTTTAGGTTTAATAAATATTAGTGAGAGAGGCATCCAAACTCAAATTATTTGGATCTTCATTGAAGGAAAATACTTATGGGAAAGAAAAATATCTTTAAAATGAATTTTTTTGTACTGCTAGCATAAAAAGTTACAAATTTATTTACATGAAAAAATATTAGTGCTTTAAGTTTAACCCATGACTCTTTAGAAAATCTTTAATAAATATACTTGGTTGGAAAGCCTTATTTTTATTCGGTGGTACCAACGAGATAGTAAATAACATTATCCAAAACCAACGCTCAAATTCCTATAATAATCCAGCTCCATTAATTTTTAAAGCAGCAATTGAGAAAATCAAAATTTGATCTAAGCCTAACAAAAGATACGTCAAATGAAAATTCAATTTAAATGAAACTTCTTATTTAAAAAAGCGTGGGAATTCATTAAAGGAAAAGAAACAAATGTTGGTTAGTGTAAAGTAACATGGAATAAGGCGAACAGTTTAAATGAGACTCACTTTGCATATTTTCTTTATTAAGTATACTTCTAACCAGAGATAAATGTTATTAATGAAACTAGAAAAAGAGAAGAATTTAGATGTTTACTATGTAAAAATGAAGCAGAAAGCATCAAACATCTGTTTTTGGTTATGTTTTTCTAAATACATGTGACGCATGAATTAAACAAAGCTGAAGTTGAATCTTCATTCATCAATTCCTAATGTCAGGGAAATCATTTAATTAAACTTCAAAGAACGATAACTTTCAAGAGTATCTTTCATACCTAGGGTCTCCAACCCCCTCTTTCTAGTGTGACTTCTTTCCTCTGCTTCCTTGTGCTTCTGAGATTCCTAGCAATTTGCCATTGACTGATTCACTAAGCCAAGCATTGAAGCAAGCTAGGAAGACCGCTTTTTCCATCATCCAAGTCTATCTCCGGCCCCATTCTTCCTAAAGCCCTCTTCATTTTTTAGCTTCTCATTACCCGCAGGAGTCCCACTGCCATTAGCACCTTTTTTTAGTACTCCTTGAGCTAATCCCTCATTGTTTTCTTGCATTCGAGGGGGAAAGGGTTTATGAGCACTACCAAAGGAGACCAACTGGAGTTGTTCTACGTAAAACTAGGTTTAGATGGAACGAGACCAATGTGACCAGTTCGTAGGTGGCCAGATTGCACATCTCAGGACTGCGGTACTAAATGAACCACACACTAGGCTGTTGGCTTACTTTATTTGTCCTTGGGAGTAGTGGTTTAGAGCAGTTCCTGTTGTTCCTCATCCAGGGGTGGGATCATTCCCAGTAGATGTCAAAAAGAGGTGCTTCAATACATAACCTGTTGTAGTTCCCCACTCCTTCGTCAACCGCTACATGTCCCTTGGTTATTCTTTCATTGATACCTAAACTTTGATAGAAAGGTAAGACAACTTGGTGTCTTTTTCACGGATCAAAAGTATACTATTCAGATTTGTGTATAGAAATCGATGCTACACCAAGGGGAGCTCTTGTTACAATGGTATACTCTTGTAGTTTCGGGTGCTCATGATTTCATGAATACTGATCAATTCGCTCATTTCAGTGAACTAATGGAACAAATCCAAGATAAAATGCAACTAGATCAGTGAGGATGCCTGACTAGGGTTTAGATTTTTGGTCAATCCATCATTTGTTAAGCCATTTTTCTATTTCTTTCGGACTTGGCTGATGAACAACTATCGTTGCCTTGATTCTTCCTTTTTGCGCCTAATCAAGGTAATTCTAATTAACCGACTCTTTATAGTAAGGAATGAAAGCACATCTTGAACCTTCTATGATCCATTCAACCTATTTGAAAGATGAGAGATAGGCCTGACGCAAGGAGATTTGGCACATAAAGGCGGATTAGGTCTGATAATCGAGACTTCTTTGACATGCCTCTGTCTTCGGCTCTGTGAGAACTTTACCTATAGCTAACCTAGAGAGCTTTACTTTTAAGTTAGCTCGACACTCGTCCTCGAAAAGAGAAGTCACTTGCCTTACCATACCAATCACCTTAGCACTGGGAGTTCCAGCAAGAAGCAGCTAGGAAAAACAAGATTAGGTAGCAAATTAATATTCATTAGATATGAGAATGTGAATCTTTTTCAGTGAGGACAACCTTTGTTTACGATAAGTCTTATGAAACCCACTCGAAGTGAATCAGGCAATTTAAGTAGCAGGCCATAAGTCAGTCTGTGCCAAAGCCAAAGTACTGCTCCGTATCCTCTTGCTATCGACAGTTCGCCTTTCGAACACATTCCTCTCCTGCTCCCTCAGGAATTAGCCTTCCTTACTTTCGTATATTGAGTGCCATAATAAAAAATAGGGCCCAAGGAAGATTTCATAAAAGCATCCCTTGCACTGACTACAATAATATATCATAAGAGACTACATAAACACATGGAAAAGAAGTATTCACTTATGGAAATCAATGAAATCTGAATCCCAGATTCTTGCCAAAAGATCAATTGCGTGTTCAGAGCTAACAAATTCTTTTAGGCAAGGCATGCAAAAGGCAAATAACTATGAAGAAAAAATAGAAGCATTCTTACAAAGTAGGAAGTACAATTGATATTTCCCAAGGCAGAATCTTGATTCAACCACCAAATTTACCAAGGTAGATACAAACATTCAGTCGCAGTTTCCTCTCTAAGTCTAGTGTAGGTCCATTATAAACAAACCAAATGGTTAGTTGATAATAAAATAGACTAAAGAAGTTCAATCAGAGACATAAATAGAAACATTCATGATCCAGAAGAATTTGACTGCTCTATTTTCTCTCACCAAAGGTTGAACAGAGGGCTTCCTGTTAATATTGGAGATGATGTGAATAATAAAATCATAAACATAGTATAAAAGTGTATTAAATCACATATTATGTCACTTATCTATATAGAAAAGAGGGAAAGTAGTAGATCTCATTTTACTAAAGATGCAAGAATCTAAGCTAATTTTAGCAAAAGCTTCGAGAAATATTGTTCGAAACATAGAAAGAGACAAATAGAAGAGTGTTCAGAAGATTTGGAAACCTTCATGAGTTGATTTTCTTTTGATTTGTTCTTCAAGCAAGATTTTTTTTGTTTTATCTAGAATCTATTTTTAAAGGTTTTTAATGAAGAAAGGAGATTTGTAAATAATGTGACTAAGGTTTCAAGTCTTTTTAACTGTATTGCTATTTCAGTTTGTACTCGTATAAGGAAAGACATATTTATGCAGGCCTTGGACCATTTTCACACTTCAAAAAAAAAGAATTTAATTTTAGTTCTACAAGTGATTTATAGAAATTTTAGTTACTTCAAGAAAGGAATTATACCGGTTATACTATGAATTTATGGTTTTCTTGCTTATATATGGGTTATGTTTGTCTAACATTTTATTGAATTTTTTTATGGCATAAGTAAAGCAATTAATGACGTTTGAATAAAAAATTCCACTGACTAAATGATCAATGGTGTTTACTCATAAGTAAGCATCTCATTCGAGAACCATAGAATTTTTGTTTTTGAAGATTTTTTTTGTTAAAATGGCTCATGTCCGAAATTCCCCATATACTTGAAATACACAAATTACATTTCTAATCCTAAGATTTTGTAACCATAGCTAGCATAATTTACTTCTCTTCTTACTTTACTACAAAATCATGGTGATCATTTGATTTGTTCTTGTTTTCTCCTCTGTCCTGTACGATGAGAAACTGTTTGTATTTCCTTAGCAGAAAATATCTCATCTTAACAAATCCAAATTGGTAGGTTAGTACATAGATTTTATATGTTTATACATGCCGCTTTATTGATGTTATTATGCATATTTCCTTGCAAAGTGGTTATAGCCCTAACTTTATATATTGTATTGTCCAATAGGGTGAAATTCAATGCGATGCAGCTAGAAAAATTAAGGAAGTCTTCAGATTTAACAATTACTTTGATAGATTTTGAGCTTATAACATTAAGATTATGTCTCAACTTGTTCATTACCTTCAACATTCTCCTCAATGTAAGATAATTTTTTTAAACCATATACACTTTTAGTTTCTTTCTTGATTTAGCTAGTACACAATACTGCTTTTTCAATGAAAATCCATCTTTGTTTTTTATTGGATATCTTTTTCATTTTATATTATGTAGTTGTGCTCTTTTCATATATGATACATGATAGTGTTGATATAGTTAGGTATATATCAAGGGAAATTACATATTTTGTTACATATATCTAACATGACAATCAATCTTATCCTCACTAAAAAGTGTTTTTCATTCTATAATATGCTTGTAATATTGTGAAATCTATTGTATTATATGAGCACAACATGAAACTAGATTTTCCTTCTCTCTTATTCATTCTCATCTCCAATCATTTTTTTATGCCATTTAGGGACATTCTTGCCATTTACTATCAAAAAACTTCGCAAATTTTTCCTTCTTATTAAGTTAGATCAAATATCCAAGTTTAGCCTAATACTATATGTTATTTCTCACATTTATCTACTGTAATCCCTACAATGATCACAAAAATGGATAGTCTTAAAATTTTATCCACCTTTACCTTCCATAAGCAATAATTCGACCTTTTAGCGGCAATGATCGTGATAATGTATTGTCATTCAAGTCTGTATAGGCACTGGTCGCATCAACTTCCTTTTTGTCAAATCCACTTGACTCCTCCAACCATAGGTAATTTAGTATCTTCTAACTACAATGTTTTCAATCATTTACTTTTTCTAACATGTTTCCATCATCCATTTGCATCTTTTTAATACTCTACGGTAGCGATCCTTGTAATACCTCATAAAACCAATCCTAAATAGACATAAAAAATACAAAAAATAAAAATAATATTAAGTAAAATTATAAAAATTTGACATTTTGAAAATTAGGCCACAAAAGTTATATCATTGCATTCGTGACAAGATTCTAATCTATTTTCATTTGAAATATCTAAAAACGGAGCCTGTATATAAAAGTTATGAACAATTAAAGTTTTCCAATTTGAAATAAATCTAGTTTGAATTTAAATTAGAACTAATTAGAAGGATTCTTAAGTTTGAAATTCAAACTTATAAAAAATGATCAGCGAAGACTAGCAGGAGATAAACATTAAAGAAATCAATGAGTAATTAATGGGCATTAATAATATAGTTAAAACATACATGCAACGGTTAAAAATGGATATCTGGGCCAGGAGGGCGATCGACCTCCCTTAGGCCTAAGCGGACGATCGTAGGATAGACCTATGGATTAAGTATGTCAACCGTTTTAGATGTTTTGAGTTGTGGCAGCTAGGGTTTTCTTAGGTTTATATTTTATACTTAACGGACCAAATTTTATTTTTGAAATTTTAATATCCTCATTAGTTTCTGATGTTTTGAGCCTTTCTTTGACAGCCACGGTTGTGGCTTTGCTTGGAATTAGGGACCTTTTTCCGTTGGAGCTGCTTGGATTTTTTTTAGAGTTCCAACAGGTAGAAATTCTAGTTTTTCTTTCATTTGGGACAATTGCATTTCCCTTAAGGTCTCCATTTTCATGTGGAAAGTCCTCCACGGGGGGCTTCCATTAGATGTAAACCTTATCAGGATTGACATCCCACTCATGTCTCACTGTCGCTGCTGTCGGGATAGATATGTTCAGTTGATTGCACATTTATTTTGGGATAATGTATGACGACCGCCCCATACCACCCGCACAATCCGAGGAGAAGTGCGCTGTATGGCGTGCTAGGCCGATACGGGACGATCGTCAAGAGAAGAAAACACATGCGAAATCCTATCGTATAACTCAGAGGGACATGATAAACATAATATAACATATACAACAGGCAATAGTAACGAAGCACAAATGAGCAGAATCTTAAACTTTTCATATCATCATGAAAATATCCATACATCAAACTGGATTACATCAAAGTCTGCACAATAGGCCTTACTACAGGTTTACTCAGAGCATCATACATCAACAATAGCAATGGAAATAACATATTGCAGGTAGTAGAAAACTAATACGTAAGCCTCCAGCTCATCGTCGCTCAGCAGTATCGTCCTCGTCAAGATCTACTACCTGCTACCTAGTCTACCTATCCACAACAAGGATTAACAACCCAAGGTAATAAGAGGGAGACATACAACCTTGAGTCAGACAATAGTCTTAATGAGCGAAAAAATAACTATCAAACATCATCAATAGAGTATATGAGAAATAGGTAGATCAATCATCTAATCTACTAACACATCAATCAGAGAAGAACCACAACCCATTTCTTCCACATCTGATAGTGATAGCCCTTCCTAGAGAATTAGAGAAGAAACAAATCGACAACAATAGAAACCAATTATCCAGCGTTGAACATCCTAATCGAGATCAACATCCCCTAAGCATAAGCCCCGAAGGCCTAAACCAACAACAGACACGCACCCAAGGGATATCTCCCTCGACCTCGGACAATCCACACAAGACAATACGAACAATAACATCCATGATTCTGGCTATCACCGCATGCCTTGCCTTGAAACCATCGTTAATCGCATGGCTGGCCCATCTTGCCATCCGTCAAGGGCTAATGGTAATCCCGGTTCTAGCAAAATTCCATATGTCATCTACGTATCTAGACCTTTCATCGATACCCGGGGTACTCGATTCACCTAGTCGTTTAGGCGTCCCCATTATACCCTTGCTTTGAGTCCGCTAGAACCTATAACTAATGATAATCCCTCGGCCTTCAACAAATCTAGTCATCCACCTTGATGAATATCCATAAGCTCAGGCGCCTTCACAAGCAACCATTATCCACGAGCTCAAACATCCTTGAGTCGTCTCACATCTTCGTTGCATTTCATCGATCAACGAACGTTTCACCTTACTTTGAACATTCCATCTGATTTCTCTTCGAAGCTACGCCCATCGTCGAACCAAATAAACATCACTTTGGTCGGTATAAGATGGACCCTCCATCTATGGATTGCACTAGATCCATGTTACAAGCACATCCCAACGTCTTGGCCGGTCCATCCAGAGCCAACGACCCATCAACGCACGACGGTCCATGCAATCCATCAATGCATAATGATCTATGTGGTCCATTAGTTCATAATAATTCATGCGATCCCGATGAATGCCCTCGATCCACTTTGCTTCTACTCTTGGTCGATCCATACACAATCGATCCAAGCGATCCATCCATGGATCGTGCCCCAATCCATAGTTGTCTTGCTTTCCCAAATTTCACACTCGACCGTTCCATTCAGCAAGCATGCTTCGACCGATCCATCAATACATTGCATCCACTTCCCCCTCGATGATCTAGACCAGATTAAACAATGTACATGTGCGAAGCCCAATCCACCCTTAAGCGATCCATCCCCACCAATCCATTACAAGTAACTTCATCCGATCCTAGCTTTTTGCCATGCTTTTAACCGATCCACTCATTTATTGCACAACACCCCAGGCGGTCCATACTTTCCACGTCATCATGCACCGATCCATCTTCGTTTTGTGTGATCCATCCCAGATCTACCTTTTTGCGAGCCGATCCAATCCTTCCATCGTGCCATATAATCGATGCATACATTTCATGCTTTAACAATGAATATCCATACATCAAATTCATCCAAATCATCCAACTTCAACAATTCAATTATCAACACTTCATGCAATCATCAAACAACATTAGCATGACAAATATCATCATACAACCATATGAAATCCACCAAATCATGATAAAATAATGAATGAATCAATAAATGGATCTAAACTTACTTAAACACAAAAATTTACATGTAAATTTACCGTTACAATCTTGCTAGAATAGATCCTATGGTGATTCGAATGAAAATAGACTCACCTCGATTAGATCTAGGTGAAAATGACAAGTTTTGATGAAAATAAGATCAAACAAACCCATATACTCAATTGAATCCGTGTGAGAGATGCTTATCACTCACCAAATCCACAAAATAGCTTCAAATCGATGAATCTCTAATCCAGACAGCGAAGAACAATGAAGATCGGACTTCAAATAATCAATTTGATGTGATCCACTCTTCTTCAATGTCGATCTTCAATCTTCTTATGTAAATCTATGTATTAAAATAAAGTGAAGAAGATTTGGTTGAGCTAGAGAATACAGTCACCCAACCAAATGAGATAATGAAGAAGCTGTTCTCTACAACAGAATTTCTATTAAATTAGAAAACCGTCATACGAATATTGAAATAACCACAAGTGCACGGCGTACTATTGTAGTACGTAGTGAGTGCGAGTCGATCCACAGGGAAAGAAGTGATTTTAATTTTATTCAATCGAATTAACCCAAACTTTGAATTGTTCTAATAAAAACTACGAAACTAGAAACAAAGTTGAAAGCTAAATATAAAATTAGAGAGTAATTTAGAGGTAAATCCACTCTCACATTTATGTAAGTTGTCAAACATACAATGTATGATCTTTATAAGTGATATAAATGCAATATTTACACCACTTATGATTCTCATGAAAATGAAACTAAAGCAAAACTATTCTAAGTATGGTCTATGAACTATTGGCTAGAACTATAGACCATCAAATTTTGTTCATACTTTCATTTCAAAATCAATAATCACTTAGCAAATATTGATGTAACTTGTGTTTATATTGAATAAGCATAGATCATTTGCAAATGCAACATGACCTATCAAACCCAATTGTATAAACTTACATCCATATTTACTAACATCAAGCACATATTAAAGATCACAAATCATACACTTGTTGAACCTACACAAAGTTAGAGAGCATCATTACCCCTAAATCAAGGGATTAGCCACTCATATGTGTTATCATATCAACACATGTAAGTTTCAACATTAGAGATAACACAAAATGAAAGAAAAATTAAGTAAAACAAGAAGAGAACTAAGCTAAGAACATAAAGTAAATCTAAGCTATGAACATGAAAGTAAATCTAACTATGAACATAAAGTAAATGAACATGAAAGTAAATCTAAACTATGAACATGAATGTAAATCTATGCTATGAACATGAAAGTAAAGAGCATAGAAATTAAATTGCATTAAAGCAAATAAGTTACATAAAAGAAAATGGCTAAGTAGCCATTAAAATAAAAGAGAGCTATGATCTAAACTAAAACTACTAAAGGATAAAAGAGAGGATCCAAGAGAGGGATGGATAAATGAACATGAAGGGGGTATATATACAAGATCACAAACCCTAAAACCCTAATCACTCATAATGGGAAATCCCCAAAATGGCCCTTCATGAAGCTTCTAATCCTCTCATAGCCACTAATGAGTCATATAGGATGCATGAGGCCTTTTGTCTCATTCAATTAGTCTTTAATAAGAAGCTTTAAGAGAAAGAGGTTAATTTGAGAGGTGGGGTCCTCCATGATCATGTATGAGAATTATTTCCTCTTCATTCCTTTGTATGCATGCATTTGTGCTCCAAATCTTCATGTGTATGCATTATTTGTGCTCCAAAATTCCTATTAGATACAATAACAAAGAACAAGTAAATGCAATCACAAAATAAAACATGCATAAGTGATCAATTTTTCCCAAAAATGAGTGATGATTTTGAAAATATTTAAAATATGGTTTGATCGTATAAAACACCCAAAAATGTTCATTTATTTATTTAACAAGAATAAATATGTGAATATAAATGTGCAATTTTACGTGCACATCAAATACCCCCACACTTATCTTTTTATTCATCCTCGAATAAAGTAAAAAAACTAAGATAAATCCGTTTTCGTAGGGAGCACGATTGCATTGAGCGTATGCAACAAGCCGTTAAACCTTTGGGTGTCCCCAGTAGGACGAGTGTTGTCTCGTGAGGGTTTTCAGCGGATACTACCCACAAAATCCAAATGTTAAATGCAAAAAAATATTTACAAAATGCAAGATTAGAAAATATGTACAAGATGAATACAAGATTATTTACAAATGGGTAATTTACTTTTAAATTTACACGAAGGAGTTAACACAAGTTTGGGTCGTCACTATGAAATTTAAGTCCGTTACTAATCAAAACTTCAAACAAAAGTCAGTTATCGCTACAAACTCCTCTAGCTTGGCTAGCTGTTTTGGTAGAAACATAGTGCAAATATGAAATGGATTCTGTAATCGATATCAACAATCGTACATTGGCATCTTTATTTACTTTTGGTTAGCAAGTTAGGTCAAATAAGTGAAGAGTGTGCTTGGATTTCAAGTGCTAACTCTCTCTTTATTACAAAATATTTACATTATTATTATTTACAAATACCTAGGTATACCACCCCTACACTGCACTACGACTTACGCGAGGGTCAGTAGTCCTAAGGTGTCCAACTCATAAAATGAGACCAAGATATACCGACGCTGACTTTGTCAACAAGGTGCCGGATAGAGCTTGGCGGGTTTACACACCAACGCCAGATGTACCAGCAATGTTGGATACCCTTGGATTATTAAATATATTCTTTTTTTTTCTCTTTTTTTTCTTTCTTTCTTTTTTTACGAGAGAGAGTTTAGCGAGAATATCTTAGCACAACTTCACTTAGACGATCTAAAATGTTAACGTAATTAATCTAAATCAACCGTTCATTCAATCGGATTACAATTTAGAAAACACTTCATACTCATCACCCATGAATTTCCCTATATACCGGTTACACTAAATTTGCTCATAATTCAAACTTTTATTTCGTTATCCGTTAAGAGAAGTAAAATTCCAAATATTTTATTCGTACGACCAAAACCGTATATCCACTTCATCGTGCCCATTTAATTTTTTTTTTTTTGAAATTTTGTTTTGGGATGAAAAAGGAAAAGAAAGTTGAAATCTATGCAAAACAAATAAATATAAAACTCCCCCCACACTTGATTTTGACTGTGTCCCCACAGTCAACCCAAGTGGCAAGAGAAAAGAAAAAGAGAATTTTGAAAATATGCCCTATATTTACAAAAAAGAAAAAAAATGATAATTAAAGTATATCAGAAAATATATTGACAAGAAGTAAATGAAACGGTCTTCTAAAGACCGATTCATTTGTCTCTTCAATTGTGAGAGACACAGCTTAAGGTCGAAAAACCAAATCGTAAAAGCTTTTGAAGTTAGGCGTAGATTCAGAAAAACAAATGTTGTTTTATTAAAAATCGAATGAGTTGGTTTATTTTCGATGATTCTTGGGGTAGATTGAATAATTGATTGAATTTCATGTTTAATTTCACCAATTTGAATTTCAAAATTATCATTGAAAATTTGTTCAAAAATATTGATTTCAAATTCCAAATGGTGATTCAAATCTACCTCATAAAGATTCAACTCATTATCGAAAAGCCCAAAAAACTCGTTTTCATTTAGTTCATCTTCCTTTGAATTATTAACAACTACATTACTTATATCATTTTCAAAGTCCAAAGTTGTTATTTTAAAGTTTTCAGAAAAAGGAAGATCGAATTCTAAATTTGGTTCCACCTTCTCATAAGAATTGAAATCCAACTCAATTACCGTGTTATTAACAACTTCGTTAAGATTGTCATTTTCCATTTCGAAAGTTGTTATTTCAAAATCATCAATTGTGGGCAAAGGTGGGTTATCGTTCAAATCGCCACACGTTGAAACTTGATTTTGTTGGTCACGTCGTTTCAAGTATGTTTCAAATACCAAATCCGTGTGATTATCCAAAATTTCGTTCATTTGCTCGACAAAATCAAACTTATAATTATTAACTTGAAAATTTCCAATTTGAAGTTGTTTAGAACAAACGTTTTCGAGTTCACCACAATTGAAAATTTTCCCATTGCCAAAATCATTTGAAAAATTATTCGCATTTTCATTTTGAATTTGAAATTCATTTTGAAGTTCGAAATTGAATTGGCAAGGATTATAATCAAAATTATTTGAATTTGGAAGTGAATTCAAATTTTGATTATTTTGAAAACTTTGACTTGAATTGTTGCACAAATATGAATTACACCATTCATTTATTCTTTGATTTTGTTGTGTGCTCCTTTCAAGTAAAGATTCAATTTGTGTTTCCAAAGTAGAGGGTTGATCGTTAGTTTGAAAATTTTGTGGTGCAAAATCCGAATTGTTTGTACAATAGTTGTTATTAAAGCATCCATATGAATTTGGTGTAAAATTATATGGATTATATTGGTTTTCACAACTATCGTAAAATCCGTGAAAATAAGGAAATTCAGACATTTTCAAGATTTTTTTTATAATTTTTGTTTTTGATTTTTTTTTTAACGAGAAAAGGAAATAAACATACACAAAAGAGAAAGATTTTTTTTTTTGGATTTTTTTACTTTTTTTTATGAATGCATGAACCTAATGCAACTATATGAATGCAAATTAATTATTCACAATTTGTCTAAATTATATAATGACGGTTTGATTAATTTCAACAAAAGATTTCTCAGCCAGTTAACGGACAGGAGTTATCGGTGCACCAGGAATCACCCTAGCAATGCAGCCGAAGGTTTAAGTACCTTCAGAGGAACAACCGATATAATATTTACGAATCACCATAATATTTATAAACGGTTATTACTCTGCCGTAGTCTAGACACCAAGAAAAAATTCGTTGGAAAGAAATCAGTTTGTCAAAATATAAAAAGTCCTTAAAAAATGAAAATAAAACGAGATGAATGCAAAACAGAAATTAAACGTGAATTAACGATGCAACTACGAATGAATTTTTGTTTGTTTTTGGATTTTTTGTAAATGCAAGCAAACAACAATGCAATTAAATAAAAATAAGGGAGAAGAGAACAATACCAGAGGGTCTGAATTTATTAGCAATTTTTTTTTTTAGCGGCAAATTTTTTTGCAAGCGATGCAATTTTTTTCAAGCGAGCAAAGCAATCTGTTTTCCTTGATATTCTGCTACCTGAAAATTGAATCACACCAAGGCTATATTTTTTTTAATTCAAAGATAAGTAAAAACAATGAAAAAAAAACAATTCAGAAATAGGAAATGGGCCTAATTAGAGAGATTAAACGCTGAGCCCATTAAAATCACGTCCTAAAATCCTCTGGAAAAAAAAAACGTTTCTTCTATCCTTATACCAACGCAAGCCACGTATCCACAAAATCCCCAAAAGAAATGAATATGTCCGAAATTCAAGCTTTCTCAAAATGGCCTTTCAAAATTCTCAATTGCAAACTTGCGAAATCTGTGAAAATTAAATAAAACAATTTCCTCCTGTTTGCAATTTCCACCAGCCAAGGTGGGATGATTCGGCTATTGATGCTTGGGTGAGTTCGCGATGGCGATCTAGAAGTGTAGGGGTAGATGGCGGTTGTGTGAGGTGTGAATTTGTTGCGAATTGGAAGAGAATTGCGATTAGAAACTTGCGCTTGAGGGTGGAATTTGTAAGTGGAAGTTGCGGTGGTCCTCAGTGTGACTTGGAGGGTGGAAGTTTTGGGGTTGCGTGAGGAAGATTTGGAGTTTTTGGTGGTGCGGTTTGGGATGGGATGGGAGTTAGGAGTTGATTTGCGACTGGAGTCGAAGGGATTGAATTGGGGTTTGGTTGGTCTTGGGTGGTGACTGAGTTTTGCAGTGAAGAGAAATTGAGATGTGGTGGTTCGGATTTGGTTGTGGTGAGTTGGTAATGAAGTTCGGTTCGATGAAGTTGCTGAACAGTGGAGTTGTGTTTCAGAGATGGTTTTGGGGTTTGCGGCAATTCCGGTGTTGAGGTTCAGTTTGGTGAATGAACTGATGGTTGTGAAGACTAGTGGTTTGGCAAGGCTTTGTGGTTGAATGTTGGTTACGTGGTGGATGGTGAGAATAAAGAGGGAAGGATTTGTGAAGAGGGTCTGAAGTTTTGTAGTAGGAGAATGAAAGCAATTGTAGGTTTGAGGAGGGTGTATGGGACTGTGATGGAAAGGCAGTATGACGGGGTAGGAGCTGTAGAGTGGTTATAGAAAGAAGAAGGTTGATGATGAAAATTGTGAACCTGTTTTAGAACAGAAATCGCAAACAAAGCATAAACAGAAAAGAAAAATGTCAAAACTGTGAACCAAACTGTGAACCAAAATGTGTTAGAACAGAAAATAGAAAAATGTCAAAATAGAAAAGAAATATGCAAAAGGAAGTGATTGAATTTTGGCTAAAAATGGTCGGTGCTGCTGAAGGTAATTGAATTGAAGTGTTGAACTGAAGTGTTGGTTTTGAGGTGGTTGTTCGTTGTGTCGATGAAGGTGGAATTGACGCAGCAAGCTTTGTCGATGAGGGATAATATTGTTAAAGCTCTGTCGATGGTTGATTTGGTAGGGGAGAAATTGTGGGGCTGCTGAACTTTGAAGTGTATGTGAACTGTTTTGTGGCAGTAGTCTTTGGTGTTTGCACAGGCTTATGGTAGTGTGGAAGTGTTTCACCGTGAATAAAAACAGAGATGTGTGTGAATATGTGAAAACAGAGGTGTATGTGAATTTGTGACAACAGTCGAAATGTAAACCAAAACAGAATTCAATAAAGCTCAACTGAACCTGAATTGTCTTCTCGGTTTAATTGTTTATAATAGAATTCTGAACTGTGAAATGAAACACTCAAACAGACTTCTAAATGTAACAGAGGCACAAACAAGAGATGAAAACACAAACAGTAAAGAGGGTGAAACAAGAAATGGGATACTCAACAGTAACAAAAATGAGAACACTGATTGTATTTTTTTTTAAAGACAACTAACAAGAAAATTAATCCGAAGAATAAAATTAAAACTAAAATCTTTCCCCAGCAACGGCGCCAAAAACTTGTTCGCTACAACGGAATTTCTATTAAATTAGAAAACCGTCATACGAATATTGAAATAACCGCAAGTGCACGGCGTACTATTGTAGTACGTAGTGAGTGTGAGTCGATCCACAGGGAAAGAAGTGATTTTAATTTTATTCAATCGAATTAACCCAAACTTTGAATTGTTCTAATAAAAACTAGAAACAAAGTTGAAAGCTAAATATAAAATTAGAGAGTAATTTAGAGGTAAATCCACTCTCACATTTATGTAAGTTGTCAAACATACAATGTATGATCTTTATAAGTGATATAAATGCAATATTTACACCACTTATGATTCTCATGAAAATGAAACTAAAGCAAAACTTTTCTAAGTATGGTCTATGAACTATTGGCTAGAACTATAGACCATCAAATTTTGTTCATACTTTCATTTCAAAATCAATAATCACTTAGCAAATATTGATGTAACTTGTGTTTATATTGAATAAGCATAGATCATTTGCAAATGCAACATGACCTATCAAACCCAATTGTATAAACTTACATCCATATTTACTAACATCAAGCACATATTAAAGATCACAAATCATACACTTGTTGAACCTACACAAAGTTAGAGAGCATCATTACCCCTAAATCAAGGGATTAGCCACTCATATGTGTTATCATATCAACACATGTAAGTTTCAACATTAGAGATAACACAAAATGAAAGAAAAATTAAGTAAAACAAGAAGAGAACTAAGCTAAGAACATAAAGTAAATCTAAGCTATGAGCATGAAAGTAAATCTAACTATGAACATAAAGTAAATGAACATGAAAGTAAATCTAAACTATGAACATGAATGTAAATCTATGCTATGAACATGAAAGTAAAGAGCATAGAAATTAAATTGCATTAAAGCAAATAAGTTACATAAAAGAAAATGGCTAAGTAGCCATTAAAATAAAAGAGAGCTATGATCTAAACTAAAACTACTAAAGGATAAAAGAGAGGATTCAAGAGAGGGATGGATAAATGAACATGAAGGGGGTATATATACAAGATCACAAACCCTAAAACCCTAATCACTCATAATGGGAAATCACCAAAATGGCCCTTCATGAAGCTTCTAATCCTCTCATAGCCACTAATGAGTCATGTAGGATGCATGAGGCCTTTTGTCTCATTCAATTAGTCTTTAATAAGAAGCTTTAAGAGAAAGAGGTTAATTTGAGAGGTGGGGTCCTCCATGATCGTGTATGAGAATTATTTCCTCTTCATTCCTTTGTATGCATGCATTTGTGCTCCAAATCTTCATGTGTATGCATTATTTGTGCTCCAAAATTCCTATTAGATACAATAACAAAGAACAAGTAAATGCAATCACAAAATAAAACATGCATAAGTGATCAATTTTTCCCAAAAATGAGTGATGATTTTGAAAATATTTAAAATATGGTTTGATCGTATAACACACCCAAAAATGTTCATTTATTTATTTAACAAGAATAAATATGTGAATATAAATGTGCAATTTTACGTGCACATCAGAAGCCAAACCATTCTCCTTGCCACTACCCTCCTATTTATAGCCAACAACCCCTAGCCTTAACGGGCCTCACTAATCTGCCCACTAATGACTAATTAGCCTGTCCAGAAAATGTGCAACACTAAAACAACGATTCCACCCAAACCGCTCAGCCAAATCTTTATTGTGACCACTCTACAGAATTGTAAACACCTTTTGCGATCCAACGAAATCGATCTCAACACCTAATTTGATTCCAGTCAAAAGTTATGCCCTTTACAAAATTAACATGGGCAAAATTGTCATAAATAAAATTGGTAAAAATCATAGACTCTTCTTGCATCCCCTTGAACAACATATCAAAATATGAGAATGATCCGACCCTTATATAATTAAATAAAAATATTTTACGATCCTCCGATACGTAAAATGGGTGTCGTTACGTTCTCCCCTCTTTAGAAATTTCAACCCCAAAATCCCAAGCAAACAAAAGCAACCAGAAACAATTCCATATGCCTACCACTCACAAGCAACCAATCTACCACCCAATCTAGCATCCAACAAGCCATGCACCCATAGCCTTAACCTAGCACACAGAATTCTAACAACAGTACAAGTTACTGTGGTGTAAGGTTGACACGATATTAATAGGACGTACTAATGAAGAATTCTGGATGAATTGTCTTCATGCTCTCTTCAGTTTTCCACATACAATCGTCATCATCCTCACTCCATTGCACCTTGACTAGTTTAACCGTCTTCCTCCTAAGTTGTGTCGTGTCATTGAAAAATCAGTGTATGACTAAAGTAGAATCTTTATATGGATATAGAGGAAATGTATATTGTTGGTATCAAATTAAGTATCAACACCCGAAAATGCAATCAACACTTTAAAGTATGAATAATCACAAAATCAAGAGTGAAAAGATGGGCAAAAGTAAAGTGCACACAACGTTTAAAGTGGTTCAACTTTTAAAAGAAGCCTACGTCCACTATAGGGAAAGTTTTCATTATGATCAGGGCGATTACAAAGTACATTGATCTCAATGTCATACACATCTTTTCTCTTTTACAATAGATTCTATCTCACACACGTAGATCTCTCTTAGATATATGCAAATCTATGGAGAAATGGTAGTATCAGCGGAGAAATGGTGAAATGTCCTTGAATGTAAGGTGTATGGAGGAGGATCTTCGATCTCTCAGTCACTTAGATGATCTCAATGGAAGCCATGATAGATCTTCAAATGGAGATGACGAATGAAGGTAGGATTGCTTAGGAATGACGGTAGGAAGGATCCAACAGCATTTCGTGGACGGAAGGAATCGATTCCCCTAATGCTGGAAGCCATGGCCTATTTATAGATGGAGATCAAATGAGGAGTGAAGCTGAAAATACATGGTACAGGGCACCGATCGGCATATGTAGGTATTTACGGGAATTGCCATTAGCCAATTGGCCCGAGCTGTTACTTGGAACCGATCGGTACTCACCGACCGATAACTCTTCCCTTGCAAATGAAGTTGGCCGAGCGATATTCTAAGAACATGACCGATCGACTCTGGGCCTTTTAGCCGATCGAGGTGGTGATAGCTGATCATTGCTTCAGGACCGACCGGTCAGTAGGTATCTGAACGATCCATGTGCTTTAAAGACTTGTCTGATCGCTCTAAAAACTTCCATACTGATCGGTTCGAATTACCACCAACCGACCTAGTTTTCTAAGTATGACTGGCCCGTATCTTTCGTTCATACTGACCGATTGCTAATTGGTGTTATAACCAATCAACATTACTTGTTCGATCCATAGAAATATGTATATAATTTTAGATGGATAAACATTTGCCCCTCGGAGCTTACAGTTATTATTTATAAAAATTGTAGGCTCCGAAATATTTAAATACACATTTGATAGTGGATCAAATTTATATTTAAAAGTGGATCAGAATACACACATCACAGCAGATCGATACGGCCTTGCACACGAAGGGTCGGCCCAATCCACCATGTGACCGTTCGGTCTGGCCCATCAACATACCGTCCTATAAAATGTTTTTGTCCTTTGCGCTTCTTTATTTTACTTCATTTCTCTAGACCGATCAAAAGCCTCTTCTAGTGGCAACTGCTCTTGTTTTGAAAGTTACTTAGATTCCCTCAAAATTCCCAATGGTGATTCTCAAATCAGTTCTCAGGTGTTATAAATTTCACTCTGTCATCAACCAATTCAAAATTTCTTGAAACCGAGACCCTTGAATTCAAGCTTCATCAACCCTGTTAATTTCAGATAGTCCTTTATCGCTGCAATTCGATTACTCGCAGGTACAAATTTTTGCTAAAACTTTTGTTTTCATTTGGTGATGTTGATGTTTGGGTCTGAAACAGATCGGTTTTTGGGGCTGAGCAGTATTTTTGGATTTCTAAGATTTTAGACTATGAATTTCGGTATTAGAATGATTTGTACTTGATTGAAGTGGGTTTTGTGTATGAGATCCGAATAATTTTTATCCCCTCATGTTATGTCTTTAACCTTATGCAAATAAGATGCTCGTTGAAATGTTTGAGATGGAATCTTTAGCTTTGTATATTTTGCACTTTGCTGATTACTTTTGTCTTCAGAATGATGCAGAGTTTTGCTTGTTAGATGATGCATCGTGGTAACAGCCTCATCCATATTGAATGTTGTTTGTTTGATGTATTAGTTCTGGTTAAAATTGTGCTTGGTTGTGGAATCGAAGAAGCTAGGGAACTCAGAAATGCAGGGGGTGGTATCGATCGGTAAGTATTTATTTTATTCCTTGTAGGATTGATTGCACCGATCGGTCAATCCCTGGCACCGACCGGTCAGTACTGAACCTTTGGAGTATCGACTATACGATCGGTTAGTCTTATACATTGACTGGCCGATATAACTGCCCTAACGATCGGTTAATGTTGCTTTCTTATAAGTTAACATCATGTACAATACCAGCCAATTAGAGTTACACACCGATCGGTTAATACTATGCATTCTACCGATCATTTAGTGTTACCTATTGATCAGTTAGATCTATGCACCATACCGGATGGTTATTACACTGATTGGCTAATGTTTCATACTGTTCGATTAGTACCATGCATCATACCGATTCACTAGTGTTACACAATGATCGATTAACATCATGCACCATACCGATTGGCTTGTGTTACACACCGACCGGTTAATGGTACATGTTGTCCCAATAACTTCTCTTAATCAATGATTTTCCTTGCAAGATGCATATTACCTCTTACCTTTACTTACCCTACAACAATATGTTTGTTTTTGGGCCATTTATACTCTACTGTCGACTACCCATGTCAGCAACAGGTTAGATAATTTCCTAGAGAATTTACACGCAACGTTTTATGACTTACTCATGAATATATGTTTGCGTTGTAGTGTTTCATAGACTGTTGAGCCACACACTTTTCACACAAATTTAACCATTCACATGTCAGTTCAAATTAAAACTTATAACTAATTGGTCAACTGTAGATTCCAGATTCCATTTTTGTGTTGCTGCATATAATATCTCTAATTTTTAGGAAATGCATACCTATAGTTTGTATTCAGACATAGTTAATGATGACTCGAAAACAATCTCATGGTCATACTGAGGAAGCATCCGAGTCTGCTAGAACTGAAAATTCTGCTCAAACATCAGAAAATGTGATGGTAAATGTCCCTGCTTCAGAGGTTAATCTCGAATTCCCTGTACCACGTCCTCTTGCCAGAATACCTTCTGAGAGGACTTCGACGAAGCTTACCATACAGTCATATAAGAACCTGTGCCTTCAATTAAGAATTTTAGAAGCCTATGCCAAGTTTCCTGAAAATGATGAGTTTGCCGATTCTCTACCTCCTGGATATGTCGCGGTAAACCGACACATGTTAACGGCAGGAGCTTTTCCCCCTTTTGACCAATTCCTGGAAAAGATCTTAAGGCACCTGACTATTGCACCCATGCAGTTACATCCAAACGGTTATGTTATTTTGAATGGTTTATATGTGCTCTTCATGAGAGTTAAGCGACGGGAGCCTACTTTCCAAGAAAATTGCTCTTTGTATGCCTTTAAAATGAGGGACAAACCATCAATTATTTTTGTGGAAGCAAAACATTCCAGGATTATAACTGACTTGGCGGAGAGTGTCAAAGGATATGTGGATCATTACTGCTTTATTCGATGCCCAACTAGTTTTTCCGACCAATGGATGGAAAGGGGTGAGAATTTCATTGTTTAAACATCCTTTATTCTATTTTTACATCTAAGTTTCAAACTTCTAACTCTTTCCTTATCTCATAGAATTCCCATCTGTCGACTCTGATACTGTTATGGATCAGGATTTTCTTAACTCTTTAACGGCTGTGACTGAGAATGAGAGGAGTAGGAACTTTTTAATCATGGAGAAATTCCTCTGCCAATATCACTTCCTCCATTCTTCTCGAATCCTTGTCTTAGATCCAGCCTTTAAGAAATCTTTTTTGAAAAAGTGTTTGGACCATGGTAGTGGCAGTAAAACACCCGTAGGACCCCCACGGCCTTCAACTACAGAGGAAGAAATTCCACATTGAGCGGGAAAACAGATTGAAAAAAGTAAGGCTGTTTTAAGAGATGAAACAATCTCTAAGAAAGTTATCGAGAATCCCATTTCCCCAGTTACTCAAGAAGAGGGTTCTACGTGCACCTTCGGGAGCTTAGGTGATTTGGACACTGTTAAAGATCTTAGTCAAGGTGACATTATGTCTTCTGACCCTGCAATTACTGCCACAAAGTCTAATCTGGTAAAAGCTTAGGAACTTGCCCAATTGCCTGGAAAAGCACTTGATTTAGGCACTCCTCTTGAAATTGGTTCTTTACTAGGCATGCATTAGAAAACATAGACGCCATAGGCTTTTTATGTTTTCCTTAAATCTTATAGTTGATATATATATATATATATATATTCCAACTTAAGTGCTGAAATTCTGCTTTGTTCCGCTTTTCCAGATACAAGAATGAAGCACTTGTTATTAGATAGCTTCTCTCGACAAATTAGTTCTGTTGACCCACAGAGTCTTTTACGGTCTCACCTTTCCGGTCACTCGAAGCATTCTCAACCATCTTCGGCTTCTAAGTCTCAGCAAACTTCCGAGTTTTCATTGACTGACCAGCAGAGGAAGGGAAAGCCCGATCATGTAGATGTACCAGGTAGAGGTGATAAGGGAAAGGAGCAGCACCAGAAGAAGGGAGAGAGGAAGAGAAGCAGAGATGAGCGAGGTGAGGATGAGATTCTGAAACGTCATAAATCAACTGAATTCTCAGATCCTGATATCTCCATTCCTCCTGATCAACCATTTGCCGCTTCTCAATCCATTGTCCCAACTGATTCCAAATCATTGATGGACGTGTCAAGTGATTCTAGGTAGCTAAGCATCACCGGACCTCTAAGGTCACAAGAAATATTAAGGGTCCTCCCACAGCAAGTCAATAATCTAACTACCTTCCTTTCGCAGTCTAGGATGGTACCATACCTGGCTAGCCAATCCATCCCTAGAATCAAACTATAGCCCGTGAAACCAAGAACGTAGGCATTGCACTCAAACCCAACGCCCAAGATAGACACTCTCAAATCCCAACAAAGCATAGAAAAATGAGCCAAACCACCAATAGGATTTGAGACTACAATGGGATCCACAACTAGACTAGTATTTAGGTGCAGTGTTTTCAACTAACGAAGCAGATACAAATAAGTGCGAAGCGCCAGAATCAAACAAAGTACGAACAGGATGGTCAAACAGAAAAACCAAACTTTCAACAGAAATGTTTCTACCTCTCTCCTGTACCGGTGCCATGAGAGCATGAACCTGCCCCCTCGCCTGTGTCGGTGCCATGAGAGCCTGAACCTGCCCTCTTCCCTTGCCCTTGTCCTCGCCTCCTTGGGCAGTCTTTAATCATATGCCCTGCCTTACCACATTGGAAGCAACCAGTCTTCTTCTTCTTCCTACAGTCCTTGCTTAGATGGCCCGGTGTTCCACAATTAAAACATCTTTTCTTCCCTTGGCTCTTGTTATCCTTACCACCTTTCTTGTTTTGTTGTTGTGCCTTCTTTGGGTCTACTTTCTTATCCTGAGCCTTATTAACATTAGCACCTTTCTCCTCTTCATACATCAAAGCCATGTCAACCAGTCTCTCGAAGGTAGTCCCCATGGGAATGTGGGACATAGCCAATCCGTGTAGTGGCTCATTCAAACCCTTAACAAATCTTAGGGCCTTCTTATGCGGTGTATTCACCAACTCTAAGCCGAATCTCGCTAATTGGTTAAACTTGTTGACGTACTCTTTCACAGATAAATTCCCCTATTTCGGTGCCAAGAACCTCTCCATATATAAACTCTCCTCTGCTCGTGAAAGAAATTTCAACTCGAACCTCTGTCGAAAATCCATCCAAGTTTCCACCGCACGTTCACCATTTGTGACCTCCCACCAAAATGAGGCCTCGTACTTCATTAACCAAGCAACTAGTTGAACCTTTCTTCCATCATCTACCTCAAAGATACCCAATAAGTCTTCCACCTCCTTGAGCCAATTTCGAGCCTCAACAAATGTCTTTATCCCATGAAAAGGTTTTCCGCCCATCGCTCGAAAGTCCTTGCATATCTTAGAAAAAGCATCTACATGGGGAGGAGGAGGAGGAGCGGCTACAGCTGGGGGAGGAGGAACGTCTGCTGGGCCTACGGCCTTAGCCCTAGCCTTCAGATACCTTCTGAACCAACCGGGTATCTGTACTCCCTCGAGTATATCAGGTTCCCCAGACATGCTGAAAAGAAAAAGGAAGAGATTCAAAATGGAGAATCGAAGGAAAGATATATGGCTCTTGGTGATTATGTTTTTCATAATAAACATTTCTCTTGAAAACACCTTCTTTAAAACATGTTTTTGAAAATAGTTCTTTATAAAAATCTTTTGAAAAATGGTTTTTCAAAATCTTTTATCTGTTCTGGTAACCTTCAGCTCTGATACCACGTGTAACACCCCACGTCCATTAATGTTGACTCACTAAGGGAATGCACTAACTTTCATGGAGTATTATAAGTGTATAGAACATAATATAACAAGATAGATACATATATTGGTACTTTAAAAATTTAAAACAACTTCATTGCAGCGGAGAAATAGTTTGTTTACACACCAAAATCAATAATAAAACCAAGTACACTTAATATCCATCCTGACAAATTATTTTCTGAGTACATAAAACAAAAAAGCATAACCCCAACATAATTAGCCATAAAAAGAGATAAGCTGAACTTTACTTTCAGCAATCCAAGCACTTCCAAAAGAGAGAGAAAGAGATCCAAATCAAGCTCTACTAGGCCCACTCTAAGAAACTGGGGGGGGGGGGGGGTGGAGGGGAACCAAAATAAAAGGGGCGAAACAAACGAGGTCAAACATAAAGTCTGGCGAGTCCAGTAATTTTAACAATATAATCATTAAAGTAACAGGATAAGAACATAAACAAGAAAGTAAGAAATGACTATAATATAAGCATGTATGACAAGGTAAGCAAGGTGAATAAGATAAACGTTGATTGCGCTTATAAACACTATAGGATAATTACTACACTACACCAACCCTATTAATTCTGAAAGTTGATCCCTCTTACTAATCATAATGATAATAATAATGGTAGTTTCGTGTGCCCCTAACTGCTGTCATAGGTGCCACCTGCCCCTATCCCCACTAGTTGTACCCATTACCCTCCCCATTCGATCGGCTCCTTAACTCGTAGATACCCGTGCAAGTCCCACAGTGGGGTGTTTCACTTCCCAAAGTGGCAACCCGATACAACAAAAGATGAATGGCTTATACCTACACGATGCAACAACGTCTTACCTACTAGCCCGAGACCACGCACGCACATGACCTCGTTGGACTTGCGTTGCCACCGCTAACCCGTTTTGACCTCTTACAATCAAACCCAGTAAGCGTGTCCTATCCTCGATTTAGTTTGAACTTACTTAGATACTAAATGGGTCACTGGTTGAAAAGGGTCCCCATAATTGACACAAGCTTTCCACCTATGCTTGGTCCCCACTAGGATTTCCCACTTAACCCCTTCTTATTCATGTCTTCTTACATGTTTCAACTTGGTTGAGTGTTTCTAATCATATTTCACATGTCACCCATGTCACCCACTTAACCCCATGTCCTACTACATGTCTTATCTTGGTTAAGTGTTCTTTAATTCATTTTAACCGTAACCTTGCAAGACCTCCCACATTAGATTCCCTTTGCGGTTGCTAGATTTTCCAGGCGGGTCCGGGCAGTCTTATAACACAATTTGAATCTAACCTCATGTCTTTGCAATTATTACACATTTAATTTATACCTTTGACCTATCACATTAGACTACCATTTGCGGTTGCTGGATTTTCTGGGCAGGTCCGGGGAGTCTTATACCGCAAACCAAGTCTAACCTCGTGCCTTAGGCGTTCATTATCTCATTTTATTATTCAACCCCAATTTGAATTAATATCCCTATTTCAAATTGTCCATAATTTCCAATTCAAGCTATGTTCATAATTATCATCCAAATTATATCCATAATTTCCAATGTATATAAACTATACCAATTTATGTCTCAAGTTAATTACATGGTTATTAACCAATTTATGCCAATTATGTAATATCAAATATTTCCCAAACTATTCCCCAACATTCCCACGTAGTTCGTACGTATAATTCACATAATACGTTAGGCTCGCTGTTAGCCTAACTCATAAGAAAAGGAAAAGAAAGTGACATAGGCCATTCAAACTGGCATAAAACATTATAGATCTAATTAAGCACATGTAACATAAACTTGGCACAGAACAACATAAATAAAATTAAGCATACAAACATGAACTGGCATATAAGATGGATCCAATTAGCATAGGCAATATGAACTAACATAGATCTAGACATATGATCTGGTATGGATCTAAACATATAAGCATAAACTTGCATAGATGAACATAACTTGCATATAAGCTTGCACAAATCATAACTTACATATAAACTTGCATAACTTGCATAGATGAGCATAACTTGCACGTAAACTTGCATAAATCATAACTTGCATATAAACTAGCATAGAACATAACTCGCATAGGATGAATCAAATCAAGCATATATAATTAGACATAGGAATTAACATCATAAAATGAATCTAATTACATATGATAACAAAACTGGCATTAATTTACAAAATAGATGATAATAGAGCATATGATTCAACAGGCGTATTCATACAGTCCAGATCACAACTTATCATATTTATTTTAATTAGTTATCTTGTGAAAGCAACTGTACTCACAGTGATAGAAGAAAGAATAAATTCGTTCGTTGTTGTTCTAGAATCCCTTTTCACAATTCCTAAGCTTTAATTCGTTGAAGGAGAGACTAGCTTAGTTCAGGATGCAACAACATGGCGGCTTACGAATGAATTTAGTTTAGATTAGGGTTTAGGTTTATGGGTGCTTATATAGATGTTTAGGATTAATTAGAGCCCTTAGATTAGTTTAGGATCAATCTAAACCATCCAATTCACAATGACACTCACTCAGCTAACTAAGTGAAGCCACATAAGCCCTAAAATCAGAAAAATCGTCACCCGAACAAGTCAGCCCATCCTGGCCGACAGGAGTCGACTCCCCTATAGGGGGGTCGACACCTGTGTCAACTCCCCCTGGGGGGAGGGGGTCGACACCCCTGAGCGGGAAATTTTCTGCTCAAACCAATTCTAATGTTTTGAAATTCGAAGTGGTTTTAGATTATTAATTATTATTTTAATTTAATTTCTGCTTAAACTTGAAATCATCTAAGCTCCATAACTTCTTTATACGGAGCCAGATTTACGCAAACTCGGACTCTATCTCAAGCAGAATTCCGAGACGAACACAATGACATAACCCGTTTCACTTAATTCTTCTTCTAAAAATCAGGTGTCCTTAAATTTGTTAATTTTAATATTTTAAAATTGCGGGGTGTTACACCTGAAGTCAATAACAAAATGCTCTAAGGAGATCCTCCAAAACTTGGTTAACTCTCTCGGTTTGACCATCGATCTGGGGATGATAAGCCGTACTCAAACATAGCTTGATTCCCAAAGTTTCTTGCAAACTCTTCCAAAATTCACTCGTGAACAATGGATCTCGATCACTCACTATGATCTTCGGGATACCATGGAATTGAACTAGCCATTTTATATATAGCTTATCTAATTTCGATGTTGTCCTATTCGGTCTGACGAAAATAAACTTTGTGCTCTAGATCAAACGATCCACCATGACTCGAATTCCTTCATTTCCTGCCCTGGTCCTAGGTAGTCCATCGATAAAAATCCATCGATATCTGCTCCCATTTCCACATAGGAACTTCTAATGGCTGAAGCAATCCACTCGACTTCTTTTGTTCAGCTTTCACCAACTGTCAGTTCATGCATTTGGAATAAAATTTCCAACCTCCCTCTTCATCCCTTCCCAGTAGTAGGATCGCTTCATAACCCTATACATCTTATTACCACAAGGATGAATCGTCAACTTCGAGTGATAACATTCCATCAGAACCTCATCTCTCAATCCGTCAATATCAGGAACAACCAGTCGTCCTTTCTTCTGAAGCGACCACCTCGATCAACCTCGAATTTCTTATCATTTTCTTGTTTTGCTCTCACTTCCAGCTTCTGGATAATCTCGACAAGCTTTACCTCGCGCTTTTAGCTCTTGCCAATCCTGTCGATGAGAATAGGTCTTATCGATAAGCTTGCGACCATCTCAGGCTCTAACTCACACCTAGGCCTGAAATCAAATCCTACCAAGTACTCTAGGTGCTTCCATTCTGAAAACATCGCTCCCAAACTCGCATGTCTTCGACTTAACGCATCCGCCACTGCGTTACCTTTACGAGGAGTATAGGCTATACCAAAATCATATGATGCGAGAAACTCTAACCACCTTTGCTGCCGAGGATTCAAATCCTTTTAGGAGAAAAGATACTCCAACAACTTATGATCCATAAACAACTCAAATCAAACTCCCAACAGGTAATGTCTCCACATCTTCATAGCAAAGATGATCTCTGCCAACTCCAAATCATGAGTCGGATAATTCCTTTCGTGTGGCTTCAGCTATCGACTCGCATATGCCATAACTCTATCCTTCTACATTAGCACTTCCCTAAGTCCAGTACCACATGCACTGGTGTATACAACCATTTCTTCATTTCCACTTAGAATTGTCAAAACAGGAGTACTTGTCGGTCTCTCTTTCAGGATACCAAAGGCTTGCTCACACTTCGCGACCTATGCGAACATTTGATTCTTCTTCGTCAATCCTGTTAATGGTGCAGCTATCTTGGAGAAATCTTTGATAAATCGACAATAATATCCCGCCAACCCAAGGAAACTTCTCACGTTCGTCGCATTCTTAGGTCTATCCTAGTCCTGGATTGTTGCCATCTTAGCGGGATCAACCGCTGTTCCGTGTCCAGAAATGATATGGCCCAAGAACATCACTTCGTTCTTCCAGAAGTGACACTTTGAAAACTTAGCTCTCAGCTGATGCTTTCGCAAGATTTCCAAAACAACTCGCAAGCGTATCTTATGCTCTTCTTTATTCCGGCAGTAAAACAAAATATCATCCACGAACACAAGAACGAACTTGTTCAACTGATCTTTGGACACCCTATTTATAAGATCCACGAAATGTGCTGGCACGTTGGTCAATCCGAACAGCATCACCAGCCACTTAAAGAAATTGGATGGTGTCCTAAAGGCTGTCTTCGGCACACAATCCCTTGCTGCTCTCAAGTGGTGAAATCTCATCTCCAAATCCATCTGAGAAAACACCTTGGCGTCGTGAAGCTGATCAAACAAGTCATATATCCTCGGCAATGGATACTTGCTCGTCTTGGTCACCTTGTTCATCTCATGATAATACACATAGAACATTAAAGATCCATTAGCCTTGGTTGCAAACACAACTGGTGCACCCCATTTGGACATGCTCCTCCGAATGAATCCTCTTCCTAAAAGGTCATTTACTTGCACCTCTAACTCTCGTTGTTCTCTAAGCACCATCCACCTAAGGAGCATTATGATAGGTCTAGCACCTTTGACCAAATCAATCCTCCCACGATGCAGCAACAAACCTTTGACCTCTTCAAAGACATCATCAAACTCACTAGCGATCGACACATATAACAAGTCTTCCCGTGGAATCACAAGCGAATACAAAAAGATTACGAAGACCCCGTCTTCTGGCTTACAACGAGTCACAACCATTCGCCATTCCACTTCCCAACTATCACCTCGAGCTTATCGCAATCCACTTTAGCCGCATACCTCTTGAGCAAGTTCATACCCAAAATGATCCCAAACCCAGCGAAGTTCAAAACCAATCAATCACACACAAAGGATAAACTAGGACTCGACAACACTAGACCACGACAAAGCATACACAAACTAGATGAACCCCCGACCGAATTAATCACTATTAATGGTCTATCACAAATCTTGGGTTCCAAATAAAAGCGACACACAAGCTCTTTGCAAATGAAATAATGCGATGCTCCAGTATCAAACAATACTCAAACTGAAACACCTCCAATGGAAAGCGTACCTTGAACAACAACACTCTTCCCTTTCTCCTCTACCGCAGGAGCTCTTAAAAGAAGATGGCACGACTTCTAAAGCATATGTCTTCACTATCTGCTTACCCTTCGATATTTCTGGACAATCCTTTTTGTTATGCCTAGGCATGCCACAATTATGGCACTTCCTCTCAGCTTTCAAATTCTTGCAATCCTTGGAAAAATTGCCCTTCTGCTGATAGTTGAAGCAAATCACCTTGCTTTTCTGCTTCTTCTGACCATCTTTTCCTTTCTGTTGTTGCTTCGACTTTTAGTTATTACCACCCTGTTGTGGTTCTAGTTCCTGTTTGGCTGCAACAACACTCTCTTCCTTGGGAAACAGACTCTCTATCCTCAAAGCTTTTTCCACGATCTTCTCATAGGGGTAATCCACATGATCAATCAGCTGATTCCCAACGTATTTATCCAAGCCCATAACGAACTTCTCATTCTTCTGGTAAGGAGTCTCAATATACGAATGATCATACTTGCATAAACCTTCAAAATCAGAAACGTACTCCAACACTGGTTGACCATTCTGATTTAGCTCAACAAATCTATTGAACAGAATATACTTCTAGATTGTAGAAATGAACTTCGTCTCGGAATTGATCCTAAGTGTTCTCATCTTCTGGAGTCTCTAGAGTGATAGAGTTCCACCAATCCATTTCTCTGCCCTATAACTATCTCGATGCAAGCTTTCTCTTAGTTGCATCATCAATACCTAAGTCTCTGAATATCTGAATGCAAGCATCAAGCCACCCTTGAATCTCTAAAATCGACTTTATCCCTTTGAACGGCTTCCTTCCCAAAGTAGCGAAGTCCTTACTATCTTAGCGAAATCAACTACCCTAGGCACTTGCATCTGAACCCCTACATCTACAACAGCTGTCTCTGGAGCGGGTACCCCCCTCATGACGGCTGCTACCATGGCCTCGAACATAACTAGGTAATCAGGTAACCACCATTTCCCCCTCCAGGAGCAATCTCTTCCCTAGCAATATGTCTCGAAGATCGATGACTCGTTCTAAATTAGAAAATAGAATAATCAGTCCATACATGAGAATAACCGCAATTGAGTTCAAGCGCTACTATACACAATAATATAGTATACATCCATCAGAAAACTACAAATATATCTCTCATATGTCATTACATCCACGAGCTTTGGATAAAACCGATTAACCGAGGCTCTGATACCAAATGTGATGACCACCCCGTACCTCTCGCACAAACAAAGGAGAAGTGCGCTGTATGACATGCCACGTCGATACGGGACAATCATTAGGAGTAGAAAACACACGTAGAAACCCGTCATATAACTCACAGTGCCAGGATAGAATATAATTGAACATATACAATAGGCAATATTAGCGAAGCACAATTGAGAAGAATCTTAAACTTTTCATATCATCATGAAAATATTCATACATCAAACTGGATTACATCAGAGTTTGTACAATAGGCCTCGCTACAGGTTCACTCAAAGCAGCATACATCAACAATAACAGCAGAAAAACATATTAAGATAGTAGAAAACTAATACGTAAGCCTCCAACTCACCATTGTTCAACAACATCATCCTCATCAATATCTACTACCTTCTACCTTCTACCTTCTACCTAGTGTGCCCATCCACAACATAGATGAACAACCCAAGGTAATAAGAGGGAGACATAAAACCTTGAGTCAGACAATAGTCTTAATGAGAGATAAAAAAAACTATCTAACATCATCAATAAAGTGTATGAGAAATAGGTAGATCATTCATCTAATCTACCAACACATCAATCAGAGAAAACCGCAACCCGTCTCCTCCACATCCGATAGTGATAGCCTTTCCAATAGAATTAAAGAAGAAAAAAACAGACATCCATATACCCCAATTACCCAGAATAAACCATCCTAATCGATATCAACATCCCCTAAGCACAAGCTCGAAGGCCTAAACCAACATCATACAAGAACCCAAGAGATATCTCCCTCGACCTCATACAATTCACACAAGACGATACAAACAATAACATTTATTACTCTGGCTATCATCGTCTGCCTTGCCTTGAAACCATCATTAATAGTATGACTGGCCCATCTTTCCATCCATCAAGGGCTAATGGTAACCCCGATTCCAGCAAAACTCCATATGCCATCTACGTATCTAGACCTTTCATCGATACTCGGGGTACTTGACTCATCTAGTCTTTTAGGAATCCCCATTATACCCCTGCATTGAGTCTACTAAAACCTCCGACTAACGATAATCACTCGGCCTTCAATAACTCTAGTCATCCACCTTGATGACTTATCCATAAGCTCAAGCGCCTTCTCAAGCAACCATTATCCACGAGTTCAAACATCCTTGAGTCGTCTCACATCTTCGTTGCATTTCATCGATCAACGAACATTTCACTTCGCTTTAAACATTCCATTTGAATTCATGTCGAAGCTACACCCATTGTCGAACCAAAATAAACATCACTTTGGTCGGTATTAAAAGGACCATCCATCTATTGATTGCCACTGATCCATATGGATCACACCCGATCCATTTTACAAGCACATCATTACGTCTTGTTTGATCCATCCAGAGTCAACCACTTATCAACGCTACGACCCATCAACGCACGACGATCCATGCAATCCATCAATGCACAATGATCTATGCAGTCCATCAGTTCACAACAATTCATGCGATCCAGGTCTTCGGCCGATCCATGCCTTCAATCCACTTTGCTTCTACTCTCAGCCGATTCACACACAATCGATCCAAGCGATCCATCCATGGATCGTGCCCCGATCCATAGTTGCCTTGCTTTCCCAACTTTCACACTCGGCTGATCCATCTAGCAAGCAGGCTTCGGCCGATCCATCAACACATGCCATCCACTTCCCGCTCCATGATCTAGACAAGATTCAGCATTGTACACATGCCAAGCCCGATCCACCCTTGAGCGATCCATCCCCACTGATCCATCATAGGTGACTTCAGCCGATCCAAGCTTTGTTTGCCATGCTTTTAGCTGATCCACCCATTTCTTACACAATATTCCAGGAGGTTCATACTTTCCACATCATCATGCACCGATCCATCTTCATTTCGTGTAATCCATCCCAGATCTACCTTTTTGTGAGCTAATTTAAGCCTTTTGTCGTGCCACGCAATCGATCCATAAAATCCATGCTTTAATGACGAACATACATACATCCAATTTATCCAAATCATCCAATTTTAACAATTCAATCATCAACACTTCATGCAATCATCAAATAACATTAGCACAACAAACAATAATTATACAACCATACGAAATTCACAAAATCATGATAAAGCAATGAATGAATCGATAAATGGATCTAAAATTTCATAAGCACATGAATTTACATATAAATTTACCGTTACAATCTTGCTAGATTAGATCTTATGGTGATTCGAATGAAAAATAGACTTATCTCGATTAGATTAAGGTGAAAATGACATGTTTTGTTGAAAATATGATCAAACAAACTCATATAATCGATTGAATCCGTATGAGAGATGCTTATCACTCTCCAAATCCACAAAATAGCTTGAAATCGATGAATATCTAATTCGGACAGCAAATAACAATAAATAACAACCTTCAAATCAATCAATTTGATGCGATCTACTCTTCTTCGATGTTGATCTTCAATCTATGAACTGAAATAAAATGGAGAGGATTTGGTTGAGCCGAGAATCACAGTCACCCAACCAAATGAGAGAATAAAGAAATTAAACCATTCTCCTTGCCTCTAACTTCCTACTTATAGCCAATAACCCCTACCCTTAATGGGTCTTGCTAATCAGCCCACTAATGACTAATTAGTCTATCCAGAAAATGTGCAACACAAAAACAATGATTCCTCCCAAACCGCTTAGCCATATTTGTATTGTGACCACTCTACACAATTTTAAACACCATTTCTGATCCAATGAATTTGATCCCAGCACCTGATTCGATCCCAGTCAAATTTTATTCCCTGTACAAAACTAACTGGGGAAAATGGTCGAAAATTAATTTGATAAAAATCATGGACATTCCTCAATCCTCATGAACAACATATCAAAATATGAGGATGATCCAACCCTTATAGAATTAAGTAAAAATATTTTATGATCCTACGATATATAAAATGTGGGTTGTTACATAATGGGTGCGCAGTTACGGTCTGGTTTAATTTCGGGAACCTGGTTGGCTCTATTGGGCTCCCTCCTTCCCTTCT
Source organism: Allium sativum (assembly GCA_030737875.1). NCBI lineage: Eukaryota > Viridiplantae > Streptophyta > Magnoliopsida > Asparagales > Amaryllidaceae > Allium > Allium sativum. The sequence goes on along the minus strand of CM060926.1, from coordinate 87,124,291 downwards.
TGAACTCCTTCATACTTGGTGAGTAGGGTTCTTGGAAAGGACCTTACGCCAATTCTCTTCAGCTTATTCCTTACCTCATCTGCTGGCATCTTTGATGTTGCTGGAGCAAGGCAGTTTTTGATAGTTCCCCCTTGGTTGTGGGTTCCATCATTAGAAGTGTGTCATCGATGTCTATTTCGCCTTTGAAGGTAGGCCCTTTATGGTCAACCTCAATTCTGTCTCGGTTTTACTGGCTTGTGTTTTCTCAATTTGTAGTGGTTCCCCCCCCCCCCGGCGTGGGCAAGGTGTAGATTGAGTTGTTATTTTAGGTTGTGGATTTGGTGACTGTCTTGTGAGGGTTTGGCTTTCTATACTGGAGTTATAAATATTTTTGATTTATGGGTTCTTTGAGCGGTAGCTGCTGTCTGGTTTTCCTCCGTCTATTCTACAGAATTATTGCTCTTTGGATTAGCTTTTCTTATGGTCGATGTTTGTCGGATCAGTCTTTAGAGCTTGGATGCGTTGGTCTTTTGTGTGCTCTTTGGGCTTCTTCTGATCTCGCTTGTTTTAGAGTTGGAATGGGGGTTCCCATTGGAATTTATTAGGTATTAGTAATTTTGGTTTAGGTATTATGTGATCTATTTTGTGGCATGCTTTGGGTTCGATAAGCATTCCCTTAGTCTATCTTTTGTAAGCTATCGGAGAAAGGTGTTTTTGTCCTTTTTGTTATGTTATGGTTCTTTTTGTTGTATAAAATAAAAATAAACAAGATGCTAGACCCCTCATTCTCATTCATAATTCCTATGGAAACACTCTCTAACTTCATTTCTTCTTTCTTAAATCCAGTAATAGGGTTGAGGTTAACTTTCTCTCCTTTTTTCTTCTCCCCCCAATCCTTTTATTTTAGATTTATACTTTCAAGATCTAACATTTAACTATATTTGTACAATCTGCATTTGTATATATACATATATAAATCCAAAAGAGAAGGATCCTAGAAACGTATAAGCACACAATTAAATTCAAACGTGGTTCAGAATATGAGTGGAATCAAATTCAAGCCTACAATTTGTGAGTGGAATTTTAATTTTCTCTTATATTTGCGACTGTTCAATCAAATTATTAGATTTGAATATGCCTAAAGAATTTTGGAAATTTTCCAAACAAAAAAATAAAACCCCCTCTAAATTCTATAATTATGAAGATGCCAATCTGGCGTTGGATTCTAGTTACATATGTAAATTAAATGGAATTTCATGTTTTCGCAAATCTCATGTAAACTTAGTTTTTTCAATTTTTTATATTAAATCTCATATTCTCCATGAAAGTAATGGATTTGAGGGTGGTAATTATATGCGGTTCAAGTCCCTTATTTCTTCCAATGTTTAGTAAATTAAATGGGAAGTGAAATAAATCTAGGAATAAGAATTGTGTAAACTTAATTATTGGGAAGTCCATCAGATTCACTGAAGCAATTGAAATTTCAAATGCAAGTCTTGTATTTGGAGAATGTGGAAAGTTACTACTTTTTCGAAAATAGTGAATATGTTAGAAAACCATGTTTTGTAGAAAGTTAGGTAGATTATAGAGAAATTGGACTTGTTTATTGTATTGCATGTAAGGATTGACATTTCTTACTTTAATTTAAGGAGCAATTCTCGCATCTTATTATGTTAATTATTATATCTTAATGTATATTTAAAGTAAAATAAGTACGTATTAATGAATAATTAATTAGAAGCTTTATTTTCAAATTAAAAGTTCTTATTAGGATAACTTGTGTGTATTAAATCAAAAATATCTTACTTATATATATTATTTGTGTAATGTGTGAGTAAATGACCACTTCTTATAATAAATGACACGTGGATGTGAGGTTACCCAGAAAACCTTGCTACTAGTAGCTACAAAAAGGGGATAATAGGAGAGATTGTAGTGCTATGGGTCACTTAGAGAAGTGAGGACCTACTATAAGGTCTTAAGTGGTTAATCCTCCTTTTGGGATATTAAGTGATTAGGACTCTCTCCTTTCTTTATGGATTTATACTAAGGAGTACGGGTAGTAGTCAGACTCACCCCTTTCCTTATGGATATCCTAAGAAGTATGTGTAATAGTCATAGGATCCACCCTCGTTAGGTATTAAGTGATTGTTAGGCCCGTTTTTCCTTGCGTTGAAGCATTAAATGGTCACGAGAATGAGGAATTAAGGTATCTCTAAAAGGATCCGCTTCGCAAGGGGTTTAAGTTAGTGTGGTAGAATCAACCTAGGGATAAGGTATAAGATGGTAATAATTGCCTATCTTAAGGGAAGTTTTAAGTAACTAGGTAGGATTACCTAATTATGCCAACTAGATAGTAACATATGATCCCACCGAAGAAGATTTTAAATGAAAAAAATGTTATGTACTTATCCTATAAGTATTAAGTGACCTCCTACTATCTCTCGTATTATTTTGATTTTAGGAATGGGTTTCGGTGTTTACTAAGGAATTAGGTGTTAAGTGGTTGGATCCACTATTTGAGTACTAAGTGATCATTGAATCTGTCTAGGTATTAAGTGATCATTAGTTCTCCAATTTTTCCTATATTTCAGTAGTAGACGATTTCGCATGTGTAATACATCTTAGACATATTTTTACTTATGTTTATATTTCCCAATTAAAAACAAAAAGGTTACTCATAAAATTTTATTCACTAGAACTTGTTGTTTTGACCCTTTCCTCTTAGCAATACTGGTTAGGATTGAGTACATGGACATGAAACTAGGAGGCGAAAAATGTTATCCTGAAGGCAGTTACTATTAATTCTATTTCTGTTGTTTAGTTTTGGATTTTAGTATGTACTCGAAATAATTATGTTTTATGGGAAATTGTTGTATTATGGTATCTTTATCAAATTTATGGAAAAAATGGTTCATCTTTTGACATTATATTTTAATTCATCCACTGTGAGTTTTGTGATTTGTGATGTTATTTTTGTTTACCAACCAAAAACTCATTATAAGACGATTTTAAGTTTTGATGAGTCTTTCCTGGATTGAAATTTAGGCCAACTCTTAGGTGGGCTCTTACATATCTTCTTCCATACTTTGGATCATCCTAGTTTCCACACCTCCTGCATTTCAAGTAATCCCTGCATTTCCTTCAATCCTTTTCTGTACCCTAATTTTTTTGCTCTATGGTTGTATTCTTTTCAATTATAAAATTGGCATAATAGGCTATTTCCATTATTTTGAAAAAATTATGAGATCTATTACCTTTTAAAAGATTTTGGGAAAGTTACATTCCAAGTTTAACTATGAACCTTCTGCACTTTGAATTAAGTTTACATTTTTTCCTATGCAGATTGTCACAAAATAGATATATAAAATTGTATTATTTTTTAAAGGTAAGGATCAATATATACCCGAAGAGGAGAAAAAAATGTCTTTCTTTAATGGCTCAAAAAAATAGTCCAACTATGCCAAAAGAGCACACTCAACTGTACGACAAAACAGAGCCACAAAAAAACAACAAACAAAGTAAAGAAAAAACAACTATATAGGAAAACACACTATACAGAAGAGGAGCCTCTCTGGCATGATAGGAAAATGGGCCCCTTGAGAAAACCCATGAAGCTCACGACCAACAAGAAAGTAAAAACGGTAAGAGACCCATCTCGGAACAAATCCACCAAAGGGGAGCCCAATTGGACCAAGGAATGGAAAGTAACCCTACTCCACTTCACCAGAACAACCACTCTGGCCAAAAGGCTCCAAGAGTATACTAACCTAAAACCAAAAATCTGGAAAAGCACAACATAACAACAGACAAAACACACTTAAAGAAAGTTGTAATAACCTAGATCTTTTATATAGGAATATTCAACTAATTTAAATGTTTAAAATGATTAATTTTAAGATTTAATGATTTGAATTAGATTTAAAGTGATAATTATAATGTCAGATTTACTTGAAATTGAAAATTAGTTCAAAAACTTCATGAAATGTTAATAATTATAAAAGAAGTTCATAATTGATTTTTGACGTCAATAAATAAAGTTTATAAATAATTTATTAAAAAATGGTTAAAGAATATGAATTAGTTTTAATAAGAAATTTTATAAAAGGATTTATCGAAGAGATTTCAAAAAGTAATTGAGATTTGATTTTCTAAGGTGTGAGACATTTGTTCAACACTTAACATTGAAAGAATCATATTTGGGTTTATTCTTATATTCATTTCTTTTTAAAAGCTTTGTTTGATCCTTTAATATGATCTAGAAATAAGACAGCTTTATCTAAATGCTTTTAAATATACTTATTAAAATTTATTAAATTACGAACATACTTATACTAATAATACAAGTCACTAAATTTTTTCTTAGTATAAAAAATATAATGTTGCAAATATACTTGGATCAGTAAGATAAGAATACTAATATTTTTAATAAATATTCTTAAAATTAGGTTTATAAATGAAAGATTCATTTTAGTGAGTCTTAGTAATTACCATAGGTAAATAAATCATTTTATTGATTTGTCGTTTGTTTATTTGAAAGTTAATTCTATCAAATATGGTCATTTTAACTTTGGAAATTTATCTAATAAATGATAAGGAAACCATTTTCATAAACGATTAGGAGGTGAACTTTGCTCTTATGTATTGTCGGTTTATTCCTAAAGAACCTTAGTTGAGTTTTTCGGAAACTATCGATTGTTGTTTTGAAGAGACCGAGATCAGATCTTTTTTGCTATGTAGCTTTAACGTGATAGGGGGTTCTCGCTTTGTGTTTGGTGGAGATAAGGAACTCTTACCCCAATATGTCCTCGCGAAGTTTTTCTAAGTCCTGATCATGGATTGGTTTCTAGTCAAAAGGTTGGCAGTAAAAACAGATCATAGGTACTAGTATATGTCATGGTGGGTTTAACCCATTGCTTGATGGTTGAAAAGCCTAAACCTATTACACTTAGTATCATAGCTAAAGGTTAAGGAGAACCTTGGCTCTATGGCATAAACTCAGTAAGAGATAAGGCAATGGAATGTCTTATTATGAGTGTGTGTGTGTGTATTTTTCAGAAAGTTGGTATGCTTTTATTAACTTACGAAATAACAGTACAAGGAAGATTAAATAAAACATACATGCGAAAAAAACAGAAAAAACATTAGATACATAATGCAAAAAATCAAGCAAAACCTAAAATTAATCTAAATAAGACCCATGATGAGATCATCTCCCAAGTATGGAAATCGTCCCACTTGCTGCACGCCTTGTGCACGTTACTTACGAGCTATATGCATGTCTGCAAAAAAGATGTATTTAGATTTTTCCCCCACACACATACCTCAATCTTTGCTATTGTGCATGATCATGAATCAACGCCCATGTTTTTATTAAGTGTAGCACGTTGTAGCCAAGCTGCTCCAAATGTTCAGCACCAAATGTATTTATCAAATGTAAGGCAGTTACAAAAATAGGCAGTTATCCCCACATCTTTTCTTCCATTACAATCTATATCATTTCATCTTGGAGTACTTCTATCATATTGATGAATTCAATTTATATAATGTTGAGAGACTTATGAAATACCGAACTAGAATTGCATCTGTATTGCAAACATAAAATTCAAATGGTCCAATTTCACCCATTCATGCTTCTCCAGGGATTACTTTAATTTTCAGAATACAACAGGTAGAATTAACACATTACAAAACATATCTAACTTCCAAAACCTTTCAGTTTCCCTAGAAATCATCTTATAAGTTATTCTATATATAGAGTTTCAGAATCATTAATATGCGTACACATAAATCTGGCACACTGTTAGGAAATAACTTAAGATGATACCATGGTTTCTATTGCAGTCTAAACAATATAATTCTAATCATACTTCTTTTATGTTAGGTTTCAAACTTCGAACAAACTGTCAACTTAACCATTTCATATTCCAACTGAGTAAGCGTGACTTGAAAGCGCAAAGTTGAATTGTTGTTAGAACAAATGACCGTCTTAACCTTCGGATTAAAATTAAGCACATTTAATATCCCAATACAATTATATGAAATTATCCCAAATAAACTTCCAAATCTAAGAATTTGTAACAGTTCTTGCCCTTGTTAGTGGCGAAAGGTACCACCAGCCTCACTGACCTTTGAAGATCAGGAAAAACCTAGATTTCGAAATACTTGAAGAATCAGTTAGGGGTGCTTGGAATATTTTCTCTTGCGCCGGAACATGCTGGAACCCAACGTAACCACCCGTATATTTCATGATAATATATTTAAATATTTTATTTGAATATAACATTGTTAATCGAGTGTGTGTCCAAAATGTCACCAATTGCATACAGATGAATTTGGACTCGAGACCATTTCCATTGAGTTCAAAACGCCGTTTACATAATTAAGAACTGTAAACATTGATATATTTCGAGTTATTGAAAATTAGGACTTCGAGTCGGGCTTGGGTTAGCCAACCTAGCCCACTTTCTTAAGACCTTCCACATCCCCTCTTCTTCCCATTCACTTTCAACAATTGGAAGAAAATAGAAACGGGGAGAGGAAAGGGAAATTATAATTCCCAAACCTAGAGTTGCTATTAGGAATCCAATTCTTCACGAAATCAAGGGTAGATACTTGGATAAGCTTCTCCATCTTCTCTAGCTAATCTCCTCTTCTATTTTTTAGATTTCCTAAACCAAACACTTAGGAATTTTGTTGATATGCTCTTAGATTGGAGATTCAAGAGTATTGCTTGAAGAGAGGTTGACCTTGCTTGGTTTTGGATCCTCCACTTCCTTCCTTAAGATCAAAGGTGAGTTACTCACATCTATGCCTCAAGTTATATGTTTGTCTAGTGTGCCTTTGGCACTTATCATGTGATTTGGATTGTTTGTAGACCTTCCAATGGATGATATTGAATTCATTTTTGATGATTTCGTATTATAACTCTTAAGCAGAATTAAGTTTCGCGTGTTTGAGAATTCCGATGAACCGGCGAGGCCTCCTTATTGCTGTGATAAAGGCCATAGCCACCAATAATCGCCAAATGTAACACCTTGTAGTTTTAAAATATTAAAATGATAAATTAAAGAATACTTAATTTTTAGAAGGAGAATTAAGGGAAATGGGCTGCACCATTGTATTCTTCTCGGAATTCTGCTTGGGATGGAGTTCGAGTTTGCGTAAATCGGACAACGTATAAAGAAGTTATGAAGCTTAGAAGATTTCAGTTTAAAGCAGAATTTAATAATAATTAAATAACAAGAGCAGTTCAAAAATCAAATTCGACTGAAATTGGCTGAGCGGGAAATTTCCCGCTCAAGGGTTTCGGCCCTCCCAAGGGGAGTCGACTGGGGAGTTGACGCCCATATAGGGGTGTCGACTAGGGAGTCGACCCCCGTCGGCTCAGATCTGGCCGATGACGTGTTTTGTGGTCTGGATCTGATGACGTGTTTTTCTGGAATTGGCTGATGACGTGTTTCTCTGGAATTGGATGATGACATGTTTTTCTGGTCTGGATGGTTCAGATGGTTCCTGATCAGATCTAAATCCTAACACACCTAATACACCTATAAATAAACACCTAAACCAAACCCTAATCTCATTGTTTGCTTCAACCCTAGCCTCCATGCTGCTCTAATCTAAACTAGCCTTTCTTCTCCACCAAAAAAAAATCAGAATAGGAGTATTCCAATTAGAAGATTATATCTACAAACAATCAAAGTAGAGATTATTCAAGTTCAGAATTGCTACAACAACGACTAATTCTCTTTTCTAAGAATCCTATCGCTGTGAGTCTATGTTACTTTCACATATAATTAAATTAAAAAGTAATTGTGATAGGATTGTAAATTGGATCTAATGTATATGCCTGTAAATAAGAAGAATCATATCTAGTTTTGTTCAGATTCATACCCGATTGCTATTATCATATGCCTATCTGATCTATTATTTCATTATTCAGTTCACATGCCTATTTATATGTTTATGCCAATTTTGATGTTTTGATTATCTTCCTTTTTTTCTTTTTTTTCTTTTTGAGATTAGGCTAACTTCGAGCCTAAGCATATTGCGTTGAGATTGACGTATGAATAACGTTGGGATGATTGGGAAAAGTTGGGAAATTGGTAATAAAATGAGATTTGGCATAAATTGTTGATGACTATGGAAACTGGTTTGGGCATAATTGGGTATAACTTGTATACACGAGATTTGGCATAAATTGGTTTGGGCATAATTGAGTATAACTTATATACATGAGATTTGGCATAAATTGTTAATAACTATGAAAATTGATTTGGGCATAATTTGGTATAACTTGTATGCATGGGATTATAGGCATAAATTGGATTAGAATTATAAGCATAAATTGGATTGGAATTTATGGGTAACTGGAAATCACTATAATCCAAGATTTGAAATTGGGCATGAATTAAGGAAGAGATAATGAATGCAAATTGATTTGGTCATAATTTGGTATAACTTATATATATGGGATTATAGGCACAAATTGGATTAGATTTATAAGCATAAATTGGGTTGGAATTTATGGGTAATTGGAATATATTATAATCCAAGATTTGAAATTGGACTTGAATCAAGAAAGTGATAATGAACGCCTAAGACATGAGGTTAGATTCGGATTGTAGTATAAGCCTTCCCGGAACGGCCCGGCATATCCAGTAACCGGAATTTGGTAATCTAATGTGAGAGGTCAAAGGCAGAAATTAGATGCGTAATAATGCTAAGACACGAGGTTATATTCGAATTGCGGTAGAAGTCTGCCCAGAACCGCCCGACATATCCAGCAACCGCAAACGGTAATCTAATGTGGGAGGTCTTGCACGATTACGGGGATAATAAATCAATGAACACTTAACCAAGATAAGACATGTGGTAAGACATAGGAATAATAATGGGTTAAGTAGGTAACATTGGTAGCATGTGAAACACAATTTAAAACACTTAACCAAGATAGGACATGTAGTAATACATGGGAATGGTCAAAGGGTCAAGTGGATGAAATGGGTAGCATGTGAGACATAATTAAAAAATCTTAACCAAGATAAGACATGTGGTAAGACATGAGAATAATAAAGGGTTAAGTGGGTAACATGGGTAGCATGTGAAGCATAATAAAAGCACTTAACCAAGATGAGACATGTGATAAGACATGGGGATAAAAAAGGGGTTAAGGTGGAATTCCTAGTGGGGACCAAGCTTAGGAGGGAAGCTTGTGTCAAGTGTATGGACCCTTTTCAACCAGTAACCCATTTCAGTATCTATATGAGCTCGAACTAGGTCGAGGGAAGGGACATGCTTACTGGGGTTGATTGTAAGAGGTCAATAAAGAGTTAGCGATGATAGTGCAAGTCCAACGGAGTCATGTGCGTGCGTGGGTCCGGACTGGTAGGTAAGACGCTATTGCTTCGTGTAGGTATAAGCTGTGCATTTCAGTAGTATCAGGGTTGCCACCTTAGGGAGTGATACACCCGATTGTGGGACCAGCACAATATCTACGAGGTTAGGGAGCCGATCGAATGGGAAGGGTAGTGGGTACATCTAGTGGTGATAGGTGCATATTGGTTACCTATGATAGCAGCTAGAGGTACATAATCGAATAGGGAGGGTACATCTAGTGGTGATAGGTGCACATTGGTTACCTATGATAGCAGCTAGAGGTACATAATCAAATGGGGAGGGTATATCTAGTGGTGATAGGTGCATATTGGTTACCTATGATAGCAGCTAGGGGTACATAATCGAACAAGGAGGATAGTGGATACATCTAGTGGTGATATATGCACGTTGGTTACCTATGATGGTAGCTAGAAGTACACAAAACTATCATCATTCTATTTAGCAAAGAGGGATCATCTTTTAGTATGAAACTAGTATTGGTGCGGTGCAGAGAATATCTTATAGTGGTCAGAAGCGCAGTCAATGTTACATCTTGTTCATCTTGTTACCTTGTCATATTTGCTTATGTTACAGTCATCTCTTATATCCAGTTTATGTTCTTATCATGTTGCTTTACTAATTATATTGTTAAAGTCACTGGACTCGCCTGACTTTATGTCTGACCCTATTTGTTTCGCCTCTTTTCTTTCCTTCCCCTCCTCCCCCCAGGTTCTCAGGGTGAGCACGTTGATGCTTGATTCAGACTTTCCTGCTTGAAATGCTAAAAGTAATTTTTAGCTTTGTTTCTCTTTCATATGGCATTTTGGATTGGGGATTATGGTTTTAAATATTATGCACTATGATGGCTTTTGTACAAGACTGATATTATGTACTTGGTTTTGGTGCAATGGGTTTGAAGATGTAACCAAACTTATTTCTGTTTCCGCTACAATAAAGTTATAAAATTTTCAAGTACAATTTTATGTATCTGTCTTGTAATATTCTATTATGTTTACTTATAATGCTCCATGAAACTTAATGCATTCCCTTTGGGAGTGACATTAACGGATATGGGGTGTTACAAGTGGTATCAGAGCTGAAGGTTACCGGATCAGATAAAAGATTTTGAAAGTTGTTTTCAAAACAGTTTTAAAAGCAGTATTTTCAAAAGGAAAAGTTTGTTTTGAAAGACATATTCTCCAAAGCCATATGCACTATCTTTTGATTTTTCTGTTTGAATCCTTGTTTCCTTCTTTTCTGAGTCCCCGGGGCTCCTGGCTTTCTGGGAGGCAACCTCATCGCGACATGGTTCCATAGGCATGACGAGTATGGCACCTGTCGAAGGGCAAAGAAGTTCCTAACTTCCATCTATAGCCGTAGTAGTTTCACCTACGGCTAATTTTCTTTCAAGCTTTGTAGGATTTTCCGCGCGATGGAAGCATCTTTAGAGGGAGACTCGTTAACATGTTTCACAAGGATGAGAAACTCATGGATATAGCCTTGATGCACAAAGAAGATAAAGGAGAAAAGAAGGAGGTCAAGGTTGAGGAATCATAGAATAAGGAAGTGGAACCTAAGAAGGGTGGGAAGAACTATAGACCCCAAGAAAAGAGGAAGTGTCATTACTGAGGAATGGTGGGTCATATATTGTAACACCCCACCTCCGCCAGGGCCACACTCACGAGTGCTGGCACTAGCTTTGGAGGGGTGTTGTCTAGGTAAACATGCACAGAGATATCACAAGACAGAACATAGATAAATAAATAAGTAAAGCAGCGGTAGAAGTTTAAAACCCATCATTTCGAAACCAAATAGTCAACTTACATCAAAGTACTTAGTCATTATTTTCCAACTACCACAAGTCTAGAAAACATAAACTGAAAATAACATAAAGTAAATTATCCCCAAGATAGATGTGATGAAGCCATAGCAAGCTCAAGTCCAAACCGTACATGAGCTGTCAAGAAAGCAAGCCAAATGTCCAAGCTAAGAACTAGTGTTCCCTCCCTGAGAACCTTGGGGGGGGGGGGGGGACGGAAGAAAAGAGGCGAAAGAAAAAGGGTCAGTCATAAAGACTGGTAAGTCCTACCTACTATTAGTATAAAAACTAATAAAGTTAACTAAACATGAGAAACTGAGATGAAACATAAAGATGGTAACTAACTGGCATGATAAATAGATAACAAGGTAGATCAAGTGTGGCATCGCATATACAAGGTTTAGTTCTGCACCAATAGTACTAGTATTCCAACCCATGTCAAGTATAAACAAGAAATGGTCCCTTGGCCCAATATCATGAGATGACCCAAGTCAAGGTCCAACTACACGGTCTAGTCGATCGGCTCCCTATAAGCCTAACTCGTCGAGTGTCGGTGTCATACAGCCCAATCACGAATGTAGCTACTCTGTGCTAGGTCCACCCTAGGGTGTATCAAGCCCTAGGGTGCCAACCACTGACACCATTCCAAGCACGCACAGTGTACAACTACTGGTGCCCACGCCTGCTTTTTCAACTCCGGACTACGTGCACGATCATAGTCCGCCTGAACCTACAATGACGCACCAAACTCTGCCTCCATTTTGGTCGCTTACAATCAGCCCAGTAATCGTGCCCCACCCTAGCCTAGTCCCTAGGGTATCGTTGATACATCCAAGAGGGTTACTGCCGAAAAGGACCACGTAACTAGGGTTTCTAACGGGTTAAGTGTGGTTAACCCTATCCAATCATGTATCAAGTTGGTTAAGTGTACCCAAGCGGTTCATGACTTAACCCCATCCAATCATGTATCAAGTTGGTTAAGTGTTTCCAAGTGGTTCATGACTTAACCCTAACATGTGGCATTAATTAATTTAATGCATCCAACCTCTCACATTAGACTTTGTTGTGGTTACTGGATATGCCGGGCGGGTCCGGGCAGCTTTACACCACAACCTAGTCTAACCTCGGGTTTCAAGCGCGATATGACCAACTTCTCACATTGGGTCCTATTGTTTGTAGCCACTGGATTTGCCGGGCGGTTCCGGGCAGATTTACGCTACAAACTCAACCCAACCTCGAGTTGGCCACTTTATGGTTTTCTACATGTCATGACCATATTCAAGTTTTCAAGCATGATAAAGTTTCATGTCACATTTTCAAGTCATGTTTTTCATGTTATTTCAAGTTTGCCTAACTACCCATAATGTATCCCCATCGCACGTAAATTCGCATCAACACAAGTGAATCAAGGAACATAAAAATATGACCAAGAGGGGCATAAGGTTGGTAAAGTTGGTCATAAGTTAAACATGATGATATTTGAGGCAAAGGTGCTCATCACAACTAGCATATAGGATTATTGGCCTCAAAACATGCATGACATCAAACTTAGCAAATAAACTAGCATGTAGTTCAACATCATAGGCAAAGGTGAAACATGATAATATTTGACATAGGGTGATAAACTTGTGGGTAGCATGTAGTTCAACATCATAGGCAAAGGTGAAACATGATAATAGTTGACATAGGGTGACAAAATTGTGGGTAGCATGTAGTTCAACATCATAGGCAAGTTAACCTCAAGGTTATGAGGGGTTCTATGTTGCATTATGCATAATCCCCAAATAAATCTCATAGCTTTCTACCCAAAAATCAAGGTAAATGGTACTAGGTTCATGATAGTGCCACAATCATAGATCAAAAGAGTCATAAATGGATCTATGCATACAAATATAGCCCCAAGACAAGTATTATACCCAAAAGTCCCATCTCAACTTGCTACATGATCATATTAACTTCATAGTTTAAATCTAAGAGTAGAGTGGGGCTTACAAAGCGTGGCTATGAGAACTAGAACCAAATAGAACAAGATAGAGACGTTGTAGAAGCTCTAGGAATGATGTAGCAACACTAGAAGCCTTGCGAATAAGTAGCTCCTTTGATAGAAAGAAGAAAGCTTGCTCCTTTTTGCCTTAAAAGCTCTCAAGATGAAGATGGAGGCCATGATTAGGGAGCATTTTGGTAGAATTTAGTTGTTAGGATGATTTGTGATGGTTTAGGCTAGGTATTAGGGTGTTTTTATAGGTGTGGAGACTAGTTTAGGCCATAGGATTAACCCTAGTTTAGATCTGAACCATCAAATCCCGTCACAGGCTAGCTGAGCAGACCAAAGGAGCAAACAGGTGCACAGGGAAAACCTGGCCGACTAGGGAGGTCGACCCCCAGGTCGACACCCCACTCGACCTGGGGGGGGGGGGGGGGGCAGGTCGACTCCCCAGTCGACCCCCCAGTCGACCTGGGCCCAATCTATTTCTGGTTGGATTTGATTTTCGGGCTGAATTTTAAATTTTCTGAAATCTTCTATGGGCCATATCTTGGTCATACGGACTCCGATTTACGAAATTTCGGACTCGTTTTCAGGCAGAATTTTGAGACGAACGCAATGGCGTAACCCGTTCCCATTGATTCTTAACTTATAATTTAATTCTGCCCTGATTTCTTGTTTTAACATGTTATTAAAAATTCGGGTTGTTACATTCTCCCCGCCTTAAAGGATTTCGTCCCCGAAATCTCCAAGTTAGGAAGAACGAATCCTACCATCCATCTACTCAAACATCATCCACAAGTAATAATTGTCCTTAAAAGATTTCTAATGCTGTATGAACATATGCAAAAGTGTGTGTATATGCACCTAACTAATGCGAAAATCAGGCGGTTACTGATTCAGTAAACCTCCTTAATGCAAAATATGTTAGTGAAATGAGTCCAAATGTATGCAAATTCCTAACATAATTTATAATCTCTACATGAGTGCACATATCATTCATCCATATGCAACATCCACGTGATAGCATAACAAGTTTCATCCATGAATAAGCATAAACACTCATGCATATGCAATATGAAAGTGTGTGAGCCGATCTTAGTGCCTAACGTGTATCATGCATCCACGAGTAACCCCTTGCAAACACTTGCAACCATTTGCAACCATCAAGCATAACATGTTTCATCCAAAGGGTTTCTACCTAAGGTTCTCATGACAAGATTAACGAAATAGCAAGATAAACATGGATAGCAAAAGATATGCTAACTAGGAAAGGAGATTGAGAATGTACCCCCAAAAAGGAATGGATAAAGCCCACGCATCTTCTCCTCGGTTTCCCAAGTTGCATCTTCATCGGCTTCACTCCACTAAACCTTTACTAACTTGACTTCTCGATTCCTCAGCTTCTTGATCTCCGTTCCCAAGATACGAATCGGAGCTCGCCTCAGGGTTGCCTCTTTCTCTACCACCACGTCTTCAAGAATGCTAGGCTCAACTACTTCGGCTGATTCATGTAGGCATTTTCGGAGATGCGAGACATGAAAGACATTGTGCACTCCAGCCAGCTTCTCGGGCAATTCCACCCTATAAGCCATTTACCCAATCTTTTCGATGATAGGGAAGGGTCCTACGAACCTTGGTGCTAGCTTTCCAACTGCTCCAAAACGAACCACATTTCGCAAGGGAGAAACCTTCACAAAGACCATATCTCCAACTTCAAACTCTAAGTCTGTCCTTCGCTTGTCTGCATAGGATTTCTGTCTGTCTTGGGCTGCTTTCATCCGCAATCGAATCAACTCAACCTTCTCGGATGTGTCCCTTATCATGTCGGGCCCAAGTATAAGCTTATCCGTCGTCTCCCACCAACATGTTGGTGACTTGCACGGCCTCCCATACAAAGCTTCGAATGGTGCCATCCCTATGCTTGCTTGGTAGCTGTTATTATAAGCAAACTCTACGAGAGGAAGGTGGTCTTCCCAAGTGCCACCAAAGTCAAGAATGCATAGCCTCAACAGATCTTCTAGTACCCTATTCACCCTTTCGGTCTGACCATCAGTCTATAGGTGATAGGCTGTACTTAAATTCAATCGCGTACCCATCGCTTCTTGCAAACTATTCCAAAATTGGCTAGTGAAGATTGGGTCACGATCGCTAACTATGATAGAAGGAACTCCATGCAATCACACTATCTTTCGAAGATAAACAGATGCTAGCCATGATGCGGTCCTCTTGCTCTTCACTGGAATGAAATGGGCGCTCTTCGTGAGTCTATCCACTATGACCCATATGCTAGTATTCCCTTTCCTTGATCTCGGCAATCCATCCACAAAATCCATAGAGATACTTTCCCACTTCCATAACGGGACCTCCAATGGATGCAGTAGCCCACCGGGCTTCTTCGACTCGGCCTTTACTTGTTGGCAAACAATGCATCTAGAAACAAACTCTGCCACATCCTTTTTCATCCCATCCCAAAAGAAAATGCGCTTCATGTCCCGGTACATCTTATCCCCTCCGGGATGTATGGTCATCCTCGAGTGATGCGCCTCCTCAAGAACTTTATTTACTAAATCTCCCACTCGTGGGACACATAGTCTTCCATCACGCCTTGGCCATCCCTTGTCATCAATAGTATATTTAGCTAGGTGACTTGATGTCTCACCCCGAATCAACTTGTCCATGATCTTGACTATCTGCGGGTCTTCCCTCTGTGAAGCCCCAACTTGATCAAGAAGTGTAGGTCTAAGCTCAAGGGATGCTAACGAACCAGTCATCGACTCAACAGCAGGTGTAAAATCAAAGGTTGCTAAGAAATCTAGGCTCTTCATCTCAACAAACAAGGGATTCAAAGTCAACCTTCTTCTGCTTAGCGCATCTGCCACAACATTACCCTTGCCAGGGGTATAAGCTATATCGAGTCATATGATGCCAAGAATTCCATCCACCTTTGTTGCCTTAGATTCAAATCTTTCTACGAGAAGAGGTACTTGAGCGACTTGTGATCAGTATATATCTCAAACCTTTCGCCTAGAAGATAACGGCGCCAGGGTTTGAGTGCAAAGACGATCGCCGCCAACTCCAAATCATGAGTGGGATAGTTCTTCTCATGAGCTGTGAGTTGCCTACCCCCAAAGCATATCACTCTCCCTTCTTGCATCAGGACAGCGCCTAATCCCATGCCACATGCATCGGTGTACACGGTAAAAAACTTCCCTCCATCGGGTAATGCTAGAACTGGAGCTGTGGTGAGGGCTTTCTTGAGCCTTTGAAAAGCATGCTCACACTCGAAGTCCCATGCAAAGACTAAGTTCTTCTTCGTTAACTTAGTGAGAGGGGCTGAAATCTTAGCGAAGTCCTTAATGAACTTCCTATAAAATCCTGCCAGACCGAGAAAGCTTCTCACTTCAGTTGCATTCTTCAGAACTTTCCAGTCTTGTACCGCCACCACTTTAGCGGGATCCACAGCTATGCCTTGCTTATAAACTATATACCTAAGAAACCGAACTTCCCTTCTCCAGAAATGGCATTTAGAGAGCTTGGCTTTTAACTGATGAGCTCTAAGCGTATCCATAACCTCCTTGAGATGTGTAGCATGCTCTTCCTCGTCCTTAGAGAAGATTATCATATCATCCACGAAGACAACAACAAACTTGTTAAGGAACTCCCTAAACACCGTACTCATCAAATCAACGAAGTATGCGGGTGCATTAGTCAAACCGAACGACATAACAAGCCATTCAAAGAATCCATCTGGAGTCCTAAACACAGTCTTGTCAATACTATCCTCAGCCACTCTAAGCTGATGGAATCCGGTGGCTAGATCGAGTTGAGAGAAAACAGAAGCACCTACAAGCTGGTCAAAGAGATCATCAATCCTCGGTAACGGGTGCCTATTCTTCTTTGTCAGCTTGTTTAACTCACGATAATCAACACATAGACGAAGCGAACCATCCGCCTTAGTAGCGAATACCACAGGAGCATCCCATTCAGAAATGCTTCGCCTAATGAAATTTTTCTCAAGCAACTCCTTGATTTGCTTGCTAAGCTCTCTTCTTTCTCGCGGGGCCATGTGCCTAACAGGCAATGAAACTGGCTTGGCATTATCAACAAGATAAATACGGAAGTCTATCTCTCGTTTAGGAGGTAACCCCTTCACCTCATCAAAAACATCAGGATATTCTCGGACCACCCTCACAGATTGAAGATTGTCAATAGACGAGTCGAGGGATTCAAGATAACATAACATGACGGGATCCATAGGGTTACAAGAAATCTCTAGGGTATTGCCAAGGCGAGTCATAAGCCTCACTACCCTATGCTCACAATCGAGAATGGCTCCATAACTGGACAACCAATCCATGCCCAAAATCAACCCGTATCCCATGAACCCGAGAACATAAGCATTACATGTGAATTCTACGGTCAAGATAGAAATCCTCAGATCCATACAAATCATAGATAGATGGGCGGAACCCCCGATTGGATTTGAAACACTAACGGGATCCTCAACTAGACTAGTACTTAGGTGCAAACTCTCAACAATGTCAGAAGAAATAAAGGTATGCGATGCGACAGAATCAAATAAAGTTCGAACAGGAAAACCAGAAATGTAAACAAGGCTTTCTACAGAAATACTACCTCGGTCCGGAGCTGGAGTAGTGTTGAGAGCATGCATCTGCCCTCCAGAAGGTCCTGCTCGCTGAGTTTGTCCTTGCCCCTGTCCTTGCTTCTTTGGGCAATCCTTACTGAAGTGTCCAGACTCTCCGCAATGAAAGAATTCTCCCAACTTCCTCTTCTTCTTCCTACAATCTTTGGCTATGTGTCCAGTGATCCCACAGAAGTTGCACTTCCTTGTCTCCTTTGCCTTGTTGTTATTGGCCTTGTTACCCTTGTTGTTCTTGTTGTTCTTGTTATTCTGGTTGCTCTGATTGTTCTGATTGCCTCCCCACTTGGAGTCCGCCTTCTTGGTTTGAGTCTCATTAAGCTTAACTTCTTTCTTGCCATTCTTATCATCTCCTTGAAGCAAGGCCATATCCACTAAGCTCTCAAAAGTGGTCCCCATGGGTATATGAGACATGGCCAAACCTTGTAATGGCTCATTCAATCCTCGAGCAAAACGTAGAGCCTTCTTCTGAGGTGTGTTAACCATGTCTAAACCGAATCGAGCAAGTTGGTTAAACTTATTCACATACTCCCTCACGGTCATGTCCCCTTGCTTCAAAGATATAAACCTCTCCAATTGCAGATTCTCTTCAGCAGATGATAGAAACTTAAGCCCAAACCTCATCCTAAAGTCGGCCCAAGTCTCTATAGGCCTAGTAGCGTTGGTGACCTCCCACCAATAAGTAGCTTCCTCTTTCAATAGCCATACTGCCAACAGAACTTTCCTACGGTCTTCTACATCAAAGATAGCAAAAAGGTCTTCAGTTTCCTTTAACCAGTTTCTTGCCTCCACATAAGTCTCTGTCCCAACAAAATTCCTGCCACCCATCGCCTTAAAGTCTTTGTAAATCTTCGCGAAATCCGCTTGTGGACGCTGAGGAGGAGGAGGAGGAGGAACCTCAGGTACGGGAGGAGGAGTGGGAGTGTTTGCTGGGCCCGCATCGTTGGCCATAGCTTCCAAGTACCTTCGGAACCATCCGGGTATGGGTACTCCCTCGGGAAGATTAAGATCGACCATGTTGAAAAAGGAAAAGATAGATTTAGAATGAGGAAGCGAAGGATAGTGCTAATGGCTTTTGGGGAATAGCCTTTCAAAATAAACTAGACTTTTCTTGGAAAAATACTTAATTGGTTTTGAAAATAGTTTTTCAAAAAGGGTTTTTAAAACTTTTGTCCGATCTAGTAAAACCTCATGCTCTGATACCAAATGTAACACCCCACCTCCGCCAGGGCCACACTCACGAGTGCTGGCACTAGCTTTGGAGGGGTGTTGTCTAGGTAAACATGCACAGAGATATCACAAGACAGAACATAGATAAATAAATAAGTAAAGCAGTGGTAGAAGTTTAAAAACCATCATTTCAAAACCAAATAGTCAACTTACATCAAAGTACTTAGTCATTATTTTCCAACTACCACAAGTCTAGAAAACATAAACTGAAAATAACATAAAGTAAACAATCCCCAAGATAGATGTGATGAAGCCATAGCAAGCTCAAGTCCAAACCGTACATGAGCTGTCAAGAAAGCAAGCCAAATATCCAAGCTAAGCACTAGTGTTCCCTCCCTGAGAACTCGAGGGGGGGGAGGGGGGAAACGGAAGAAAATAGGCGAAAAAAAAGGGTCAGTCATAAAGACTGGTAAGTCCTACCTACTATTAGTATAAAAAATAATAAAGTTAACTAAACATGAGAAACTGAGATGAAACATAAAGATGGTAACTAACTGGCATGATAAATAGATAACAAGGTAGATCAAGTGTGGCATCGCATATACAAGGTTTAGTTCTGCACCAATAGTATTAGTATTCCAACCCATGTCAAGTATAAACAAGAAATGATCCCTTGGACCAATATCATGAGATGACCTAAGTCAAGGTCCAACTACACGGTCTAGTCGATCGGCTCCCTATAAGCCTAACTCGTCGAGTGTCGGTGTCATACGGCCCAATCACGAATGTAGCTACTCTGTGCTAGGTCCACCCTATGGTGTATCAAGCCCTAGGGTGCCAACCACTGACACCATTCCAAGCACGCACAGTGTACAACCACTGGTGCCCACGCCTGCTTTTTCAACTCCGGACTACGTGCACGACCATAGTCCGCCTGAACCTACAATGGCGCACCAAACTCTGCCGTCATTTTGGTCGCTTACAATCAGCCCAGTAATCGTGCCCCACCCTAGCCTAGTCCCTAGGGTGTCGTTGATACATCCAAGAGGGTTACTGCCGAAAAGGACCATGTAACTAGGGTTTCTAACGGGTTAAGTGTGGTTAACCCTATCCAATCATGTATCAAGTTGGTTAAGTGTACCCAAGTGGTTCATGACTTAACCCCATCCAATCATGTATCAAGTTGGTTAAGTGTTTCCAAGTGGTTCATGACTTAACCCTAACATGTGGCATTAATTAATTTAATGCACCCAACCTCTCACATTAGACTTTGTTGTGGTTACTGGATATGCCGGGCGAGTCCGGGCAGCTTTACACCACAACCTAGTCTAACCTCAGGTTTCAAGCGTGATATGACCAACTTCTCACATTGGGTCCTATTGTTTGTAGCCACTGGATTTGTCGGGCGGTTCCGGGCAGATTTACGCTACAAACTCAACCCAACCTCGAGTTGGCCAGTTTATGGTTTTCTACATATCATGACCATATTCAAGTTTCCAAGCATAATAAAGTTTCATGTCACATTTTCAAGTCATGTTTTTCATGTTATTTCAAGTTTGCCTAACTACCCATAACGTATCCCCATCGCACGTAAATTCGCATCAACACAAGTGAATCAAGGAACATAAAAATATGACCAAGAGGGGCATAAGGTTGGTAAAGTTGGTCATAAGTTAAACATGATGATATTTGAGGCAAAGGTGTTCATCACAACTAGCATATAGGATTATTGGCCTCAAAACATGCATGACATCAAACTTAGCAAATAAACTAGCATGTAGTTCAACATCATAGGCAAAGGTGAAACATGATGATATTTGACATAGGGTGATAAACTTGTGGGTAGCATGTAGTTCAACATCATAGGTAAAGGTGAAACATGATAATAGTTGACATAGGGTGACAAACTTTTGGGTAGGGTGTAGTTCAACATCATAGGCAAGTTAACCTTAAGGTTATGAGGGGTTCTATGTTGCATTATGCATAATCCCCAAATAAAGCTCATAGCTTTCTACCCAAAATTCAAGGTAAATGGTACTAGGTTCATGATAGTGCCACAATCATAGATCAAAAGAGTCATAAATGGATCTATGCATACAAATATAGCCCCAAGACAAGTATTATACCCAAAAGTCCCATCTCAACTTGCTACATGATCATATTAACTTCATAGTTCAAATCTAAGAGTAGAGTGGGGCTTACAAAGCGTGGCTATGAGAACTAGAACCAAATAGAACAAGATAGAGACATTGTAGAAGCTCTAGGAATGATGTAGCAACACTAGAAGCCTTGCGAATAAGTAGCTCCTTTGATAGAAAGAAGAAAGTTTGCTCCTTTTTGCCTTAGAAGCTCTCAAGATGAAGATGGAGGCCATGATTAGGGAGCATTTTGGCATAATTTAGTTGTTAGGATGATTTGTGATGGTTTAGGCTAGGTATTAGGGTGTTTTTATAGGTGTAGAGACTAGTTTAGGCCATAGGATTAACCCTAGTTTAGATCTGAACCATCAAATCCCGTCACAGGCTAGCTGAGCAGACCAAAGGAGCAAACAGGTGCACAGGGAAAACCTGGCCGACCAGGGAGGTCGACCCCCAGGTCGACACCCAGGTCGACACCCCAGTCGACCTGGGGGGGGGGGGGGGAGGGGCAGGTCGACTCCCCAGTCGACCCCCAAGTCGACCTGGGCCCAATCTATTTCTGGCTGGATTTGAATTTCGGGCTGAATTTTGAATTTTCTGAAATCTTCTATGGGCCATATCTTGGTCATACGGACTCCGATTTACGAAATTTCTGACTCGTTTTCAGGCAGAATTTCGAGACGAACGCAATGACGTAACCCGTTCCCATTGATTCTTAACTTATAATTTAATTCTGCCCTGATTTCTTATTTTAACATGTTATTAAAAATTCGGGTTGTTACATATATAGCCAAAGACCGTAGGAAGAAGAAGAAGACTTGTTGCTATCATTGCGGAGAGACAGGACATCTTATCAGGGATTGTCCAAAGAGGCAAGGGCAAGAGCTAGGACAAAGTACATGATCTTCCGGAGGGCAGATGCGTGCTCTCATGGCTGGCATACCTGATAGAGGTAGAAAAGTTTCTATTGGAAGTTTGATTTTCCTTTTTTATCATCCTGTTAGAACATTGTTTGATTCTGGAGCTTGACATTTGTTTATATCTGCTTCTTTAGTTGAAACTCTGCACCTAAATACTAGTCATGTATCCCGTTGTAGTCTCAAATCCTATTGGTGGCTCAACTCATTTATCTATGATTTGTCGGGATTTGAGAGTGTTTCTCTTGGGCGTTGTGTTTGAATGCAACGCCTACGTATTTGGTTTCATGGGCTATGGTCTGGTTCTAGGGATGGATTGGCTCCTGTTAGAACATTGTTTGATTATGGCGCTTCACATTCGTTTATATCTGCTTCTTTAGTTGAAACTCAACACCTAAATACTAGTCATGGATCCCGTTGTTGTCTCAAATCATATTGGTGGCTCAGTTCATTTATCTATGATTTGTCGCGATTTGAGAGTGTCTATCTTAGGCGTTGGGTTTGAATGCAACGCCTATGTATTTGGTTTCATGGGCTATGGTCTGATTCTCGGGATGGATTGGCTAGCTAGGTATGGTGCCATCCTAGATTGTGAAAGGAGGGTAGTTAGACTATTGACTCATTATAGAAAGACCCTTGGTATTTTATGTGACCATAGGGGTTCAGTGATGCTTAGCTACCTAGAACCATTTGACGCATCCATCGATGATTTGCAATCTGTTCGAGTAGTCCGTGAGTATGATGACGTCTTTGATGAGGTTCGGGGTTTACACCCGAGGCACGAGATAGACTTCCTTATATACTTAGTAGATAATGCAAAGCCAGTTGCATTGCCAGTGCGCCACATGGCTCCGAGAGAGAGAGGAAGGAACTCAGTAAACAAGTAGGGGAGCTGCTTGAGAAAGGGTTCATAAGAAGAAGTATTTCAGAATGGGGTGCTCCAGTTGTTTTTGCTACGAAGGCGGATGGTTCGCTTAGATTGTGCGTGGACCATACAGAGCTAAATAAACTCACGAAGAAAAATAGACACCCATTGCCGAGGATAGATGATTTGTTCGATCAGTTGGTTGGTGCTTCGGTTTTCTCGTAGTTGGGCTTAACTACAGGTTTTCATCATTTGAGGGTAGTTGAGGATAGTATAGATAAGACTGCATTTAGAACTCCATACGGTTTCTTTGAGTGGCTCTTCATGCCTTTTGGTTTAACGAATGCACCCTCCTATTTTGTAGACTTGATGAGTAGGGTGTTTAGTGAGTTTCTAAACAAGTTCGTGGTAGTCTTTGTCGATGATATCTTGATATTCTCTAGAAGCAAGGAAGGGCATACCTTACATCTTAAGGTAGTCTTAGAGACACTTCGACTACATCAGCTTAAGGCAAAGTTTTCCAAACGTCATTTTGGAAAGGGAATAAGGTTCTTAGGACACGGGGTCTAAAAAGAAGGGATAGAAGTAGAATCCCGTGAAGGTAGTGGCAATCCAGGATTGGAGGATTCCAAAGAATACAACGGAAGCTTTCTTGGTTGGGCGGACTATTATAGGAAGTACATTAAGGACTTTGTGAAGATATCATCCCCAGTTTTGACATTGCTAGATGTGAGCAAACCGTTCACTGTATATACCGATGCTTGCAGACAGGGCTTGGAGTAGTTTTTGATGCAAGAGGAAAGGGTGATATGCAAGAGGCGGTAGGTATGCAGTTATGTTTGATCATCGCTTATCGCCCTCAGACGGATGGACAGACAGAAAGGGTGAATAGAATCCTTGAAGATCTTTTTAGGTTATGTATCCTAATTTTTGGAGGGACAAAAGAAGAGCACCTTCCATTTGTGAAGTTCGCTTATAACAACAATTATTAAGAAAGTATTGGCATAACACCTTTTGAGGGTTTTTATGGACGACCGTACCGATCACCAACTTATTGGTAGGAGTCTACGGATAAGATTTTGCTTGGACCCAAGCTGATTAGAGAAACCTCGGAGAAGATAGACTTGATTCGAAGACGCAAGAAGACGACACATGACCAACATAAATAGTATGAAAGTGTAGGCGTGTACGTGATAGTATGGTACACAAGGACCGTGTAATATGGTGTATAACACTAAAGTATGAAATGATAGCTAATCACAGATATAAGATAATAAATGCAGTAAAAATATAAAAATCACACCAGGGATTTTTATACTGGTTCGGAGCATCGTCCTACGTCCAGTCCCAGATTTCCTTCTGGAATTTCACTAACAATCTCCTCACTTCACCCGGAGGAACAGATATACAACACCCGAGCAGCCAAATGGGATTTCATGCCTCTAACAACACGAGGACTTCAATACTTGCCTGATCACACACAGGACTTCAACTAATACAATGGTTTTGACTTCTGCTTTGTGTTCTTGATTCAATACGGATAGTCAAAAGTTTGAGTACAATCTTCCTATAATCTGATCCTCAAGTATATACTTTGAATGCGTAGATTTAAGGAAGTAGAATGCTTGTTGAATCAAATGATATTAAATTGATTCAAGGATTCAACAAGTATTTAAATTTAGAGAGCTTTTGTTTTGCAAAGAGTATGAAAATGCAATTCAGAAATTAGAGAGAATATAGAATGATTCGGTGAATTAAAATGATGATTTCATGATGTTTAAATAAGAAATAAACAGTTGTAACCATATAAGAAATAAATAGTTGTAACCATTTGTGAAAAGTTACAAACAATAGTCATGATCGTTGGTGAAGAGAAAGAGAAGCAACTCTTGAAGAAATGGAAGTGTCTATACGAAAGGTTGCTTCTGTTTAAAAACGGTCGACATGTTAAAAATCACCAGTCGACTGGTTGAATTTAATTAAAATTAAAACTTCTAGAAAAATAGTCGTTATGTGCAAAAACACACTGACCAGTCGACCGCCCATATTTGGACCGGTCGACTAGTTTATGGCTGTGGACCAGAAGACCTTGGTCCACAGTCTAGATCGCTCTGCGCTCTTTCCCGGTCGAAGCCTGGACCGTTTAGGCTTTTTCTGTGACTTTTCAATTTCTCAAATATACAGATTTCAGCAACGAAGATATGATATAACTTTTTGTGCATTCGTGTTATACTTTAAGGATAGATTTTAACATATTTCTAACACGACTCAATGTGTGTGTGTATATATATATATATAACCTTATCTCTATGAAATGATCTTCATTGCAACTTTATATGTTGGCATCAATCAAAATCTTGTTCTCAACATTCTCCCCCTTTTTGATTGATGACAACACCTTGGGTTTTCTCTCTCTAAATATAAAGCTCCCCCTGAATTTCTGCAACATTTGTTAGTTCATAATATAAATAATCTTACCTTTTGATTCCTGCATTAACAAATGTTAGCACACATATACTATTACCATGTTAAGCACATAATTTTAAATGATAGTACATGTAACATGAATTATATGTATCATCATGAGAGAAAATATTTCTCCCTCTTTGTCATCGATTAAAAAGAATAAATACCATAATAAGCACAGTAATCGAGAGTAGTAGAGAATACAAATAATTATAGCACCTTCAGGAGATATTGAATCATGTGATTTTTTGATAAGCTGAGTTTTCAAAGATATTTAGAGGTACCGAATAACCTTCTCTTTGTTGTGGTGTACGTGCAAAAAATATGACATATATAGTTTTGGTACCCACTTGCTTTGTTTGGGTCCATGGGTTAGATGGAAGGTAACCATACACAAGAGGGTTTAATGGAACCCTTAAAGATAAAATTTTCATAAACTACTGAATCAAAATAATCATCGATATATTTTTCTCTGTTTTTCCAACTTATAGGAACCCAAATACTTAAGTAATCTCTAGTGATATTCCTTTTCATACTTCTATATTTATTATAAATACTGCTAGTCATAGAAGTATTCGAATTTCTATAATAATTGGGTCTTGGATGTACATTAGTACTAGCAGTGATATTCCTATTGTACATAAAAGCATATCTAGTACTATTTCTATGATTGGTTTTTTGTTTCTTATATCCCAAACCTTGTTTATTTGAAGCAGGTTGTGAGCTTTCAATTATTTTTGTCAAATTTTCTCGACTTTTGTTGAAGATAGAAACATTTTGAGTAATATCATCTAACTTAGTTTGTAAACTAGCTTTTTCCAGGTTCAGAATTTTGACTTTTGCCTTAAGATCATGATTTTCAGTAGTAAGAGCATCATTTTTCTATTTTTGAGTTTCAATATCTTGACTCAAAAGAGATAATTGAGAATCAATATTTGATGATGATTCTTGAAGTTTTTCAAGTTCTTCTAATATTTTCTTCTCGTCTTTTAACATATCTCATTCAAACTCTGCTCTACTCAAATCAACTTTGGCTTCTTTGTATTATCGTTTCATATCTTTAAATTTAACTATCAATTCAGCATTAATATCAAGTACTTCATCAAATGTAGGAATTTGTACCTCATCTTCTGCTGTCATGAAACAAACATTTGCTTGTTCATTTTCAGTATCATTTGCTTGTCCATCTTGTATTTGAATTTGTCATTTTCTAACTTTTTCTTTTGCTTTGGACAATCTTTGTGCATGTGCCCCTTTTTGTGGCAGTTGAAACATTCTACAGTGGATGATGATGGTCTATTTGATCCAGTTTTCTTTTTGCTATAACGACTATCTTTTCGTTGCTTTAGGAATTTTTTGAATCCTTTAGCAATGAACACCAGATCTTCATCTTCTGAATGTGATTCATCTTTATCTTCAGCATGAAATGTCACATTTTTCTTTTCTTCTTTTTGTTCCTTTCTAGCCTGCAGATTAGCTTCATAGGACATTAGATTTCCAATCAATTCATCTGGCTTCATGACGGAAAGATCATTAGCTTCTTCAATTGCTAATAATTTTCCTTCCCATTCACTAGTCAGAGAATGTAGGACTATTGAAACAACATAAAAATCGGAATATTTTTGTCCTAAACCAACAAGTGCATGATGAGTAGTTTGAAACCTTGAATACATATCATTGATTGTCTCATTCGGCTTCATTTTGAAATTTTGAAACTGACTTTTCAACATGGCTATTTTGGCTTGTTTAACCTTGTTAGTACTTCCATGAGTGGTTTTCAGAGTTTGCCAAATTTGATATGCGGTGGTACAAATACTAACACGGTTATATTCATTTTGTTCTAATGCACAAAACAACATATTTATTCCTTTTGCATTTACGACTGCTGCCGTTTTCTCTGCCGTGTCCATTATGTATAATTCGTTGTTGGATTCACTATTTCTTTTTGGGTAGCATTCCACGCATCATAACTATTTGATTGCATAAAAAAATGACATACGTGTTGCCCAATAGCTACAGTTTAGACCATTGAAGAATGGAGGTCTTTGTGTCGATTGGCCTTCTGTGTAAGTGGTGTTTTGAGTGCTAGTACTTGCGTTATTTGCCATATTACAAGAATATATCAAATAATTGTGTTACGGTTATAAGATAACCTCGCTCTGATATCAATTGAAAGTGTAGGCATGTACGTGATAGTATAGTACACAAGAATCGTGTAATATGGTGTATAACACTCAAGTATGAAATGATAGCTAATCACATATATAAGATAGTAAATGCAGTAAAAATAGAAAAATCACACCAGGTATTTTTATACCGGTTCGGAGCACCGTCCTACGTCCAGTCCTAGACTTCCTTCTGGAATTTCACTAACAATCTCCTCACTTCACCCGGAGGAACAGGTATACAACACCCGAGCAGCCGAACGGGATTTCATGCCTCTAACAACACGAGGACTTCAATACTTGCCTGATCACTCACAGGACTTCAACTAATACAATGGTTTTGACTTCTGCTTTGTGTTCTTGATTCAACACGGATAGTCAATAGTTTGAGTACAATCTTCCTATAATCTGATCCTCAAGTATATACTTTGAATGCATAGATTTAAGGAAGTAGAATGCTTGTTGAATCAAATGATATTAAATTGATTCAAGGATTCAACAAGTATTTAAATTTGGAGAGCTTTTGTTTTGCAAAGAGTATGAAAATGCAATTCAGAAATTAAAGAGAATATAGAATGATTCGGTGAATTGAAATGATGATTTCATGATGTTTAAATAAGAAATAAACAGTTGTAACCATTTGTGAAAAGTTACAAACAATAGTCATGATCGTTGGTGAAGAGAAAGAGAAGCAACTCTTAAAGAAATGGAAGTCTATACGAAAGGTTGCTTCTGTTTAAAAACGGTCGACATGTTAAAAATCACTAATCGACTGATTGAATTTAATTAAAATTAAAACTTCCAGAAAAAAAGCCGTTATGTGCAAAAAACACTGACCGGTCGACTGCCATATTTGGACCGGTCGACGGGTTTATGGCTGTGGAACGCAGGACCTCGGTCCACGGTCTAGATTACTCTACGCTCTTTCCCGGTCGAAGCCTGGACCGTTTAGGCTTTTTCTGTGACTTTTCAATTTCTCAAATATACAGATTTCAGCAACGAAGATATGATATAACTTTTTGTGCATTCGTGTTATACTTTGAGGATAGATTTTAACATATTTCTAACACGACTCAATGTATATATATATAAAACCTTATCTCTATGAAATGATCTTCATTGCAACTTTATATGTTAGCATCGATCAAAATCTTGTTCTCAACATAGTACGCCGATAAGAGGAGGACCGATCTTGAGTTAAGGTTGGAGACAGGGTTTTCATTAAGGCTTCACCTTTGAGGAACGTAGTTCGCTTAGGATTTACAGGGAAATTGGCACCAAGATTTGTAGGGCCCTTTCCCACAACAAAAAGGATTGAACGAATGGCCTATAGAGTAAAGTTGCTAGATAAACTTAGTGGTGTTCATGACGTTTTTCATGTGTCACATTTGCGGAAGTGTATGCATGATACCGTGGAAGTAGTAGAACCGAGCATGCTTAGGGATATGGAAGTAGAGCGAGAGGCAACAGTTAGAAGTGTTCCTATATGCATTCTTGGATCGGAGGTCAAAAAGTTACGCAATCGAGAAGTCAAGGTTCAACGGGGAGATGATCAAGGAGATGCGATTTGGGAGACGGGAGACAAGATACGTGCATAGTACTCTTTCCTTTTTGAGGATATGTTTTTAACTTCTCCTTTCCTACCAGCTTTGTCCATATTTGTTTCTGTCGTTTGGTACATCCTCTCAATTATATCTTCGATCCATAGGTAGAAGTCGATGGATGTAAACATGTGTTTGAGACATGTTATGATTGATGGTTGCAAGTGATTGCTAGTGGTTGCTCGTGGATGCATATACACATACTTTAGGCACTAAGATCGGCTCAGTCACTTTCATACTGCATATTGATACGTGTACATATTGGTCTATGAATGTAATTGGGTGTATTATCATATAGATGTTGCATTTGAATGAATGGTTGTGCACACATATAGAAAATTATAAAGTGCATTAGGATTAATTGCATACATGTTGGATGCATGGCACTAACATAATTTGCATTAAGGAGGTCAACTGAATCAGTGGACCGCCTGATCTTTTGCATTAGTATTGGGACATATACACACACTTTTGCATATGCTCATACAACAATAGGAATCTTTTAAGGACAATGAATGCTTATGGGTAATGGATGAGTAGACGGATGATCGGATGGTAGGATATACATTCTTCTTAACTTGAAGATTTCAGGAACGAAATCCTTTGAGGGGAGAATGTAACACCCCGTAATTTTAAAATATAAAAATGACAAATTAAAGAATACTTAATTTTTAGAAGAAGACTTAAGGGAAATGGGTTGCGTCATTGCATTCATCTCGGAATTCTGCTTGGGATGGAGTCCGAGTTTGCGTAAATCGGACATCGTATAAAGAAGTTATGAAGCTTAGAGGATTTCAGTTTAAAGTAGAATTAATAATAATTAAATAACAAGAGCAGTTCAAAAATCAAAATCCGAACGAAATTGGCTGACCGGGAAATTTTCCGCTCAAGGGTTTCGACCCCCCCCCCCCCCCCCAGGAGGAGTCGACCCCCCTATAGGGGTGTCGACTGGGGAGCCGACCCCCCTATATGGTGTCGATCCCCATCGGCCCAGATCTGGCCGATGACGTGTTTTGTGGTCTGGATCTGATGATGTGTTTTTCTGGAATTGGCTGATAACGTGTTTTTCTGGTCAAGATGGTTCAGATGGTTCCTGATCAGATCTAAAGGTCCTAACACACCTAATACACCAATAAATAAACACCTAAACCTAACCCTAATCTCATTGTTTGCTTCAACCCTAGCCTCCATGCTGCTCTAATCTAAACTAGCCTTTCTTCTACCAAAACAAATCAGAATAGGAGTATTCCAATTAGAAGATCAGATCTACAAACAATCAAAGTAGAGATTATTTAAGATCAAAATTGCTACAACAACAACTAATTCTCTTTTTTAAGAATCGTATCACTGTGAGTTTATGTTACTTTCACATATAAAAAAATTAAAAAGTAATTGTGATAGGATTGTAAATTGGATCTAATGTATATGCCTGTAAATAAGAAGAATCATATCTAGTTTTGTTCAGATTCATACCCGATTGCTATTATCATATGCCTATCTGATCTATTTTGTCATTACTCAGTTCACATGCCTATTTATATGTTTATGCCAATTTTGATGTTTTGATTCTCTTCCTTTCTTCTTTTCTTTTTTTTTTCTTTTTGAGATCAGGATAATTTGGAGCCTAAGCATATTGTGTTGAAATTTACGTACGAATAACGTTGGGATGATTGGGAAAAGTTGGGAAATTGGTAATAAAATGAGATTTGGCATAAATTGTTGATGACTATGGAAATTGGTTTGGGCATAATTGAGTATAACTTGTATACATGAGATTTGGCATAAATTGGTTTGGGCATAATTGAGTATAACTTGTATACATGAGATTTGGCATAAATTGTTAATAACTATGAAAATTGATTTGGGCATAATTTGGTATAACTTGTATGCATGGGATTATTGGCATAAATTAGATTAGAACTATAAGCATAAATTGGATTGGAATTTGTAGGTAACTGGAAATCACTATAATCCAAGATTTGAAATTGGGCATGAATTATGGAAGAGTTAATGAACGCAAATTGATTTGGGCATAATTTGGTATAACTTGTATATATGGGATTATAGGCACAAATTGGATTATAATTATAAGCATAAATTGCGTTGGACTTTATGGGTAACTGGAATATATTATAATCCAAGGTTTGAAATTGGGACTTGAATAAAGAAAGTGATAATGAACGCCTAAGACACTAGGTTAGATTTAGATTGCGGTATAAGCCTGCCTGGAACCGCCCGACATATCCAGCAAACACAATTTGGTAATCTAATGTGAGAGGTCAAAGGCAGAAATTAGATGCGTAATAATGCTAAGACACGAGATTAGATTCGGATTGCAGTAAAAGTCTGCCCGGAACTGCCCGGCATATCCAGCAACCGCAAACGGTATTCTAACGTGGGAGGTCTTGCATGATTACGGGTATAATAAATCAATGATTTAAACAAGATAAGACATGTGGTAAGACATGGAAATAATAAAGGATTAAGTGGGTGACATGGGTAGCATGTGAAACATAATTAAAAACACTTAACCAAGATAAGACATGTAGTAAGACATGGAAATGGTAAAAGAGTTAAATGGGTGACACGGGTAGCATGTGAAACATAATTAATAACACTTAACCAAGATAAGACATGTGGTAAGACATGGGAATAATAAAGGGTTAAGTGGGTAACATGGGTATCATGTGAAACATAATAAAAGCACTTAACCAAGATGAGACATGTGATAAGACATGAGGATAAAAAGGGGTTAAGTGGGAATTCCTAGTGGGGACCAAGCTTAGGAGGGAAGCTTGTGTCAAATGTATGGACCCTTTTCAACCAGTAACTCATTTCAGTTTCTATATGAGCTCGATCTAGGTCGAGGACAGGGACACACTTACTAGGGTTGATTGTAAGAGGTCGATACAGAGTTAGCGATGGCAGTGCAAGTCCAACGGAGTCATGTGCGTGCGTGGGTCCGGGCTATTAGGTAAGACGCTATTGCATTGTGTAGGTATAAGTTGTGCATTTCAATAGTATCGGGGTTGCCACCTTAGTGAGTGATACACCCGATTGTGGGACCAGCACAGGTATCTACAAGGTTAGGGAGACGATCGAATGGGAAGGGTAGTGGGTACATCTAGTGGTAATAGGTGCATATTGGTTACATATGATAGCAACTAGGGGTACGTAATCGAATAGGGAGGGTACATCTAGTGGTGATAGGTGCATATTGGTTACCTATGATAGCAGCTAGAGGTACGTAATCGAATAGGGAGGGTACATCTAGTGGTGATAGGTGCACATTGGTTACCTATGATAGCAGCTAGAGGTACATAATCGAACAGGGAGGGTACATCTAGTGGTGATAGGTGCATATTGGTTACCTATGATAGCAGTAAGGGGTACATAATCGAACAAGGAGGATAGTGGATACATCTAGTGGTGATAGGTACACGTTGGTTACCTATGGTGGCAGCTAGAAGTACATGAAACTATCATCATTCTATTTAGCCAAGAGGGATCATCTTTTAGTATGAAACTAGTATTGGTGCGCGTAGAGAATATCTTATTGTGGTCAGAAGCGCAGTCAATGTTACATCTTGTTCATCTTGTTACCTTGTCATATCTGCTTATGTTATAGTCATCTCTTATATCCAGTTTATGTTCTTATCATGTTGCTTTACTAATTATATTGTTAAAGTCACTGGACTCACCAGACTTTATGTCTGGCCCTTTTTGTTTTTCCTCTTTTCTTTCCTTCCCCCCAGGTTCTCTGGGTGAGCACGTTGAAGCTTGATTCGAACTTTCTTACTTGAAGTGCTGAAAGTAATGCTTAGCTTTGTTTCTCTTTCATATGGCATTTTGGGTTGGGGATTATGGTTTTAAAAATTATGTACTCTGATGGCTTTTGTACAAGATTGGTATTATGTACTTGGTTTAGGTGCAATGGGTTTGAAGATGTAACCATACTTATTTCTGTTTCCGCTGCAATAAAGTAATAAAATTTTCAAGTACTATTTTATGTATCTATCTTGTAATATTCTGTTTACTTGTAACGCTCCATGAAACTTAATGCATTCCCTTTGTGAGTGACATTAACGGACGTTCAGTGTTACACCAAAAAAGATCCATGAACGATTTGGCTAAAAAGAAAAAACGATCGGATTGGTCAACCATCAGTTGACCAGCCGACTTGTCAAAATGGACCAGTCGATGGTCCTGCTACTCGAGAAAAAAAGTAAAGTTGACCAGTTGATTGGTCAAAAATGGACCAGTCGACTGGTATTGTTATTTTTGCACGGTTGAGTGTGTAGGTTGTTTCAATCTTTTCGCCAGCCGAGTTTAGGCCCGTTTGCTTTTTTTCCTCTAACTTTTCAGTTGCTCTAATCCATGTATTTCAGCAGCTCAGATAGGTTTACTTTCGGTTCATTCGTGATGAACAAATTTATAATCAATAGATAGCCTTGAGACTTAATTTACGTTATTAAAACGTAAATTCTTAGTTCGATCGCAATTACACGAGATTTTCAACTTCAAAATTATATAAAACGGTTATAAATTATTAGTAGATACCGCATCTTTTACTAAACGGTTTCTAACTCTACTTCATTATATAAAGTTATTTTCCAAATTATTTTCTAATCCGATTTCATTATATAAAGTTATTTTATAAATCGTTTTCCAATCTACTAGTATATATTTATATAAACGTTTTTCTCATTCGTACGATAAATCCAATTAAACGCCTTAGTAAAAACAAGGACTATGACCCCTGCATTTGCTTCGACGGTTAATTCTTGGACTCATTTGATTAAACACCGTGGTAATGGTCGTTCCGTATTTCTAGTGGAATTTACAACTTGTTTGTAAATATTCGAGTAGAGCAAGTGGTTATGGGACATCTAGCTTGAATCTTATATTTACTAGCATAGAGTACTTTACACATACTTGATCAATTTTGATCGTATCGATGATCTTCGGATCATCTTGATGAACTTCGGTTCATTTTATTATATCGATGATCTTCGGATCATCTTGAGGAACTTCGGTTCATCTGATTATATCGATGATCTTCGAATCATCTTGAGGAACTTTGGTTCATTCGATTATATCGATGATTTCCGGATCATCCTGAGGAACTTTGGTTCATTCGATTATATCGATGATTTCCAGATCATCCTGAGCAACTTCATCTTGAGAGTTTTCAAACTATTTAGGGAACTCCGGTTCTTGTGACGAACTTAGTACCATTTTGGTTTAGGACCATATTCATGTATTGATATCATATTATCTATTTCATGTTGATTTGGTAGGGGAAATTGTTTCTTGATTGTAGCTATATCATTTAGGATGTGATATTCTTTTATATAGCTCTGAGATTTCTTCGACATATTATATGTACATTCAGAGCCGATAGTTGTCGTTATTACTAATATGTTGTTTTATATTTATATCTCTATTTCCCTCTCAGGTTATTATGATGAGTATAGCCAGATTGATTCGTTTATTGTTTATTTTCTTATAAATAATACTCGGGTCAGAGCAAGGTATTACAGGTACTCCGCCTTTACTATAGCATGAACTAGTTTCTCCTTTCGGCTAATGGAATTTGTTTAGTAGTTCTTAACTTTCATTTGAGATAGAGACTCACATGTGTGCATATTTTTTTTGTGTTGTATACATATCTATTATTTTATGATAAAGTGAATCTTGCACGACCACTTATGCTTTGTCCACTACCTTATGTTCTATATTCATACCTATTTCCGCCGTAGTGATGTGAATATCTGTGTCTGACTCTGGTTATATTGTTATGTATTTTATATTAATTTTGAATTATATATAGCCACTATGTAGTAGATTTGAACTTGAATTAGATATGCTGGATTTCATCATGAGATTTAACAAGTAAGATCACATTTTCCAATATGTTTAACAATCGTCCAAAGCTAATATACAGATGATCGCTCCTCAACAACCTTATTCTTCAGGTTAGTTGACATCATCTCTTGCGATGACCTTGGCTAGTGCGAGTATAGAGATGGGGCTTTACACTTGGTATCAGAGCCAAGTTCAGAACAATATAAAATATTGTGGCGAGGATTATTGTCCTATGTCTCTCTTAGGAAATCGTGTTTAGGATTTAGATTGAGTCTTAGGATCCATCATATCCTGTTTATATTATGATTCCTTATCTGCTGACTCGAATTTATTCGAAATCTTTTGAGTATTACATTATTTTCTTTTCTTAAAGAAAAAGTCTAGGTGTGCCCGCCCAAGCGCTGCTCAACCTAGTGCCACTCCTATAGGGGAGTATATATAACGACTCAATAACTTCTTAAAATTATGACTAATGCCCAGGCGGTAGGAACCAATTACATGTCCCAAATCTAGGTTTGGTAGCTTATGCAGCGATACACCAAGCTCGATGGAAAGGTTTTTAAGGGCTTCGAAAGCGTTATGGAAGTCCAAGCTTGGATCAGATCATGCGACCGCATCTATACCCGCATAGATCTCGAGGATTTGCGTCGATTCCAGGTAGCTTATAGTATGATCATGGAACGAGCTCTGGATTTGTATGACTTCTAACCTCTGAAGTTCAAGAGAAAGATCTAACTTGGAAGCGATTCCGAGAAAATTTTGAAGCAAAGTTTGTATTTGAGAATGAGCAAGTGGCTTTAGCCCATCGTTTTATGGACCTTATCCAAGGTAGTTCTTCCATTGTAGAATACGCCACATCTTTTGACTCTCTATCCAAATATGGGCTTGAGTACATTGCACTGCGAAGAAGAAGAGTTGAAAATTTGTTTATGGGCTCAACAAGAGTTTCCAAAAGTCTTTAGTTCTTAAATTGGCTGTGCCTTTTGATGAGCTAGTAGCTTTGATTTCCTTTTTCTTGGTTACGGAGAAGTAAAATAGGAAGCGATTAGATGCTTTGACGTTTTGGATGGTAGGGTTTAGATGCAAAATTGGTTGCTTCACTCTTTTATTCGTAATCATGTGAGGGTTATAGATGAAAAAAGGATTTCTGAAATTTGCATTCATATAGAACAACCAGTGTATTTAGGATGTTTTGCATCATGTTTTCAAAAGTGTTTTAAAAATTTAATTCATACATGTAGGAAGGCTCGATTCAGAATCATCGTGCGTACATGTTTTGTGGTTGAAATGCATAATGTATATTGTGCACATGCGCACATGGTTGCAAAGTGGATGTACATAAATTCTTTATGTAGTTTAGGATAAGTTGGTGTCACAATTTCGAGACGAAATTTCTTTTAAGGGCGGAAGAATGTAACAACCCGAAACTCTGATAATAAATAAAATAGTTATTTAATTAGATGTCAAAAATAGGAATTTCTGAAAACAGTCGAATTTGACCATGAAACTTTTACTGTTGTGTTCG
The DNA here is from genome assembly GCA_030737875.1 of Allium sativum. Lineage (NCBI taxonomy): Eukaryota > Viridiplantae > Streptophyta > Magnoliopsida > Asparagales > Amaryllidaceae > Allium > Allium sativum. Next base: position 87,087,750 of record CM060926.1, on the reverse strand, counting down.
TCTCGGAATTCTGGTCAGCTTTCATGTTTGGAGTTTCACGAACGGAGTCTGTAGGAAAAAGTTACGGACAAAATATGATAATGGATAGAAAATAAATAAACCAGAATATATAAATATTTAATACCGTATTTAAAAGCCTTCATTGAGAGATCATAACCCAGGCGGTCGACCCTAACGGTTGACCTACTAGGTGCCAGAACGCCCAGTGACGACTAGGGTTAATGGGTTAGTTTCATATATATTATTAAACGAATGAACATATGATTATTAAAATAGATCTAACGGGTCATGGACAATTCCACTCCTATAAATAAAGGGGTAAGGCCTCATTCTTTTCCACACAAATCAGTAGAAAGAAGCAAAGCTCTGCCATTTCCCTTTCTCTTCAACTCAATTTCTAAATCAAAAATAGGTTCATATACAATCAATCAAACATAAATCCATATGGATTTGAAAGGGATAATCAGATTCAAGTGGAAAAGGGTATGAGTGCACGCCTAAGCTATTCTTCATCAGATTCTCCCCTCTTCTGCTATTTTCATGCAAATGTACAAATCTGAAAGTATCTCCTTTTCAAAATAGCTATAGATCTATAAGAATTTGGGAATTGTAAGCCTAAAAGATTATTCATATTTCAGATTTGGATGCTTTCATGTGAGTGAGAAATTTACATACAAAGTTACTATAACTTATTATCTCGCTTGTATTAGATCTTAAATCTTTGCCTAACATTTATCAGATCTGTTTATAATATTGTTAAATCTAAAATGATGCTTATCGGATCTATTTATAAATGTTGACAAAACCTGAAAGTATAATTTATGGTTTAAATAATATTATAATTTTTAGACTTACTTAATTGTTTATACATATTGCCTACAATTGTGTTTGAAAATATATTAGGATTACTGCAAAACATTGTAGATCTGGAAATCAATCCCATAAAACACTATTAGGATGTGGTTTTATTCTAGATCTCTAGTTTCAGTGTTAAATGACAAATTATGTAATTTTGATTAAAAAGATATAAACCTGTTTGTGCTCAATTTTGTTGAGGTTAAACTTAGTTATTGTAAATTGTGCCTTTTTGTTCTTTTTAAATAAAAAGACATTATTTGAACCAATAAGAAATATGTCAAATACTGGAGAAGGGAAAAGTTGTGTAAATTCATGTATAAATATAAATAGGGATATTTGTGCATAGTTTACATCAACTATTCCAAAATATACATAAATATATATTTCTTACGGTTTGAAATACGTTTATTCCAATATTCATGCATGATATACAATAATTATAGTTAACATTCTTTTTGTAAGATTTAGAATCTTATTTCAAGATTGAATAGATAAAGAATATTTGTTTATTAGTTGAACCAAATTATTAAACTAAAAGATAATAATAATAAAAGAAAATTACAACGTTAAATGCACAAAAATATAAATACAGATATATATACATTATCCATCCGAATCTACGTGAACAACGAAATATATATAATAATGAATGTTTGAATGTTTGAATGAATTTCATTTTTTGGAATTATACATGTAAATGCAGTCCATATTAAATGAATATATTTGTGGTGACCGTTTTAGCTGTTAGTGTAATTGATTGCTATAAACAGGGCCATAAGTAAATAAATAAATAGTTATTGTAACCAACATTGGTTGAGGAAAACAAATTTAATTAGGCAGTTAAACCTAACGGTCCCAATTTCTAAATAGGCTAGGATTAATGTTGTAAACCCCAATTAGGGAATTGAATTGTAACCGCACTAATACACGAGGTTAAGCTCAACTTGTGGTAAAAGTCTGCCCGGAACCGCCCAACAAATCCAACATCCACAAGTAGTTGGCTTAATGTGAGAGGTATGGTGCATATATATACACACACAACTATCAATAAATAAGTAAGTAAATTAGGAATGTCTTTTGGGGTACAACAAATATATATCTTGGGATAGACAATTAAGGATAATCAGTGGCTAAGGAAAATATGACCGTTATGGTCATAAATGGCTGTAATCCTATGAAACAAAAAACACATGAAATAAAAAGGGGATTAATGGGCATCGATTGCCGTTTTAAATACTAAGTTCAATAAGGAAGATAATTAAATAATTATCCTAAGCTAAGAAGGATATTACTTTCCTTATTTACACTAGTTAATCTAGAACTTATAATTATTAGTTAGAGTTGAGATTAGTAGGTTAATGATGCGAGGTCAGTTGCCTTATTCGATAGAAGTATACACTTTCCAATAGTCGAATATATGCCTAACTAATGTGAGATATCATTAATCATAGGAACCCGTGATGATATTTAGTTTGTGTAGCATTGATTATTTCCAAAAATTAGGTTTACTCCATGAGTGAGTCTTAAGTGGACAAAAGGGGTCCTCCTCCCGTCTATAAGGAGAAACCAAACAGGAAATAATCTATAAGCGTAGCCTGCTTTGGATTAAGGTCTTAAGTGGTGAGATCCACCTACACAAAGGTATTAAGCGATCGCATATCCCACCTCCCATAAATAGAAGCATTAAAGGCTAATTGGGTACGAACTTGATCATCTTTGCGAATAGTCCGCTTCCTTGGGTCTTAAGTGACTTGGGTGGGATGGGTCTTCCAGTTAGGGGTCTTAAATGGTGTATGAATCCTACCTAAACCTAGAGACTAAATGTATGGTATGGTCATTCCATAGAGCTACCTATCCTATGGGAAGTATTAAGCATCTAAGGAGATTATCTAATAAGGCCAACTGGATGGTACAACAAGACTCCACCAATATGAAGGTCATAAATGGAGAGATGTCGTCTACCTGGTCATATATGTCTTAAGCGATGAGATACCATCTCTTACCTTACGCGGGGTATGGGTTTATATGCATGAGTGACAGAAGCCTTAATTAGTAGGACCATGTAGCTAGTGTCCTCTGGTTAATATTAAAGTTGAGAAAATCATCGAGAGGTACTGAATGACCAACAGGTCTGCTTAGGGTCTTAAGTGATCAGGAGAATCCACCCTATCTATCATTCGAAACTGAGGCGTTAAGTGGATAAGTATATGGATATGAATAAATAAACTCCGCAATTAGGAGTTCACTTCTCGGCTTAATAATTAGCATAAAGGCTTCACAAACACAAGCATAAACATTCTATCTCAGTACCATTATCATTGGGAGTACTACCTTGGGAAGGGTAGTTAGATTTATGCGTAAATGTTTACAAGGTTAGGTTAGAATTACTAGCCTTGGTAGGCATATATCTATTGGTTGAACCAAACAGGATACATTTATGTATTGTAATATGTGTTGTACTTTTCTTGTTCACCAGAACTTGTTGTTCTAACCCACCTCCTTATTACAACCTCCCAGGCTTCTCTAGAGGTCGGGTCCTTATAGGTTTCTAAGATTGACTTTCGAATCTCGTTCTCTCTCATGCTCGGTATTGACATGGTGACTTACTTTTAAAAATGAAGTTACTTGAGTTAATACAAGACTATCATATTTTGTTTCCACTGTGACTTATTTTATCGTACTCTGATTATGCTCATGCTCATTTATTTGCAGGTAACAACCCACCCGGAATGGGTCTAAATTTCGATCTAGAAAAGGCCCATCGAAGCTTAGAGCCATTCTACATGGGTCGTTGATTCCTGTAAGGATTACATTTGCACAAATAACAATAACATGTACTTCAAATGGAAATCTCACACAACAGAAAGAGAAAATATAATACTCAAATAAGATGTAACATTTTTTTTAAAAACAACAAAAAATACAATAGTCATAGTTACATCTGTTCAATAGGTACATCAAATAGTTCATTCTCATAAGATTCCAAAAGAAGTAAAGCATGGATTCTTCATCAGCTTCAATCACGACTTCATCCATAGCTTTTACCCCACCCACTGACCTGTTGGATGTTAAGGAGAGGGGATCAGAACATAAAGTTTTGTATGACTGAAATACAGTGTTACTTAATGTCCATACCCTATATTTTTAGCAAGTTACATATGTCAAGGTATGTCTACGCAACACACAAGATTCACACAAACATAAGTATCTAGCCAATGGGGTGGATATCCAAGTCAATCGTCCCAATGAGGTCGCATTCTCGGTCACTTATGGCTCTATTAAAGGTGGATTCTTATGATCTCTTATAACCCTGAGGCGGACCCCTAGCCCTTTCAGCCCCCGTCCTAATACGTTAACGTTCTTAAGTCTATTCTCTCATTTGTAATATGATAAGTAGTATTGCGAATGTTACTACTTAGCTGATATTACCCGGTAGGACACCTATGTCGCTTAAGACTTCCCTTAGACGGTTGGTGAGCATGCAATGGTCATATATCCTTCAATTACAATTATGTCCCTAGTTGAGCCTTTACAAGCTTCTAGAGGAAGTGGACATCCCTGTGAACTACCCTACTCCGTTACCATTTTATGCCTAAGCACTTTTAGAGAAGGAGGACCCAATGACCTACTACAAATTTAATAAGGGTGGGTCCCATGACTTTGGTTCCGCTCAAAGGAATAAACCTTCGGAGGGATCCTAGTCCCAACCACTTAAGACCCAAACTAGATAAAAAGAGAGTCAGCCACCTAAGACCTTATCAAGGCGTAGTAAACGTACTTATTTCCACACGCAATAGAATTATATATATGTAGCTATATATATAAAAACACACACACACACTAGACCTCTCACATTAAACGGTACACCTGTAGATGTTGGATATGCTAGTCAGTTCTGGGCAGACTTCTACTACAAGTTGGTTTAACCTTGTGCCTAGTGTACTAAGTTTTTGAATGGCCCATGGCACTTAGACATCTTATATTAGTTGGGCCTACTTGTGGTTCTGGATTTGCCGGTCGATTCCGAGCAGACTTCCACCACAAATGGCAACTAACCTCATGTCTATGTATCACTATTTATATATACTTAAAGCCATTCTTTATATGCACACACAAGCACAGTTTTCTAGTTTAGAGACTTGGGACTGGAAATAGATGATCGAACTTTAATAGTTTCTGATGAATACTTGTCTTAAGCCGACCACCCCCAGTATATTAATTGTCAACCGTCTACCCTAAACCCAAAACCAACCTATGCTCCCCAGAGCCACCCCTCCTAAAAACCCTTAAAATGTGCCTTCCTTCGGGCGTAGTCCGAAAGCTGGTCCGACTACAGCGGCTTACTGACATGCCACCCCTGTCTCTTAAAGTAAAGGCTTCCCCTTATCTATAAAAGAAATTCCCAGTATATTCATTGGGCGGGCCAAGTGAATATTCTTCCTAAGTCTGAATTTGCTAAGCCTTTTGACTTTGAACAGGCAGACAGGGTTTCGGTGACCAGGAGACCATAGATAGGTCTGTGCTTTCGTCAAAGGGTAACTCAGTTGTTGATCAGTCATCCAAAAGAGAGGTGCTTGCTTGCGTTTGACATCTCATTCAAGAGAGAGTGAGTGAAAATGTAATATTTGTTAAGGGGACATTTCAAATTCGAATCTAATCTAACCGCATTTATTATGTTAATACAACGTTAATTACGTTGATTACGTTTATATAAGTATAATAATAACAATGCCTGAATAACGTAAACATTCGTATATTTGGTGAAACATTCTAACGAGATGGTAATTGTCAACTTTTATCCAAATCAAGGTATAAAAGTTAGGTTTTCCATACTTTTACTGCTACAACATAATGACAAGATAACAATATAGCAGTGGATGGAAAAACATACATACATAAAATTTCAACTTGTATCCTAGGTATGTAGAAATGATTTCAATACTGAATTAAATATAGAGTATTACATACACTTACACATGTATGTTTATAATTCATATTTTATCTAATTCATTCCCTTTTGGTGTTATTCACATAAAAATGTTTACATTTGTCCTATTTCAATTGTGAATGCATTTAGACCCAAAATAGGATCCAAACCCAATTCAAACCATGAAACAATCAAATCCAAACCTTTTTAGGCTAAGATCAAATGATAATACAGGTGAATTACATAAAATATAAATAATAATAGCAACCCCCAATTTCATTTTTAATCCAATATAAAAACCAAATATATACAAAACCCAATTACTTATGACAATTCATACGAAATTACTAGATGGAGGATTTGGGTGTTTTCATGTTTACATTGTCAAATTTCAAAATCCATGGCATATCTATTCACATGAAAATCTATTAAAAACATGAATATGCCTTAAGAAAACTATAGTCCACTCACAGATCTAGGCGAAATAGAGAGAAATCTATGCTAGAATTACAAGATCCGCAATAATTCTTTACGTTTAAGCGAGCTCCAATAATCCTCCTAATAATATACATATAAGAGACATACATTAGAATCTTATACACATATTTTTGTGCTAAATTCCATAATTCTAAACTTACGTAAATTAGAATGGATAGAGAATCAGAATAGAGTTAGAGAATTAGACGAAAACCTATTCTTTTATTTTTCTCTAGAATTTAACAATGGTGGAGAGGCAACATGGAGGTAGAGATGGGGAATGATTAGGATTTTCATAGTGTGATAGGAGGGATATATATAGTTGCCCGTGTGAGCATCAACCATTGGATCAATTAGAATTAATACTAGCCTTTGATTTATATACATCCTCTCGAAAACACCAACCAACTAGATTTATTGGGCTGTCTAGCCGCCAAGCGGTCGACCGGCGGTCGACGCCCCTTAAGAGGGGAGGTCGACCGGCGGTCGACACCCCTTAAGAGGGGAGGTCGACCCCTTTAGGGCTTGAACGCCCAATAAAGCTACATTGCTAAGCTGTTTATTTTATTTAATATGTTCTTAATCTCCCTATCTTTTTCCATATATGCAATATACGTTATCCCCAGATTTTATCTTAAATTTCAAAATTCAAATCGTCCCTCTCTATTTTGAATTTATCTTGCACATACACATATATATATTATCTATTTAATCATATGTATATATATTACATTTACTGTTCAAAATTCATCGGTTCATAACTTCTTCATACGTTGACCGTTTTCATCACATTATATATGAAAACAATTCAGAATTTCGCCACGAATCCAAATAAAAGAATTTCGAAGCCAAATTCCTATAGCTGCAAAATCTCATTTTCCAGCCATACTATTTAATTGCCTTTTATTGATTGTTTTACTATTAATACTTATGAATTTTACGGGGTGTTACAATGCTTGGATGTGTTCAAATTTTGATTATTGTCGAAATTTAGGCTTAGAAAAGTGTAGGGTGTTACAGTATGCCTAAACTCCATAAGAATGACAGTAAACTTGTTAAGACTTCGAGCTATAATGTATTTTTACTTTAAATTGTTGGAGAATTGAATGTTGATGATGTTTTGATGATAACAACCTTGTTTCAATTACTTACATTATTGATTATAAAATATATAGTAACATCTTTTGTCTAGAACTATGCAGTTAAATCCCTGCTAAAGCCCTACAATATCCCTGCTATAGCTCATAGCTCTCTTCAACCGCTACTCTATTTCAGTTTAGCGTTGATGGATAGTAGATCCGCTTTTAGCCCTGCTATTTTCCGCTGCATCTGCTAAATCAAGGTTTTTTAGTGTCGGCTTTAGCAGTTTTAATCTACGAAGCTTGATCTGACTAGCTATCTTCTTAAAAAATTCAGTAAATTTAGCATAAATGGCTAAATTTAAGGCATAAGTGCATAATATATGGTAACAATCAATTATGCTCATCAAATTTAGCATGCACAAATATGATATTCCTTGATTTTGTTATATAAGATTAATTAATATTACTTTCTTATGCACATATAATGTGAGAAAGATGATTAATTAATTTTCAAATATTTGGTTTTACATATATCGAACCTTTTTGTGCCTCCGTTATATCCCCACTATTTCCCGCTTTATCCCCACTAAACCTTTTTCCACCTCCACCGCTATAGAACCGCTAAGCGCTTTAACTACACAGGTCCAGAATATATACATATGTATATACATATACAGGATACATATGCAGGATATAAATATCAAAGACTATACTGTAACACACCGCATTTTTAATTAAGTAAAATAAAATTTGAAGAGCTTCCAGAATTTGGTCACGGGATTAGTGCCATTGCGTCCGTGGCAAATTTCTGGTCAATTTAAACCTATGGATTGCAGAAAACTGATTTAAAATGAAAGAGATACGTTTAAATGAAATATTGTAACAAGTATGAAAAGAAAGAAAACGAACAATGACCACCATTGTTTTTAATCTTGTAAACGAAAGCCTATGTAGTCCAGTTGCTAAGAGCATGTGACTTTTAAGAGTGTGGCATGAGCGCCATATTTTTGTTTTAGGGGAACGACTAAAATAATACATGTTCTAAAAAGAAAATAGGTGTATATTCACATATAAGAAAATACCACCTATAAGGAAGGACAAAAATATATGTATACATAGATATGTAAGTATATGCGTATATTTGCAAATACACACACACACACACAAGAGAGAAGTTCAAAATAAGGCTGCAATAAAGAAATCTGTTAAGAATTAAATAACGGCATAACGCCGTTTAAATTTTAAAAATGAAATAAAAGTTGTGCGTGTGTGTGTATATATATATATATGTATGTACATGTAAAATGAGCATTAGAAGTTTTGTATACATATAAGGAGTTTATATGTAAATAAATTAAAGGAGGTATAATAAGAAATTAATCAACGTTTAATCAATAAACGTTAACATATAATCACCTCGCCCAACTTCTGCTCGTTGGACCCAAGTGGGTCGACCCCAGGGTCGACCCAGGAAGGTATGTGGGCCGACCCACCCCTGATCCGAGTAGATTCATTTGATGAATATGGACTGTTTTTCTAACCATGTTCGTTGCTGACTCAGTGCTGGATGTATGATAAGATCCTAAACACCTATAAATAGGCTAGCAGAGCCTAACCTAAATCTCACATTTTCTGAGATGCTATCTAGACTTTTCCATTCTTCTTCCTCCTCAAATTTCTTTAGAAAATAGTGTCATTTGTGTTAGGAGATTCTAATTCAAGATCTGGAGGAAAATAATGGATACTTTAAAAAGCGTTCTGAATTCTACTCGAAGTAAGGTAAATTCTTAGATCTGGTCAATTTAATTTTCTCCTCTTCCTTCCCTTTTTCTTTTAGTTTGAGAATTGTGAATCCATGGTTAATTAGATTCTAGATCCAGTTAGGAGAGCCATGGAATGCTAGGTCTGGACCAGATTCAGAATTGGAAAGCAATTAGGTAAGTGGATTTAAGTTATTCTTTTTGATAATGGTGTATTTATCGTTTGGCATTCCCCGTTAATATGTATAATAAATCAGTTGAAATGCATAAATCCGCTGAAATGTAGACCTGCTGAAATATATAAACCTGTTGAAATGTAAGTCTGCTGAAATGTATAAACTTGTTAAAGTATGTGAAAAGGATTACTGTTGTACATAGACATGTTCTAATAACTTGTTAATTGGATACTGTAAGTTAGGTGATAGTAAAAATTGGGAATAATTGTAATGTTGTATAAGACCCCTTTTCCATTAATCATCTATCTGAGTTGGAATTTACTGTAAATGTTGTAATTAGAAAATTTACAATGAACATGGATATTTGTTTAAGAATATTATTATGCCAAAATATTGTAAATAAAAATTACAGTAAAATTTGGAAGAATGAATATGACTAAATTTGCAGTAAATAGAGAACTGTAACCGCGCCTAGACACGAGGTTAACTTCTACCTGTGGTAGAAGTCTGCCCGGAACCGCCCGAAAAATCTGGCATCCACAAGTGGTTAATTTAATGTGAGAGGTATGGTGCATAAACATACATATAAGTGCTAAGACACAAGGTTAAGTCCAATTTACGGTAGAAGTTTGCCCGGAACCGCCCGCCAAATCAAGCATCCACAATTGGTCAGCTTAATATGAGAGGTCCGATGCATAAACATATATATATATATATATATATATTAATATATGTATATGATAGGATAAAAATAAATGGCATTGATTGTAATTAATGGAAATGAAGGAAAGTTAAACAATAAAATAATTGGAATGAACGGGGAATGATAATAACCTATTATGAATAAAGATGAAGGGGAAAAGGAAAGATAATAGGTAGGCTTGTCCTAAGGACAAGTGGAAATTATAACTTGGGTTTTAATAAACGATAGGGGGAATGAGATAACTTATGTAAAAAGATAAGTTGTACTTAGTTATAAATTAAGTAATTTGTAAACCTGAAAATCTGAATCCTACTGATAAGAAGAACATGCTATCTATAAAAATGAGAATCTAAAATCTGTAGATAAGGATAACATGTTAAAGGCTTATTAATGTACTTAAACGGGTTAAGTTATATAACTGAAATTAATAATCAAGAGGAACTTGGTAACTTGAATAAGAAGTCAATATGATTGAAGTAACAAAGTTAATTGGAAATCAGAGAAAGCATGTAATTAAATGTTTAGATATAGGGTCTAATAACGCATAAACCTAAGGCGCTTGGACAAGTCCGTACGTCTGAAGATAAGTAACCCAACGTGGCAGATCAGGATGGTGTTATGAGGCATGAGGGGAGCGCACGTCCATCTGATTACTCTGCCATTCTGACTATTGTTCTGCTGGCTCCGAAGGACTGGAAAGGGAAGCATGCAGCTTTCGGGGATGTGAATGGTAGTCCTCTGTGTCGTGGCAGCGTTCAGGCTGTGCTCACAGAGGTTAGGTCTGTGCGTTACTACCCGGTGAGTATACCTTGACTGCCACGATAGTGGGCAGTCAGAAGATTGTAGGGTAGCATAGGTGATTCGACGATCTGGTTGCCTTGTGACCAGGCGGGTATGACCATTTTATCTGTTTGCCTTTGGGCGGGTCTAACCATCTGTTTGATAGCAGTCATTGGGTACCAACCATCGACAGTCAGCGTGATGCGTGATGCGGAAAGACGAAGAGCAAAACCTACAGATCATCGACCTTTCACTATCAAGGCTTTGGTTGCAGGACATGCCAATTAGGATGTTGTTTGTTATCTTTTGGGCCATGTCGCTAGCTCTTAATTTTGTTTGTCTTTCACTAGTTGATGGAGGGGTCAGGTGGGACCATAGCCGCTGAAAATGCAGACCATAGCGTCTGTGTATACAGATATTTGAAAAAGCTCCTGACCGAGTTTCATGTTTCTGATAAGCCCTGTTACGGAACTCGGTGCATAGTAGATAGTACGTGGAGATACATGCATACCGTTTTCGGATGGTGTATCGTAAAGGTTAAGGCATCAAGTACGATTGATGATACGTACGTGAGAAAGTCTAGATATATGCATGTCTGCTCAAGGTGGTGTATTGTAGACTCTAGGGCATTACTCTATGATGAAATCTAATTTAATCAAAGGTGGCAGTCCGTACGCTTACGTAGCATGGCGATTGCGGTTCTATGCGGAACGTAGCTTGGTTAAACAGAGATACATACATCGTTCAGACGTAGGATGAGGGATTGCGTATATTTCTATGACGTTACGGCGGAGACCGTGCAAGTGGGGTACCATGTGGTGTACCTTAAGGTTAGGGATAGCTACATATATATTGTACTAGGTTAATCCACTAGGAAGTAGATGGGTACGACGTGTGTGTAAGCCTTGAGTGTTGTTAACCTAAGTAACCTAATAAATAAGAAAAATGTAACTGAACGGTATATGTATGGCGATCTAAAATGTGTAGTTTAAACCCAGTCACCAGAACTTATGTTCTGACACCTCCTCATAACATACTCGCAGGTTAGATTTGTGGTAGAGATATGATAGCTTTGGATACTGGTTAGGCAGTATTATTATCTGGGTAAGGCTATATTTTGATTATATTATATTTTATTACATTCTGTTGTGAGATGTTTTCTGAGCTCTGATATATTTATTATCTCTATCTTTTATGCAAGATACCAGACAAACCAACACGGGTTTCGATAGATTAAAATTTTGAAAAAAAATTGGTCTGTCGGAATTCGGGTTGTTACATCTGGTATTAGAGCCTAAGTTTAGGAATCCTGTATAGATAGTGAGTGAACGTATTTGTATTTTAAAATATAAATTTATTATATATATACCTAAATCCCTAGAGGAACCCACTAAATAGAAAGGGCATAATATGGTGAGAATTAGGATGTTTGTTTTGTACACTAAAGGAATGAATATGGAAATCTGAGACCCTTAGGTAATTTGGGTGGGAAGTTACAATATGCCTTGTATTGAAGAAAGGTCAATCCCATGTGTTTGTATTACAGGTTAGTGGGTTTTGGTAGTAAAACCTTATAAACAGGAAAAGCTTAAAAGAGAAAAATGGATTAGAAATATATATAGTTGAGAGGATTGTTTTTGTGGAAGTGTCTAGGAAATCCTAGTTAAGTTGGAAACCCACTTGGAGTCTATCCCCATTGTTAACATTTAAAAACTTGAAATTGTAAAAGCTTTTGAAAGACGGTTTATGATGTTTTCAAGTTTTGATCTTAAAAATACATATTGAGTTTTGATGTAAAATGGGGTATATTTTGGAAACAGTGATTTCTTGTGAAATTTTATCTAAAATGAATTCTCTCAGAAAAAGATGCACATTATAGAGCATGTATAGCATGCTAGTTTTCAAGTTATATGGTATGAAAAAAATGTGTTGCATTTTGTTGAAATCTAGAATTTTCAATAAAGAAATTTTTGAAATCTCTATTCTTTTGACAATCATTTTTGATAAATTGTTTTAACAAGAAAATTTTGTTGGGTGGACAAAATAATTTGTAGAAATTAAGAATAGAGTAGATGTTTGCACCTTGTAGTAAGTAACTGAACTGACCCTACAAACAAGAACAAGTTGTAAACCTAATTGAGAAATAGTTGTCCGTCTCTACTCTAGTTTTTGTGATTTAAAAAAAAGATGATTTACATTTTTATAAAATGACATGTTTTATGGTTTGGCAAAAGTAAGTTTTGGTGAGAAAAATAAAATTTTGATACTTTTAACTTTTGGTAGAAAAGTGAAATGAAAAGGCCAAACCGTGTTTTAAAAATTATGGTGTAGGTAAGGATTAGTGTCTAGGGAAGAAGGTAAAAAGTATTGAGGCTATGAAGTAGATAGCGAGAATTATCTTGTAATAATGCGTAAGCATTGAGAAGCCTAGGGTGTTGCTTGGAAATGACCGTTGGTACACAGCTAGGACTAGTGGTGACTACTAGATAGTGAAGGGCAAGTAAGTGTTTAGATCATGTTGCTAATTTTCCTGTTAGGGTAAAACCCTTTATTACATTTCTGTTGGATCATTCTGTTATTTTGCTCCTATTGGGTAGTTAGGGTAATACCTAAACCTGTCATTGATCCTGTGGTTTGAACATTTCTGTCTGAGGGGGACATAGTCCTGAGATTCTTAGCCCTTAGTAGTAGCTGTGTAAAGCGTTTTTTCCCTATTTTAGTTGAAGGACTAGAAGGCTTATTAGATCAGAGGATTAAGTTAAATAAGCTAACAAAAGGGTAATGGTACAACTAAAAAGGAAACAAAAAATTCAGTAAAGCAACAAACATGACAGTTAAAGAAAAATGGAAAATTATGAGAAAAGGTGAATAAGAATAAATTTTTCCAAGATAAGTTGAAAAAGAAAATCTGTAACAAAGAAAGTTTTCTTATGTGGGCTGTGCTTGGATAGGAAAATAAGGAATCTTTATAAAATAGTTTTATAAAATCCAAGTACAGATAGAAAAAGGTGCATAAAAGAAAAACGGAAGATGTTAACTTTTCCGTTTTCCACCTTTATGTAACATAAGAAATCGAATTTAGAAAATTAGTTTTATCTGAAATTCGAAAATTAAAGTTGTTTGGTTGGGTTTTAGATGCGAAAATTGGATGAACTACGCTCTTGCTCAGTAAGAGTGTGGGAAAATTTGGATGAAAAAGTATTTTGGTTTTCAAATATTGCATTCATATAGAAACTGGCAGTATATTTAGCATGTGTGCATCATGTTTTCAGAGAGATTTTTGTTTTAGTGGAACGGCTAAAATAATACATGTTCTAAGAAGAAAATAGGTGTATATGCACATATAAGGAAAATTACACATATAAGGAAGGACAAAAATATACGTATACATTGATATGAAAGTATATGCATATATGTGCAAATTTATATATACACACACAAGAGAGAAGCTCAAAATAAGGCTGCAACCAAAGAAATCTTGAAAGGCAATTAAAACTTTATTCACTATGTAATATTTACAAGAATACACAAGTTCAACACAACCGTTCAACACAACTATACAAACGCACAGCGTTGAGAAAAAAACGAAATATACAAGATTATACAAAAAAACTCAATGCAGTTAACGGAACTACACAAACTTGGTTTCTCCATTGCATCAATTAAATCACTTCATAGAATCAAAGCAGCACCATTGAAGAATCATTAAGTTTCCTTTAGAATTGCATCAATTAAACAATTATCCAGTTTTCCTTATAATTGCATTATTAATAACAGAGAAAAGCTCATCTACAACCAAAGAAATCTAGTAAGAATTAAATATCGGCATAATGCCGTTTGAATTTTGAAAATGAAATAAAAGTTGTGCATATATATATACATATATATTCGTGTAAAATGGGCACTAGAAGTTTTGTATACATATAAGGAGTTTATATGTAAATAAATTAAAGGAGGTGTAACAAGAAATTAAACGTTTAATCAATAAACGTTAACATATAATCACCTCTCCCCATTTCTGCTCGTTGGACCCAAGTGGGTCGACCCACGCTTGGTTGGGTCTACCCACCTCTGATCAGAGTGGATTCATTTGATGAATCTGGACTGTTTTTCTAATCGCATTCGTTGCTGACTCAGCGGTGCGTGTACGATAAGATCCTGAACACCTATAAATAGGCTAGCAGAGCCTAAATCTCACATTTTCTAAGAGACCGTCTAGACTCTGTCATTCTTCTTTCTCTTCAAACTTCTTTAGAAAATAGAGTAATTAGTATTAGGATATTCCGATTCAAGATCTGGAGGAAAAGAATGTAAACTTAAATTCAGAATTCCGCTCGAAATAAGGTAAATTTTTTGATATGTTCAATTTGAAATTCTCCTCTTCCTTCCCTTTTCTTTTAGTTTGAGAATTGTGAATCCATGGTTACTTAGATTCTAGATCCAGTTAGGAGAGCCATGGAATGCTAGGTCTGTACTAGATTTAGAATTGGAAAGCAATTAGGTGAGTGGATTTAAGTTATGCCTTTTTTATAATGGTATATTTATCGTTTGGAAGTCCCCGTTAATATGTATAATAAATCTATTGAAATTATTAATCCGTTGACATGTATAAATCCACTGAAAGGTAGACCTACTGAAATATATAAACCTGCTGAAATGTAAATCTGTTGAAATGTGTATGTGCTGAAATGTATAAACTTGTTAAAGTATGTGGAAAGGATTACTGTTGTATATAGACCTGTCTTAATAACTTGTCAATTGGATATTATAAGTTAGGTTGCAGTTAAAATTGGGAATAATTGTAATGTTGTATAAGACTTGTTTTCCATTAATCATGTGTCTGAGTTGGAATTTACTGTAAATGATGTAATTAGGAAATTTACAATGAACATGAATATTTGTATAAGAATATTATTATGCCAAATGATTGTAAATAATAATTATAGTAAAATTTAGAAGAATGAATATGCTAAAGTTATAGTAAATAGAGAATTGTAACCGCGCCAAGACACGAGTTTAAATTCTACTTGTGGTAGAAGTATGCCAGGAATCGCCTGACAAATCCAGCATCCACAACTCGTTAATTTAATGTGAGAGGTCTGGTGCGTAAACATACATATAAGTGCTAAGACACGAGGTTAAGTCTAACTTGTGGTGGAAATCTCCCCAGAACCGCTCAACAAATCTAGCACCCACAAGTGGTCGGCTTAATGTGAGAGGTCTGGTGCATAAACATATATATGAATATATGTATGTGACAGAATAAAAATAAATGGCATTGATTGTAATTAATGTAAATGAAGGAAAGTTACAACAATAAAAGAATTGGAATGAACGGGGAATGATAATAACCTACTATGAATAAACCAGAAAGGGAAAAGGAAAGATAATAGGTAGGCTTGTCCTAAGGACAAGTGGAAATAAGAACTAAGGTTATAATAAATGATAGGGGGAATGAGATAACTTGTGTTAAAATATAAGTTGTACTTAATTATAAATTAAGTAATCTATAACCTGAAAATCATAATTGTAACAACCCGAATTCCGACAGACCGAATTTTTTTTCAAAATTCTAATTCATCGAAACTCGTGTTGGTTGCTCTGGTATCCTGCAGAAAAGACAGAGACATAAAATATACCAGAGCTCAGAAAATATCTTACAGCGGAATGGACAAAGTATAATATAATCAAAGTATAGCCTTACCGTAGTAATAATACTGCCTAACCAGTATCCAAAGTTATCATATCTCTGCCACAAATCTAACCTGCGAGTATGTTATAAGGAGGGGGTCATAACATAAGTTCTGGTGACCGGATTTAAACTATACACTTTGGATAATCCTACATATACCGTTCAATCATATTTTCTTATTTATTAGGTTACTTGGGTTAACAACATTCAAGGCTTACACACACGTCATACCCATTTACTTCCCAGTGGATTAACCTAATACAGTATATATGTAGCTACCACCCAATATTGAGGTACACCTCATGCTACCCAACTCGCACGGTCTCCACCATAATGCCATAGAAATGAACGTAGTACCTCATCCTACGCTGGAGTGACGTACGAATATCTGCATAACAATATTACGTTCCGCCTATATCTGTCATTACTACGCTATGTAAGCGTACGGACTGTGATCAAATCAGATTTCATACTAGAGTAATGACCTCAAATCTACGATACACCATCCAGAGCAGACGTGCATGTATCTAGACTTTCCCACGTACGTATCGTCAATCGTATTCGATGCCTTAACTGCACATAATGTGCACCGAGTTCCGTGGCAGGGCTATACAAGAAATGCGGAACTCGGTCGGGAGCTTTTCCATATCTGTACAGACCCTCCTTTAAGGCTTCAAAATACAGATATCCCTCGGGTCTGTTTTTTTTCATGGTGGCTATGGCCCCACCTTGGCCCCTTCCTCAACTAGTAAATACTACAAGAGCTAAGCGACATGCCCCTAACAAACGATCTAAACATCCAGTTGGTGTCTCCCCTCAACCACCGTACATCGATAGTGAAAGGTGAATGGTCTATTGGGTTTATCTCTAGTCTTTTCGCATCCCTCTGGCTGCCGATGACGGGTACCCGACGATCTACTATCCTTGTTGGTCCTGACCCTGCCTCCCGTTGAGGCGATCCATGAATCACCCTAGTGTCACCTCGTCACAACATTTCAACTGCAATGCTATTTTGTAGTCAAGGCCCACCCACCTGGTAGTAACGCGCAGACCCAACCTCTGCGAGCACAGCCTAAACATCTACCAAAGCACAGAGGACTACCGGGAGCATCTTATGTATCTCAGGAAGCTGCGCTCTTCCCCCTTCCAGTCCTTCGAGGCCGATAGAATAATCAAATGAACATGCGCTCCCAAATCGTGCCTTATGACACCACGACGATCTACCCTGTTGGGTTATTCACCCTCAAACGTGCGGACTGGTCCAAGCGCCTCACTTTAATATGTTATTAGACCCTATGTCTAAACATTCTTTTACGTGCTTGTTTTACCTCATCAGGTTTCCATTTAACTTGGTTATTCCCATTCACATTGACTTCTTATTCAAGTTACTAAGTTCCACTTGCTTATTAATTTCGGTCTTATAACTTAACCCATTTAAGCCCTTTAATAAGCTCACAACATGTTGTTCTGTAGAATGTGATCCAAGGTCTGTAATCCACAATCCCTTTATATTCTTGTTGATTTCAAAGTTACAATAACATGTTCTACTTAATATGTAATTAAGTATATCTCAGTTCACATGTTTTCTGTTTAACATGTCAGACATTATTTATAATTAAATATAACTTATTTCATTTCATAAGTTTTCCTCATTATTTCTTATTTAGTCATAATTCCATCTTACACTGTCACTACAACTTATCGTTGTTTACTTATTAACTTAGTTCTCTTAACTAAGGTTCACTAATAAGTCTTCTTTCCATTTATTATGACCTAAATTATAATTTCCACTTGTCCCTAGGACAAGCCTTAACATGTTATTCTTATCAGCAGATTTCAGATTTCCAAGTTTACAAATTACTTAATTTATAATTAATTACAACTTTTTACATTTCATAAACTTCCCCCTTTTCTCTACTTATCACAAACAACTGGCTTCAGTTTTCCCCATTTACTGATTACTTAATTTACAATTAAGTGTCACTTATCTCATTTCACCAGTTATCTCATTTCCCTAATAGTTTATTATAATCTAAGTTATAATCTTCACTTGTCCCTAGGACAAGTCCATCTATTATACGACATTCTCATTAATGTAATTTATTTATAATAGGTTATTATCATTCCTCGTTCATTTATTTCTTTTACTGTTGTCACTTTCATTCAATTCCATTCATTTTCATTAATTACAATTAATGTTGTATATCAGTATTGCAATTTATACACACACACACACACACATATATATATATTTATGGACTAGACCTTTCACATTTAGCCTACACTTGTGGATGTTGGATTTGTCGGGCGGTTCCGGGCAGACTTCTACCACAAGTTGACTTAACCTTGTGTCTTAGCACCATTACATGTTTATTATTTATGCACTTTGACCCCTCACATTAGATTTACCACTTGTGGATGTTGGATATGCCAAGCGGTTCCAGGCAAACTTTTGCCACAAGTGTAATCTAACCCATGTCTAAGCGCAGTTACAGTTTCCTATTTACTGTAAATTTTCTATATAATTTAGGCGTGTCCATTCTTTCAAATTTGTGCTATAATCTATATTTTACATGTCATCATATTAAACCCATTTTATGTCGCATGTTCTTTCTAACGTACAATAAATTCTATTCCAACATGTAACCATTTTAATCATATAATTGTTCAAATCAAACAAACTAACATGTAATTTTCTCAATTTCTACTGTTAATGGTCCAGGTACATAAATGTCACAAGTTAACATGGAATTGAAACAACAGTAATCACTACACATATTTTGACATGTTTATATTCCAACATATGAATTTTCCAATATATTAATATCTTAGCATATTAATATTCCAACATGTCATATTTGTCACTTTAATCTTTTTAACATATGTTTAAACATTTCAGCATATCATATTTAACATGTCATATTTAACGAGGAATGTGAAACAATAATATATCATTATCAAAACTGATATAACTTAAATCCACTCACCTAATTTGCTTTCCAAAACTTGGATCTGGTCCAGATCTAGCAATCCATGGTTTTCCCCTAATTGGATTCAGAGCCTAACAACCATGGATTCATATTTTTTACTAAAAGAAAAAGGAAAGAAGGAGGAAGAAAATAGAATAGACATGATCTAGAAAATTACCTCACTTCGAATATGATTCTGAACACCTTTGTATTAATCTTCATTCTTTTCCTCCAGATCTTGATTCAAAATTTTCCTAAACTAATTATCTTATTTTCTAAAGAGATTTGAGGAGGAAGAATGGCAGAGCTTAGACGTCGTCTTAGAGAATGTGAGATTTAGGCTAGGCTCTGCTAGCCTATTTATAGGTGTTCAGGATGTTATCGTACACGCAGCGCTGAGTCAGCATTGAATCTGGTTAAGAAAAAAGTCCAGATACGTCAACAGATCTGCCTGGATATGGGGGGTGTAGGCCCCGGTGTCGACACCCCTATAGGGGTGTCGACCCCCCGGGGTCCCAGAAGCTGTTTAGGGGTAGAAATTTGAATTTCGAATGTTTGAATTTCTGGAATTTATTTAATTGTTATATTCATATGTAATCTTCTTTTGTGTATACAATTCTTCTAACGATCATTATACGCGTATATATATACGCACAACTTTCATTTCGTTTTCAAAATTCAAACGGTGTTGCACCGTTATTTGGTTCTTGCCACATTTCATCGATTGTCGCCTTATCTTGAATTTTCTCTCTTGTATATATATATATATCTGCACATATATACATATATATTCTCATATATATACATATATTTTATTTTCTTCCTTATATATACGATTATACATATTTCTCCCATGAACATGTGTTATTTTAGCCGTTCCCTTAAAACAAAAATATGACGGCGATGGAGATCTAACTCTACACGTCTTGTATGCAAGTCACATGCTCTAACCAAATGGACTACTAAGACTATTGTTAACAAGGCTTAAAACAATGGTAATTATTGTTCTCTTTTTACTTTTATTTTTCATGTTTGTTACAATATTTCTAGGGGTGGAATCGGTTCGGTATCGGAACTTTGTACTCAAAACCATTACTGTACCGACTTTATATGGTAATAGAAAAATCATACCATTACCAGCCAAAAAATTCGGTTACCAATAGTTCGGTTTATGGTTGGTAATGGTTTGTAGAGGTCGGTAATAAGTTTTTACCGTTTACTAGTTTGAGATCTTTTTGTTTACAATATTTCACATTAAAATATTAAATATTAATTTTTTTGTTATTATATTATTATTTATATATCTTATTTTACGTAGTCAAACATGCATGAAAACTTTATAAATGAACAAAAATACCATTTAAATTATACCGTTTCTAAGGTATATAATAAAAATTGCATTCAATCTTGTATCGTAATAGTGTTTTTCTAGGTATTTTATTAAATCATTACATATTAAAAATTCTTCGTTATGTAATATACTTATATATGGTAGGTATGGTAATTACCATTTTCAATGCTCAATTACCATTACCGTACCACATATTTTCATGTGGTTTGGCATACCGTACCAATCAAATTGGTTACCGATTGTTCGGTACCACTTTTGTTGGTAGCAGTTGGTAATGGCTGGTAAGTGGTAATATGGTTACAATTTCCAGCCCCAAATATTTCAATCAAACCATTGCATTAATCTTTTTCTTTTATTTCTCTTTTATTATTAATGCATAATCAGTGCATGCAACATATTTACACTACATGCAACCTATCCTTTCTTTCTTTTTCTGTGCATACATTACATTTTTATATGCATTAATATTTTCTTCTTTTAAATATATATATATATATATATATCAATGCATATATATAAACATATACATTGTTTAATTATTTAATTGTTACAAAATGCGGGGTGTTACATTCTCCCACCCTTAGGAAATTTCGTCCCCGAAATTTGATAAGGGTAAAAATCAATTAACCCCTCTCATAATATACATCTATTATCTGTGCATCCAATTTTTGCAAACATTGTGCACTTGTGCAAAGTGAAATACAACATAATAATACATGTATGCCTAAGCGGTATCTCCTATATGTATGCAAATTTTTCAAAAATTCTTTAAAAACATGATGCTCACGTCCTAAATATATAGACAGTTCTACATGAATGCAATATTTTGAAAATCAAAAATGGTTTTTCATCCAAATTTTCTCACACTCTTACTGAGTAAGAGCGTAGTTCATCTAATTTTTGCATCCAAATCCTATCAACCAACTTTATTTTTTGAATTTCAGAAAAATCTAATTTTTTAAATTCGATTTCTTATGTGAGAAAAAGGTGGATACCGGAAAATTTCACATCTTCCGTTTTTCTTTTTTGTTCCCTCTTCCAATCATACTTGGATTTTATGTAACTTTTTATAAAGATTCCCTATTTTTCTATCCGAGCACAGCTTACATAAGAAAATTTTCCTTGTTACTGATTTTCTTTTTCATCTTATCTTGGAAATTTTTATTATTATTCATCTTTTCTCATAATTTTCCATTTTTTCTTTAACTGCCAAGTTTGTTGCTTTATCGAATTTGTTGTTTCCTTTTTAATTGTTCCATTTCTCTTTTCTTAGCTTATTTAATCATCTAATCTAAGTTTAGTCTTCAAATAACCCTTCTAGTCTTTTAACTAACACAGGAAACAGACGCTCTACACAGCTACTACTAAGAGCCAAGAATCACAGGACTATGCCCCCTTTAGATAGAAAAGTCCAAACCATGGGATCTATGACAGGTTTAGGTGTTACCCTAACAACCCAACAGAAACAAAATAACAGAACGACCCCAACAGAAATGCAATAACGGGTTGTACCCGTAACATGAAAATTAACAACATGATCTAAATACTTACTTGCCCTTTTACCATCTAGTAGTCACCACTAGTCCTAACTGTGTACCAACAATTTTTTTCAAGCAACACCCTAGGCTTTTCAATGCTTACGCATTCTACGGGAACTTACTCTTATTCTAGGATAATTCTCGCTATTTTCTTCATAGCCTCAAAACTTTTCCCATCTTTTCTAGACACTAATCCTTACCTACTCCATACTTTTAAAACACGGTTTGGCCTTTTCATTTAATATTTTTTCAAAAATTAGAAGTATCAAAATTTTATTGTCCTCATGGAAACTCACTTTTGCCAAACCATAAAAACATGTAAAAATGTAAATCATTTTTTTCAAATCACAAAAACTAGAGTAGATAAGGACAACTATTTCTCAATTGGGTTTATAACTTGTTCTTAACTATAAGGTCGGTTCAATTACTTCCTACAAGGTGCAAACATTTACTTTATTCTTAATTTCCACAACTTATTTTGTCCACCCAACAAAATTTTCTTGTTAAAACAATTTATCAAAAATGATTGTCAAAAGAATAGAGATTTCAAAACTTTCTCATATGAAATATAAAAAGAACACTAGCGAGCTATACATGCTCTATAATATGCACTTTTTACTGAGAGAATTTTACTTTAGTCAAAGTTTTCGCGAGAAACCACTATTTACAAAATATACCCTATTTTACTTTAAAACTCAATATGTGTACTTTACATATTTTAAAACAACAACTTTTAAGATTAAAACTTGAAAACACCATAAACCATTTTCCCAAAACTTTTACAATTTCAAGTTCTTAAAAGTTAACAATAGGGTTAGACTCAAAGCGGGTTTCAAAATTTCTAGGTTTTCCCACAAAATCAATTCTCTCAACTATATATATATATATTCCTAATCCATTCTTCTCTTTTTAAACTTTTCCAATTTATAAGGTTTTACTGCCAAACCAACTAATATGAACTATTAATCATATGGGATCCTCCTTTCTCTATTTCAATATATACTGTACACTTTCCACCCACATTTCCATATTCATTCCATTAGTATACAAAACAGTCATCCCAATTCTTACCATATTATACTTTTTCTATTTAGCGGGTTCTCTATGGATCAAGGTGTGTATATATATAATATTTATATTTTTAAAAAATACAAATACGTTCACTCACTATTTGTACAGGAATCCTAAACCTAAGCTCTGATACCAAATGTAACAACCCGAATTCCGACAGACCGATTTCTTTTTTCAAAATCCTAATCCATCAAAACCCGTGTTGGTTGCTCTGGTATCCTGAAGAAAAAGACAAAGATATAAAATATATTCGGGCTCAGAAAATATCTCACAGCGGAATGGACAAAGTAGAATATAATCAAAGTATAGCCTTACCGTAGTAATAACACTGCCTAACCAGTATCCAAAGCTATCATATCTCTGCCACAAATCTAGCATGCGAGTATGTTATGAAGAGGGGGTCGGAACATAAGTTATGGTGACTTGATTTAAACTATACACTTTGGATAATCCTACATATACCATTCAATCGCATTTTATTATTTATTATGTTACTTGGGTTAACATCACTCAAGGCTTACACACACGTCGTACCCATTTACTTCCCAGTGGATTAACCTAATTCAGTATATATGTAGCTGCCCCCCAATATTGAGGTACACCCCATGGTACCCCACTCGCACGGTCACCACCGTAATGCCACAGAAATGAACGCAGCCCCTCATCCTACGCCGGAGTGACGTACGGATCTCTACATAACAATATCACGTTCCACATATATCTGTCATTACTACGCTATGCGTACGGATAGCCACCATCGATCGAATCAGATTTCTTACTAGAGTAATGCCCTCAAGTCTACGATACACCACCCAGAGAAGACATGCATGTATCTTGACTTTCCCACATACGTATCGTCAATCATATTCAGTGCCTTAACCGCACATAATGTGCACCGAGTTCCATGGCAGGGCTATACAAGAAACATGGAACTCGATCGGGAGCATTTCCATATATCTACAAGCCTTCCTTTGAGGGCTACAAAATACAGATATCACTCGGGTCTTTTTTCTTTTCATGGTGGCTATGGCCCTACCTCGGCCCCTCCCTCAACTAGTAAAGACTACAAGAGCTAAGCGACTTGCCCATAACAAACAAACTAGACATCCAGTTGGCGTCACCCCTCAATCACCGTACCTCGATAGTGAAAGGTGAATGGTCTATTGGGTTTAGCTCTAGTCTTTTCGCATCCCACTAGCGGCCGATGATGGGTACCCGATGATCTACTATCCTGGTTGGTCCTAACCTCGCCTCCCTTTGAGGCGATCGCCGAATCACCTTAGTGTCACCTTCTTTGTGGAAAACCAATAATTGAGTTCTTACTTGTTTAGGAAGTAAATGTTTTCCATTGATGTTGTAAGGTGGCACCATCAGGCATTCTTGGTATAAAGTCCTTTCCTTGTCGTTGGAGTTTAGCCCTTTTCTTATTAAATCCTATTATGACACCCCATGCCCATTAATGTCACCCTTTAGCAGAATGCATTAAATTTTGTGAAGTTTTATAGTTAAACAGAAATAGAAACATCACAATACAAATATAAAATAACACCAGAATTTAAAACTTTATTCTTGTAATGTCCAGAATTTCTGATCCACTTTGGAACCTATAAATCTTAGATTTATGATGGTAATTAAATTCATATATATATATATATATATTGAATGTGTATATTTTTGAAATTTTGGATAATCATTAGTTTGAATTCCTTTGTGTATATTTTAACTTGCAATTTATATATATACACAAGTAAATGTTGTTTTAACACTTTTATTCGCATTTAAAACTTATTTTAAATATATGTAAAAATATTTGTTTAAGTAAAAATAGATTTCTATATTTGCGTTGATATAAGTTTATATGTAAATCAAGATATACATAGTGACTTTTGTTTTATACTTAATATATTATCTCTTCATATACATACATAAAGATAATATGACCATTAATGGATTAGAAGATGTCATATAATAGAAGAAAATCTAATGCAATCAATGGAAATATTTCTTTGCACATTGATTGACCATTTTAAATTCATGAAGTACACAGAGCATTGTATGATCAAATCAGATCCTTTTAACGTGGCTTTATGGCTTAGTAATAAAGTATAGTAATCAGTAACTAGGAACCAAGAACATAGAAGCCTAAAATCTATGAAGGAATGGGCTGTTGTACCTAAAAGAATGCCCTAAGATATATCTGCACATGTGTTGTACCCAAAGACTAGACTCATCCTATCCTCTTTAGCATTAAGTATGAAAGCACATCTCTTTCCAATTTGCACATGGCCATAGTAATGTCATGAGCATAAACAAATCATGTAGACAACCTAGCTTCTAAACCTGTTTAGCACTTCTATTCACATCAAGTAGGTATCCTTAGGTCAGTACTTAGCATATCTTAAGGGCAAAGTAAGTTTTTTCACATATATGTGCACATGGTAGTACACTACATTTACACAAGCACATGGATCGCTTAACTGGCCCTGCACTTCACGGTGACTGGAAATATAAAGGAGAAAATGACTTAACATACTCTCTTTCAATCAATCACAACAGCAACACCCTCAAGGCAAGACAACCCATAACCCTACCCCGTCAGTCAGAAAGTATACACCATTTTCACCTATAAATATATGGAAATTTCTATGCAACTTCATACCTTAAAAACCCCTTGAACACTTTAAAACTGGAAGGGTTGGTGGTCGAGACAGCAAGTATGAAATAGAGATGAGGAAACTGGAAATTGCATGTAATTCGTGAGTAGACATTCCCTTTGCTTCCTATTTGTTTTCAGTTAGGCTATGACTGCATATAGACCTCATTACATATGTATTATATTAACTAAGCTTGGATGTTTGATTAAAAAGAAATGACTGAAATTGCTGAGTATGTGTTGTTTGAAAACTGAATAAAAAGTGGACAGTTTTCAAGAGTTTCAGTTGAATGATAAATTTATGGAACTAGGATTTTCATCTTATATTAATCAGTATAGACACTCTTTCTTATATAAGTGGTTGTATAATTTAAGCTGACACTAATGGATCGAAGACATAAAGTAAACCTGAAAACAATGAAACAGAGGAATATGCCCCGGAACAACAACTAAAAGCAGAAATGAAAAACCTGTAGTGATAGGGCAATTCAGACGAGTAAACATTATATTTAAATCTGTTCAAGCAGTGTATGCATGATGCCACTATATATATGTTTGTGTGCTTTTGAATATATTAAAGATAGTTAGTTCCAATTTGAATGAAAAACTAGGATAGATGAAACTGAGAAAGTAATAACTAAAAGTTGTTATGCTTAATGGGGTGTATTGCTTGAAACTAGAAAATAAAACAATGGACTTGAATTCGCAATCGTTGAACTAGGATTTGATCTTACATAATTTCTGCTCCCAATGTTTAAATTCTGAAGATTGCTAGTTATGTGGTGAGTCGCTCCTGAGCCAGGGTACCATTCTTTGAAGCCATTGTCTTCTTTTTTTACTTCATCATCATCTGCAGCATTATGTCTTTGGTTTGCGTCATTAATATTTTGAGATGAATTCCCTGTTGTTTCCATATTTGCTTGTGCTCTTCTTTGTGAAGAGTAATTTTGGCTTGCCTGTTGTCCATCTGTGTCTGAATTATACCTGAAGTAACATTTGTTCACCATGTGACCAAACTTTTGGCATATTTGACATTTCACACGATAATTGTTGTTATCTCCTTGTATCTGCTTATTTCTGACTATGGCATAATTGGCAGAGAACTTATTTTGTGTTGTTTTTCTTTGGTCGATTTTGCCTTCATGAGCGAGGAGTGATGATCGAATGAACTATAAGTCAGGTAAGGTTTGTTGTGTGGCTAACACAGTTATTAGAGGTTCGTATTCTTCATCTAATCCACCAATAACAAATAGGATTTGCTCACTGTCGCTGATCTTATAGCCAATAACATTTAGATTGTCACATAGGTTTCTAATTTTTCCTAAGTATTCTTTCATGCTTGCCTCCTTTATTCCCTTCTATATTACATGATTCTAACAGCTGATTATGAACTGAAAATCTTTTGCATAGTGGTCCATATTTCATGAGATGTGTTGCAGCCTACTACCTGTGATAACAAACTCGGGCTTATCGATTATAGCAGCCATGATGATAACGAGCTGTCCTATTTCTGAAATTTGACGTGGTCAGGGTTCGGTGAGAGATTGCCATCTTGGTCTTCTATCATCATTGGTAGTATAGTTATGGTTCCATTGACATACTCTTGTAGTCCACAGCCCTTTAATGTAATTTCAATTTGGTATTTCCATAGTATATAGTTATCCTTGTCCAACAATGTAGTAATGACTTGAATTTTTGGTTTGATCAGGTTATGATGGTTTGGTGGGGTGCTGTTGACGGTGCTTGCTGATACAGCTGATGTGGCACCAGAATCATTGGCCATTGGATATGAGAATATGACGAGGCAGTTTACTTATAGTTGCAGCCTTTTTGTATCACTTGTATCACCGTAACGTGATAAAGCTCACGACAGCATGTAGAGATCCAGAAAAGAATGAAGTTTGAAAGAGGTCTGGCACTAAGAGTTTTTGTTTTAGCTGTGGTCAACACTTTTGATAAAGAATAAGCCATTCGGCATTAAGGATCTGATACCATATTAAGAGATGAGGAGGAGAATTATTAGTGAGGAGCGATTGTAATTTTATTGCTGCAAAAACATGATACAAAGAGCACATATATATAGTGCTATAAGCCCAACGGCTAGTGCAAAATATACCAAATATGAATGAGCCTAATGGCTAGTATTAAATATACCAAGTATGCATGAGCCTAACGACGAGTATTAAATATACCAAGTATGCATGAGGCTAACGGCTAGTAGATAATTACAAAACATACTAAATATGATAAAATGTGTTCACACGCTAACGACTCTATTGTAACGACTCTATTGTCTTCATTACTTAGATCTTTGGGAACCTGTGGAGGATGATTATGAAGTTCATCAGCTACCGAATAATCCCACCGTGGCTTAGATAAGACTTTCTTCTCTACTCTTCCTCTTTCAACAAATAAGCTTGAACTACTACTTCCTTTTCTACTATCACCAACACCAAACTCTTTCATCTGATCTCTCAACTCTTCACTAGGCAAACCTGCCATCACATCATCTAATTTCAATGTTTCTCTACCATAGATAAGGCTATTAGCGAAACCAGTGTATCGCTCTGGAAGCGAACACAACAGAACCATTGATTTTTGTTCTTCATCAATTTTAAACTCAACAGACTTCATCAACAGGTCATCAAACATACTTAGATGTGTCTTACTTGAAGAACCTTCCTTTATCTTATAAGTGAAGAAAGTCTTTAATAGGATCAGACGGTTGGTTAGGGATTTCTTCATGTAGAGGTCCTCCAACTTCTTCCAAATGCATCTAGCTATTGTCTCCTGATAGATTTCAGAAATTACATTCCTTCCCATAGCAAGCTGAAGAGTAGTAAAGGCCCATTCTTCCATCTCTTCTAATTCCACTGATGAAATATCAGCAGGCAATGTCTCTGTATCAAATACTACTCGATGAACACGATTTCTTCTCAAAACTGCTTTCATCATCCACTGCCACTTTTCAAAATCTCCTTCACCATTCCACTTCTTTATTGTCAACTGTGATCCTGACACCACACAGGAGCCTCCGACGTATGGAGCAACTACTAGCACTGACGTATTATTTGTATTGTTTTCATCTCCGCCTGCCATTCTACCAAACACCTTCTTTGCGAATCTAGCTCCGATACCAATTGTAAAGGGTGATCAATCCCTTTCAGCGGAAAAACCTCAATAGGATCTTGCAATGATGTGATAGAATAAACAGCTTGAAATGAATATTAATTTCAGATCATAGAAAAAAATAAAGGCAACAGAGAACACACATATCTATAATTGTTCCACTATCGCGAGATAGTGTACGTCCACTTCAATGGGGAAGAGATTTTATTAGTATTCAAGAGATTATAGAGTTTTTAAAGTAGAGCAAAAGAAATGAAGAATACAAATGTTCTCACATATCATATCAAATAACATCCTCTATATCTTTCTTTATATAGAGGAAAACATTTCCTGGGAATGAATTAATTTGATTTATGCAAATTAATCAAATCATGGAAGGCTAATATTCCCATTAATTTGATTGTCATATGATTGATTAATTAATAACTTTCTATTTACTCCATTAGTCAATCCCTTTTCCAATTTTAATTTCTTTCCGTTTCTTTTTTATGAAACATGGCAACAAATTAGATGGCAAATATCTCCAATATCCCCTATTACCTAATATTCCTTCCATTTCTTTTCATTTCTCTCTTGCACAAAACGGGTAACCAAATTACCATGAATATCTCCATAATTAATTAGATATGGAAATATTGTATCATTAAATTCCAATAGTGTTGGTTTTTTTCATGAAATATAAATTAGAAGTGGCTGGAGTCTTTTGGAAGTTTAAGAATATGGTGGAAAGCCAAAGTGGCTGCAAAATTCAAGTTGTGAGATTAGACAGTGGAAAGGAGTATACCTCTATAGGATCTAATTTATTTTGTGAAGAAGCTTCCATTCAACATCAACTCACTTCTCCATACACTCTAGAACAAAATGGTGATAGTGAAAGGAGAAATAAATATGTAATGGAGATGGCTAAATGTACGTTGCATGAAAAAGGGTCGCCTAAGAAGTTTTGGGTAGAGGCTGCTAACACAACATTTTTTTTTTGCAAAATCGACTTCCAACAGAAGTTTTAAAAAACAAAACTCCATTTGAAGCTTGGTATGGCTATAAACCTTTAGTAAATTTTTGGAAGTGTTTGGTTGTGTATGTTTTGTTCATGTTCCCAAAACTAAGCGCGACAAACTCGACAAAAACGGCAATGTCTGGAATCTTTATGGGCTATAGTTTAGTTTCTAAAGCCTACAATGTCAATCATCCACTAACAGGAAAGATTACAATTACCAGAGATGTACACTTCAATGAAGATGAGCAATGGGATTGGAAAAATTCACAAAATATGGATGAATTCTCACAAGATCAAACATGTAATTCTTCTCAAAAGCAAACAACAAATCAATGGCAAGATGAACTAGAAGATGGTCCTCATGTTAGAGGCACAAAATCGGTTTTTGATAAATATCTGAGATGTAATGTCATAATATATGAACCTGCTGGAGATGAAGAAGCTATCAAAGAATCAAAATGGAAGAAAGCTATGTAGGAGGAGATGTCAATAATTCAGAAGAATAAACCTTAGGGATTAATAGATATACCCAAAGGAAGAGAAGTTATTGTTGTAAGGGTGTACAGAACAAAGCTTAATGCGGACGGGTCTATCAACAAGCATAAGGCTAGGCTTGTAGTTAAGGAATATGCTCAAGTTTTCGGCGTTGATTATTTTGACTTGTTTCCTCCGTTGCTAGATTAGACACAATTAGAATGCTATTAGCTGTTGCAGCACAACATGGGTGGAAGGTTTTACATTTAAATGTGAAATCAGCTTTTTAAAATGGTGTTCCACAAGAAGAAATATATGTTGAGCAACCAAGTGGACTTATTGTTCAAAGCAAAGAAGATAAAGTCTACTTGCTGAAAAAGGCACTCTATGACTTAAACAAGAAGCCAGAGCTTGGTACAACAAGATATATGATCACTTGCTAAGCCTGGGCTTCATCAAAAGCTTGTCTAAGTCCACTCTTTATGTTAAACAGAAGTGCAATGATATTCTTATAGTGTCACTATGTTGATGATCTTTTGGTAACAGGAAATAATGATGGTTTGGTAGATGAATTCAAACAAGAAATGATGATGGTATTTGAAATGATAGATCTTGGTCTTATGACTTACTTTCTTGGGATGGAGGTGAAACAAAGTCAAAATGAAGTATTTATCTATCAGAAAAATTTGCAAAAGAAATGTTGAAAAAGTTTCAAATGGAGGAGTGCAAAGTAACAAGCACAACAATGAATCAAAAAGAGAAGCTAAAAAAGGATGATGGGATTGATAAAGTTGATGAGGGATATTTCAGAAGTTTAATTGGTTGTCTTATGTACCTTACTACAACAAGACTTGATATTCTATTTGTTGTGAGTCTCTTATCTCGGTATATGCATTGTGATAGTAAAATGCATTTAACAACAGCAAAAAGAATACTAAGGTATATAAAAGGTACTGTTAGTTATGTTATCAAGTTTGAGAGATGTCAAAATTTCAAATTATATGGATTTTTAGATAGTGATTGAGTAGGGTCTATTGATGACATGAAAATTACTTTAGGATATTGTTTCAACTTGGGGTCAGGAATTTTTCTTGGTGTTCAAAGAAGAAAGAGATCGTAGCACAATCCACTATAGAGGCAGAATTTATTGCCGCAGTAGCAGTGAATCAGTTTCATTGGTTAAAGACAATTCTGTGTGATTTACACATGAAACAAAAAGATAACATAGAGATCTTTGTTGACAATCAAGCTTCAATAGCAATTTCTCACAATCCGGTGTTTTATGGAAAAACCAAGCACTTCAACATCAAGCTTTACTTTCTCAGAGAGACGCAAAAAATGGAGAAGTTAAGTTAGTTTATTGTAAATCTTAAGATCAGCTAGCAGATTTGTTTACAAAACCTCTTCCAATAAGCATTTTCGAAATTCTAAGGGAAAAAGTCAGAATCTACAGTCTCTAAAGCAAGGAGGAGTGTTAGAATTGCTTCAGGATTGCTATCAGTGTAGCACGCACTATTTCATTTTATATGTTTTAATAATTTAGATATTTTTTGGTCAATAAAAGATCTTAGTCTTTAGCAATGACTAAAGGATCGGTAGCTTAATTTTAGCAATAACTTCTATATTTTAGTTCGTCTTTTTTTTGTTTTAGTTTAAGATATGAAGCGTGTTGTTAATAAAAAGAAGAAAAAGTTTTTTTTTCTTTGCTGGCTACAATTCTTCTTTGCAATATATAATATTTTTTTTCAATTTTGTTAATACATTTCATACTGATGATGCCTAGCTTCAGAATTGGGATAATGCAATTTAAGCTGTATTTCGAGTGATGCTTCACACATTGGTTATAGTTTTTTAATAGTAGGATATGGTTACCTATTTGCACATGATAAGTATAGTAAACAATTAAGACGCTACTTGCCCTTCAGCTTGCATTTTGTGAAGAGTCTTTTTTTCTCCCTCATTTATTGAATATGTTGTTTAATATAGATTTCACTATATTATACTACTTACAAAGTAGTTCTATGAGCAGTAAGGTCAAGTGTTGTTCCTTTTCAAATCTTGTTATTAATGTAAAAGTAGGTAATGATATTGCCTTCATTTTTGTCGCAGTTGAAGTCTATCTCGATAAGATGTCAACCCAAAAATCCACCACATAAATATATATGCATTTTTTGAATATACTAGTATGTTAGTATATATTTGTATCCGGAGACCTTTTTAGCTATACCTATTTTTTTTTAATTTAACACGTGCATATATATTCTCATTCTCATTTGTTTAAGACCCAATTCTTAGTTTTTGGCAAAATGATAGAATACAGTAGGTGGATCTCATTTGTGTAAATGTACTTAGTTTGTAACAATTATGTGTTTATTTTGCATCTCCAAATTTCCTTTTCATAATATTTTTAGCTTCTTTGACAAAGTGTGTGCACTAACTCAAGCAAAGGAAATGATGTTGCATCAATCTTCAATATTCCCTGCATTAAAATCCCCTTGGTAATATAATATAATTCCACGTTTGATTCCTGGTATGAATTTACATAGGTAACCTGATGCACACTATGTTTGGAAGTTGTTTTAATATTTTCAAGTTTATCTATTATTTTAGTTCCAAGAGTTAAAAGTATTCAAACGAGCTTATATAATTTTACAAGAATGTCATGTGGGATAGTTGAATTTGGATTTATCAAACTATATTCTTTTTATTTGAAGTTTGAAGGGAGTCATTATGTTGTAGTTGAAATAATTAACAATGGCTGAATTCGTTACTTAAACAAAGATTTGTTGTTGTTTGATACTACAATTGATTATGCTTTCCATTATAGTGTGTAGACATGGGACCATCTTCAAAATGCTTGTGCTTTGCTTGAGCAGATTGAAGAGTATGTTGGTCAATTGAACAAAAGCCCATATGTAAAAAAACACATCTTCATAAAATAATTTATCCAAAGGTCCTAGGGTAAGCATTTATCTAGTTTAAATCTTATGCCTATCTTCATCCAAAGAACCCCCTATCATTCTACATCTTATAACTAGGCATTCCAAACAAGGATTGGTGTGAGACCTAAAACAGTTATTTACTTTATTTTAAAGTTGGGTAAATCACAGGACCACACCGTATAACACAAAACGAGTTTTCTACACATGAATACCAGTCATAAACAACTTGCAATGCTTTTTGAAAATGAAGCAATTATAAGATTCAAGTGCAATCATACAATGCAATGCATATCGGGGGAGAGAGTTTTACCTTATAATATACACGAAAGTATCTTTTATTATTACTAGTTCATAGTGCTAAAATCACTTTTGGAAGTATATGTATAAATCTTAACTCGCATAATGCCCCATTCCATTAGGTTGGCTATTAGATTATATCTAAAAATGCAAAGCTCGTATTGGAAGTTGGATTCCATCAATGACCAAAGCAAAGGATCTTCCTTAACCATTCGGAACATCTCTAGCAGGAAGTCCCAGGATCAAGTCAGCAAATGATCCTTCAGAGGGCCAGAGCCGACTAGCACTAACAGACTTATTGGAATCTTTCCTGAACATAACGTCCCACGGTCATGACCGACTATTGTCCTAGGCGCCTCGGTCTGTCATCCACATAAGTAAACTTGCCAGGGCTCCATACAATAGCATCACTTTTTAGCTAGAAGGAAACTTTTGTCCATATCTTTTATGTCCACCATCCTGCTTTTCGACCATTCACGGGTTGTGAGGCTCTAAAGTCACGTTCCAACACAAAGCTATGCTATATCAGCCATGCTTTGATCATCATCCACAGAGCTCTACTTTTCAACAAAAAGCTTTGATCGGCTCAGCACTTAGCATGCAACATTGTCTATTCGCAACATATAATCAGTGTCTATTAATATATAACACTTTGAGCACATATGTCCTAAAGGAGGGTGTTAAGCTAAGAAAATAAATACTCCAACACCAACTGTATATCATCGATACAAACCAATTGATTATGTTGTAAAATACAACGTCAGACGCATATCCATTTACAAGTTCCTTCTGGGTCTGAACAAAACCGAGGGCACCTTATTCCTTGTCCAATAAAGGAGAGAGACACTTGCAAATTCGGACTATCAACAAGTACATCCGGAGTACTACCATTTATAACCTCGTCTTGGGTGTACCTCCCAATCGAGACATCAGAAATAATCCAAACGATGTGAAGATCTTCAATCTTCAACCACCATCTTCAGTATCTTCAATACTCGTCGTATAGTTATTCAGAATGGGTCGAAACCCAATCTTTTCAAATAGCTAGCGCATATTTTCAAACCATAATTGATATATAAAATATCATGAGTCTCATTCGATTTCGGAATATTCTTTTACTCAAATCATTCTTTACATTGGGAATTACTCCCTTAGATCTTATCAAAGATTTATATATTTTAAACTCTTATTTAAACCTTTTCCTTGAAAATCCTTTCAAAAGATTATAAAATCTTATTTGAAAAACTTAACTCAAAATACATTTTATACGCTTTATCGAGATTATTGAAACTCTCGAAGAAGGTAATTCTCAAATCATTATCCCTTTTCCCACCTTTTCATCCCATGGAGCAAAACTGGTGGTACTCCATTTCTAATACCCTTGTATTTTTGTAAGTTCAGTTACCTTCATTCATTTCAAACCTGATTAAAGATTTCAATTATCTTTATGGGAAAACATATTTATCCCAAACCCAAAATCGTGCTTACGATTTCTTAATCTTATCGCTTACGCGAAAAGCACTCTTATCTTCCTTTATGGGATTCTCAAACTCGTTCCCGTTATCGTTTGTTAGGGAAAACTCTTTCATTAAGTCTTTATATCTGAATTAAATAAATATTTCATTTCAACTCATCTTGGAAAATTAACTTTTCCTTTACATAGATTAAAGAATAAACACTGTTTTAAAACAACGTTCATGGCAAACCCAAAAATCATACTTCCCTTAAAAATGGGATCTTCTCGGAAATCATATCAGTTCACAATCGATATGAATTCCCGTATCGTACTAATACTATATGGGGAATAACGACAAAGCCTTTTAGATTCCTTAAATAGTAAAGGTATTCATCTACAGAGACTCATCTCGATTATCACTAAATTGATTTCCATTCAATTCCTGTTTAATTTATTAATTGGAAAAACTTCACTTTGGAGTAAATCTTAATTAAAAGATTAATTCCAAAAACTTCATCTTTAATTGGGTTACAGAACGATCTGTTGAAGACACTATTCACGAAAAACCCTAAACAATTGATATCTAATATAAGATTTAAGTAGAATTTGCATCTACTTATATTCAACACCAATTCTCGTAATCAACAAATATTATAAATGGAATAACGATATAAATATCTTCTAAATTCCTCAAATAGTAGATGTCAACACAACCGTAATCAATATCAATATCCGACGATCATTTCTGTCCAAATTCATGTTCCAATTAATCTTATTTAAAATATTTTTCAAAACTCATCATTTAAGTATAATAAACTAATATTTAGAAGTCTTCAGTTCATTTAACTTAAATTCACAAAACGTCGTTTTACCGTATTCAGCAAGTTAGGCTGAAAACACAAAAAATTGAATTATATTTCAAAACTTCATATTTCTTTTCCAAATATCTATAAAATCACTAATTAGGATTTATCATAATTTTTCCATATTTTTAATAATTTTTATATTGCAATTTCGATCGATTTCCAATTACGGTCATCAAATAGCGTTTACAG
The DNA here is from genome assembly GCA_030737875.1 of Allium sativum. Taxonomy (NCBI): domain Eukaryota; kingdom Viridiplantae; phylum Streptophyta; class Magnoliopsida; order Asparagales; family Amaryllidaceae; genus Allium; species Allium sativum. The sequence goes on along the minus strand of CM060926.1, from coordinate 87,051,363 downwards.
CGACCCTTTCAAAAATAGATTTAAACATAACTTGAAATTTATAAGTTGAAATTCAAAATTTCTTCTTTCATTTGAAAGCTCTTATCAATAGAAAACAAACATTTCCAGTTTCAGGGAAATCTGATTTGAATTTCATTAATTATGATCGTTTGAAGTCCATGGCTGAAATTCACGAACTGTCGCTGCGCGACACATCCTATTCAAACCATATTATAATTTAATATAAAACTCGTTGATTCAGTTCAAATATATTTTATAAATCGTTTAAAAACGATTCCAATCTCAAATTCAATTTAAATCAAAATTGAATATTCTACATTATTATAATATTAAAATAATAATATTTTTTAGAAAATCAACTTTTTTGAAATCCAAACTTTCTCGTAATCCATTATAAGAATAAATAAGATCATTGGAACAATAATTTCGAGTTAAAAACGTCATTCATATATCTAACTCGAATTCACTTTTGAATTAGTTATTCAAAATCTATTTAAAATTAGAACATGCTATTTCTAATTCAAATCCACTTCAACCTTTTCAATAATTGTTTGAAATCATATTAACTTCATTTCTAGATCATTTCAAATATAAAAATACGATTTTCATTTTTACGTCTTATTTCACTTAAATGAGAATATGTTCATTTAATATTTCAATGAAACTCGACTCAATTAATTCCAAAATAATATCATATTCGTGGTGTCAATTTGTGTGAACAATTATAATAACACCTATAACAGTTATTAATCATCAATCAACAGTTATAATATTTGCGTTATAATCGTTAATGCTTATATGTACATAAACAGTAAATATAAATTGTAACAAACATCCATCATCCATGAAGCAATCATAGCAACCAAAAATAATCATAGCAACCACAAACAATCAATATATAATCAGATAAGATTATAATAATTTTTAAGTCTGTTCAGAGAGTCCTGACGGTGATTTTTGATCTTTTCAATAACAATCACTTTTGGATTAAATAAAACGTGGGTTTAGCTTTGTTAAAATTAGGCTCACATCCCTAATAAGTTTCCGTATTCACATCACATCTAGTCTAAATTTTCATACAAATTAGGTCTCTATTTTTTGAAAAATAATCAAAAATCACGTAAAAAATAAAAAAAATCACGTAAATTCGTAATTAAATACAACGACTAATCATCATCAAAATCTTGCGTTAAAACCACCAAAAACCAAAAAACAAAAACAAAAACAAAAAACAGCGAAACAACAGTATTATGCATCAAAAGATGCACTTATTTATAAGTAGTTACATACATTTATGCATACATTTCAGTTATGCATCAAACTGCACAATTTATGCATATATGTATGCAGTTAAACTGTAATATATGCATCGTTTTATGCATATGAATGCAGTTAAACTGCAATATATGCATCGTTTTATGATGCATATATTCAATTCTCGCTTGTTTTTTCTAACATACGCCTTTTATGCATACATTTCTGCGTATATGGTCAATAAATGCATACATGTATGCACATGTACTGGAAGAGAAGTTCCAACGGAACTTTTTTCGTCAGTTCATGCTACAACTATACCTCCTATGATGGAAGACTATTCCGGTTTCCCAGGCTTTGGAAGGTTAAGGCGCCTCCGAGAGTGAAATTTCTCTTATGGAGCTTGGCCAGAGAACGGATCAACACCAAGGACAGGTTAATTCGCAAAGGTGTGAGGGTTGATCCAGGCTGCATCCTCTGTCAAAGAGCGAACGAGAGCATCCTTCACCTTCTCGGGGAATGTGGCCTAAGCTTCTACCTCTGGGTTTCTATTGTCACTAACATTCTTGGCTGTCCCCCACCTTCCTTTTACTACTTCAATCACTGGGAGTTCGAACCCCCATCACCAAAACTTGAAACCTTTTCGCAGCATTTGTCTGGACTCTTTGGAATGAACGCAATAACCGCTGCTTCAACAACCATTTTATTTCGAATTATCAACTTTGCCACAAAATTACTCACCTTTAGTACTCACCTTTATCACCTTTGGTCAGGTACACCGCCAGCACCTTTCATCCCAACTCTACTGGATATCGCCATTGTGTGGGACGAATCGGAAGGAAGCACCGACACGGGCGACGCTCGGTAGCGCTGTCACTACCCTCGTCCATGGTAAGTACATCTTGTGCAGCACACTCCCTCACTACATGCAAACTTTTTTTGTGTTTTGGGGCTTGTGGATGCTGATGATTTACATGATCATGTGAGGAGTTGTGTTAGTGGTGTTAGTTTGTGGTGTTTAGAAGTAAGTTTGGTTTGTTTGCTCATTAGCTTAATATGTAACTAATTGCTCCATGTGCTAAAACTCCCTACATGCATTTTGCATGCATTACTAGTACTATTGCTATCGGTCAGGCTTGTTGACCGAATATGTTATTATTATTATCCAATCGGGTCTATAGAGTCGCTCTACACAACCATTATGCTCCAAAAAAAAATGTACGAACATTTTCGTAAGCCTTTATCCTTTTTATCTTTGTTGCATACATGTATGCACTTATACGAAATATATGCATACATTTCTGCAAATATTCGTAACACATGCAACTTAGTTCAACTTTATATGCATACATGTATGCAACTATTACCAATATATTCATACATGTATGCATATATTCATCCAGATTTTCAATATATAACACTGGATGAATATATGCATACATGTATGCATATACTGGTAATAGTTGCATACATTTCTGCAACTTTTTTTCTAGATTTCTTCTGGGAATATTTGCGATTTTTTGAATTTTTTTTATATAGCAGTGCTTATTTTTCTTTGGAATACACGTAAGTGGACAAAATAGGGACCCGCTTTGAATTATAAACTTGGACTGGATGTTGTTTCTATTTTGAAACTTTCCAGGGACGTATGCCTAATGCACCCTTTAATTTAACCCTAAATACCAACTAGCTCCAACCTCGTCCAAATCAGTTTGTACGCATAGCCTGCGTCCATACGATCCCAACGAATCCTGTTTCGTCCAATTCTGATTTCATATGGTCAAGGCATAAGGGTTTAAACTTTAATTACGTCATAAATAATAATTAATTAACAAATTAACTTAACATCTCTTCCTCACTATTGTTCACCGTCGTTCCTCGCATTTCTCAACCTTGCGCCACTTCTACGTCGCACCGGAGCGTCGCCGTTGTACCCGTCCAGCGCCGTCGTCGCACGATGCCACAACTACGACCAGAGCCACCCCCTATTGTCACCCTTTCGCCTGAATTTTGGTCGAGACTCAAAACCCGTTCGAACCCAAATTCCACCACCATAGGCGACCGACCATTGCCACCACCCGGGTTCGACGCGCTGTCTCACCGCTTTCTACCTTCCAATTGGCCACTTTGCCTGAAATCGCTTCAATCTCCACCAATCAACCAATTTCCGACCGTAGGTACTCGTAGAAACTCACCTATGATCATCTCAGCTTTGCCGCCACCATAACCACTTTCAGGTCGAACCCCTAACTTCAAACTTATAGCCTCCCTCCCCTCTCCAACTTCCTAGTTGACACCTTCGGCTAACTCCTCGTTTGTACGCAAAATAGCTAAAACTGAAAGTCACCAAGTCACGGTCATGGCGAGATTCTGAACACCCTCGGCACCCATTGGCCATGAAATTGTACCATTAGGTATCCCTCATCGAGTACTCTAACTATCATGTTGGTGACTTCCTCCAACTCTCAATGGTTTGGATGATTAAAATTAAAATAGAGAGAGGGGCTTTATTGCAAATATACGGATGGAAATTTTAGGGATTTAGGTTTAGGAATTTGGGCTACATTTATAGAGCTAGGGTTTAGCTTATAGGTGAAGTTTCGTATATTAGTTTATTAATTTTTATTCAATCGCTACCTCCATTCGTCATTTAAAATTTCGCATGGGCACATACGAACTCCGTTCGTGTGAAAATTGATATGCAACTACGGTTTATCATTACGGTCCTAATGAAACTTGTTTCATCGAAACCCGAGTCTGTTTTCTCAAAATGCGCTCGTTCGAGCTTAAATTATTGATTTATTATATACATACGTGTTGACATTAAGCATTTATAGCTCGCATGACCACATACTAACTCTGATTTGTTCGAAATTTAAAATCTTACAATAGTTTATCACTATGGATCTGATGAAATTGGTTTTGTCGAAATCTGAGATCGTTTGCAAAATGGCTATTTTTCCATATTCAATTAAATCGATAAAATATTATTTTATTTCAAAACAATCAAATTCTTTGAAAAACAGATTATAATTATCGTATATATCCAAGTAAAACTTCATATAGCTTCAGAATAAACAATATTGGATTTTAAAACTCAATACTTCAGTTTTTAAGCTAAATTGATATTAAACTTATATATAATCCCTTTATTTTATTTAATAAATCATTATGGTTATAAACGATCCCATAGCGACTTTCTGAAAATTTGATTTGGACTTAACTTATAATCTATAAGACGACAACTCGATTTTTCACTTTCATTAGAAAACTATAGTTTAATAGATTTGAACGTTTCTTAGTTTCAACAAAATTTGACTTATATTCAATCATATACATTCATTTAAAGTTCAAAACTTAATATTACGAACTACCGTACTGATGAGAGCTCGTTTTTAATTATATTATAAATTATATATTCAAACTCGTTTTTATTTCGAGTTATATAAATTCCAAGTCATTATTTCTTAAAATAAATCATTTTATATATTTAATATTCATTAAATGTTTCTTAATAAAATCTAGGCTGTTAAATGTTAAATAAATTCTATGTAAAATCCGAGCAAATAAGTTCGAAATGATTTGAATACAGATTTCAGGTACGCGAAATTGAAATCTAAACTTGAATTTGTTTTGATAAGGAATGATTAATTCTATATAAAGGTTGAAATTTTAAATTGGAACAACTAATGAACTATTTTGAGTAAATTGATTTTAAATCAATACTTGAAGTTACTCAATTACGATATTTGAATATGATTTCAAAATTAATGACCATTGTTTGAAATAAGTGTTTGGTTGTTAAATGGGCTGGAGTCGATGTTTCCATACTCTTTGGCAATTGATATCACTTTAACAACTGTGCATGTGATGGAGAATTCAAAACAAAGTAGGACGGCTTGGCAGATGATTGTTGGATCGATGAAATAGAATGTTGATGGATAGACTTGACCATTGGGTCATAATTAAAGTGACTAAATAAGAGCTATACTATGACTAAGTGAGGTCGCACCATCGATCGAACGCACTTCTTCGATACCATCTCTATTACTTTATGATTGATTTGGGTTTACCCTTTGACAATGGGAGTGTTCGAGGTGTGGGGGGGGGGGGGTAGTTGCGGCTATGTATTACCACCGACACTACACCATATATGCTAAGTAGGCTGTGTTTTTAGCCGTATCTAAAGAAGTTAGGCACGGTAACAAGCTGTATCAAAAAATGGCGCGTTAAATTAGTAGATACGGCTCTAAACCATATCCCAATGTAATAACATGCAACACAAAGCATATATAACACAATTTATACAGAGGATACACTAATTCACAATTATAACAGTAAATGAACAATTTTATGAAATATTTCATTACATTACAATATATAATGATACATGCTATTTGATTACATTACAATAAATAAGATACACGCTGTTTCATTACATTAAAGAAGATACATAATGTTACATTACAATAAAGAAGATACATACTGTTTCATAATTACATTACAATAAAAAGGTAAACTTCAGCGATCAACCACTCTCCGCTTTTCAACTTCGGCGATCGACCACTTCGATCCGTAGCTAATGCATTCACCAAGCTGAAGGTGTAATTTTCCAGTTAAGAATTTACTGGGTGATTCACCAGGTGGATGCACTTTAGCTCATGCACCTGGGTCGAGTATTTATCCTAATTTACGCATTTAACTAAGTGCCGAGACTAGCAAAGGGGATAATATACCAAGTGTCATATGCTGCTTCACTAAACCTTAGGAAAAAGCTTTTGACACTTGATATTATCCCTTTTGCCAGCCTTGGCACTTTGTTAAATGAATAAGATAGAATAAATACCCGAACCGGTGTCGTGAGCTAAAGTGCAACCACCTGTTGAATCACCCAGTAACTCTTAACTAGAGAGTTAAAGCCTTCAGCTTGGTGAGGCTTCACTGGTGGATCACCCAGTAAATTCTTAACTAGAATGCATCATCTTCGTCTATACTTGCAACCTAATTTGCATTAAAACAATAATGAGTCAGAACACATATATTTACACATAAAAGAACATATTTCCACAAGACTAAGTACTGACTTGAATGCACAAGATAACAGAAGAATATACAATTAAAACACACACATCTTCTCTGCACAACAACATCATGAACATACAAGCAAGAAGAACACAGTCAGGTCATGGATGAATACAACAAATCAGTGCATAAGGACATGCACATACATGATGCACATAATGTCATATACACGAGCATTAAGCAAATTTGTTCAAGTCGGCAAGTCATAAGTGGAAAAGCAGTTCAGGTGGAGCCAGGGTAAATGAGCACCAAATTTCTCAGTCCTACTAATTATTATTTCCTTAATCAATTCTATAAATCTAGATATCTTTTGCAAGGCATTTAGTTTTACGCCTTTACTCACACGCAGTGTGACACACTTGACACACCAAACAAATTGACTAAATCTCAACCTATAAATGCCATTCTATTTTCGTTCATGCATCCATCACTGACATTTCTACTAAATCATACAAATTCCCCAATATCAATTACCAAATACATGCAGCTCAGTCGACAAACTAGTATGCTTTAGTTCTAAAATCATACCACATGATTTTTTTTGGCACAAGCCAGAAATGACACATGCAGTTTAGATCAGTAAGGATAGTGTACATGGTGTATAATACACACAAATGAGCAGGGCAGCACAAGTAAAAGTGTCTGAATTCAAGGTAGACAAATACAACACAAGTAAATGATAGCAAATACACTGCCGCACTATAAAAATGGGGATAATACCCAATTTAAACACAATAGTAGCATGAATTCTAGGTAGACAAGCACATGCAAATATCTATCATTCATATTTTTGAACTAAGGCATGGAAATTCAAATTAAACCCAGTTTAAACACAATTTAAACCCAATTCAAATTCAAATTAAATCCAATTTAAACCTAATTCATATTTAAATTTAACCGTGATCTAGTACTCGCCTCTAGTGGTGATGAGAAGGATGGACAGTGGTGGACTGTGGCTTCACCGGCCAGCTGAAGGCAGCGCGAGCTGACGATAACCCATGGACTGTGGTGGATGGCTTATTGACAAAGGAAGTCGGTCGAGTACCAAAACCCTAATTTGGGTATTTGGTGGTCACCATTGCAAAATAAAAAGAGGGATAATTGGGCTGAAAGTTTTCATGTGTCAAAACTCGATAGTGCCAAATGGAAGTAGGGAGGAAAAAATTTGATATGCATTTCATACGGTCTAAAGCTATATCATATGAACTGATCCAGGGCTTCATCGATGGACGGTCAGATTAAGGGTGTTTGGGATGGTGCGGATCGCAAAATGTAGCTTGATGCGGATTTGAGCACTATCAAATTTGATACGGATTATAGCCGAATTGTATATCCGCATCCTTGTGTGCCAAATTCGCTGATATGGTGTAGTGCGATCTGGGAGTGAAACTGGTAGAATCATATCCTGGGTATTGCCTCACGTGCCTTGTCGTAGTATCCTGACCGAGCCCCCTATGGTTTTGATTTGATGTTTTTTTTATGGAGTGCCCTCTGATAACATTAGTGCAGTAAATTTATGGTACTATACAGAATATAAGACTTATAAACAGTGTAAGCGTAAAAATGCAATCTTGCTTATGCTATTTTAAACTTTTCTTTACTGATTAGACATTAATGTAATGTTATATTATATATATATTAGTTTCATGGATTCTTAATGGAATCCCAAATATCCGTCAAGTTATTTGCATTTCTTTAAACATCTCTATTGAGTTAATTCACTTATGAATGTTAGTCCCGACTCGAGTTTATTTTTTCATTATGCTCGGATCAGCCTGAGTATTTCATCTTTGGAGATTTATCTGTTAGAGCTTGAAATTTGTTGGGTTTAGTCGTTTATCTGTTAAATCCTAGTTATTTTAATCTTTCAGTCATTTATTTATGTATTAGTAAGACTTTTTACCCAATCTTTCGATGTATCTGTATTCGTTATGTACTTTTTTGTCATGTATAAGTTAATGGATTTTTTTATTATTGTATAATATTTATTCCACTGCGAGATATTTTTCTTATTCTGTGTTTGTGATGGTTTATTTTAACCACATAACAGTTAACAATCTGCTGCTTCGAAAGATTTAAGCTGGTTTTACTATCGACTTGAAATGCTCGAAAGGGCAGGTCATTACAGTTGCTAATGCAATCAAAAGCTACTTGTTTCAACTTGGGGACAAATAAATTTGCATGCATCAAATTTTGTTAAATTAGACCAATGGTTTACCATTGATTTTCACTATCATAGCTTTTAACCGAACCTCAACCAGATATTTCACATCTATAAAAAATTAGTTGTGTTGTGCATGTGATTAGTTCCACACTTCGTACAAACATGTTCCTCAATGAAAGTTGGGAATTTATATTGGATTTGATTCATCTTTGATAATCCATATCATAAACCTCTTACTAGTGATGTTTTTACGTAAGATTTTAAGACTATAAATTTTATGAGTCAATTTTCCTACCATTAAGGAAAGAACTTTTTTTTCAAATAAGAATAGTGTGTGAAATGTCGTGGAATAATCTATCTATGTTTCATTTGGATCCGCATACAAAAAAAGCCAATATGAGGTACAAATAAATTTTAATCTTTAGAATATTAAAATTAAATACCAGATGCATCTAATAATGCTGTAAAATAACTAAATCTCACATTCCAACAGCTAATGCACCATCTAGAATTTGAGGAATGCATATTATGGATTTTAAGGCTAGATTGTAAATAAATAGGGAGGGTGAATATCATTTAATGAATATATAAATCTTTTTGAAATATTTTCAGACTAAACACAAACATTTGTAATTCACAAACATAGATTCAGACATAGATGCAAATAATAAATAAAAACCAGTAAAAGAAAGAACACATCGGAATTTTATATTAGTTTGTAGTTACCCTACATTCAATCATATAAAATTTCTTGTGTGGATTTCCTTTCTAATACAATGTCGAGATTACAACCCTCGATTTTAAGGCTAGGAGGTACACTCCTCACTCCTCATGTTGCCTGAGTATAGTGGGACTCAATTGATTTACGAGGCTATAACTACACCCAACCACTACAACAAAAATTGTTTTCAGTTGCACGTAATAGCAGCGTTTGAATAGTAAGTGTAAGAATCGCTCACTCATCAAAATTAAAGTAAATAAAGGAATGCTGTTGCTTTATTCCCGCCAATAATTACTAAAATTTGGGGCTTTTTTTCGGCTGTTCAAATTTTTCCTTGGTACCCTTACTCATGTATAGTACGAAACCTAAAAGAAATCTCCTCGCTATCTCTTCTTCTTGCAAATCCACTTAAATTTTTCCTTGGTACCCTTACTACTCAAGCAATGATTCTAGTCTCCAACAGGTAATGTGTAATGGCATTTGAGGACTGTTGCTTGATTTCATAACATGTATTGAGTTTAGTTTATTTCGAAATTAAAATTAAAAATTAGGTATTTTCCTTCCATTCAGATCTAAAATTAGAAGTATCATTTATTGTTATTCGTGATTTCTTCATTAGCGTTTACAAGAATATTTTTAGAATTTATCTACTTTAGTGAATCTTTGTTTTAGTTAAAGAAGTAGTGGATTTTAGGTTTTACTTTTAACTTGTTTAGGCTTAAACAATCTAGCCATAAATGCCACATAGGTAACGTGCTTTGCTTTGTAACATTTGAAATTGATTTAAAGATGTGGTTTGTAGCTAGTAATTGTATTATGTAGGTAATAGTATTGCTTAGGAACATATATTGATTAGGGTTTATCTCGAAGAAGGTGAAGTGGAGAAATATTATAGTTTGCTAGGTCTTAATGACCCATGAATTGGTGGGCTGAATTATATAATGCCTTCTTCTGGTCTAGTATTAGAAATATTTGCGACTTGTCTTTTTTAATGTCTCATTATATGGTTCTTAGACCTAACTAGTTCAACCTGTGATGCTTCGACACACTGACTTGAATTCAATCATCTTTCTATTTCGTTTTTCAATTAACTTTTGTCACTCATTCAATGTTTCTTCAATCATTTATTCTAATTGATTACCAAACACAAGGTTTAATTTAAAATGTATTTCCAAGCACTAGGGAAAATAGATGAACAATGTGAACTTTGAGGTTGGACTTGATCAGAACACGCCTTTTAAGTGAGAAGTTAGTATGTGCCAGTAAAAGAAATTATGCTTGATCGAAACATAATAGAAGCAAGTATTTGCAGAATACATTTAACTTCTCATTTGATTCTTGCAGACTACTATTGATCGTCTTGGTTTGTTATTTGCACAGTACACGTAGTAGTCAGATAATGCATAGTTCAGTTAGATGGAAATCCCTGCGTTTAGGCATAATGAACTACTAATTATTCTATTAAGTTTATTTCGATATAACGGTAGGGTGAAGTATAAATGTATTGGTGTCCTGTTATGAACATTTTTTTCATCATAATTACTGGCTAACTTGTTAATAATTATTAAAAATGACATTCATAAGGAAATTTAGGTGCATAATAAGAAGTGATTTATAAATATGTTAGTCAATTAAATGTAATTTTTTTCCTGTATGCTGATTTGTTACATTTCCATTTCAAGTGCTAATTGTTTTTCTAAACTAGTTGCAGTCACTCCATTATTGTAAGTAAAGTCGATATGGAAAACCTATTATATATATATATACACGTAGGTGACTCTGTTCCAAGATGGTTAACTGCAGCATATCATGTTGATTTCACCACCATGGCTGGTACTGACAAGCTTGATAACATTTATTTTGCAAGACTATCGCAACATTTGTCAGAAGGAATTAAAGAAGTTCTAATAGGTGGTAAAATAAAATGGGAGCAAGGAAAATTGAATGGTCCCCCTAATAAAATAGAAGAGGTTGATCAAATTCATGTAGATGTTGTCACATCATTACAAAATGTTTCATTAGTACTTGGTGGTGGTGAATGCATTATTTATGGAACTGTTATGGGAAGCTTAGGTGCACAACTTGCATTCACATCTAGAGAGGATGCTGATTTCTTTGATCATTTTAAGATGCACATGAGTAGGAATATCCTTCTTTGTGTGGCAGAGACCATATGGCTTATAGATCTGCATATTATCCAATCAAGGTAACCTCTTACAACTGATTCTCCATATTGTTGTTACTTTTTTCATACCACTTTGAACCTGTAAAACATATGCCAATGCTAAGCACCTAATGCTTTGAAACATTGTAACTTACGTTTTACTCAACCCTTTCATCTTTTTCTTTTCTGTCTAAGATGCTAATTTCCTAGGTTATCTTTTCAATCATTGCATGGTTTGGATGGCCTGCATTTTTTTCCTTTTAACACTCCTAGTGTTATAAGACATGCCTCATCATTTTTTGTCCAATTTAGTGTTGTTCTTCAAGCCAAATTTCATTATGCAGATCCCATTGTTTGGAAATAAATTGCCTGACCATTCAGGTTGTCTTTCCTTTCTGTCAAACACAAAAATTTAGTTTATTTTTACTTTATGAATTCTTTTATGTAAACATATTTTTCTTAGTTTATAATCTTTGATTAATGAATAGATTTGCCTTATTGAAGGATAATTTGAATATGTGCAAAAAGAAATTGATGAGCATCTTGTCACAGACAAACATAGGTTATATATGCAGAGTCATCTTGGTATCAAAATGATTCCGAGTCATGGCTAACTGAAAACGACAACAAGATGTAAAAGACTAAATGTAAAGTCTTGCATATTTATCACTGTTTTACTATGAATTCATCAATTTAAATTTACGCATGAAATAAATCTGTAAAACTTAAAAGTAATGCCATTACGTATAGGGCTGCTGCTTTTACCCATTTGAAAAACAACAATCTTGATTCCGTCCATAGAAGGCTTGGCTAATGATTTCTATATTATTTTCTTTTCTAGTACAAGCATAAAATTCTATGTTGGTTGATACAATTTTGAGGAAGTTTATACCCCTGAGTCAAAAAGTTTTTCCTTTTATCTGCTGTAGTGTCTTTCCTTCCGCAATAGAATAGACATCACTTGGATCATTAACGCCATTTCCACATATCACTGCTTCATCGTTGGCCATTACAACGTGTTCCTCATATTTTTAATTTAGTTAATGCGCATGGACTGCTGATATGTTTTAGGTGGATGAATTTTCTTTAGATGAGAGAATTTGATTTTAGGTGGGAAGGTTGAATTTAGAATTATTAGGCTAAACATTGGTGCTCTGGTCAAACTATATCCTAGCTAAAATTATGCCAACATGTGATGGTTGAGTTGCACTCTTTATATGACCGTTCTTTTATCATGTTACTATGTAGCTCTAGAAATGCGTGGTTAAGGAGTGACATGCATTGTTGATGTTTTAGCCCTGGCAACGCATCCCGAGGATATGTTCTGCACTGACTTTCGGCTATGATTGTGCATTTCATTGATCTTATACTGCATTGACTTTAATTACTATGGTGTGTCTTGTTTAGATTATTGTGTTATCTTTTGTTACGTGATGCAAGTTGTTTCCTTAAGCTGCTAATTTTAACAATGGAGTATCTCATTTTTTTTTGAATATTGTGCGTTGTTTTTGGAAAATGATAGTGGTTAATGGATATGGTTCACATGTTGGTTTACTTAATATAAAAGCAGTGAAGTACTACGATGATTACACAGAAACAACAAAAGCAGATAGTAATTTGATGATATATATATATATATATATATATATATATATAGATATATCCAAGTTTGAAGCTAGTACACCGTTAGGGCCATGTACAACTAGGCTCATTGAAGCTGATGCATATTCTTTTAGTGTTGAATTAAACATATAGTACCCAGGTTTGAGTTGCTCTTTAAAATATACGATACTTAGCAGTGCCCTATAGCTATGATATTTAGCAGAACATTTTGTATACCTGGGTAATTTTGTCCATTTATCTATATGATATGCACTAGTTCCCTGAATACAATTACATGTATAGTTTCCATTTATATCACTGTTATGAAGTTATCAAAATAGTGTGATGGGAAGGATTTGTTCATTTTGGACACAACAACTTCTTTCACTTATTTTATTTTTAAAGCAACATGCGGACATTATTTCTTCTCTAGGAAAAATAAATTTTCCCTTTCATTTTCCATACCATACACATGGGTTCATTTGGAAAAACATACATTTTCACTACCCTCATAGAAACCTAAATATAATTTATTTTCTTAGGCAATTTAGTAACACCTTTATCATATTCATTTTTATGCATTTGCCTATGGAACAATGTCTTCCACTTCTCTTATTTTCAACCTTCTATTCTTCTTCTCTACATAAGCTCTGTAAAAATGTGACGACCCGAACTTCCGGTACCTTTTGAGCTGACCAAAACAACACAAGCCCATCCCAAAATGCACTGAAACCTAGATGTTAATAGGAAGAAGTAAGAGGGTAAGGCAAGAAAGAAATATTAGAATAGAAGAAGAAGAAACACAAACATAGAATCAGAGTCTCACATCGTAGCAGAAAAATATAATATAGGAATAAATTTTAATTTGTAGCTTGAAATATACTTACAATCATCAGAGTACATCAACAGATATGAAAAGTTATAATATCTATCCTCATATACAACACACAGCAGAATAACAATTATAGATATCATACGTCTGAACTCCTCCAGCACATCTCTTCACTGCATCCGGTAACCTAAACCTGTACAGCCCGGTCTAACCCGAGCATTACAAACACACGGATCGGTCTAGTGAACTAGAGTGAGAAAACACACTAAGTTTATGGGGTAACATCCAACTTGATTTTAAAGTTAAAAATCTTTTTGAAAGAAATGATAATAGTAAGACCGAATCCACACATAAATACGGACGGTTTTTACCTTACTATAACCCAAAACGTTTTTGAAATCAATATATTTTCTGATATTATAATCATGTCTAATATCAAATAAATAGCAATCTAGCAGAACACTTGCATCTCACGCTCCACATACATAGTATACGATCAAAATCGCGGGCGCTTATTGGAGAATGGATTTCCAACTATGGCAAGGTATGGGACCACCTTCCGACAATGTACCTCTGGAGATGAATACATTGGGGATTCAACGAGAACATCTTGCAACCCTGGCTGAACATGACCGGCCCCTCACTTCGCTTGAGAGTACCGAATATATCATTACCACGGTTGGGGGCCAGCCAACCGAACCGATAGCATACAAATAAAATAAAGGGACAACCGAAGGCATTTAATTTCACTAGATCAGGTATTGATATACCCTTTTTATGGGTGCGACCCACATAGCCATGCGACCTACCCGATTTTATACCATTTCCCGGTTGAAAAGCCTTGATGTCATAATTAATTAATTAATTACTTTACCTTTATTATTATTTTAGAAAATTTGTCCACCATTCACTTTGAATGCCACATTGTCAAACCCGTCAAATCATAAATTGGTTTCTCTAATACCAATGGTATAAGGCTAAGAGAAATGAATTCCTCCGCCACCAAATAAAATCTTGAAGAGATCAATCATATGACCTGTTAAGCATACTCTGTCAGACATTCGTCCATATAAGTTGTCCTGAGACTGGACAAACTGAAGGCACCCTCCTACCACATCCTTAGGGATCAATAGCGAGTAGTCCTTGCAATCCGTAAATTCCAAACACGACCAAATCACGTCAGAAAATCTCTGCGTTGCAACACAGATAATATTCGACAAGTAATCCTTCTGCTTATGAAGATCCCCGGTCTTCAATTGCTCCATCTTCTATCTTCAATGTTGCGTATTTGTTGGTCGAAATGGTTTTCGAATATAAACTCGATCCCGATCTTTCCGTACCAACAATCGTATAGGTGTTTGATAGTCGGTGATATAACTATCAAATAATAATTGTGTAAATAAAATGAGTTCACTAATTCAGTACTTGGCATTATTTGGCCTTTACTTAAAAACAATTAACGAATGTTAATTTGAAACTCTTTAAAATATTTCGATATTACGAATATTGCTTTCATTTATTGTTCTTAAATTAATTTCAGAACTAATGTAATTTAATACTTAGGAAAAATCCCATAATCATATCCAACTTCTTATTTTACTACCAATTTCAAAACATTACCCAATAGCCATCATTGGAAAAATCAATTCATCTTATCCTTCGTAAAATAACATTACGAAATCTCTTTTGTTTCATTATTTGAAAACAACAACTAATCCTTATTCTTTACGAATAAATCCATTTTCAACACTTTACTTTTCATTTTCTTTTGCTTGAAAATATCGTCATAATTTCTCAATCTCCTTTTATTCCTTTTACTTCGGGAATATCATTATATATATATCCTCAAATCTCTCCATTTCCTTTACTTTGGAAATTTCGTTTTATATTATTAAATTTGTCATTTCCGTTACTTTGGAAATCTCATTATATTGTCAAATCTTGCAATTTACGTTGCGTTATCATTTCTCATCTGGAAATGTTCTTAACCTCTTTTCCATTACAAACTAATATCATCCTCGGATAATCCTAAAGTCATTCAAGTTGGGGTATTTGAATTAACTCTCTGACCTTGATTAACATCGTTCTTATCTTAAGACAGATATGAGTTGTAATTCAAAAACTGATATTTACTAATATCAAATCTCATCTAGCCATTTTACTTAAATTATGGTTTATAAAAATTCTTACCTTTTTTAAATATCTCCTTTTAAATACAACTTATTTTTACTTAATATGTTGATTAAGTATTTATTTAATAAAATCCCTTCTTAATCTTAACTACTTTCAAAGCATTCATTCTATAACTAGAATTTATTATTACTAAACCCCATTTTAAATCCTTTACCAATTCAATTACAAATCCCTTTAAATCATTTCCTTTGAAAATCTCATTTCAATTCTAACCATTTTACTTAATTCCATTATTAAGTATCACCAATTCAAATCACGCTTTTACTTCTCATTTACTTTCATAAAATTTGTTGCTAAATCTCTAGTTTAAATAAAACCCCTCTTATCTTGATTTCCCTTTTCCTTCATATTTCAAATGTTGAGTAAACATTTATTTAAACCATCGTATGCGCTTCTAATTCCTTTTATAACTTCGTTGTAAAACTCGTTTATAACCTCCTTCCAAAATTCAACCATATTCCATTTCAGAAACAGTTACTTACTTAAATGTATTTCATATAAGAAGTAATTACTCATTATTATTAATTAAAATAATAATTTACTTCATTATTAACTTGAATTAGTATTAAATTTCTTTTTAAAATCTTATCCAAGTTAAACAACTATATTCTGATTTATTTCATTCTAATTGGCACAAACTAATTTAACTAAATAATCAGTTTCAATTAAAACAGTTGACTTGGTCAACTCTAAACCATGATTAACTCGTTGATCAACTTTAACTTGTCTCTTCATTTAAATTAATTAATAAATTAATTTAATTAACCTCATTTAAATTAATAAATTAATTTAAATAAATATCACTTAGTTCAATTAATATTAAATAAATAATAATATAATCCCATTTTATTCGTTTCTTAAAAATAATTAATTTCACTTTAAATCCTTACATTAATGAAGGTGAGGCACGTGCTCCGCACACAATTGATTTCCCTTTTTATAAACTTCATTTTTTAATAATATATTTAAAAATCTATATTCGGTTATAAAATAAATTTTATAACTTCATTTTAATATTGATTTACCTGATGGTAAATTAATATTTCAGACGATTGATTTATCGGCC
Source organism: Allium sativum (assembly GCA_030737875.1). Classification (NCBI taxonomy): domain Eukaryota; kingdom Viridiplantae; phylum Streptophyta; class Magnoliopsida; order Asparagales; family Amaryllidaceae; genus Allium; species Allium sativum. Next base: position 87,034,285 of record CM060926.1, on the reverse strand, counting down.
AACTGCTGCCAATTACTCAACCAATACTGCCCATTGGTTAAAATAAAACAAATGTTGAATTTCAGGTCAAGGTCAAATTTCGAATCAATCATCCAAACAGATGGGTTTAAACATCATATAATAATAATATGCAAATGAATAACATTAAAATGAATTACAGATGGGTTTAAACATCATATAATAACGATTTCAGCTTCATATTCAATTTCTAATCAAAATTGAATATTCCATATCATCAATATATAAATGAAAATATTTTCAAAACATTATATTTTGAAATCAATTACTTTTCGATATTCATTATAAAAATGAATAAAATCGATATAAATATCGTTCACGTCAAAATGGCGTCAATCTAATCAACACGGCTTTATATATTTCAATAACTTCGTTATTCTATTCAACAAATGAATATTTTCTTCAACACATGAATATATTTTATTCAACACATGAATTTTTAATCTATTAAACACATGAATTTTTATTCTATTCAACACATGAATTTTATTCTATTCAACACATGAATTTTATTCTATTCAACACATGAATTTTCTCTTCTAATATTCCTTATTTTCCAAATTGGAATGAGGCCCAATCAGTTACCATATAACATTAATTATATGGATTTCCTACAATACATGTATATAATAGCAACGATAAATCATCAACCATCATCCAGAGTGCAATACACAACTGCATAAGCATTAAATATAAATAATTAACGCTTACACAGTCTGTCAACACATCGATTGACATACAGCTAAACAATCAGGATTAGTGTACGTCAAATATCATCCAAATACCCATGTGGGGTTTCAAAACAACCAATATAGATTTTATTTGTGCAGTTGGGCGATGTGTAAAATTTATCGTCCCAATCAATATCAGTCAAATCAGTGTATATAAACAAATCGTCTGATTTGTTTATAAATAATTATTTTATATACACGTTAAAAATTATATTTTTAACTATAAAATATTTATTCAATCCACTACACACAATCATTTTTCACAACACATCAATCAAACAAACAAGCCATCCATGGTCTGTGGACGACGGGTGTCGGGTGCTGCTAAGCACCGTCTCCATCCTAGTATATATTTTAACCAGAAAACAAATTAAAAAGTGAGAAGTTATCACCGATAAGCTAAACCAAACACCGCGACTCTTCATATGTAGAAAATCTTGTCGTGTTCGCCTTTTGTCACTTTCGTTGCCCGTATTCGCTACATATATAAAAATCACATTTTTATATTGTTGCTATGTATATAAAAATCACATTTTTATATTGATGCTATGTAGATAAAAATTCTATTTTTATACCGCTACTATATAGATAAAAATCCTATTTTTATAACGGTGTTCATATAATAAAAATCATATTTCTCTCTCGCCGTTCTCTATATAAAAAATCACATTTTTATATATAAAGATCGTATTTTTATATCTCTACTACATATGCAAAAATCACTCCTTTACACCGCTACTTCCATGATAAAAATTATATTTTTATCTTGCTAGTAACATAATAAAAATTATATTTTTATTACTCTACATAAATAAAAATCATATTTTTAAAACAATACTCTCTATATAAAGATTATATTTTTATTCAAACAAAGACTACATTTTTATCCGCCTAAAAATCATATTTTTATATGCTATTATATAAATAAAAATCAAATCTTTATGCCACTATCATATATATAAAAATCAAATCTTTATTCTCTATGTATATAAAAATTAAATCTTTATCCTTTCTAAAAATCAAATCTTGCTTGTTAAAAAAAATCAAAACTTTCTTGGTTTAAAAATCATAACTTCATGACATAAAAATCTTAACTTTTCTAATTTAAAAATATAACCTTTTTATACCATACTGTAATGGCGCGTTTTGTTAGCTGTCGAATAATTAATTTATTTAATTATTAAATATCGATTGGGCGATATCGATGACTTGAATTAAATAATATTGGATATGTAATTAAAATAAATAATATAATAATATATTATAATGTCGAAATAATCGGAAATCACCGAATTCACAATACTGTGTGAATTGGATCAGCTAAAATATTTAATTCAGTTTAGAATTGAATTTGAATAACGAATCGATTTAATAATCGACGTTAAAATGTATTAATTATATTATAATTAAAATAGAGCGCGTAACGACGCGACAGTTCGTTATTTGGCGATTTAGACTTCAAGTGGATGTACAGGGTTCGTTTTAAATCGGATTGCTGTGAAACAAGAAACGTGTGGAGCTGGTGGAGTATATCTTTCTAGTGGAAGAGAGAGATCGGGATTTCGTCGTGTGGATTTTGAGTTACGTCCAAATCAAAATATCAGAAATGCAGCGCCCTGACCATAACGATTTAATTATATTTTAAATAGGGATTTAAATAGGAATCGAGCGTCGATATAACTCTGACAAGGAAATATCGAGTTGTAAATATATACAGGAATAGTCTAGAGCTGTACGGCATTACACTGTGAATACAGACGATAATAATTAATTTTAAATATTTAATTTAATTATATTTAAATATATTTATATATTTAAATAGGCTATTTAGAGCGTTAAAAATAGCCACTTTTGCATACGAAGTCGGAATTCGACGAAATCAGTTTTGTTGGATCCGCAATGTCAAATAGTTGTTAGATTCCAAGTTTCGTGATTTTTAGAGTCAGTATGTGACCGTAGGGATTTTTAGAGTGAGAAATAGACGGTATTTCAACAGTTAAAAATACGTTGTGTGAGCATACGGAGTCGGAATTCGACGAAACCAAATTCGTTGGGACCATAATGTCGAACTCTAACTACATGTCCAGTTTGGGAATTTTTAGGTATCGTATGTAACCACTGTGATTTTTAGAAGGAGGATACGACGAGAAAATCATTTAAATAAAATGTAAAATCAATTCAAAAATATCTCCAACCATTTTTCTGGTAACAAGCAGGCCACACAGGCTTCTTTCTCAACCACAAAGCTTACCAACCTCAAACAGCTTATAAATACCGTATAAACCATCTCAACAGAAAAAGTTTGAGCAAAAGAAAAATCCAAAGAAAATACAAAAGAAATCCTATAAATTAAAATGAATACATATTTGAGCTCGCATCAACCTATACTTCGATCTAGTAGCAATGTTGGGGAGTCCGATCACTGTTTTTATCCGCTGGTTTTGCAACAGCGAGACTAGGGTTGTTGTTCATCTTCGATTGGTCGAGTTTTGGGGCAAATGGAGTTCGGATTTATGTTTGCAGCGTCGAGTAGCACATGTTGTGATTTTCTTGTGGGATTCGATGCTAAAAAAAACCGTCGGACATTGACTGGTGGTAGGGGTCGACGGGATTGGTAAGGGGCAGTCGAGTTCTTCGTTTCTAGTATGAAGTTGGGGAGGTCGAAAAGAGGAGTAGTATGGTGATCTTACTTTTAGAATTCAGTGTTGAATAGAGAGAGAACGAGGGCTGAGATGTTGTTGAAATGGTGGAGGAGTATACTGGGAAGTTACGGCCGATTTTGGGAAGAAGAAGTGAGGTGTTGGGCTTGGTTTGGATGTAAATGGGCCGGCAATTTTATAGAAGGGGTATGGCCCAATTGGGAATTCAATTCAAGTTGATTAATTTTAATGTTGTACTAACTTGTCAATGCGATAACTTCGTCATACGAAATCAGATTGACGAACCGTAAGTTGTGTTGGGACCGTATGGACGAGAGCTTCACAATGGAGCTAACTGAGAGTGAATCCGAGCTCGTTATAATTTATGGCGAAATAAATTGTCCAACTGAGTCAAATAACGCAAACCGATTATTTAACGGTTAACGCGCCAATGTGAGTAAAACTCACCAACTCTGAATAGTTCTATTTTTACAGTGTATTCTTAGGACTGTTAATTATTGTCTGTTTGACTGTGTGTTGACTGTTGATTGAACTGCTAGTCAGTTAGTAGAGATTATATATATATGTATATATATATAAACCGTCAAATAGTTATATGTTGATTCTGTTCTAACAGAATATTATACTGGTGTTGCCTAACATCTGTGGTGCAGGGAAACAGGTTGGAGGAATCCAACAGGATTCCTCAACAGTTATTTTACTGTGATTTTTATATTGTGATATATAATGTGATGTATATAATCTGTGTGATTTTGTGTGGTGGGACGATATTTATCATTGTTAGATGATGTGTTAAAAACCATAAGAAATACCAGAGTGTGATAAAAGGATTAAACAAAGTGATTTGGTAAAGATTAAACTAAGTAAATTAGTCGAGATTAAACAAAGTGGATTTGTCGAGCAAACCGAATCAAATGGGTTAGTCAAACCGAATCAAATGGGTTAGTCAAAACCAAATCAAATGGGTTAGTCAAACCGAATCAAATGGGTTAGTCAAACCGAATCAAATGGGTTAGTCAAACCGAATCAAATGGGTTAGTCAAACCGAATCAAATGGGTTAGTCAAACCGAATCAAATGGGTTAGTCAAACCGAATCAAATGGGTTAGTCAAAACCAAATCAAATGGGTTAGTCAAAACCGAATCAAATGGGTTAGTCAAAACCAAATCAAATGGGTTAGTCAAACCGAATCAAATGGGTTAGTCAAAACCAAATCAAATGGGTTAGTCAAACCGAATCAAATGGGCTAAGTTAGTCGAGTTAAACAAATGGGCTAAGTTGGTCGAGTTAAACAAATGGGCTAAGTTAGTCGAGTTAATCAAAGTAATTGGTTAGGTTAACCAAAGCGAGTTAGTCGAGTTAAACAAAGTAATTGGTTAGGTTAACCAAAGTAAGTTAGTTAAGTTAAACTAAGCGATAAATCGATGTAAATTAGCTAAGTTAAACTAAGTGGATTTGTTCAGTTAATCAAGACGAGTTAACCAGTTAGGATAAACCAGTAGAGTTAACTAGTTGAGTTAACCAGTTAGAGTTAACCAGTTAGGTTAAAACCAGTTGAGTTGACCAGTTAGAGTTAACCAGTTAGAGTTAATCTGTTAGAGTTAACCAGTTGAGTTAACCAGTTAGAGTTGACCTGTTAGAGTTGACCAGTTAGAGTTGACCAGTTAGAGTTGACCAGTTAGAGTTGATCAGTTAGAGTTGATCAGTTAGAGTTATCCAAGTAGAGTTAATCGAGTAGAGTTGTCGAATATCACTTATCCGAAGTAGAGTTATCGAATATGGTGTATTCGAGAGAAGAGTTATCGAATATCGTTTATTCGAGTGGAGAAATCAAATGTGATTCATTTGAGAAGAGTTATCGAATATTAATTATTCGAAGAGTAGTTATCGAATATTGGTTATTCGAAGTTAGTTAATCCAAAGGAGTTATTCGAAGTTAGTTAATCCGAAGGAGTTAATCGAAGAGTTAATCCGAAGGAGTTAGTCGAAGAGTTAATCCAAAGGAGTTATTCGAAGTTAGTTAATCCGAAGGAGTTAATCGAAGAGTTAATCCGAATGAGTTAGTCGAAGAGTTAATCCAAAGGAGTTATTCGAAGTTAGTTAATCCAAAGGAGTTATTCGAAGTTAGTTAATCCGAAGGAGTTAATCGAAGAGTTAATCCGAAGGAGTTAGTCGAAGAGTTAATCCAAAGGAGTTATTCGAAGTTAGTTAATCCAAAGGAGTTAGTCGAAGAGTTAATCGAATATAGTTATTCGAAAGAAGGTGTTAATCGAATATTGTTATTCGAGTAAAGTTAAAAGAGATAATCGAATTTAGTTATTCGAAATGAGTTATTCGAATTAGTTATTCGAATAGAGTTAAACACATTAGAGTTATTCGAATTAGTTATTCGAATAGAGTTAAACACGTAAGAGTTAATTGAATATTAGTTATTCAATTTGAGTTAATCGAATGTAGTTATTCGAGAAGAGTTAAATCGAATTTAGTTATTCGAAAAGGATTAATCAATTTGAGTTAAGTTAATCGATTTGAATTAAGTTGAATCGAAATGGAGTAAATCGATTAGAATTAAGTTAATCGAGTTAGAGTAAATCGAATATTGGTTATTCGTAGGTAAGTTATTCGAATTAGTTATTCGAAGGAGTTAATCAAATGAGTCGATCCAAAGGAGTTAGTCGAATATTAGTTATTCGAATAGAGTTAAAGGAGTTATCGATTTTAGTTTGATCGAAAGGAGTTATCGATTAGTAAATCGAAAGGAGGTTTTCGAATATAGCATATTCGAAAGAAAGAGATCGAATATTGTTTATTCGAAAGAGAGAGATTTCCAATATGAGTTATTCGAAGAGAGATAATCGAATATAGGTTATTCGAAGAAGAGTTAATCAAATAGAGATTACTCGAAAGAGAGTTATACGTCGAATTCGATTATAGCGAATTCGGGAAAGTACTATTTACTTTCCAGGGTTTAAATCAAGATTTAGTTATTGATTTAGAAATTAGGTGTCTGTTAAATTATTCGAGTTAGGAGATAAAGTTATAATTTAGGTTAGATATTTCAGAAGTAGAAATTATAACGTTATAGTTATAATCAAACACTGTCATATAAGAAGTGGATTCGTAACCTGAATCCGAGAATTTGCGTAAACAGATGATTGGGAAAAGTGAGTGACGAACTTCATCTATTTCACAGTAAAGGACGTTGTTCAATTAAGGTCTGAGAGGTAACTATACCCCAACTTGATTGACTTCAGAATTGACAAAGGAATAGTTGTGGTTCGATAGAAAAGGTTGATTTGAAATATAGTTAAGTAATAAGCGATTAATGGATTAAGCGTAACGATGTTTTATACAACGTTCATTGGAAATCCGTAAATGAGTTTTGGAAACGTTTTCCAAATATAGTCAGATATGTTTTCTAAACATAGAAAATGAAATGTTTTCATGATAAGAATTTAAGAAATAGAGTTAAGCAAATTCAGAAACTGACTGGAGAGGGTAAGTTGAACGGTTTTCTAAGTGACGATCTGATGTTGGTTTCGACCTTCCGTATTGATACTTAGAGAATTGTTCTCATACTAGTTACAGTTAGGGACTGATAGTTGCGAAATAATAGTGATGTGAAAATAAACTATGGAAATGTTTTCCAATGATTAATAACATATATTTTCTAAATATATGAAATAAGGAAATATGAACATATGATGATTGATCGATCGAATTTCCATTTGGAAATAAGATCGTTGTTTGTACACCGACATGTTTTCATTTGATAGTTGAATCACAGACTATCAAAGTTTTTACCATTTTAACGTTGTTAATATGGAGAGACCGGTTGGATTATTATCCAAAGAACCACTCTGTATTGGCATAAGCGTTGCGAGCAATATCTGCCAAAGATAAATTGAAGACGGAGTAAAGTGCAAGGGCTGTTGTATAAGTCTTAGATAACAGTGACTAAGATGGATATACTGAATAGTGCCTTCGGTTTGTCCAGTCCCAGGACAACGTATATGGAAGAAGGTCTGACAGAGTATATCCAATGGATCACGTAAGTTGATCTGTTCAAACGTATTCACATTTGGTGGCGGAGGAATTCGTTTCTCTTAGCTGTATACCCGTGTTATTTTTGGATAAGTCAATTTGTGATTTGGCGGGTATGACAATGTGGCATTCAAAGTGAATGATGATCAGATGTTCTGAAGATAGACGTAGCTTCTAGCCTCACACCGGGAAGTAACAAAAGTTGGGCTAGGCAGCATGGCTAGTTGGGTCATCCCCAAGCAGGGTGTATTGTCACCGATCTAGGGAATATCCATATTTATACTTCTTTTTGATTCTGTATCTTCGAATGACGGTTGGATGGCCTACAACCGAGGTGGCAATATATTCGCGACACTCAAGCTAAATGAGTGAGCGGTCATGTGTGGCCGGGTTGCAAGACGTTCTTGTTGAACCCTGAGTGTATCACCTCTAGAGTACACTATTCAGAAGGTGCTCCCATACCTTGTCTGTTGGAATCCATTCTCCGATAAGAGCCCTGCGGTTTATGATTTTATACTATGTATGTAGAACGTGAGATGCAAGTGTTTCTGCTAGATTGATACCTATTTGTACTTAGACATTATTATAATATCACAATGATATTGCTTGTCAAAGTTGTTTAGATACTCATAAGGAAAAACCCGTTCCGTATTCACGGCGTGGTCTTATGAGATATCATATACCTGTTCAATTGTTTTAAACTGTTTTACTCATACCAGTCCCATGACTGACCCGGAGTTTACTTTGTTGTTTTCCCTGAACTCTTGGGTGCCTAAATTTGTACGGGCAGTCAAGTAGTCGGGATTTACAGATATACTTGGAGCAGGAGACTTCAAGATTCTATAGCTATAGTTATTTCCGCTGTGTTGTAAGTGTTGTACTCTGATAAGTGCTATTGTATATATATATATAACTGTTTACTTCAAAGTTATGTTATATATTATATGTTATTCGTTCCGCTGTGAGATTCGTGTTACTCTGATGATTCTGATGTTCTTCTTCTTCTGTTCTATTAGTTCTATCTTTTCTTTCTCACCTTCTAAATTCTTTCACTAACGTGCTCGGAATTTCCGACTCTCGAGGAGTCGGAAATTTCCAGCCGTTACACATACACAACATGTTCTTTTATATAATAATCACATTTCTAAAACATAAATAAATAAATATAAAAGCAAAAATTAACTTTCTTCTCGTAAAAATCGAATTTTCCAAAGACGAGGAGGCTGCGGCACTTCATGTTGACCCTCCCATTGGCTTTGCTCTCGCGGTGGCTCACGAGTTGGTGCGAAGGAGAGAGCGGAGGCCGTTTTCCTCGATTTGGGGGTCAATGGTTGGCGCTGGGCGGTCTGTGGCGGGTGCGGGGTGTGGCGAGGCGGTGGGGCTTCGATTCAGGTGGCGTTGACGGCGGATTGGGTGGCCGGCGTCGGATTGGGCTTCAATGATGGAGGATTGGGGCTTTAACGGCTTTATTGAGGGAAGGGGGGAAGAAGGAGGGGGCTTGGGTGGTGCGGCGGTGGGCCAGGGTGCGGGGCGACGGTGCTCAGGCGGCGACGATGCCGCAGGAGGAGGGGGCGACGAGAAAATGGGGAGCGGCGGTTTTCTTTTGGTTGACCGCGGGTTTAAATTTCATTTAGGGTTTGACTCTATGAGATAAAAGAGGGCCTATTATATTATATAATATTTATTTTATTTTAATCCACCAAAAAGTAACTTTAAAATTCGAACACCAAATCAAGCCCACCGACTGTCGTCCATAGCTAATTACCCCCATTCCGAACACAATGGGATATGTATCGTAAGCTAATACGATCGTTTCGATCAGTTTTTTTAAAATCAAAATATAAATCTATATATTGAATTTGAACGCACATTTCAATTTACTGGGGCCACCTACTAACTCTAAAAATTCCAGAAAAAATATTTCTAGCTTCGTATTGATGATACGGTCCTAACAAAACTAGTTTCGTCAAATTCTGAGTCCGTTTGAAAAATGGCCATTTTCTGGTCGATCAAAATTGACTGAAACTGACAAAACACGTTTTACTTCGCCACGCTCACATATTGATTCAGAAAATTACGAATTTTGGAATCTAGTAATAACTTGACATTCCGGTTCCAACAAAAGTGGTTTCGTCGAAAACAGAGGTCGTTTGCAAAATAGCTATTTTTAAGGGCCCAAAATTCCATAGCGACTATTCTGAATTTTCAACTAGGCATAACTTTTTATTCCCGCTATGAAATTTCAATTTTTCAGATTCGTTGGAAGGATATTCTCAAATAGATTCAAATATTTTTGGTTTCTCCAAAATCCAGTTTATTTTGAATCCTGTACATTCGTTTGAATTTTGAATTCGAATTTTTAAACTACCGCGCCATTTTCAATTCCTTTTATAATTAAAATAAAATATTATATTCTAACGTCGATTCAAATAAATATTTACGTTCTAATTCTATTCAAAATAAATTTCTCATCGTTATTATTTAAAATAATTCATTTTAAATATTCAAAATTCATTAATATTGCCAAAATAAAAATTTTAAATTGGCTTGGATTTCCGAGTTATTACATCAAACGTATATACGTTTGGTGGCGGAGGAATTCATTTCTCTTAGCTTTATACCCGTGATATTTTTGAGGAAATCAATTTGTGATTTGGCGGGTATGGTGATGTGACAGTCGAAGTAAATGGAGGAGTGATCTGTTAAAAGATACGTTTTGACCTTGAGCCTCATCAACTGGGAAATGACAGAAATCAGGCAGGCAGCATGGCTAAGTGGGCTGCACCCAATTAGGTTTATTGTCACCATCTAGAGAACATTCATATTTGTACTTCTTTCAATTCTGTATCTCCCGGAAACAGTTATGTTGGAATACTAACCGAGGGGTGGCAATATATTCGATACATTCAAGAGAAATGAATGGTCGGTCATGTGTGGCCGAGTTACAATATGTTCTTGTTAAACTCTAGTGTATCACTTCTAGAGTACACTGAGCGGAAGGTGGATCCATACCTTGTCATAATTATAATCCATTCCCCAAATAAGAGCTCGCGGTTTTGATTGTATATTATATATGTAGAACGTTAGATGCAAGCGTTTCTGCTAGATTGCTAAGTACTTGTATTTAGACATTATTATAATATCAGAAGAGACTTGATATAAAGAATAATTTGGTTTATCGTAAGGTAAAAATCATCCGTGTTTATGTGTGGATCGGTCTTACGATTATCATTTCTTTAGAAAAGATTTTAAAAGTTAAACAAATGGTTGGAGTTTACTCACACCAGTCACATGACTGACCAAGAGTTTATTTTGTTTTGTTTTCCCTAAACTCTTGGGTGCCCAATTTTGTATTGGCAATCAAGTAGTCGGGATTTACATATACTTGAAGAGCTAGAGCAGGAGGCTTCAGGATATATATGGCTATTGTTATTTCCGTAGTGTTGTAAGTGTTATACTCTAATAATGGTATTGTATACAAATAATGTTTTATTTCAAAGTTATGTTATGAAATATATTTATTCGTTCCACTGTGAGATTCGTGTTTACTCTGATGTTGTATGTTCTTCTTCTTCTTCTGTTGATTGCTGTGTGTTAACTGTTTGGTTGAATTGCTTATGTATTGGTTGAAATTATAGATAGCGATATATATATAAATCGTTAATCAAAAATTGATTCTGTTTAGCAGAATATTTCATATGTAAATGAAATCGATGTTAATAATATTGCTTGACATCTGTGATGTAAGGAAACAGGTTGGAGGAATCCAGCTAGATTCCTCAACATTTATTTTGCTGTTTTTCATATATGGTGATATATGATGTGATATATAATCTATTATTGATTATGTGTGTTTGGATGATATCGATCATTATTATTTGGTATTTTAATACCATATATAATATTGGAAATATAAAGGAGATTATTTGTAAAACAAATATAAAGGACATTATTTGTAAAACAAATATAAAGGAGATTATTTGTAAATCAAATATAAAGGACATTATTTATAAAACAAATATAAAGGACATTATTTGTAAAACAAATATAAAGGACATTATTTGTAAAACAAATATAAAGGGAATTATTTGTAAAACAAATATAAAGGAAAATATTTGTAAAACAAATACAAGGGAAAATATTTGTAAAAGAAATGTAAAGGAAATATTTATTTAGAAAATAAATAGATTTTAAAGGAAATATTTATTTAGAAAATAAATAAATTATAAAAGGAAATACTTGAAAAATGAAAGAAGTGTTTAAAAAGAGAATTTTACACTAGGAAAGTTTAAACCCGTGTTTCGCACACGGGTATAACAGAATATGAATTTAAAATAGATTTTTAATAGAAATCTATTTTAACAGTTAAGTGGAGAAGATAAATTTATAAATAATATTTTATAAATTAAATAAAATGTTTATCATTGGATAAATAGAATATATAAGTCAGGACTTATATAGAGAAGTAAGAATCGATTTCAACATCGATATTTGAAACTGAATATGGACGTAGAGTAAATCAAAGGAGTTAATCAAAGGAGTTAATCAAAATATGTTAATCAAATGAGTCAAAGGAGTTAATCGAATTAGAGTTAGAATTAATCGATTAGAATTAGAATAAATCGATTAGAGTTCGAATTAATCGTTTAGAGTTAGAGTTACTAGATTAGAGTTAACCAGTTAGAATTATTCAATTAGAGTTAATCGACTTAGAATTTATCGATTAGAGTTAATCCAACAGAGTTAATGGATTCGAGTTAATCAAACAGAGTTAATGGATTAGAGTTAATCAAACAGAGTTAATGGATTAGAGTTAATCAAACAGAGTAAATAGAGTAAGAGTTAGAGTTAATCGATTAGAGATAGAGTTAATCGAGTTAGAGTTAGTCGAGTATTAGTAAACTGAATAAAGTTAAAGGAGTTAATCAAATATAGTTTATTCGAATAGAGTTAAAGGAGTTAATCGAATATAATTTATTCGGATAGAGTTAAAGGAGTTAATCGTATATAGTTTATTCGGAAGGAATTAATTGAATATAGTTTATTCGAAAGAGAGATTATCGAATGTAATTTATTCGAAGAAAGGAGTTATCGAATATAGTTATTCGAAAGGAGATATCGAATATAAGTTATTCGAAGTGAGTTAATCGAATTGAGTTATTCGAAAGGTGTTCATCGAATTTAGTTATTCGAAAGGAGTTAACGAATATAGTTATTCGAAGAAAGGAGTTAATCGAATATAGTTTATTCAAAAGGAATTGTCGAATAGAGATTATTCGAAAGAGTGTTATACATTGAAATTCGATTTATATCGAATTCGGGAAAGTACTATTCACTTTCCGTTTTAATCAAGATTTATTTATTTATAAGTAAATGGTCTATTTAGTTATTTAGTTAAATTAAGCAATATAAGTTATATTTTTGTAACACCCCACCTCCGCCAGGGCCACTCACGAGTGATTGCACTAGCTTTGGAGGGGTGTTGTCTAGGTAAACATGCACAGAGATATCACAAGACAGAACATAGATAAATAAATAAGTAAAGCAGCGGGAGAAATTTAAAAACCATAGTTAACCATTTCAAAACCAAAGTCAACTTACATCAAAATACTTAGTCATTATTTTCCAACTACCACAAGTCTAGAAAACATAAACTGAAAATAACATAAGGTAAACTATCCCCAAAATAGATGTCGTGAAGCCATAGCAAGCTCAAGTCCAAACCGTACATGAGCTGTCAAGAAAGAAAGCCAAGTGTCCCAGCTAAGCACTAGTGTTCCCTCCCTGAGAACCTTGGGGGGGGGGGACGGAAGAAAAGAGGTGAAAGAAAAAGGGTCAATCATAAAGACTGGTAAGTCCTACCTACTATTAGTATAAAAACTAATGAAGTTAACTAAACATGAGAAACTGAGATGAAACATAAAGATGGTAACTATATGGCATGATAAATAGATAACAAAGTAGATCAAGTGTGGCATCGCATATACAAGGTTTAGTTTTGCACCAATAGTACTAGTATTCTAACCCATGTCAAGTATAAACAAGAAATGATCCCTTAGCCCAATATCATGAGATGACCCAAGTCAAGGTCCAACTATACGATCTAGTCGATCGGCTCCCTATAAGCCTAACTCGTCGAGTGTCGGTGTCATACGGCCCAATCACGGAATGTAGTCAACTGTGCTAGGTCCACCCTAGAGTGTATCAAGCCCTAGGGTGCCAACCACTGACACAAATCAAGCACGCACAGTCTAAACCTACTGGTGCCCATGTCTGTTTTATTTAACTCCGGACTATGTGCACGACCATAGTCCGCCTGAACCTACACTGCCGCACCTACTCTGCCGTCTTTCTGGTCGCTTACAATCAGCCCAGTAATCGTGCCCCACCCTAGCCTAGTCCTTAGGGTATCGTGATACATCCAAGAGGGTTACTGCTGAAAAGGACTACGTAACTAGGGTTTCTCACGGGTTAAGTGTGGTTAACCCTATGCAATCATGTATCAAGTTGGTTAAGTGTATCCAAGTGGTTCATGAATTAACCCTAACATGTGGCATTAATTAATTTAATGCACCCAACCTCTCACATTAGACTTTGTTGTGGTTACTGGATGTGTCGGGCGGGTCCGGGCAGCTTTACACCACAACCTAGTCTAACCTCGGGTTTCAAGCGCGATATGACCAACTACTCACATTGGGTCCTATTGTTTGTAGCCACTGGATTTGCCGGGCGGTTCCGGGCAGATTTATGCTACAAACTCAACCTAACCTCGAGTTGGTCACTTTATGGTTTTCTACATGTCATGACCACATTCAAGTTTTCAAGCATAATCAATTTTCATGTCACATTTCAAGTCATGTTTTTCATGTCACATTTCAAGTCATGTTTTTCATGTCATTTCAAGTTCGCCTAACAACCCACAACGTATTCCCATCGCACGTAACTTCGCATCAATACAAATAGATTAAGAAGGGGAACATAACAATATGACAAAAATGGGCATAAGGTGGTAAAGTTGGTCATAAGTTAAACATGATGATATTTAAGGCAAAGGTGTTCATCACAACTAGCATATAGGATTATTGGCCTCAAAACATGTATGACATCAAACTTAGCAAATAGGGTGATAACATGGTAATAGTTGACATAGAGTGATAAACTTGTGACTAGCATGTAGTTCAACATCATAGGCAAGTTAACATCAAGGTTACGAGGGGTTCTATGTTGCATTATGCATAATCCCCAAATAAAGCTCATAGCTTTCTACCCAAAAATCAAGGTGAATGGTACTAGGTTCATGATAGTCCCACAATCATAGATCAAAAGAGTCATGAATGGATCTATGCATACATTGATAGACCAAAGACAAATATTACACAAGAATCCCATTTCAACTTGCTACATGTTCATATTAATTTCATAGTTTAAATCTAAGAGTAGAGTGGGGCTTACAAATCGTGGCTATGAGAACTAGAACAAAATAGAGACGTTGTGGAAGCTCTAGGAATGATGTAGCAACACTAGAAGCCTTGAGAAATAAGTAGCTCCTTTGATTTGATGGAGAAAGATTGCTCCTTTTTCCTTAGCTCTAGTTTAGAACACTCAAGCTCTCAAGATGAAGATGGAGGCCATGATTAGGAGCATTTTGGCAGCACTTAGTCGTTAGGATGATTTGTGGTGGTTTAGGCTAGGTCTTAGGGTGTTTTTATAGGTGTAGAGACAAGTTTAGGCCATAGGATTAACCCTAGTTTAGATCTGAACCATCAAATCCCGTCACAGGCCAACTGAACAGACCCAAAGGAGCAAACAGGTGCACCAGGCAAACATGGCCGACCAGGGAAGTCGACCCCCAGGTCGACACCCAAGTCGACTGGGCAGTCGACCTGGGCTGGGGCAGGTCGACTCCCCAGTCGACCTGGGGCTGGGCGGGAAATTTTCCCGCCCAATCTGTTTGGGGCTGAATTTGAATTTCGGGCTGAATTTTGAATTTTCTGAAATCTTCTATGGGCCATAACTTGGTCATACGGACTCCGATTTATGAAATTTCGGACTCGTTTTCAAGCAGAATTTCGAGACGAACGCAATGGCGTGACCCGTTCCCATTGATTCTTAACTTATGATTTAATTCTGCCCTGATTTCTTGTTTTAACATGTTATAAAAATTCGGGTTGTTACATTCTCCCCACCTTAAAGGATTTCGTCCCCGAAATCTCCAATTTAGGAAGAACGTATCCTACCATCCATCATCTATCTACTCAAAACATCATCCACAAGTAATCATCGTCCTTAAAAGATTTCTAATGCTGTATGAACATATGCAAAAGTGTGTGTATATGCACCTATCTAATGAGAAAATCAGGCGGTTACTGACTCAGTAAACCTCCTTAATGAAGAATATGTTAGTGAAATGAGTCCAAATGTATGCACATTCCTAACATGATTTATAATCTCTACATGAGTGCACATAACATTCATCCATATGCAACATTCACGTGATAGCATAACAAGTTTCATCCATGAATAAGCATAAACACTCATGCAAATGCAATATGAGAGTGTGTGAGCCGATCTTAGTGCCTAACGTGTATCATGCATCCACGAGTAACCACTTGCAAACTTGCAACCATTTGCAACCATCAAGCATAACATGTTTCAAATACATGTTTCATCCAAAGGGTTTCTACCTAAGGTTCTCATGATAAGATTAACGAAATAACAAGATAAACATGGATAGCAAAAGAAAGATATGCTAACTAGGAAAAGAGATTGAGAATGTACTCTCAAAAAGAAATGGATAAAGCCCACGCATCTTCTCCTCGGTTTCCCAAGTTGCATCTTCATCGGCTTCACTCCACTGAACCTTTACTAACTTGACTTCTCGATTCCTCAGCTTCTTGGTCTCCGTTCCTAAGATACGAATCGGAGCTCACCTCAGGGTTGCCTCTTTCTCTACCTCCACGTCTTCAAGAATGCTAGGCTCAACTACTTCGGCTGATTCATGTAGGCATTTTCGGAGATGCGAGACATGAAAGACATTGTGCACTCCAACCAGCTTCTCGGGCAATTCCACCCTATAAGCCATTTGCCCAATCTTCTCGATGATAGGGAAGGGTCCTATGAACCTTAGTGCTAGCTTTCCAACTGCTCCAAAACGAACCACATTTCGCAAGGGAGAAACCTTCACAAAGACCATATCTCCAACTTCAAACTCTAAGTCTGTCCTTCGCTTGTATGCATAGGATTTCTGTCTGTCTTGGGCCGTTTTCATCCGCCTTCGAATCAACTCAACCTTCTCGGATGTGTCCCTTATCATGTCGGGCCCAAGTATAAGCTTATCCGTCGTCTCCCACCAACATGTTGGTGACTTGCACGGCCTCCCATACAAAGCTTCGAATGGTGCCATCCCTATGCTTGCTTGGTAGCTGTTATTATAAGCAAATTCTACGAGAGGAAGGTGGTCTTCCCAAGTGCCACCAAAGTCAAGAATGCATAGCCTCAACAGATCTTCTAGTACCCTATTCACCCTTTCGGTCTGACCATCCGTCTGTGGGTGATAGGCTGTACTTAGATTCAATTGCGTACCCATCGCTTCTTGCAAACTATTCCAAAATTGGCTAGTGAAGATTGGGTCACGATCGCTCACTATGCTAGAAGGAACTCCATGCAATCGCACTATCTCTCGAAGATAAACAGATGCTAGCCATGATGCGGTCCTCTTGCTCTTCACTGGAATGAAATGAGCGCTCTTCGTGAGTCTATCCACTATGACCCATATGCTAGTATTCCCTTTCCTTGATCTCGGCAATCCATCCATAAAATCCATAGAGATACTTTCCTACTTCCATTGCAGGACCTCCAATGGATGCAGTAGCCCACCGGGCTTCTTCGACTCGGCCTTTACTTGTTGGCAAACAATGCATCTAGAAACAAACTCTGCAACATCCTTTTTCATCCCAACCCAAAAGAAAATGCGCTTCATATCCCGGTACATCTTATCCCCTCCGGGATGTATGGTCATCATCGAGTGATGCGCCTCCTCAAGAACTTTATTTACTAAGTCTCCCACTTGTGGGACACATAGTCTTCCATCATGCCTTAGCCACCCCTTGTCATCAATAGTATATCTAGCGAGGTGACTTGACGTCTCACCACGAATCAACTTGTCCATGATCTCGACTATCTGCGGGTCTTCCCTCTGTGAAGCCCCAACTTGATCAAGAAGTGTAGGTCTAAGCTCAAGGGATGCTAACGAACCAGTCATCGACTCAACAGCAGGTGCAAAATCAAAGGTTGCCAAGAACTCTAGGCTCTTCATCTCAACAAACAAGGACTCAAAGTCAACCTTTTTCTACTTAGCGCATCTGCCACAACATTACCCTTGCCAGGGGTATAAGCTATCTCGAAGTCATATGATGCCAAGAATTCCATCCACCTCTTTTGCCTTAGATTCAAATCTTTCTGTGAGAAGAGGTACTTGAGCGACTTGTGATCAGTATATAACTCAAACCTTTCACCTAGAAGATAATGGCGCCAAGATTTGAGTGCAAAGACGATCGCCACCAACTCCAAATCATGAGTGGGATAGTTCTTCTCATGAACTTTGAGTTGCCTACTCCCAAAGCATATCACTCTCCCTTCTTGCATCAGGACAGCGCCTAATCCCGTGCCACATGCATCGGTGTACACAGTAAACAACTTCCCTCCATCGGGTAATGCTAGAACTGGAGCTGTGGTGAGGGCTTTCTTGAGTCTTTGAAAAGCAAGCTCACACTCTAAGTCCCATGCAAAGACTAAGTTCTTCTTCGTTAACTTAGTAAGAGGGGCTGAAATCTTAGCGAAGTCCTTAATGAACTTCCTATAAAATCCTGCCAGACCGAGAAAGCTTCTCACTTCCGTTGCATTCTTCGGAACATTCCAGTCTTGTACCGCCACTACTTTAGCGGGATCCACAGCTATGCCTTGCTTAGAAACTATATGCTCAAGGAACCGAGCTTCCCTTCTCCAAAAATGGCATTTGGAGAACTTGGCTTTTAACTGATGAGCTCTAAGCGTATCCATAACCTCCTTGAGATGTGTAGCATGCTCTTCCTCGTCCTTAGAGAAGATCAGAATATCATACACGAAGACCACCACAAACTTGTTAAGGAACTCCCTAAACACCCTACTCATCAAATCAACGAAGTATGCGGGTGCATTAGTCAAACCGAACGGCATGATAAGCCATTCAAAGAATCCATCTGGAGTCCTAAGCGCAGTCTTGTCAATACTATCCTCAGCCACTCTAAGCTGATGGAATCCGGTGGCTAGATCGAGTTGAGAGAAAACAGAAGCACCTACAAGCTGGTCAAAGAGATCATCAATCCTCGGTAACGGGTGCCTATTCTTCTTTGTCAGCTTGTTTAACTCACGATAATCAACACATAGGCGAAGCGAACCATCCGCCTTAGTAGCGAATACCACAGGAGCACCCAATTCAGAAATGCTTCGCCTAATGAAATTTTTCTCAAGCAACTCCTTGATTTGCTTGCTAAGCTCTCTTCTTTCTCGTGGGGCCATGTGCCTAACAAGCAATGAAACTGGCTTGGCATTATCAACAAGATAAATACGGAAGTCTATCTCGCGTTTAGGGGGTAACCCCTTCACCTCATCAAAAACATCCGGATATTCTCGGACCACCCTCACAGATTGAAGATTGTCAATAGACGAGTCGAGGGATTCAAGATAACATAACATAAAAGGATCCATAGGGTTACAAGAAATCTCTAAGGTATTGCCAAGGCGAGTCATAAGCCTCACTACCCTATGCTCACAATCGAGAATGGCTCCATAACTGGACAACCAATCCATGCCCAAAATCAACCCGTATCCCATGAACCCGAGAACATAAGCATTACATGTGAATTCTACGGTCAAGATAGAAATCCTCAAATCCATACAAATCATAGATAGATGGGCGGAACCCCCAATTAGATTTGAAACACTAACGGGATCCTCAACTAGACTAGTACTTAGGTGCAAACTTTCAACAATGTCAAAAGAAATAAAGGTATGCGATGCACCAGAATCAAATAAAGTTCGAACAGGAAAACCAGAAATGTAAACAAGGCTTTCTATAGAAATACTACCTCGGTCCGGAGCTGGAGTAGTGTTGAGAGCTAGCATCTGCCCTCCAGAAGGTCCTGCCCGCTGAGTCTGTCCTTGCCCCTGTCCTTGCTTCTTTGGGCAATCCTTACTGTAGTGTCCAGACTCTCCGCAATGAAAGCATTCTTCCAACTTCCTCTTCTTCTTCCTACAATCTTTGATTATGTGTCCAGTGATCCCACAGAAGTTGCACTTCCTTGTCTCCCTTGCCTTGTTGTTGTTGGCCTTGTTACCCTTGTTGTTCTTGTTGTTCTGGTTGCCTCCCCACTTGGAGTCCGCCTTCTTGGTTTGAGTCTCATTAAGCTTAACTTCTTCCTTGCCATTCTTATCATCTCCTTGAAGCAAGGCCATATCCACTAAGCTCTCAAAAGTGGCCCCCATGGGTATATGAGACATGGCCAAACCTTGCAATGGCTCATTCAATCCTCGAGCAAAGCGTAGAGCCTTCTTCCGAGGTGTGTTAACCATGTCTAAACCGAATCGAGCAAGCTGGTTAAACTTATTCACATACTCCCTCACGGTCATGTCCCCTTGCTTCAAAGATATAAACCTCTCCATTTGCAGATTCTCTTCAGCAGATGATAGAAACTTAAGCCCAAACCTCATCCTAAAGTCGGCCCAAGTCTCTATAGGCCTAGTAGCGTTGGTGACTTCCCACCAATAAGCAGCTTCCTCTTTCAATAGCCATACTGCCAATAGAACTTTCCTACGATCTTCTACATCAAAGATAGCAAAAAGGTCTTCAGTTTCCCTTAACCAGTTTCTTGCCTCAACATAAGTCTCTGTCCCAACAAAATTATTGCCACCCATCGCCTTAAAGTCTTTGCAAATCTTCGTGAAATCCGCTTGTGGACGCTGAGGAGGAGGAGGAGGAACCTCAGGTACGGGAGGAGGAGTGGGAGTGTTTGCTGGGCCGACTCCATTTGCCCTAGCCTCCACGTATCTCCTAAACCAAAGAGGTACCGGTATTCCCTCCAGGATGATAAAGTTATCGGCCATACTGAAACGAAGTAAAAGATAGATTTAGAACGAGGAAACAAAGGATAGTGCTAATGGCTTTTGGGGAATAGCCTTTTAAAATAAACTAGACTTTTCTTGGAAAAATACTTAAT
Organism: Allium sativum; assembly: GCA_030737875.1. NCBI lineage: Eukaryota > Viridiplantae > Streptophyta > Magnoliopsida > Asparagales > Amaryllidaceae > Allium > Allium sativum. The sequence continues at coordinate 87,013,579 of CM060926.1, read as the reverse complement.
TGGTTTTGAAAATAGTTTTTCAAAAGGGTTTTTAAAACTTTTGTCCGGTCTAGAAAACCTCAGGCTCTGATACCAAATGTAACACCCCACCTCCGCCAGGGCCACTCACGAGTGATTGCACTAGCTTTGGAGGGGCGTTGTCTAGGTAAACATGCATAGAGATATCACAAGACAGAACATAGATAAATAAATAAGTAAAGCAACGGTAGAAATTTAAAAACCATAGTTAACCATTTCAAAACCAAAGTCAACTTACATCAAAATACTTAGTCATTATTTTCCAACTACCACAAGTCTAGGAAACATAAAATGAAAATAACATAAGGTAAACTATCCCCAAAATAGATGTGGTGAAGCATAGCAAGCTCAAGTCCAAACCGTACATGAGCTGTCAAGAAAGCAAGCCAAGTGTCCCAGCTAAGCACTAGTGTTCCCTCCCTGAGAACCTGGGGGGGGGGGGGACGGAAGAAAAGAGGCGAAAGAAAAAGGATCAGTCATAAAGATTGGTAAGTCCTACCTACTATTAGTATAAAAACTAATGAAGTTAACTAAACATGAGAAACTGAGATGAAACATAAAGATAGTAACTAACTGGCATGATAAATAGATAACAAGGTAGATCAAGTGTGGCATCGCATATACAAGGTTTAGTTTTGCACCAATAGTACTAGTATTCTAACCCATGTCAAGTGTAAACAAGAAATGATCTCTTGGCCCAATATCATGAGATGACCCAAGTCAAGGTCCAACTATACGATCTAGTCGATCGGCTCCCTATAAGCCTAACTCGTCGAGTGTCGGTGTCATACGGCCCAATCACGGAATGTAGTCAACTGTGCTAGGTCCACCCTGGGGTGTATCAAGCCCTAGGGTGCCAACCACTGACACAAATCAAGCACGCACAGTCTAAACCTACTGGTGCCCATGTCTGTTTTATTCAACTCCGGACTATGTGCACGACCATAGTCCGCCTGAACCTACACTGGCGCACCTACTCTGCCGTCTTTCTGGTCGCTTACAATCAGCCCAGTAATCGTGCCCCACCCTAGCCTAGTCCCTAGGGTATCGTGATACATCCAAGAGGGTTACTGCTGAAAAGGACCACGTAACTAGGGTTTCTCACGGGTTAAGTGTGGTTAACCCAATCCAATCATGTATCAAGTTGGTTAAGTGTATCCAAGTGGTTCATGACTTAACCCTAACATGTGGCATTAATTAATTTAATGCGCCCAACCTCTCACATTAGACTTTGTTGTGGTTACTGGATGTGTCGGGCGGGTCCGGGCAGCTTTACACCACAACCTAGTCTAACCTCGGGTTTCAAGCGCGATATGACCAACTACTCACATTGGGTCCTATTGTTTGTAGCCACTGGATTTGCCGGGCGGTTCCGGGCAGATTTATGCTACAAATTCAACCCAACCTCAAGTTGGCCACTTTATGGTTTTCTACATGTCATGACCACATTCAAGTTTTCAAGCATAATCAATTTTCATGTCACATTTCAAGTCATGTTTTTCATGTCACATTTCAAGTCATGTTTTTCATGTCATTTCAAGTTCGCCTAACAACCCACAACGTATTCCCATCGCACTTAACTTCGCATCAATACAAATAGATCAAGAAGGGGAACATAACAATATGACAAAAATGGGCATAAGGTGGTAAAGTTGGTCATAAGTTAAACATGATGATATTTGAGGCAAAGGTGTTCATCACAACTAGCATATAGGATTATTGGCCTCAAAACATGTATGACATCAAACTTAGCAAATAGGGTGATAACATGGTAATAGTTGACATAGAGTGATAAACTTGTGACTAGCATGTAGTTCAACATCATAGGCAAGTTAACATCAAGGTTATGAGGGGTTCTATGTTGCATTATGCATAATCCCAAATAAAGCTCATAGCTTTCTACCCAAAAATCAAGGTGAATGGTACTAGGTTCATGATAGTCCCACAATCATAGATCAAAAGAGTCATGAATGGATCTATGTATACAATGATAGACCAAAGACAAATATTACACAAGAATCCCATTTCAACTTGCTACATGTTCATATTAATTTCATAGTTTAAATCTAAGAGTAGAGTGGGGCTTACAAATCGTGGCTATGAGAACTAGAACAAAATAGAGACGTTGTAGAAGCTCTAGGAATGATGTAGCAACACTAGAAGCCTTGAGAAATAAGTAGCTCCTTTGATTTGATGGAGAAAGATTGCTCCTTTTACCTTAGCTCTAGTTTAGAACACTCAAGCTCTCAAGATGAAGATGGAGGCCATGATTAGGAGCATTTTGGCAGCACTTCGATTTACGAAATTTCGGACTCGTTTTCAAGAAGAATTTCGAGACGAACGCAATGGCGTAACCCGTTCCCATTGGTTCTTAACTTATGATTTAATTCTGCCCTGATTTCTTGTTTTAACATGTTATAAAAATTCGGGTTGTTACAATTTTGAAATTAGATATTTCAAAATTGGGGATTATAACGTTGTAGTTAAAATCAATGTTTTCAATAAAGAATTGGATTCGTAAATAGAATCCGAGAGTTACATAAGGAAGTTTGTTAAAGATTTAGAAGGTGAACTTTGTCTATTTCGAAGTTAGAAATGTTGTTCAGTTAAGGTCTGAGAGGTAGTTATACCCTAGCTTGATTGACTTCGTTTTCAACTAAGGAATGATTAAGGTTCGATAGTGAAGGAAATGGTTTGAGTTGGCATAATGATGTTTTATTTAAACATCTGTTTAAACCCAAATAAAGGAGTTTTGGAAATGTTTTCCAAATTAGAATCAGAAATGTTTTCTAATATAGAAAATAAGAAATGGAAAAGGTTCCAATGTTAATAACGTATATTTTTTAAATTTAGAAAATAAGAAATGTCGAATATACGGAAACGAGATATGAAAAAGGGATAAACCAAAGAGATAAATGTTCAATGATGATTGATCGATATAATTTCCATCTGGAAATAATATCGTTGTTTGCACACGTGCTTTTCTTTGATAGTTAACTCACCGACTATCAAAATTTTTGACCATTTTTCCGTCATCAATACGGAGAGACCGGGATCAGATTCGTGACCTGAAAACCACTCTGTATGGGCGTTAGCGTTGCGATTAAATATGATGAAGATAATTGAAGACGAAGTTATGCAAGGGTCGTTCTGTCAAATACTAGGTAGAAATTGCCTAAGACGGATTTACAGAATAGTGCCTTCGGTTTGTCCAGTCCCAGGACGACCTGTATGGAAGAATGTCTGATAGAGTATATTTAATAGATCACGTAAGTTGATCCCTTCAAACGTATATACATTTGGTGGCGGAGGAATTCGTTTCTCTTAGCTTTATACCCGTGATATTTTTGAGGAAATCAATTTGTGATTTGGCGGGTATAGTGATGTGACATTCGAAGTAAATGGAGGATTGATCTATTAAAAGATACGTTTCGACCTCGAGCCTCATCAACGGGGAAATGACAGAAATCGGGCAGGCAGCATGGCTAAGTAGGCCGCACCCAATTAGGGTGTTGTCACCATCTAGAGAATATTCATATTTGTACTTCTTTCAATTCTATGTCTCCCGGGAATGGTTATATTGGAATACTAACCGAGGGGTGGAAATATATTCGATACATTCAAGAGAAATGAATGGTCAGTCATGTGTGGTTGAGTTACAAGATGTTCTTGTTGAACTCCAGTGTATCGCTTCTAGAGTATACTGAGCTGAAGGTGTATCCATACCTTGTCATAGTTGGAATCCATTCCCCAAATAAGAGCCCGCGGTTTTGATTGTATATTATATATGTAGAACGTTAGATGCAAGAGTTTCTGCTAGATTGCTAAGTACTTGTATTTAGACATTATTATAATATCAGAAGAGACTTGATATAAAGAATAATTTGGTTTATCGTAAGGTAAAAACCATCCGTGTTTATGTGTGGATCGGTCTTACGATTATCATTTCTTTAGAAAGGATTTTAAAAGTTAAACAAATGGTTGGAGTTTACTCACACTAGTCACATGACTGACCCAGAGTTTTTTTTCCTAAACTCTTGGGTGCCCAATTTTGTATGGGCAGTCAAGTAGTCGGGATTTACAGATACTTGAAGAGTTGGAGCAGAAGGCTTCAGGATATATATAGCTATTGTTATTTCCCCAGTGTTGTAAGTGTTATACTCTAATAATGGTATTGTATACAGATATTGTTTTATTTCAAAGTTATGTTATGAAATATATTTATTCGTTCCGCTGTGAGATTCGTGTTTACTCTGATGTTGTATGTTCTTCTTCTTCTATTCTAAGTTTATATCTTATCTATTCTCACCCCTAATTTCTTTTATTAACTACCGGTATTTTCGATGTTTGGATAATCGACGTGGGTTTTATGTCGATGGCCAAAGATCGCAAATTTCCGGGACGTTACAATTATAATATAAATTAATATATTTTGAATTTGAACGCACATTCTAATTTACTGGGGCCACATACGGACTCCAAAATTTCCTGAAAAATAAATCTAGCTATTTTTTGATGATACAGTCCTAACAAAATTAATTTCGTTGAATTTGGAGACCGTTTGAAAAATGGTCATTTTCTGGTCGATCCAATTCAACTGAAATTGACTAAACACGTTTTAAATTACTGCGCTCACATATTAATTCCAAAAATTATGAAAAATGGAATCTAACAATAATTTGACATTTCGGATCCAACAAAAGTGGTTTCGTCGAAAACGGAAGTCGTTGGTAAAATGGCTATTTTTAATATTAATATATATATAAACTCCATAACGTCTATTCTGAATTTTAAACTGCGCATAACTTTTGATTCCCATTATGAAATTTCAATTTTTCAGATTCATTGGAAAGATATTTTCAAACAGATTTCAATATTTTTAGTTTTACTAAAATCCGCTATATCTTGAATTCTGTACATTCAATTGAAATTTGAAATCAAATTTTCAAACTACCACGCCATTTCAGGCTAGTTTTATAATTAAAATAAAATTATTCATTCTAACTTCGGTTAAAATAACCTTTTCGTTGATATTATTTAAAATAAATTAGTTTAAATATTAAAACTCGATTAAAATTATTACAATAAAATTTTTAAATTGGTTCTGATTTTCCGGGTTGTTACACGGACAGATTTCGGATTTTTTGGGTATCCATTGACAACCCTACCTAGAACATTCACTTTGCCCTTTTCACATGATAAACAAGTTGACTAATGGTATGTAATGGTCATTATCTATGGTTTATTATTGCAAAACTTATACTGAGTTGATCAACATATGTTGGTTGAGAGTCCATGCCAGTCAAAAGAATCGGTTGTGAGCATTTAGTATGCAGCGTAGTTTCTTTCTAAACCAAATGTTTAACTAGTCAGTATACTTATACTTTTTGCCCATATTAAGTTCTTGTTTATTTTCAGATACAATATGTTGCATTTTGTTTGCCTACCTTTGCTAAGAAACCAAACGTAGTTCTTTTATACAATCAACATGATTTCTTCAAAATGGTAAGAGCTATGACTATTTTTGCAGTTTATCTTTTAAGTTTACAATCCACATGGTCTTCTTCAAAAGTGAGATGTTTGAAATATACTCAATAGGACTAATTTTTGCTTTACAACCATAAATGTGCTCACTAAATGATTTTTTCCCCTAGTTTATTGTATAGCTTTGGAAATGATTCAGAGGTGAAGATAAACTGCCAAAGCATTTAGGACCAAGCACGGAGTAAAATGTCGATATGGTTCCCAAGGTTATTGGTTTCTTATTAACTAAACATATATGATTCTCAGTTATATTGACCACTATTTTGAAAAATGCAAGCTTTTTACCTTCTATGAAGCTTGGTACATTACATTCTGAACATGTTTATGTGATTTTGCAGTACTCAATGGCAAATGATGAGCCGATTTGGGTACTGATCCACATAAACATGACTAAATATATGAATTTCATGGTCGTCAATGGTAGCCTCATGTACAAAGAAGGAAAGGTAATATAATAATACTATTGACTATTGAATTTATTTTAAATATTCGTTATGAACTACTGAATAAGTTAACATATATATAGAGTACCAGCCACAGACGTGGAATCATTAAAATCTACACCGATGAGACTGCTTGAAAAGAGAGTAGCATGAAAATTCTTTATATAAATACAAGACTATGAAGAGAATAATCCTAAAACATGCGAGAGCATATATATCAATACAGTCAACACCAAAGAACTAATTTCGTTAGTACCTGCTATTTTATTAGTTGCTTTTTACTTGAATTATATGCTATTTGTTTCAATTTGGAAGACATTTAAAGTGTAATGGTGCAGTAAGTGGTAAATATGAGTTAGAAGAGAGCACAATTGAGTTTATTGGCCATGCATTAGCACTGCAAAGAGATGATAAGTACTTGGATCAACCTGCAATTGACACTATAAAAAGAATGAAGGTATTTGTAATGTTCCATGCACTCTTAAATTATCCATTAAAAAATCAGCATTAAACTGCAACCTTGTCATGTGCAAATACCACTTACGAATGTGGCACCACCTGGTTCTTATACGCTAGCTTTACATTCAAGTAAAAGAAAATTATGATGGTAGGTAAACTAAATTCATTTCATGTTTTATAGGGACCAACCAGTTTAATATCATTCATTAAGTGACTTTTCATGTCTTAAAAAATTTAATTACCAACTATTATTCAGTATTAATAATTAGATGCCTATTACAATAAAATTGCCGATGTCATTGTCTTCTGTTCCGTATGGTATGAAAGATGCTCCAAAAAGGCATGCATAAAGAATTATTGGTAATCAAATAATGGATATTATATATATTGTCATATTTTATTAGTACTACTTGTGTAAACTTGTTTGTGAATGTTTGTATTATGTGACTTATTTTGTCGAAAATCCACAATCGAATTGATTAAGGATATTATATTTTACTATGTGTTTAGAGTGTTTTTTTTTCAGTTACTTGAATATGATGATTATATGATTGATTGATTATTTATTTGTTGGTATATGTTAATTATATGATTTAATTATTGGTTTGACTTTGAAAATTATGTGACTGATCGCTTGTTTTAACATGGATATTATATAAGCAGTTGCCGGAAATTGTACAAGCCATAAACCACAAATAATATCATTTAAATATATTGCCAAACAATTAACAACTTATAGTAGCGTTTTAAAAATGCTACATAAATAATTATAAATTAATAAAAAAATTATGTAGTTGCATTCTGTAACGTCCCGCCAATTTGACCGCTTCAAATTGGTATTTAAACCAACTTAAAACGTTCAAACCGACGGATCGTTATTTAGCTTACGGAGTTTAAAGACAGAATCAACACAGAAATACATAATCATAAATAACACAGTATTGAACGATGAAATCAACTTTTATTCATAAATCAAAGTTTGATATAAATCTTTCTATACAGCGGAATAAAAGTACAGTTTTGAATACCGAAAAATATTACTGCTTTAAAATCTTCAGAGCGCGCCTTCTTCGGATCCCCAGCTTCACCAACCTTCGAATCCTAAGCGGTGAACTTCTAAAATCTGTACTGCTCGGGTCTGACCCGAGCATTTCATGTAAACACAAAATACTCGATTCAGGATTAATCATATGTTCAAGTAAATTAATTTCAATGTAAACTAAAATATAATATTTTATCTCCACAACCATTAAATATTCGAGTATCACCCACAAGAAAACTGCCAATGTATGACATAGCAAATCAGTATATGTATTTACGTACATATGTATGCCAATGACATATACGGTGGTATATAATATCTGTGCATATCCGTTTTCATTCATGAACGATGGTCACGGAAGCCTGCATACACACACGTGTATAAGTACACGTGTGCACTGCCCCAGCATCCGTAACCACAAATAAACAAGTGCAATGATGATCCAAATGTGTGCGCAACATGGCAGCATAGCTAGACAGTGCATCGACTAGTACAGATAATTAGTATACTAAATTAGGCGTATGTTCAAATTAACAAATGGTTTCACAAATGTACCAAGGGTACGAATATGTATACTTCATTTAACCGGTTTCGGCATATACCCAATTTCATGAAATAGGGTTCGGCATATGCTAGATGAGAGATGTCGAATGAAACAAGATATAAATATGCATGTTGAACACAACAAACATCAAGTGCACTAGTGTCTTATTGAACATGGCATGATCATAAGAAGAGGGGGTGTTAAATATCAAAGACAACACAGGTTTCTCTTACCTTTCATTTCAAATAGAACATGGTGTATGCGCATGTTCAGGTTTAATTGGACATATATATGTATATAAGACAACATGAATATTAAACAACATATAGGTGATAACCATGTACTCTCAAACCAAGCACTCTCAAATCCTTACGTCCAAATATATTTTTCCCAAAATAACAGTAATGCCTTTGGTATGAACAATTTTTTTTTAAAATCAAATATGTTTTCCATTAACGACAGTAACCTTTAGTATGGACAAGTACTTGTATTCAATTATGTTGGCCAGTAATGACAGTAAAACCTTTTGTATGGCCACATCCTTGAATTCAAATTTGGTTGCCATTAATGACAGTAATATATGAACAGTTCAAATGAGTGGAATAGCAAACCGCAGTATACTCAAAACTCAATTCAAGCTTTAATCTAAATATTTGTTCCAGTATGAGTTCAGGTAATAATTCATATATTAGTTCATGATGGAACATAGCTAACATATAACCAGACAGCAAGGGCCACAAATAAAATGAAGTGGACAGGGTTAGTCATATATACATGCATTTCTACATATATGCAGGGGGTATAGCAGTATTTCATTGATATAGTTCAGTGAACACAACTAGAATTTCCAACAAACCTCTGACCTTAGTATTCATATTAAAAATGGACTAATATATACACATCGTTTACCAGTGCCAGTGTATGGTTCGGCCATTCCGGGACAAATATATTATTGGGAAATAATTAAATAGAACCAATTCATAACCTATATATTTTTGTTTTAGTTGGAGATGCAGGGCCATAGATTTGTACTGAACAAGGTAATATGGTGTTTTTCCACCACTATCTACCTGATGCATTTCTTAAATAAAAATGGGTTTCATTCTAATATGTTCAATGCACTAGATAAAATGGCCAGAATGCAATATCAGTAGCAACCCAATATGAATCAAGTTCCACGAAGTTAGAAAACAGAGTTAACATAGGTATATTAACATAGGTATATAAACCAATTATCATGTACAGTGAATGTACAGTAATAACAATAACAGTGCATTGCCTACTTATGTGAATACTGTGAACACATACATCTGAATTACAGATTCAAATTTAACAGGGCCAATAAAATTCGCTACCCAGTCTCACTTGATTTAACAAGCTACTGAAACTCAAGGCATTTACGATTTATCCTAGGTGGAGCAGCATTGACAAATAAAACAACAAATTCTAATTTAATAAGGCATTTTCGTTACCTAGTCTACTTCATCATAGTTCAGTTATTATGTTTACCAAGCACAGTTACCCAAAGATCAAGGGGGTATAATTCAACTAATCTGGTTTCAGTTCCATCATACTTATCAGTATAACCAAAATACTTTAGGTCCAAGGAAATACTTCATGTCCAACATATATGGTGGATGTAAATCAACATGTAACCAAAATACTTCAGGTCCATTCAATGATACACAAGCTATATGATCCAGTAATAATAATAACAGTTAAATAAACAAATTTCACTGTAACTCATAATCGAAATAAACACAGAGCACTGCAGAACGATGGGCCAGGTCAAAAGATCGTCACATGCAATGAACAAAGCATGACAAAATCCAAGAATACATAAGTCAACAGAGTAAGGGATTTTACGATTATATTTTAGCTTATATTGATTTTGACCTACTTGACTAAAAATTAACCGTGAGTTTTAACAAAACTCACCTTGAATCTGTAAGGATGGGTGTGAACGTAGCGATTCTGGCGACCGGAAGGGGGTACTGCTATGTTGTTCCTCACGGTAGTGGCTGCTCAGCGAAACGAGGAGGAGCTATTGCGGTTTCTGACGTTGAAGGTTGTGGTCTAATGGTCGGAGAACTGGCTTAGTGTGTCGACGAATGTAGAGAGAACCGATCAACGGTGAAGACGGCTTTGATTTGATAAGGGAAAGGAATAACAATGGTTGCAAATTAATTTCAGAAAGAAGGTTTTTCCATGGAGGCCATTAAAATTTTAAAAGGAAGGATTTTTCCCTAAAGAAAATTGGGGAAACTGATTTATGCTCAGGGGATTTGAGACGAGACATTGATTTTATAGAAGAAAAGTCAGGATAAGAACAAGGCCGCATCTATAGATTATAGAGTAGCGGTGATATCAGAACATAGGTCGTCGCAATATAAAACTAAGGAAGGTTTTATCTGATAAAATAAACTATTTAATTTTACTGTGAATCTCCCCATAACGTTCTAAATTTGTACCATCAACAAATGACAAAAATTATACGCACCGCTTCGTCCTTGCGTACTGAATCAAAAAAAAAAAAAAAAAAAAATTATCTTGATTCTAATCCAACTCTGTTTATAAACAACGTTATTTAAATTTCAATTATTATCGGTGCACCGATTTTATTTCGCTTGCCCAAACAGCAATTCCATTCAATTCCGAAATTGAAACGTTAAATTTTTGATTCCTCTGTATACACAGATACACACATTTTCAAGCCAATCTCCATATATTTTTTAACAAATAAGATCTCCAGTTCGTCTAACGTTAGTGACGTTTATTTTAAATTAAATCATTTGTATTCTCTAGTCGAATCCCAAATTCAATTCAAATATCCGACAATAAATATTCTATCTAGTATCTACCCAACATTCTGAATTTGAATTCAATTCATACATACAACCATGTATTTGATTTTTATCCAAGTATCAGTATATAAATTGATTATCAATAGTTAATTCTGTAATTATTTATTTTAACTGGCGAAATTTCTGGGACGTTACATTCTTCCCTCCTTTAAAATTTTTCGTCCTCGAAAAGAAAAGATCCCTAGAGTAACATCAACGTATACTCCAAATTTTCATCCTTAGGTGAAAACTTTCCACCACTAATCCAAATATCGATATTTGGGTCATCGATCCTCCTTGTTTCCATCATATTCAATTTTCTCTGATCGTTAAATTTCTCTCCAAAACTAACTTCTTCTTAAATTTCAAAATTCGCATAAATTGGATTTACGCCTCTCAAATTATTCCAAATTTCTTTATAGACCCCATCTGTCAAAGTTTACTTATCCATCATTGCGATTGAAATGGGTCTAGGCTTAGTAACCCTCAACCCAATCTCCTTACATTCAATCCATTTAATCTTCTCCTCGTTTAAGAGTGTAATTATCATTTCTTCTTCAAGTTACAAATTGTCTACTTGAAAATTTTCCAAGATCCAAAATCTTTTATAATACAAATTTCATGTAGAAAATATTTGTATATAATTAGAAATAATTCGAAAACCTCTCTTCTTAACTTATTAAAATTATTTTTTCGAAAATACTTGATAACTAGAAGTTTGACAAGTATATTGTCGTTCTCACAGATGTTAGGCATACGCTGGCCAGGCGTACGACTAAAATCATCAAGTACTAAATATTCTTGCTTCAACCCCAGTGAAAATATTTCAAAAATCCCTTTAAAAACAGATACGGAAAGTACCAATGTGATGTTGATAAGTTGATTGTTCATGAATCGCAGATACACAAAGGTTTCGTCTGGATCCCCCAGAAAACATCCGTATCTGTAGGAAATCACTTCCCTGCGAATTTCGTCATGGACAGATCAACGGAAGATACTTAAGAATCAAAAGACGATCTGAGGTCATTGAGCGTTGGTTGCTCTCTCTCAGGATCACGGAAACAAATCAAGGAATTATGAAGATACTACAAGTCACGAGGACAAAACAAGTCCCAAAGACAAATCAGGTCACGAAGACCAATCAAGTCACGAAGACTAACTGCTGCATCAAACAGGTGGCTCACTATCAATAAGATATCTCAAATATTGTGGACCGCAGGTACACGATGGTTACGCCTGAGTCCCCCAGGAAACATCCATACCCGTAAGCTTTCACAGCTCTACGGATTACGCCCTTCCAATTCGACTGTAGATCACAGCAGTCACAATGGTTACGCCTGATTCCCTCAGGAAACATCCGTCCGCCTTAGGCTATCTGCAGCCCTGCGAATTTCGCTACACGGCCGAATTCCAACGACTCTAGATTGCAGCGATCACAATGGTTACGCCTGATTCCCTCAAGAAACATCCGACCGCCGTAGGCTATCTGCAGCCCTGCGAATTACGCTAGCAGTCGTGCTCAATGGCAACTCATGAGTTTTATGTCCGGACAACCTACTACCACCAGCAGCATATCTCAGCTAAGCTCAAATTTCATAGAGAAGGAAGGTACTTTCCTTATCTTTATTTTGAAAAACACACGATACTATATACATATAGTATTTTATTTCATACTTCTCATAAATCATACTTATGTGAACTTACATAAGATTTAATTTCCCAATCATATTTCAAACATCTCGTCTTATATAAATTCCGTTATATAAGATTTTATCTTAATCGATTATCTTTCAAATCAGTAGTTCTTGACTTCGCTATATTTTTATGCATTTCCCATATAAGTTCTGAAAATTTCTATATCCACTATCTCACATCGAGCATCCTCAAATCTCCATTCAATTTCAGTTTGATCTATTATCCAATTCAGATATCTAATATTTCCTTTAACTCGAATTTATGAATCTATTGGTTATAACCAATTCTTCTTCCAAACCTCTAATTAAAATTTCATCACTTCAGTCACAACTTTATTCTCTCAAAATCCCATATATTTTTTTTTCACAAAATTTTTTCCTTCATGCATTATCACTTCTTCACATTCATACTTCGACCGTCAATTAGTAAGCGAACAACTTCCTAAGTATCAACCCCGAAGGCCGAAACCACCATCAGATCAACACTCAGAAAGTCATCCAACTTGATTAATCTCCGGTTAGTTTCCACTTTCTTAACTTCACCTTCTTATCAAATTATTTCTCTCGTAACTCTCGAATTCAGTTTACGAACCTACTTTTATGAAAACCATTTGTTATAACAATATTATTATGACTTCTACTCAGAAATATTTCACTTTTAAGATTTCAAATAACCTTATAAAAATAAGATTAAACCATTAATAGCAACTTCATAGAGTTCAAAATTTTTCATAACCATTCCATTCAAATAATTATACATAGTCTTTTTGATCTATTCAAAATACCTACATAGGAGTTTTAGAATTTCAACGATAATATTACGAAATAGAGCTGACTTAACTAGGAGTCACAGTCTACGATGTTTTTTTTTTTTTTCGATTGATGATCCACATCTTTGCGTAAACTACTTTCACGATATGCATGGTTCTGGAGTCTCCACAAAAAGATTTGTGCATTCCTCATCCACATGACCCCACTGCTTGCAGTTTTTACAATAATATGAGATGGAGCCATCTTCATCTACGTACTTCACTGTTTTCTCTCTAGCGGGACGCAACACTGCCTGTCTTCCCTGTTGTCTCTCGAAACAGTTCCGAGCTATATGTCCAACTTGCTTACAATGATAACAAGTGATTGGTTCCTCAGACGTCTCAGCAATGGCAGGCCTCTTCTTCCTCACTTTGAGACATCGACTGGGAAAATGTCCCTTCTTTCTACATTTAAAACAGAAAATATTGGGTCGATAAATTTTTCCTTCTTTCTTCTTTCCCTTGTCTCTCTCTCCGCACGTAGCCGCATAATGTCCATTTTTCTGACATCTGTAACAAATGACATTGTCATAGGGGCCGGCTGTCTGTTTTTCCTTAATTCTCTTCTCGTATTCCATCATTACTTCTTCCTTTCTTTTACGTTCTGCCGCTCTTCGTTCTCGACGTGCGGCTTTTTGCTCTTCAGTCCTCACCATTCTGATTTTTCAGAACTCGTTAGTCCCTCACGGTTTCTGGAAAACATTTCCAATTATCATATTCATGTTTTTACAATTTTACGAAATCTCTTATTATTATTGGGAAAAACATTTCAATATATTTGCAAATCTTCATTTTCTGACGAAAATGTACTTTATCCTCTTGAAAACATTTCTAAATTCGTAATTTGGATTCAACAGATGTTAAATACAACATCGTTATTCCCACATACTTGTTGACACTTTCTAGCTCTCTTCACTTAACCCCTTTTTATTTTATTTCATCAACTTATATTCTAAATTTCAAAATAAACTTCATCGTTTCTTCTTTGAAATGATTTCAAATTTTTCCTTTTCTATTCAAACTGAACTCTTATTTACAATCAACTTCAGTTACCTTTGGTACGCTTAACGAAATTAATTCGTTGATTCTCTCCTATCTATACTAGATACCATCCGATGATGGATTCTAGATTCAAATCCTAAGGGAACTTATTGAAGAATAATTCTCGCAAACCTGGATTCGAAGACTTCTGAAGACTGGGGATTCCGATCAAAATTGTAAATCTCAAAATAAATTTTTATTTCCGCTGTATTAGTTTCAAAACACTAGTTCCAAAATATTTGATATTTCAAAATAATTATTTTTCAAAATCGCTTTATTTTCAAGATCCGTTTTTAAACTCAATAAGCTAAGCTTTGAATAAACCAAAGCTCTGATACCACTTGTAACGTCCCGCCAATTTGACCGCTTCAAATTGGTATTTAAACCAACTTAAAACGTTCAAACCGACGGATCGTTATTTAGCTTACGGAGTTTAAAGACAGAATCAACACAGAAATACATAATCATAAATAACACAGTATTGAACGATGAAATCAACTTTTATTCATAAATCAAAGTTTGATATAAATCTTTCTATACAGCGGAATAAAAGTACAGTTTTGAATACCGAAAAATATTACTGCTATAAAATCTTCAGAGCGCGCCTTCTTCGGATCCCCAGCTTCACCAACCTTCGAATCCTAAGCGGTGAACTTCTAAAATCTGTACTGCTCGGGTCTGACCCGAGCATTTCATGTAAACACAAAATACTCGAGTCAGGATTAATCATATGTTCAAGTAAATTAATTTCAATGTAAACTAAAATATAATATTTTATCTCCACAACCATTAAATATTCGAGTATCACCCACAAGAAAACTGCCAATGTATGACATAGCAAATCAGTATATGTATTTACGTACATATGTATGCCAATGACATATACGGTGGTATATAATATCTGTGCATATCCGTTTTCATTCATGAACGATGGTCACGGAAGCCTGCATACACACACGTGTATAAGTACACGTGTGCACTGCCCCAGCATCCGTAACCACAAATAAACAAGTGCAATGATGATCCAAATGTGTGCGCAACATGGCAGCATAGCTAGACAGTGCATCGACTAGTACAGATAATTAGTATACTAAATTAGGCGTATGTTCAAATTAACAAATGGTTTCACAAATGTACCAAGGGTACGAATATGTATACTTCATTTAACCGGTTTCGGCATATACCCAATTTCATGAAATAGGGTTCGGCATATGCTAGATGAGAGATGTCGAATGAAACAAGATATAAATATGCATGTTGAACACAACAAACATCAAGTGCACTAGTGTCTTATTGAACATGGCATGATCATAAGAAGAGGGGGTGTTAAATATCAAAGACAACACAGGTTTCTCTTACCTTTCATTTCAAATAGAACATGGTGTATGCGCATGTTCAGGTTTAATTGGACATATATATGTATATAAGACAACATGAATATTAAACAACATATAGGTGATAACCATGTACTCTCAAACCAAGCACTCTCAAATCCTTACGTCCAAATATATTTTTCCCAAAATAACAATAATGCCTTTGGTATGAACAATTTTTTTTTAAAATCAAATATGTTTTCCATTAACGACAGTAACCTTTAGTATGGACAAGTACTTGTATTCAATTATGTTGGCCAGTAATGACAGTAAAACCTTTTGTATGGCCACATCCTTGAATTCAAATTTGGTTGCCATTAATGACAGTAATATATGAACAGTTCAAATGAGTGGAATAGCAAACCGCAGTATACTCAAAACTCAATTCAAGCTTTAATCTAAATATTTGTTCCAGTATGAGTTCAGGTAATAATTCATATATTAGTTCATGATGGAACATAGCTAACATATAACCAGACAGCAAGGGCCACAAATAAAATGAAGTGGACAGGGTTAGTCATATATACATGCATTTCTACATATATGCAGGGGGTATAGCAGTATTTCATTGATATAGTTCAGTGAACACAACTAGAATTTCCAACAAACCTCTGACCTTAGTATTCATATTAAAAATGGACTAATATATACACATCGTTTACCAGTGCCAGTGTATGGTTCGGCCATTCCGGGACAAATATATTATTGGGAAATAATTAAATAGAACCAATTCATAACCTATATATTTTTGTTTTAGTTGGAGATGCAGGGCCATAGATTTGTACTGAACAAGGTAATATGGTGTTTTTCCACCACTATCTACCTGATGCATTTCTTAAATAAAAATGGGTTTCATTCTAATATGTTCAATGCACTAGATAAAATGGCCAGAATGCAATATCAGTAGCAACCCAATATGAATCAAGTTCCACGAAGTTAGAAAACAGAGTTAACATAGGTATATTAACATAGGTATATAAACCAATTATCATGTACAGTGAATGTACAGTAATAACAATAACAGTGCATTGCCTACTTATGTGAATACTGTGAACACATACATCTGAATTACAGATTCAAATTTAACAGGGCCAATAAAATTCGCTACCCAGTCTCACTTGATTTAACAAGCTACTGAAACTCAAGGCATTTACGATTTATCCTAGGTGGAGCAGCATTGACAAATAAAACAACAAATTCTAATTTAATAAGGCATTTTCGTTACCTAGTCTACTTCATCATAGTTCAGTTATTATGTTTACCAAGCACAGTTACCCAAAGATCAAGGGGGTATAATTCAACTAATCTGGTTTCAGTTCCATCATACTTATCAGTATAACCAAAATACTTTAGGTCCAAGGAAATACTTCATGTCCAACATATATGGTGGATGTAAATCAACATGTAACCAAAATACTTCAGGTCCATTCAATGATACACAAGCTATATGATCCAGTAATAATAATAACAGTTAAATAAACAAATTTCACTGTAACTCATAATCGAAATAAACACAGAGCACTGCAGAACGATGGGCCAGGTCAAAAGATCGTCACATGCAATGAACAAAGCATGACAAAATCCAAGAATACAGAAGTCAACAGAGTAAGGGATTTTACGATTATATTTTAGCTTATATTGATTTTGACCTACTTGACTAAAAATTAACCGTGAGTTTTAACAAAACTCACCTTGAATCTGTAAGGATGGGTGTGAACGTAGCGATTCTGGCGACCGGAAGGGGGTACTGCTATGTTGTTCCTCACGGTAGTGGCTGCTCAGCGAAACGAGGAGGAGCTATTGCGGTTTCTGACGTTGAAGGTTGTGGTCTAATGGTCGGAGAACTGGCTTAGTGTGTCGACGAATGGAGAGAGAACCGATCAACGGTGAAGACGGCTTTGATTTGATAAGGGAAAGGAATAACAATGGTTGCAAATTAATTTCAGAAAGAAGGTTTTTCCATGGAGGCCATTAAAATTTTAAAAGGAAGGATTTTTCCCTAAAGAAAATTGGGGAAACTGATTTATGCTCAGGGGATTTGAGACGAGACATTGATTTTATAGAAGAAAAGTCAGGATAAGAACAAGGTCGCATCTATAGATTATAGAGTAGCGGTGATATCAGAACATAGGTCGTCGCAATATAAAACTAAGGAAGGTTTTATCTGATAAAATAAACTATTTAATTTTACTGTGAATCTCCCCATAACGTTCTAAATTTGTACCATCAACAAATGACAAAAATTATACGCACCGCTTCGTCCTTGCGAACTGAATCAAAAAAAAAAAAAAAAAAAAAAAAAAAATTATCTTGATTCTAATCCAACTCTGTTTATAAACAACGTTATTTAAATTTCAATTATTATCGGTGCACCGATTTTATTTCGCTTGCCCAAACAGCAATTCCATTCAATTCCGAAATTGAAACGTTAAATTTTTGATTCCTCTGTATACACAGATACACACATTTTCAAGCCAATCTCCATATATTTTTTAACAAATAAGATCTCCAGTTCGTCTAACGTTAATGACGTTTATTTTAAATTAAATCATTTGTATTCTCTAGTCGAATCCCAAATTCAATTCAAATATCCGACAATAAATATTCTATCTAGTATCTACCCAACATTCTGAATTTGAATTCAATTCATACATACAACCATGTATTTGATTTTTATCCAAGTATCAGTATATAAATTGATTATCAATAGTTAATTCTGTAATTATTTATTTTAACTGGCGAAATTTCTGGGACGTTACATTCTTCCCTCCTTTAAAATTTTTCGTCCTCGAAAAGAAAAGATCCCTAGAGTAACATCAACGTATACTCCAAATTTTCATCCTTAGGTGAAAACTTTCCACCACTAATCCAAATATCGATATTTGGGTCATCGATCCTCCTTGTTTCCATCATATTCAATTTTCTCTGATCGTTAAATTTCTCTCCAAAACTAACTTCTTCTTAAATTTCAAAATTCGCATAAATTGGATTTACGCCTCTCAAATTATTCCAAATTTCTTTATAGACCCCATCTGTCAAAGTTTACTTATCCATCATTGCGATTGAAATGGGTCTAGGCTTAGTAACCCTCAACCCAATCTCCTTACATTCAATCCATTTAATCTTCTCCTCGTTTAAGAGTGTAATTATCATTTCTTCTTCAAGTTACAAATTGTCTACTTGAAAATTTTCCAAGATCCAAAATCTTTTATAATACAAATTTCATGTAGAAAATATTTGTATATAATTAGAAATAATTCGAAAACCTCTCTTCTTAACTTATTAAAATTATTTTTTCGAAAATACTTGATAACTAGAAGTTTGACAAGTATATTGTCGTTCTCACAGATGTTAGGCATACGCTGGCCAGGCGTACGACTAAAATCATCAAGTACTAAATATTCTTGCTTCAACCCCAGTGAAAATATTTCAAAAATCCCTTTAAAAACAGATACGGAAAGTACCAATGTGATGTTGATAAGTTGATTGTTCATGAATCGCAGATACACAATGGTTTCGTCTGGATCCCCCAGAAAACATCCGTATCTGTAGGAAATCACTTCCCTGCGAATTTCGTCATGGACAGATCAACGGAAGATACTTAAGAATCAAAAGACGATCTGAGGTCATTGAGCGTTGGTTGCTCTCTCTCAGGATCACGGAAACAAATCAAGGAATTATGAAGATACTACAAGTCACGAGGACAAAACAAGTCCCAAAGACAAATCAGGTCACGAAGACCAATCAAGTCACGAAGACTAACTGCTGCATCAAACAGGTGGCTCACTATCAATAAGATATCTCAAATATTGTGGACCGCAGGTACACGATGGTTACGCCTGAGTCCCCCAGGAAACATCCATACCCGTAAGCTTTCACAGCTCTACGGATTACGCCCTTCCAATTCGACTGTAGATCACAGCAGTCACAATGGTTACGCCTGATTCCCTCAGGAAACATCCGTCCGCCTTAGGCTATCTGCAGCCCTGCGAATTTCGCTATACGGCCGAATTCCAACGACTCTAGATTGCAGCGATCACAATGGTTACGCCTGATTCCCTCAAGAAACATCCGACCGCCGTAGGCTATCTGCAGCCCTGCGAATTACGCTAGCAGTCGTGCTCAATGGCAACTCATGAGTTTTATGTCCGGACAACCTACTACCACCAGCAGCATATCTCAGCTAAGCTCAAATTTCATAGAGAAGGAAGGTACTTTCCTTATCTTTATTTTGAAAAACACACGATACTATATACATATAGTATTTTATTTCATACTTCTCATAAATCATACTTATGTGAACTTACATAAGATTTAATTTCCCAATCATATTTCAAACATCTCGTCTTATATAAATTCCGTTATATAAGATTTTATCTTAATCGATTATCTTTCAAATCAGTAGTTCTTGACTTCGCTATATTTTTATGCATTTCCCATATAAGTTCTGAAAATTTCTATATCCACTATCTCACATCGAGCATCCTCAAATCTCCATTCAATTTCAGTTTGATCTATTATCCAATTCAGATATCTAATATTTCCTTTAACTCGAATTTATGAATCTATTGGTTATAACCAATTCTTCTTCCAAACCTCTAATTAAAATTTCATCACTTCAGTCACAACTTTATTCTCTCAAAATCCCATATATTTTTTTTTCACAAAATTTTTTCCTTCATGCATTATCACTTCTTCACATTCATACTTCGACCGTCAATTAGTAAGCGAACAACTTCCTAAGTATCAACCCCGAAGGCCGAAACCACCATCAGATCAACACTCAGAAAGTCATCCAACTTGATTAATCTCCGGTTAGTTTCCACTTTCTTAACTTCACCTTCTTATCAAATTATTTCTCTCGTAACTCTCGAATTCAGTTTACGAACCTACTTTTATGAAAACCATTTGTTATAACAATATTATTATGACTTCTACTCAGAAATATTTCACTTTTAAGATTTCAAATAACCTTATAAAAATAAGATTAAACCATTAATAGCAACTTCATAGAGTTCAAAATTTTTCATAACCATTCCATTCAAATAATTATACATAGTCTTTTTGATCTATTCAAAATACCTACATAGGAGTTTTAGAATTTCAACGATAATATTACGAAATAGAGCTGACTTAACTAGGAGTCACAGTCTACGATGTTTTTTTTTTTTCGATTGATGATCCACATCTTTGCGTAAACTACTTTCACGATATGCATGGTTCTGGAGTCTCCACAAAAAGATTTGTGCATTCCTCATCCACATGACCCCACTGCTTGCAGTTTTTACAATAATATGAGATGGAGCCATCTTCATCTACGTACTTCACTGTTTTCTCTCTAGCGGGACGCAACACTGCCTGTCTTCCCTGTTGTCTCTCGAAACAGTTCCGAGCTATATGTCCAACTTGCTTACAATGATAACAAGTGATTGGTTCCTCAGACGTCTCAGCAATGGCAGGCCTCTTCTTCCTCACTTTGAGACATCGACTGGGAAAATGTCCCTTCTTTCTACATTTAAAACAGAAAATATTGGGTCGATAAATTTTTCCTTCTTTCTTCTTTCCCTTGTCTCTCTCTCCGCACGTAGCCGCATAATGTCCATTTTTCTGACATCTGTAACAAATGACATTGTCATAGGGGCCGGCTGTCTGTTTTTCCTTAATTCTCTTCTCGTATTCCATCATTACTTCTTCCTTTCTTTTACGTTCTGCCGCTCTTCGTTCTCGACGTGCGGCTTTTTGCTCTTCAGTCCTCACCATTCTGATTTTTCAGAACTCGTTAGTCCCTCACGGTTTCTGGAAAACATTTCCAATTATCATATTCATGTTTTTACAATTTTACGAAATCTCTTATTATTATTGGGAAAAACATTTCAATATATTTGCAAATCTTCATTTTCTGACGAAAATGTACTTTATCCTCTTGAAAACATTTCTAAATTCGTAATTTGGATTCAACAGATGTTAAATACAACATCGTTATTCCCACATACTTGTTGACACTTTCTAGCTCTCTTCACTTAACCCCTTTTTATTTTATTTCATCAACTTATATTCTAAATTTCAAAATAAACTTCATCGTTTCTTCTTTGAAATGATTTCAAATTTTTCCTTTTCTATTCAAACTGAACTCTTATTTACAATCAACTTCAGTTACCTTTGGTACGCTTAACGAAATTAATTCGTTGATTCTCTCCTATCTATACTAGATACCATCCGATGATGGATTCTAGATTCAAATCCTAAGGGAACTTATTGAAGAATAATTCTCGCAAACCTGGATTCGAAGACTTCTGAAGACTGGGGATTCCGATCAAAATTGTAAATCTCAAAATAAATTTTTATTTCCGCTGTATTAGTTTCAAAACACTAGTTCCAAAATATTTGATATTTCAAAATAATTATTTTTCAAAATCGCTTTATTTTCAAGATCCGTTTTTAAACTCAATAAGCTAAGCTTTGAATAAACCAAAGCTCTGATACCACTTGTAACGTCCCGCCAATTTGACCGCTTCAAATTGGTATTTAAACCAACTTAAAACGTTCAAACCGACGGATCGTTATTTAGCTTACGGAGTTTAAAGACAGAATCAACACAGAAATACATAATCATAAATAACACAGTATTGAACGATGAAATCAACTTTTATTCATAAATCAAAGTTTGATATAAATCTTTCTATACAGCGGAATAAAAGTACAGTTTTGAATACCGAAAAATATTACTGCTTTAAAATCTTCAGAGCGCGCCTTCTTCGGATCCCCAGCTTCACCAACCTTCGAATCCTAAGCGGTGAACTTCTAAAATCTGTACTGCTCGGGTCTGACCCGAGCATTTCATGTAAACACAAAATACTCGAGTCAGGATTAATCATATGTTCAAGTAAATTAATTTCAATGTAAACTAAAATATAATATTTTATCTCCACAACCATTAAATATTCGAGTATCACCCACAAGAAAACTGCCAATGTATGACATAGCAAATCAGTATATGTATTTACGTACATATGTATGCCAATGACATATACGGTGGTATATAATATCTGTGCATATCCGTTTTCATTCATGAACGATGGTCACGGAAGCCTGCATACACACACGTGTATAAGTACACGTGTGCACTGCCCCAGCATCCGTAACCACAAATAAACAAGTGCAATGATGATCCAAATGTGTGCGCAACATGGCAGCATAGCTAGACAATGCATCGACTAGTACAGATAATTAGTATACTAAATTAGGCGTATGTTCAAATTAACAAATGGTTTCACAAATGTACCAAGGGTACGAATATGTATACTTCATTTAACCGGTTTCGGCATATACCCAATTTCATGAAATAGGGTTCGGCATATGCTAGATGAGAGATGTCGAATGAAACAAGATATAAATATGCATGTTGAACACAACAAACATCAAGTGCACTAGTGTCTTATTGAACATGGCATGATCATAAGAAGAGGGGGTGTTAAATATCAAAGACAACACAGGTTTCTCTTACCTTTCATTTCAAATAGAACATGGTGTATGCGCATGTTCAGGTTTAATTGGACATATATATGTATATAAGACAACATGAATATTAAACAACATATAGGTGATAACCATGTACTCTCAAACCAAGCACTCTCAAATCCTTACGTCCAAATATATTTTTCCCAAAATAACAGTAATGCCTTTGGTATGAACAATTTTTTTTTAAAATCAAATATGTTTTCCATTAACGACAGTAACCTTTAGTATGGACAAGTACTTGTATTCAATTATGTTGGCCAGTAATGACAGTAAAACCTTTTGTATGGCCACATCCTTGAATTCAAATTTGGTTGCCATTAATGACAGTAATATATGAACAGTTCAAATGAGTGGAATAGCAAACCGCAGTATACTCAAAACTCAATTCAAGCTTTAATCTAAATATTTGTTCCAGTATGAGTTCAGGTAATAATTCATATATTAGTTCATGATGGAACATAGCTAACATATAACCAGACAGCAAGGGCCACAAATAAAATGAAGTGGACAGGGTTAGTCATATATACATGCATTTCTACATATATGCAGGGGGTATAGCAGTATTTCATTGATATAGTTCAGTGAACACAACTAGAATTTCCAACAAACCTCTGACCTTAGTATTCATATTAAAAATGGACTAATATATACACATCGTTTACCAGTGCCAGTGTATGGTTCGGCCATTCCGGGACAAATATATTATTGGGAAATAATTAAATAGAACCAATTCATAACCTATATATTTTTGTTTTAGTTGGAGATGCAGGGCCATAGATTTGTACTGAACAAGGTAATATGGTGTTTTTCCACCACTATCTACCTGATGCATTTCTTAAATAAAAATGGGTTTCATTCTAATATGTTCAATGCACTAGATAAAATGGCCAGAATGCAATATCAGTAGCAACCCAATATGAATCAAGTTCCACGAAGTTAGAAAACAGAGTTAACATAGGTATATTAACATAGGTATATAAACCAATTATCATGTACAGTGAATGTACAGTAATAACAATAACAGTGCATTGCCTACTTATGTGAATACTGTGAACACATACATCTGAATTACAGATTCAAATTTAACAGGGCCAATAAAATTCGCTACCCAGTCTCACTTGATTTAACAAGCTACTGAAACTCAAGGCATTTACGATTTATCCTAGGTGGAGCAGCATTGACAAATAAAACAACAAATTCTAATTTAATAAGGCATTTTCGTTACCTAGTCTACTTCATCATAGTTCAGTTATTATGTTTACCAAGCACAGTTACCCAAAGATCAAGGGGGTATAATTCAACTAATCTGGTTTCAGTTCCATCATACTTATCAGTATAACCAAAATACTTTAGGTCCAAGGAAATACTTCATGTCCAACATAT
This sequence comes from Allium sativum, assembly GCA_030737875.1. Classification (NCBI taxonomy): domain Eukaryota; kingdom Viridiplantae; phylum Streptophyta; class Magnoliopsida; order Asparagales; family Amaryllidaceae; genus Allium; species Allium sativum. The sequence continues at coordinate 86,988,868 of CM060926.1, read as the reverse complement.
ATGGTGGATGTAAATCAACATGTAACCAAAATACTTCAGGTCCATTCAATGATACACAAGCTATATGATCCAGTAATAATAATAACAGTTAAATAAACAAATTTCACTGTAACTCATAATCGAAATAAACACAGAGCACTGCAGAACGATGGGCCAGGTCAAAAGATCGTCACATGCAATGAACAAAGCATGACAAAATCCAAGAATACAGAAGTCAACAGAGTAAGGGATTTTACGATTATATTTTAGCTTATATTGATTTTGACCTACTTGACTAAAAATTAACCGTGAGTTTTAACAAAACTCACCTTGAATCTGTAAGGATGGGTGTGAACGTAGCGATTCTGGCGACCGGAAGGGGGTACTGCTATGTTGTTCCTCACGGTAGTGGCTGCTCAGCGAAACGAGGAGGAGCTATTGCGGTTTCTGACGTTGAAGGTTGTGGTCTAATGGTCGGAGAACTGGCTTAGTGTGTCGACGAATGGAGAGAGAACCGATCAACGGTGAAGACGGCTTTGATTTGATAAGGGAAAGGAATAACAATGGTTGCAAATTAATTTCAGAAAGAAGGTTTTTCCATGGAGGCCATTAAAATTTTAAAAGGAAGGATTTTTCCCTAAAGAAAATTGGGGAAACTGATTTATGCTCAGGGGATTTGAGACGAGACATTGATTTTATAGAAGAAAAGTCAGGATAAGAACAAGGTCGCATCTATAGATTATAGAGTAGCGGTGATATCAGAACATAGGTCGTCGCAATATAAAACTAAGGAAGGTTTTATCTGATAAAATAAACTATTTAATTTTACTGTGAATCTCCCCATAACGTTCTAAATTTGTACCATCAACAAATGACAAAAATTATACGCACCGCTTCGTCCTTGCGTACTGAATCAAAAAAAAAAAAAAAAAAAAAAAAAATTATCTTGATTCTAATCCAACTCTGTTTATAAACAACGTTATTTAAATTTCAATTATTATCGGTGCACCGATTTTATTTCGCTTGCCCAAACAGCAATTCCATTCAATTCCGAAATTGAAACGTTAAATTTTTGATTCCTCTGTATACACAGATACACACATTTTCAAGCCAATCTCCATATATTTTTTAACAAATAAGATCTCCAGTTCGTCTAACGTTAATGACGTTTATTTTAAATTAAATCATTTGTATTCTCTAGTCGAATCCCAAATTCAATTCAAATATCCGACAATAAATATTCTATCTAGTATCTACCCAACATTCTGAATTTGAATTCAATTCATACATACAACCATGTATTTGATTTTTATCCAAGTATCAGTATATAAATTGATTATCAATAGTTAATTCTGTAATTATTTATTTTAACTGGCGAAATTTCTGGGACGTTACACATTCAAAAAACGCTACAGAAAATCCTGTAGAAAAAACTTTAGTTGCATTTAAAAAACGCAACAGTATGTTGATTTTTGGTAGCGTTTATTACAACGCAATAAGAAGTTTTAGACTTTTAGTTGCATGTTGTATCGTAGCATTCACTAAAACTCTAGTATAAGTTATGGTAGTGTTTTTTCAGCGCTACCAAAAGACTTTTCTGGTGCAGTGAACTAATTCTACTAGACCACTATTACATCCAATTGATTTACTAGTCGTAGTCATATCATTTTAAGTTGCTTTAATGGATAAAAAGATTTTTTATGATCATGTTAGTTACAAATGATCTTATAACTTTGAATAGAATTGAGATCTTTGAGAGAGAGTGATAGAGAATCAAAAGAGAGATAATTTACTTTGATTCACTTAGGATTGTGGCAGAGTTTTGTCAAGAATATTTAGAAAATAAGAGTGGAGAAGGAGTTATTAAAAGATGAAAAACTGAATAAAAATTCGTTGAAAACATCTAGGATCTATAAGAAATTAATAACCATGTCACATTCCCAAGGAGATACGACGAAAAGATACTTCTTTTGAAATTTGATTTTTGAAAACAACTTCAATCGTGTCGACATAAGAGGAGAGGGTATGTCGACATGCTTATGTATGCTTTGAATTTTTTTTTTTTAATGTTTTCTATTCTTAAATTTGTCAAAATAATTCTGAGACTAGTAAATCATTTTGGATATATTTTGAATAGAAAAACTTGTTAAAAAAACTTATAGCGATTAAACTTGGAAATATAAAATAAATAATAAAAATATATAAAGAACGATAAATTAGAATATAAGAGATTATAAAAATTTTAAAATATAATTTGGTGATTGATCCTAAAACATTGAAATCACAAGATGACGAATAGATTTTGAAATTGAAAGTAGCATATTTAAATCAAGAGATGATTTGAAATCAAGGCTAAATAATTTAAGAAATAGTTCTGAATTTGAGGCTAAAATATTTAAATCCGAAGAGATGATTTAAGAATAGTTTTGGAAAAATAGTTTAAATCTTAACTGAGCTATTCATAAATGTTTGTAGATTCCATTATACAAGAGTTGGTTGTGGTCTCCATCTCACTATTAAAAATCAGAATACAAATTTTAGTGCTATATGAAGTTATATATAGTTCTAGATTCTGTTACTTATCACTTATCTTGATGTCTTGAAATCTTGAAACTCATTGAGTCTTTAGTCTTGGTATCTTCAATCTTGAATTCATTAGTCTTGAATTTTTAAATTGTACATTTTTCATTCTTCAGTTCCTATATATATATATAGGCGAGCGTTTAATGGCACCCCAAATAGTGCAGCACCCCTAAATGCCTCCTGATTTCCACCACATATCCCGTTTCTCTTTCCCTCCACTCATTCTCTCACCTTCCACTCACTTATTCTAATATAAATGCTTGGTTTATATAGGGAGGCAAATGGGGTGCTCCATTTTTCGGGTGCTACAGAACGCTTGCCTTTATATATATATATATATATATATATATATATATATATATATATATATATATATATATATATATATGCAAGCGTTCCGTGGCACCCCAAAAATGAAGCACCCCGAAAGCCCCCTGATTTCCACCTCTCATTTATATTAAAAAAAAGTGAGTGGGAAGTGAAAGAGTTAGTGGAAGGAGAGAGAAGGGGAGTTAGTGGGAAATGAGTGGTGGAAAAGTGGTAGGATATATATATATATATATATATATGGATTAGAATGTTTGTATTTATATCTTATAACAAGTCCTAAGTTTATTTTCATTAAATCCATCATCACAGGAGCTAAGAATCTCCACCTTTTTTACGACGATGACCTTTGTTTATAAAACATTGTCCACGAAAATCTGATTCTTCACTGATTCCCCTTACTCTAATAACCCCCTTATACTAACTCCCGCTTAATTTATGCCCAACTAACCTATTTATAATTCTTCTTCTTTGTCATAAAAAACATCCTAAAAAATATGAAAAACTCTCTCTTAAAGTAATACTATAATAATTATATAATTAATGAAATATGAAAAACATGAATACGTGCAGACATCAAATTCAATTATATCGATCACAATCACATTTAATCGAGTGAAACATATCTAAACCAAACATATTTAAAACATACTATGTAACAATAAGGTCTTATGTGATTACCTGTTTAAACTATAACTAAGAGTTATGATGACTCAAGAGTTAAGTATTTAATTGGATGGTGATTTAATAAAATAAATATCACATTTTAATTAAATTCAAAAGCTTTAGCAAAACAACAATAATGAGGACTAGGGCATTCTTCTTACCGCCGTTATCTCTTCTTTTGTCTCTTTCTTATGTTTCCTCTTTCTTCTTCTTTGCTCCCCACTCCTTCTTCCCTAACTTTCCCTACTACTATTATTTTGTTGAAAGCGCCACACATAAATCCCAAGTGCTTATTTCTACATATCTATTCTACTTCTCTACATGACCTTGTACTTTATTGATCCCTTATCGAACTATTCTACCGAGGGTTTCTGGACACTCCATATTGACATCTCGGAGGGCTTTAGATCCAAACAATTCAACATTCGCGACTGTTTACAGCGGAAGGGCCTCTTTGTTGTGGATTTCCTCTGGGTAAATTGTTGTCTTGATGATTTGGTGTGGCTCTACTGGATCGTTCACAGGTGCATATTAATTGAGGATTTGGCTAAAGTTTTGTTTTTTTGGATACGATTTTGGGTTTATGCGATGGGTTTTGGGTAATTCTGTGGGATTTGGTTTTGCGTCTTGGTGGTGCTGCTGCCTTTACAGTATCCATGGCGATCACTTTCTATGGTGGTGCATGTAGTTTAGGTTGTCATTACAGTTTGTTATCCATCTCTCCTATACTAGGATCTGTTTTATTTTTTGATGCCCTTATTGTGTTACTAGAGTGATTTCTGCCTATAGATATTATGGTTTTGAATTGTTCGAAATTTTTCTGCAATGTGAAGGTTGCAACTTTTGCTGCTTTCTTTGATAAGAAGTTTGCTATGGGTTTTACTTTTGTCTAGGGGTGGGAATAAACCACACCACCATGCAGAAACCGCCCAGACCGAACCGTGAAAACGGTGTGGAAACCGCATTGAATCCTCTCTCTAAAGCAAATACTCCAAACCGAAGCGATTTGCAATGATACGGTTCGATTGCGGTTTGATCTGTTGACCCAACCATATTAAACTGAACCAAACTGCATACCTACACTTGTAATTTTATGATAAAAATATAACTAATTCGTATCTAATTTTTAATTTCAATGGTATATATTCTATTTTCAGCGTATGTTTTTGTTATATTAATAATAATCATTATCATAAAGGAATTTTTATAGTTTTGATATATTAGTTTCCAAATCATTGTTTTGGATACACTAATTATAATCTTATTTGAGTTATATTATGTAATGTTTATGCATTGATTAACGTTGATGTGTGGGAGGGTAAAAAACACAAGATAGCATGGGATACTATGTGCACACCAAAGGTTGAAGGAGGTGTTGGTCTTAGAAATTTCAAATACATCAAAACAGCGGTTGCACTGAAGTTATTATGGCACTTTGTACAGGGCAACAGTTTATGGAAGGGATGGATGGATTGTAAATATTACGAGGGGAAACTTTTCTGGGTGATGGATATAGATAATAACAGTTCATGCACATGGAAAGCTATTCTTAGATAGAGAAACTTGGGTCTAAAATGTATCAACTAATGCTAATGGTACAGACACGTTACTTTGGTTCGACCCATGGCTGAATAGTGATATTTTGGTTAAATTGCTTGGTTGGGACTGCCTAAGCATTTGCGGAGGAGATAATCTTAAGGTTAGTTGCCTTATTCAAAACGACACTCTGACAGCAACAAGAATGATATCCGACCAGTTTAAGGAGATAAACATTCATTCTAATGTCGAACAGGATTACTGGTGCTGGAATGATAATCCTAACGGCTTTTCTTTCAGTCAGCGTGGGATATATCTAGGGATCATAACGAAGAGAAGGATTGGTGCAAAATCACTTGGCACTATTTAAACAGCCCAAAAATGTCTTTATGCATGTACAAGGCTATGCTAAATAGATTAGATACAAAAGACCGTATGTTAAATCGGGGATATGACATCAATCCTATGTGTGTTCTATGTTAGGAAAATGAGGAAAATAGAGATCACCTTTTTTTTATGTGTCTGTACCCAGCATATTTGTGGACCAGATGCAGAATGAAGATGGATCTAACTCCAAGTTGGACTGGGTCGATTATTCTTGAAGATGAACTGTGGTTCCTCAAATCGAAGTTTGCAAACAAAGGCTTTATGCAAGATCTGGCCTCCTGCAGCGTGGTTTCTGTTGTTTATCACATCTGGGGTAAGAAAAATGCTCATTTACATGGTAAAATCAGCAAGCATAAATTCCAACTTTGGGATATTATTGAGTTAGACATTAAATACCAGATGAAGAAATCAAAGAAGGGGCTGCCGTTTGGAGACTCACGAGTGCTAGATAATTGGGGCTTTGATTTCATGGACACAGGATAAGGCCGCCGCCATTGATGCTGAAATAAGGGTTAGAAGTGTTGCATTCCAATTTTGAACGCGAGATAGGGCTTTTGAAGTGGTACACGTGGCTCTTTTTCCATGTTATCCTTATATGATAACCAGTTGTCCTTTTTTGAATTGTAAACAGCTGTGTGCTGTTTTGTATTTCTTTCTTTTTGGGTTGGGCAAAATTGGTTTTTGTTGTTTCTTTGCCTATGGTACTTTTATTCATGTACTATTTTTATTGATGCGATATCAATAAAGCACCGCACTCTTTTTTCCTGTCTTGTATTCACGCCGAATACAAGAATAGGTTTTTAACGAGGCGGTTTACCCATTTTCAAAAAAAAACAATTTCACTTTTCATTAATTGTAAAATTGAAGTATTCATATAGTTAGAAACTAATCTTTTAATTTAGGATAACACTGTGTGTTTTAACCTTTGAGTGACACAACATCACATAATTGTAAATTGATTATTGATGGAAATAATTCTCTTATTTCATATTTAATACGGGTTCAAACCCGATCGAACCAAAACCAGACCGTATTACATTAAAACCGAATCGTAACCAAACCATTTGAACGGTTAGTATAATGGTTTGTATTTTTTATCAGCCGTTTTATGCAGTGCGGAAATAGTTTGGACTCCAAACCGTACTAGACCAAACTGCGCCCATCCCTACTTTTGTCAGCCAATGTTCTGCGTTCATGTCATGTTCTTCCGATCTGATTTGTTTTGAAGGTAGCAAGGTTTTGAAGTGAAATGGCTCGTCTTTTTTCTTGCTATTATTAAATGTGAACTTTTGCTAGATGCTGGAGCTTGTTTATGGCATCTGCTATTATTTAATTTGTAGATGTAATGCGCTATGTCCATAAGCAATTTGCTGCAACTTGATTTTTGCAGAAGGAAATGTTAATGTATGGTAGTTGGCTATGACCATAAGTAATATGTATTTGTGTTTATTTCTATTCTCATCGTTTGTGGTGAGTGAAAGTTCTACTTGTTATGTTTGGTTTTGAAAATGTAAGAGTCGCTCCTATGTAGAGCCTTGTGCTAGCTGTCGGTCCACTTTAAATAGCTTATAGTAATTAGACAATCTATCTATCTCCAGTACCCATTTGTATTTTGAAAGGCAAAGACAAAAAACTTTATTAATCACTCAATACGATTTACAATATTCACAGCATATCAACTAACTAAAGACAAATCATGCATAACTCAACAGATGAATACATCATTTACGAACACAACTCACCAGAAGACAAAAGGCTACATCTACATAAGACACAAAAAACGAACAGAATAACACAGTGCATTAATTTCATCCTGTACTAACTTTAATATCCTTCAGAATTCTCTTATGTATCACTGAACAGAGATAGCTTGCATTCAACACACCATGTCCAAAGATTCTACAATTCCTTTCAGTCCATACAGCATAAACAAATCTCTTCAAAATCTTCAAAAGTAGTCTTGTTCAATTATTCTTCCACGTAGTAGCCTTAAAAATATTAACCCATTCAATAATATTCGAGTTAGAAGGCCTATGGAAACCACCATTTTCTAGAATTCTAGACCAGACTTGATGAACATCAGAACACTCAAAAAATAAGTGCACACTTGTTTCAGTTTTAGATTTGCATAGAACACGTAAGCTTTCATGAATTAGTCCAATAGAATGTAGTTTATCCTTAGTATTCAAGGCATTTGCCATCACCTTCCAGAGAAGGAAATTCACTTTTACCGAACTACCAACATTCCATATCCTAGAAAACCATGGAAAAATCTGCCTCTTAGTTTGCATTAGATTGTATACATGCATGATAGAGTGCACTTTCCCTTTCCAGTTAATAGCATCATCACCACTAAAATTAAAATTCCCAGAAATATCAGTCCATAACCGCCTCAAAACAGTAGAGCTCATATAAGACAACACAAGTTTGCCATCATCAAAATAATCATCAACAACAGCTAAATTAGTGTAACACCCCACCTCCGCTAATGTCACTCTTGCAAGCGCACTAGCTTTGGAGGGGCGTTAAACGAGGTAAACACGCATGCAGATATCACAAGACAGAACATATAAGTAAAAGCAGAGTAAATAAAGCAGCGGGTAAGAGCTAACATTTCAAAACCATAGTCAAGTTACATCAAAGTACTTGGTCATTATTTTTCCACAAAACAAAGTCTAGAAACATAAACTGAAAACTGGAAAAAACATAAAGTAACTATCCCCAAAGTAGAATAAAGCCATAGCATGCTCAAGTCCAAACCGTGCGTGAGCTATCCAGAAAAGCAGCTAAAGATCCAAGCTAGGTGCTAGTATTCCCACCCTGAGAACCTGGGGGGGGGGGGGAACGGAAGAAAAGAGGCAAAAGAAAACGGGTCAGTCAAAAAGACTGGTAAGTCCTACCTACTATTAGTATAAAAACTAATAAAGTTAACTGGACATGTAAAACAAAGATGAAACATAGGGTGATAACTGGCATGGTGAAAAGTTAACAAGATAGATCAAATGTGGCATCGCATATACAAGGTTAAGTTGCACCAGGTGTACTAGTATTCTAATCCATGTCAAGTATAAACAAGAAATGATCCCTTGGCCCAAAGCTGGCTAAACATCATGAGGTGACCTAAATCAAGGTCCAACTACTCGGTCTAGTCGATCGGCTCCCTATAAGCCTAACTCGTCATGTATCGGTGTCATACGGCTTAATCATGGAATGTAGTTAACTGTGCAAGGTCCACCCTAGGGTGTATCCAGCCCTAGGGTGTAAACCACAGACACAATTCAAGCATGCACAGTCTAAACCTACTGGTGCCCATGTTCAACTCCGGACTTAACGTGCACGACCATGGTCCGCCTGAACAACCGGTGCACCATTCAGCCGTCTCTTTTGGTCTCTTACAATCAGTCCAGTAATCGTGCCCCACCCTAGCCTAGTCCAGGGTATCCAGATACTCCCAAGTGGGTTACTGCTGAAAAGGACCACGTAACTAGGATTTCAAGCAGGTTAAGTGTGGTTAACCCTATCCTAACCATGTATTGAGTTGGTCAAGTGTATCCAAGCAGTTCATGACTTAACCCTATCAATACATCATGTTTAATTGGTTAAGTATTCAAGTAGTCCATGACTTAACCCTACCAACACATCGTGTTTAATTGGTTAAGTATTCAGGCGGTCCATGACTTAACCCTATCATGTGGCATTAATTAATTTAATGCACCCAACCTCTCACATTAGACCTTGTTGTGGTTACTAGTTAAGCCGGGCGGGTCCGGGTAGCTTTACACCACAACTTAGTCTAACCTCGGGTTTCAAGTGCGACATGACCAACTACTCACATTGGGTCCTATTGCTTGTAGCCACTAGTTAAGCCGGTCGGTTCCGGGTAGATTTATGCTACAAACTCAACCCAACCTCGAGTTGGCCATTCTCATGTTTTCTAGAAGTCATGTCCAAGTTCATGTTCATGTTCCAAGCATAATCACATGCCATATTTCGTGTCATTTTTCAAGTCATGATTTTATGTCATTTTAGTTTACCCATAACGTAACCCCATCGCATGTAAGTTCGCATAAACGCAAATAGGTCTCAAAGAGGGAACTTTAGAAGCATGACATAATTAATAAGGTTTGGCCACAAGTTAAACATGGTGGCATATGAGGCAAATGTGTTCATAAACTTGCATATTACATTATAAGCCTCAAAACATGCATGATATCAAATTTTAGCAAAATAGTTGAAACATGGTCATAAATGACATAGGATGATAGCTAGTGATTCGCATATAACATCATATGCAAGATAACATAAGGGTTATGAGAGTTTCTATGTTGCTTTATGCAACATTTCAAATCAAAGCTCATAGCTTTCTATGCACAAAGTCAAGGTGATAGCTTTACAAACATGCATAGAATAAATCTATGCATAACATGATAGAATCAAAGCACAAATCATACTTAGGCCCAAACTCAAACTTGCAACATGTCATATTTAACTTCATAGTTAGAATCTAAGAGTAGAATAGGGCTTACAATGCTATGAAGACCTATAAAATAAAATAAGATTGAGACGAAGCCACTAGCAACTCTAAAAACCCCCAAATGAATACAAGCTCCAAGTTGTCTTGAGAAACAAGAGGCTCCTTTGATTTGTATGAAGAAAGATCCTTGTTTTAATGAAGAAAGATTGAACTTTGGCCTTGAACCAAACTTAGAAACTCTCAAACAAGCTTAGAAACTCTCATATGAATGAAGATGGAGGCTATGACAAGAGGGTGGAGGCCATGATTAAACATTTTGGCATAATCTAGTTGTAGGATTGATTTATGATGGTTTAGGCTAGGTATTAGGGTCCTTTTATAGAAGTTTAGGTTAGTTTAGGCCATAGGATTAACCCTAATTCAGATCTGAGCCTTTAAAATCCGTCACAAGCCTCCAAACATGTCTTGAGGAACAAGTCAGGTGCACCCAGGCCAAACTGGCCGACCACCCAAGTCGACAGGGGTGTCGACTGGGCAGTCGACACCACCTGGGGTGTGTCGACTCCCAAGTCGACTCCCCAGTCGACTTGGGGGTGGCGGGAATTTTTCCCGCCTGTTCTGCTTGGCTGAATTTGAATTCTGAATTCAAATTTGAACTGTTTTTGAACTTGAAATTTTCTGAAAACTTCGAAGGGCCATAACTTGGTCATACGGACTCCGATTTTCGAAAACTCGGACTCTATTTCGCGTATTTTTCCGAGACGAACGCAATGGCACAGCCCGTTTCCCTTGATTCAGATTTTATCATTTAATTCTGCCTTGGTTTATGTTATAACATGTTATTTAAAAATACGGGTTGTTACATTCTCCCCTCCTTAAAGGATTTCGTCCCCGAAATCTTCAAGTTAGGAAGAACATATCCTACCATCCATCATCCATCTACTCAAAACATCATCCACGAGCAGTCATTGTCCTTAAAAGATTTCTAATGTTGTATGAACATATGCGAAAAGTGTGTGTATATGTACTTATCTAATGCGAAAATCAGGTGGTTACTGATTCAGTAAACCTCCTTAATGCAAAGTATGTTAGTGAAATGAGTCCATATGTATGCAAATTCCTAACATAATTCATAATCTCTATATGAGTGCACATAACATTCATCCATATGCAACATCCACGTGATAGCATAACAAGTTTCAGCCATGAATAAGTATAAGCACTCATGCATATGCAATATGAAAGTGTGTGAGCCAATCTTAGTGCCTAATGTGTATCATGCATCCACGAGTATCCACTTGCAAACACTTGCAACCACTGGAAAACATCAAGCATAACATGTTTCAAATACATGTTTCATCCAAAGGGTTTCTACCTAAGGTTCTCATGACAAGGTTAACGAGATAACAAGATAAACATGGATAACAAAGGAAAGATATGCTAACTAGGAAAAGAGATTGAGAATGTACCCTCAAAAAGGAATGGATAAAGCCCACGCATCTTCTCCTCGGTTTCCCAAGTTGCATCTTCATCGGCTTCACTCCACTGAACCTTTACTAACTTGACTTCTCGATTCCTCAGTTTCTTGATCTCCGTTCCCAAGATACGAATCGGTGCTCTCCTCAAGGTTGCCTCTTTCTATATCTCCACGTCTTCAAGAATGCTAGGTTCAACCACCTCAGCGGGCTCATGTAGGCACTTTCGGAGATGCGAGACATGGAAGACATTATGCACTCCGGCCAGCTTCTCGGGCAATTCCACCTTATAAGCCATCTTCCCAATTCTCTCTATGATAGGGAAGGGTCCTACGAACCTTGGTGCCAGCCTCCCAACTGCTCCAAAACGAACCACATTACGCAAAGGAGAAACCTTCACGAAAACCATATCTCCAACTTCGAATTCCAAATCTGTCCTTCGCTTGTCAACATAGGATTTCTGCCTGTCTTGGGCCGTTTTCATCCGTCTTCTCACCAATTCAACTTTCTCGGAGGTGTCTCGTATCATATCGGGCCCAAGCATAAGTCTATCCGTTGTCTCCCACCAACAAGATGGTGACCTACACGGCCTCCCATACAAAGCTTCAAATGGTGCCATCCCTATGCTAGCTTGATAGCTATTATTATAAGCAAACTCTACTAGAGGAAGGTGGTCTTCCCAAGTACCACCAAAGTCAAGCACACAAAGCCTCAAAAGATCTTCTAGCACTCTATTCACCCTTTCGGTTTGGCCATCCGTCTGGGGGTGATAGGTTGTACTTAGATTCAATCGCGTACCCATCGCTTCTTGCAAACTATTCCAGAACTGGCCAGTGAAGATTGGATCATGATCGCTAACTATGCTAGAAGGAACTCCATGCAATCGCACTATCTCTCGAAGATAAACAGATGCTAGCCATGATGCGGTCCTCTTGCTCTTCACTGGAATGAAATGAGCACTCTTCGTAAGTCTATCAACTATGACCCATATGCTCGTATTCCCTTTCCTTGACCTAGGCAATCCATCCACAAAATCCATAGAGATACTTTCCCACTTCCATTGCGGGACCTCCAATGGATGTAATAGCCCACCGGGTTTCTTCGACTCGGCTTTCACTTGTTGGCACACCATGCACTTTGAAACATACTCTGCCACATCCTTCTTCATTCCAGCCCAAAAGAAAATGCGCTTCATATCCCTATACATCTTATCTCCTCCAGGATGTATAGTCATCTTCGAGTGATGCGCTTCTTCGAGAACTTTATGCACCAAGTCTCCCACTTGTGGAACGCATAGCCTTCCATCACGCCTTAGCCAACCCTTGTCATCAATAGTATATCTAGCAAGGTGACTAAACGTCTCACCACGAATCAACTTGTCCATGACCTCGACTATCTGCGGGTCTTCCTTCTGCGAAGTCCCTACTTGATCAAGAAGTGTAGGTCTAAGCTCAAGAGATGCTAACGAACCCGTCATCGACTCAACAGCCGTTGTGAAATCAAAGGTTGCCAAGAACTCAAGGCTCTTCATCTCCACAAACAAGGGACTCAAAGTCAACCTTCTTCTGCTTAGCGCATCTGCCACAACATTACCCTTGCCAGGGGTATAAGCTATCTCGAAGTCATATGATGCCAAAAATTCAATCCACCTTTGCTGCCTTAGATTCAGATCTTTCTGTGAGAATAGGTACTTGAGCGACTTGTGATCAGTATATAACTCAAACCTTTCGCCTAGAAGATAGTGGCGCCAGGATTTGAGTGCAAAGACGATCGCCGCCAACTCCAAATCATGAGTGGGATAGTTCTTCTCATGAACTTTAAGTTGCCTACCCGCATAACATATCACTCTTCCTTCTTGCATCAGAACAGCACCTAACCCCGTGCTACATGCATCGGTGTATACGGTAAACATCTTACCACCATCGGGTAATGCCAAAACTGGAGCTGTAGTAAGGGCCCTCTTGAGCCTTTGAAAAGCAAGCTCACACTCTAAGTCCCATGCAAAGACTAAGTTCTTCTTCGTCAACTTAGTGAGAGGAGCTGAAATCCTAGCGAAGTCCTTAATGAACTTCCTATAATATCCTGCCAGACCGAGAAAGCTTCTTACTTCAGTTGCATTCTTCGGAACTTTCCAGTCTTGTACCGCCACCACTTTAGCGGGATCCACAGCTATGCCCTGTTTAGAAACTATATGCCCAAGGAACCGAACTTCCCTTCTCCAAAAATGGCATTTGGAGAACTTGGCTTTCAACTGATGAGCTCTAAGCATATCCATCACTTCCTTGAGATGTCTAGCATGTTCTTCCTCGTCCTTTGAGAAGATCAGAATATCATCCACGAAGACAACCACAAACTTGTTAAGGAACTCCCTGAACACCCTACTCATCAAATATACGAAGTAGGCGGGTGCATTAGTCAAACCGAATGGCATGACAAGCCATTCAAAGAATCCATCTGGAGTCCTAAACGCAGTCTTATCAATACTATCCTCAGCCACTCTAAGCTGATGGAATCCGGTGGCTAGATCGAGCTGAGAGAAAACAGAAGCACCAACAAGCTGGTCAAAGAGGTCATCAATCCTCGGTAATGGGTGCCTATTCTTCTTTGTCAGCTTGTTCAACTCTCGATAATCAACACATAGACGAAGCGAACCATCCGCCTTAGTAGCGAACACCACAGGAGCACCCCATTCAGAAATGCTTCGCCTAATAAAATTCTTCTCAAGCAACTCCTTGATTTGCTTACTGAGCTCTCTTCTTTCTCGCGGGGCCATGTGCCTAACGGGCAATGAAACTGGCTTGGCATTATCAACAAGATAAATGCGGAAATCTATCTCTCGTTTAGGGGGTAACCCCTTAACCTCTTCAAAGACATCAGGATATTCTCGGACCACCCTTACAGATTGCAGATCATCGATGGACGAGTCAAGAGATTCAAGATAACATAACATGACGGGATCCAGCGGGTTGCAAGAAATCTCTAGGGTATTACCGAGGCGAGTCATGAGCCTCACCACCCTATGCTCACAATCGAGAATGGCTCCATAACTGGACAACCAATCCATGCCCAAAATCAACCCGTATCCCGTGAACCCGAGAACATAAGCATTACACGTGAATTCTACGGTCAAGATAGAAATCCTCAAATCCATACAAATCATAGATAGATGGGCGGAACCCCCAATTGGATTTGAAACACTAACAAGATCCTCAACTGGACTAGTACTTAGGTGCAAACTTTCAACAATGTCAGAAGAAATAAAAGTATGCGATGCGCCAGAATCAAATAAAGTGCGAACAGGAAAATCAGAAATGTAAACAAGGCTTTCTACAGAAATACTACCTCGGTCCTGAACTGGAACAATGTTGAGAGCATGCACTTGCCCTCTAGAAGGTCCTGCACGCTGAGTCTGCCCTTGCCCTTATCCTTGCTTCTTGGGGAAATCTTTGCTAAGGTGTCCAGTCTCTCCACAATGGAAGCATTCGCCCAACTTCCTCTTCTTCTTCCTACAATCTTTGGCTATGTGCCCAACGATCTCACAGTAGTTGCACTTCCTTGTGTCCCTTGCCTTGTTGTTGGCCTTGTTACCATTGTTATTCTTGTTGTTCTTGTTGCTCTGGTTGCTCTGGTTGCTCTGATTGCCTCCCCACTTGGAGTCCGCCTTCTTGGTTTGAGTCTCATTCGGCTTGACTTCTTTCTTGCCATTCTTATCATCTCCCTGAAGCAATGCCATGTCTACTAGGCTTTCAAAAGTGGCCCCCATGGGTATATGAGACATGGCTAAACCTTGTAATGGCTCATTCAACCCTCGTGCAAAGCGTAAAGTCTTCTTCTGGGGAGTATTAACCATGTCCAAACCGAATCGAGCAAGCTGGTTAAACTTATTCACATACTCCCTCACGGTCATGTCCCCTTGCTTCAAAGATATAAACTTCTCCAATTGCAGATTCGCCTCAGCAGATGATAGAAACTTAAGCCCAAACCTCGTCCTAAAGTCGACCCAAGTCTCTATAGGCCTAGTAGCGTTGGTGACCTCCCACCAATAAGCAACTTCCTCTTTCAATAGCCATACTGCCAACAAAACTTTTCTACGATCTTCCACATTAAAGATGGCGAAGAGATCTTCAGTTTCTTTCAACCAATTTCTTGCCTCAACAAAAGTCTCCGTCCCAATAAAATTCTTGCCACCCATCGCCTTAAAGTCTTTGCAAACCTTTGAGAAATCTGCTTGTGGATGCTGAGGAGGAGGAGGAGGAGGAACCTCAGTTACGGTGGGAGTGTTTGCTGGGCCCACATCGTTGGCCCTAGCTTCCAAGTACCTCCGGAACCATCCGAGAATGGTTACTCCCTCGGGAAGGTTAAGATCGGCCATGCTGAAAAAAAGGGAAAAGATAGATTTAGAACGAGGAAGCAAAGGATAGTGCTAATGGCTTTTGGGGAATAGCCTTTTAAAATAAACTAGACTTTTCTTGGAAAATACTTAATTGGTTTTGAAAATAGTTTTCCAAAAGAGTTTTTAAAACTTTTGTCCGGTTTAGTAAAACCTTATGCTCTGATACCAAATGTAACACCCCACCTCCGCCAATGTCACTCTTGCAAGCGCACTAGCTTTGGAGGGGCGTTAAACGAGGTAAACACGCATGCAGATATCACAAGATAGAACATATAAGTAAAAGCAGAGTAAATAAAGCAGCGGGTAAGAGCTAACATTTCAAAACCATAGTCAAGTTACATCAAAGTACTTGGTCATTATTTTTCCACAAAACAAAGTCTAGAAACATAAACTGAAAACTGGAAAAAACATAAAGTAACTATCCCCAAAGTAGAATAAAGCCATAGCATGCTCAAGTCCAAACCGTACATGAGCTATCCAGAAAAGCAGCTAAAGATCCAAGCTAGGTGCTAGTATTCCCACCCTGAGAACCTGGGGGGGGGGGGGAGACGGAAGAAAAGAGGCGAAAGAAAACGGGTCAGTCAAAAAGACTAGTAAGTCCTACCTACTATTAGTATAAAAACTAATAAAGTTAACTGGACATGTAAAACAGAGATGAAACATAGGGTGATAACTGGCATGGTGAAAAGTTAACAAGATAGATCAAATGTGGCATCGCATATACAAGGTTAAGTTGCACCAGGTGTACTAGTATTCTAATCCATGTCAAGTATAAACAAGAAATGATCCCTTGGCCCAAAGCTGGCCCAACATCATGAGGTGACCTAAATCAAGGTCCAACTACTCGGTCTAGTCGATCAGCTCCCTATAAGCCTAACTCGTCGTGTATCGCTGTCATACGGCTTAATCATGGAATGTAGTTAACTGTGCAAGGTCCACTCTAGGGTGTATCCAGCCCTAGGGTGTAAACCACAGACACAATTCAAGCACGCACAGTCTAAACCTACTGGTGCCCATGTTCAACTCTGGACTTAACGTGCACGACCATGGTCCGCCTGAACAACTGGTGCACCATTCAGTCGTCTCTTTTGGTCTCTTACAATCAGTCCAGTAATCGTGCCCCACCCTAGCCTAGTCCAGGGTATCCAGATACTCCCAAGTGGGTAACTGCTGAAAAGGACCACGTAACTAGGATTTCAAGCGGGTTAAGTGTGGTTAACCCTATCCTAACCATGTATTGAGTTGGTCAAGTGTATCCAAGCAGTTCATGACTTAACCCTATCAATATATCATGTTTAATTGGTTAAGTATTCAAGTAGTCCATGACTTAACCCTACCAACCCATCGTGTTTAATTTGTTAAGTATTCAAGCGGTCCATGACTTAACCCTATCATGTGGCATTGATTAATTTAATGCACCCAACCTCTCACATTAGACCTTGTTGTGGTTACTAGTTAAGCCGGGCGGGTCCGGGTAGCTTTACACCACAACTTAGTCTAACCTCGGGTTTCAAGTGCGACATGACCAACTACTCACATTGGGTCCTATTGCTTGTAGCCACTAGTTAAGTCGGTCGGTTCCGGGTAGATTTATGCTACAAACTCAACCCAACCTCGAGTTGGCCATTCTCATGTTTTCTAGAAGTCATGTCCAAGTTCATGTTCCAAGCATAATCACATGCCATATTTCGTGTCATTTTTCAAGTCATGATTTTATGTCATTTTAGTTTACCCATAACGTAACCCCATCGCATGTAAGTTCGCATAAACGCAAATAGGTCTCAAAGAGGGAACTTTAGAAGCATGACATAATTAATAAGGTTTGGCCACAAGTTAAACATGGTGGAATATGAGGCAAATGTGTTCATAAACTTGCATATTACATTATAAGCCTCAAAACATGCATGATATCAAACTTTAGCAAAATAGTTGAAACATGGTCATAAATGACATAGGATGATAGCTAGTGATTCGCATATAACATCATATGCAAGATAACATAAGGGTTATGAGAGTTTCTATGTTGCTTTATGCAACATTTCAAATCAAAGCTCATAGCTTTCTATGCACAAAGTCAAGGTGATAGCTTTACAAACATGCATAGAATAAATCTATGCATAACATGAAAGAATCAAAGCACAAATCATACTTAGGCCCAAACTCAAACTTGCAACATGTCATATTTAACTTCATAGTTAGAATCTAAGAGTAGAATAGGGCTTACAATGCTATGAAGACCTATAAAATAAAATAAGATTGAGACGAAGCCACTAGCAACTCTAAAAACCCCCAAATGAATACAAGCTCCAAGTTGTCTTGAGAAACAAGAGGCTCCTTTGATTTGTATGAAGAAAGATCCTTGTTTTAATGAAGAAAGATTGAACTTTGGCCTTGAATCAAACTTAGAAACTCTCAAACAAGCTTAGAAACTCTCATATGAATGAAGATGGAGGCTATGACAAGAGGGTGGAGGCCATGATTAAACATTTTGGCATAATCTAGTTGTAGGATTGATTTATGATGGTTTAGGCTAGGTATTAGGGTCCTTTTATAGAAGTTTAGGTTAGTTTAGGCCATAGGATTAACCCTAATTCAGATCTGAGCCTTTAAAATCCGTCACAAGCCTCCAAACATGTCTTGAGGAACAAGTCAGGTGCACCCAGACCAAACTGGCCGACCACCCAAGTCGACAGGGGTGTCGACTGGGCAGTCGACACCACCTGGGGTGTGTCGACTCCCAAGTCGACTCCCCAGTCGACTTGGGGGTGGCGGGAATTTTTCCCGCCTGTTCTGCTTGGCTGAATTTGAATTCTGAATTCAAATTTGAACTGTTTTTGAACTTGAAATTTTCTGAAAACTTCGACGGGCCATAACTTGGTCATACGGACTCCGATTTTCGAAAACTCGGACTCTATTTCGCGTATTTTTCCGAGACGAACGCAATGGCACAGCCCGTTTCCCTTGATTCAGATTTTATCATTTAATTCTGCCTTGGTTTATGTTATAACATGTTATTTAAAAATACGGGTTGTTACATTCTCCCCTCCTTAAAGGATTTCGTCCCCGAAATCTTCAAGTTAGGAAGAACATATCCTACCATACATCATCCATCTACTCAAAACATCATCCACGAGCAGTCATTGTCCTTAAAAGATTTCTAATGTTGTATGAACATATGCGAAAAGTGTGTGTATATGTACTTATCTAATGCGAAAATCAGGCGGTTACTGATTCAGTAAACCTCCTTAATGCAAAGTATGTTAGTGAAATGAGTCCATATGTATGCAAATTCCTAACATAATTCATAATCTCTATATGAGTGCACATAACATTCATCCATATGCAACATCCACGTGATAGCATAACAAGTTTCAGCCATGAATAAGTATAAGCACTCATGCATATGCAATATGAAAGTGTGTGAGCCAATCTTAGTGCCTAATGTGTATCATGCATCCACGAGTATCCACTTGCAAACACTTGCAACCACTGGAAAACATCAAGCATAACATGTTTCAAATACATGTTTCATCCAAAGGGTTTCTACCTAAGGTTCTCATGACAAGGTTAACGAGATAACAAGATAAACATGGATAACAAAGGAAAGATATGCTAACTAGGAAAAGAGATTGAGAATGTACCCTCAAAAAGGAATGGATAAAGCCCACGCATCTTATCCTCGGTTTCCCAAGTTGCATCTTCATCGGCTTCACTCCACTGAACCTTTACTAACTTGACTTCTCGATTCCTCAGTTTCTTGATCTCCGTTCCCAAGATACGAATCAGTGCTCTCCTCAAGGTTGCCTCTTTCTATATCTCCACGTCTTCAAGAATGCTAGGTTCAACCACCTCAGCGGGCTCATGTAGGCACTTTCGGAGATGCGAGACATGGAAGACATTATGCACTCCGGCCAGCTTCTCGGGCAATTCCACCTTATAAGCCATCTTCCCAATTCTCTCTATGATAGGGAAGGGTCCTACGAACCTTGGTGCCAGCCTCCCAACTGCTCCAAAACGAACCACATTACGCAAAGGAGAAACCTTCACGAAAACCATATCTCCAACTTCGAATTCCAAATCTGTCCTTCGCTTGTCAACATAGGATTTCTGCCTGTCTTGGGCCGTTTTCATCCGTCTTCTCACCAATTCAACTTTCTCGGAGGTGTCTCGTATCATATCGGGCCCAAGCATAAGTCTATCCGTTGTCCCCCACCAACAAGATGGTGACCTACACGGCCTCCCATACAAAGCTTCAAATGGTGCCATCCCTATGCTAGCTTGATAGCTATTATTATAAGCAAACTCTACTAGAGGAAGGTGGTCTTCCCAAGTACCACCAAAGTCAAGCACACAAAGCCTCAAAAGATCTTCTAGCACTCTATTCACCCTTTCGGTTTGGCCATCCGTCTGGGGGTGATAGGTTGTACTTAGATTCAATCGCGTACCCATCGCTTCTTACAAACTATTCCAGAACTGGCCAGTGAAGATTGGATCATGATCGCTAACTATGCTAGAAGGAACTCCATGCAATCGCACTATCTCTCGAAGATAAACAGATGCTAGCCATGATGCGGTCCTCTTGCTCTTCACTGGAATGAAATGAGCACTCTTCGTAAGTCTATCAACTATGACCCATATGCTCGTATTCCCTTTCCTTGACCTAGGCAATCCATCCACAAAATCCATAGAGATACTTTCCCACTTCCATTGCGGGACCTCCAATGGATGTAATAGCCCACCGGGTTTCTTCGACTCGGCTTTCACTTGTTGGCACACCATGCACTTTGAAACATACTCTGCCACATCCTTCTTCATTCCAGCCCAAAAGAAAATGCGCTTCATATCCCTATACATCTTATCTCCTCCAGGATGTATAGTCATCTTCGAGTGATGCGCTTCTTCGAGAACTTTATGCACCAAGTCTCCCACTTGTGGAACGCATAGCCTTCCATCACGCCTTAGCCAACCCTTGTCATCAATAGTATATCTAGCAAGGTGACTAAACGTCTCACCACGAATCAACTTGTCCATGACCTCGACTATCTGCGGGTCTTCCTTCTGCGAAGTCCCTACTTGATCAAGAAGTGTAGGTCTAAGCTCAAGAGATGCTAACGAACCCGTCATCGACTCAACAGCCATTGTGAAATCAAAGGTTGCCAAGAACTCAAGGCTCTTCATCTCCACAAACAAGGGACTCAAAGTCAACCTTCTTCTGCTTAGCGCATCTGCCACAACATTACCCTTGCTAGGGGTATAAGCTATCTCGAAGTCATATGATGCAAAAAATTCCATCCACCTTTGCTGCCTTAGATTCAGATCTTTCTGTGAGAATAGGTACTTGAGCGACTTGTGATCAGTATATAACTCAAACCTTTCGCCTAGAAGATAGTGGCGCCAGGATTTGAGTGCAAAGACGATCGCCGCCAACTCCAAATCATGAGTGGGATAGTTCTTCTCATGAACTTTAAGTTGCCTACCCGCATAACATATCACTCTTCCTTCTTGCATCAGAACAGCACCTAACCCCGTGCCACATGCATCGGTGTATACGGTAAACATCTTACCACCATCGGGTAATGCCAAAACTGGAGCTGTAGTAAGGGCCCTCTTGAGCCTTTGAAAAGCAAGCTCACACTCTAAGTCCCATGCAAAGACTAAGTTCTTCTTCGTCAACTTAGTGAGAGGAGCTGAAATCCTAGCGAAGTCCTTAATGAACTTCCTATAATATCCTGCCAGACCGAGAAAGCTTCTTACTTCAGTTGCATTCTTCGGAACTTTCCAGTCTTGTACCGCCACCACTTTAGCGGGATCCACAGCTATGCCCTGTTTAGAAACTATATGCCCAAGGAACCGAACTTCCCTTCTCCAAAAATGGCATTTGGAGAACTTGGCTTTCAACTGATGAGCTCTAAGCATATCCATCACTTCCTTGAGATGTCTAGCATGTTCTTCCTCGTCCTTTGAGAAGATCAGAATATCATCCACGAAGACAACCACAAACTTGTTAAGGAACTCCCTGAACACCCTACTCATCAAATATACGAAGTAGGCGGGTGCATTAGTCAAACCGAATGGCATGACAAGCCATTCAAAGAATCCATCTGGAGTCCTAAACGCAGTCTTATCAATACTATCCTCAGCCACTCTAAGCTGATGGAATCCGGTGGCTAGATCGAGCTGAGAGAAAACAGAAGCACCAACAAGCTGGTCAAAGAGGTCATCAATCCTCGGTAATGGGTGCCTATTCTTCTTTGTCAGCTTGTTCAACTCTCGATAATCAACACATAGACGAAGCGAACCATCCGCCTTAGTAGCGAACACCACAGGAGCACCCCATTCAGAAATGCTTCGCCTAATAAAATTCTTCTCAAGCAACTCCTTGATTTGCTTACTGAGCTCTCTTCTTTATCGCGGGGCCATGTGCCTAACGGGCAATGAAACTGGCTTGGCATTATCAACAAGATAAATGCGGAAATCTATCTCTCGTTTAGGGGGTAACCCCTTAACCTCTTCAAAGACATCAGGATATTCTCGGACCACCCTTACAGATTGCAGATCATCGATGGACGAGTCAAGAGATTCAAGATAACATAACATGACGGGATCCAGCGGGTTGCAAGAAATCTCTAGGGTATTACCGAGGCGAGTCATGAGCCTCACCACCCTATGCTCACAATCGAGAATGGCTCCATAACTGGACAACCAATCCATGCCCAAAATCAACCCGTATCCCGTGAACCCGAGAACATAAGCATTACACGTGAATTCTACGGTCAAGATAGAAATCCTCAAATCCATACAAATCATAGATAGATGGGCGGAACCCCCAATTGGATTTGAAACACTAACAAGATCCTCAATTGGACTAGTACTTAGGTGCAAACTTTCAACAATGTCAGAAGAAATAAAAGTATGCGATGCGCCAGAATCAAATAAAGTGCGAACAGGAAAATCAGAAATGTAAACAAGGCTTTCTACAGAAATACTACCTCGGTCCTGAACTGGAACAATGTTGAGAGCATGCACTTGCCCTCTAGAAGGTCCTGCACGCTGAGTCTGCCCTTGCCCTTATCCTTGCTTCTTGGGGAAATCTTTGCTAAGGTGTCCAGTCTCTCCACAATGGAAGCATTCGCCCAACTTCCTCTTCTTCTTCCTACAATCTTTGGCTATGTGCCCAACGATCTCACAGTAGTTGCACTTCCTTGTGTCCCTTGCCTTGTTGATGGCCTTGTTACCATTGTTATTCTTGTTGTTCTTGTTGCTCTGGTTGCTCTGATTGCCTCCCCACTTGGAGTCCGCCTTCTTGGTTTGAGTCTCATTCGGCTTGACTTCTTTCTTGCCATTCTTATCATCTCCCTGAAGCAATGCCATGTCTACTAGGCTTTCAAAAGTGGCCCCCATGGGTATATGAGACATGGCTAAACCTTGTAATGGCTCATTCAACCCTCGTGCAAAGCGTAAAGCCTTCTTCTGGGGAGTATTAACCATGTCCAAACCGAATCGAGCAAGCTGGTTAAACTTATTCACATACTCCCTCACGGTCATGTCCCCTTGCTTCAAAGATATAAACTTCTCCAATTGCAGATTCGCCTCAGCAGATGATAGAAACTTAAGCCCAAACCTCGTCCTAAAGTCGACCCAAGTCTCTATAGGCCTAGTAGCGTTGGTGACCTCCCACCAATAAGCAACTTCCTCTTTCAATAGCCATACTGCCAACAAAACTTTTCTACGATCTTCCACATTAAAGATGGCGAAGAGATCTTCAGTTTCTTTCAACCAATTTCTTGCCTCAACAAAAGTCTCTGTCCCAATAAAATTCTTGCCACCCATCGCCTTAAAGTCTTTGCAAACCTTTGTGAAATCTGCTTGTGGATGCTGAGGAGGAGGAGGAGGAGGAACCTCAGTTACGGTGGGAGTGTTTGCTGGGCCCACATCGTTGGCCCTAGCTTCCAAGTACCTCCAGAACCATCCGAGAATGGTTACTCCCTCGGGAAGGTTAAGATCGGCCATGCTGAAAAAAAGGGAAAAGATAGATTTAGAACGAGGAAGCAAAGGATAGTGCTAATGGCTTTTGGGGAATAGCCTTTTAAAATAAACTAGACTTTTCTTGGAAAATACTTAATTGGTTTTGAAAATAGTTTTCCAAAAGGGTTTTTAAAACTTTTGTCCGGTCTAGTAAAACCTTATGCTCTGATACCAAATGTAACACCCCACCTCCGCCAATGTCACTCTTGCAAGCGCACTAGCTTTGGAGGGGCGTTAAACGAGGTAAACACGCATGCAGATATCACAAGATAGAACATATAAGTAAAAGCAGAGTAAATAAAGCAGCGGGTAAGAGCTAACATTTCAAAACCATAGTCAAGTTACATCAAAGTACTTGGTCATTATTTTTCCACAAAACAAAGTCTAGAAACATAAACTGAAAACTGGAAAAAACATAAAGTAACTATCCCCAAAGTAGAATAAAGCCATAGCATGCTCAAGTCCAAACCGTACATGAGCTATCCAGAAAAGCAGCTAAAGATCCAAGCTAGGTGCTAGTATTCCCACCCTGAGAACCTGGGGGGGGGGGGGGGGAGACGGAAGAAAAGAGGCGAAAGAAAACGGGTCAGTCAAAAAGACTAGTAAGTCCTACCTACTATTAGTATAAAAACTAATAAAGTTAACTGGACATGTAAAACAGAGATGAAACATAGGGTGATAACTGGCATGGTGAAAAGTTAACAAGATAGATCAAATGTGGCATCGCATATACAAGGTTAAGTTGCACCAGGTGTACTAGTATTCTAATCCATGTCAAGTATAAACAAGAAATGATCCCTTGGCCTAAAGCTGGCCCAACATCATGAGGTGACCTAAATCAAGGTCCAACTACTCGGTCTAGTCGATCAGCTCCCTATAAGCCTAACTCGTCGTGTATCGCTGTCATACGGCTTAATCATGGAATGTAGTTAACTGTGCAAGGTCCACCCTAGGGTGTATCCAGCCCTAGGGTGTAAACCACAGACACAATTCAAGCACGCACAGTCTAAACCTACTGGTGCCCATGTTCAACTCTGGACTTAACGTGCACGACCATGGTCCGCCTGAACAACTGGTGCACCATTCAGTCGTCTCTTTTGGTCTCTTACAATCAGTCCAGTAATCGTGCCCCACCCTAGCCTAGTCCAGGGTATCCAGATACTCCCAAGTGGGTAACTGCTGAAAAGGACCACGTAACTAGGATTTCAAGCGGGTTAAGTGTGGTTAACCCTATCCTAACCATGTATTGAGTTGGTCAAGTGTATCCAAGCAGTTCATGACTTAACCCTATCAATATATCATGTTTAATTGGTTAAGTATTCAAGTAGTCCATGACTTAACCCTACCAACCCATCGTGTTTAATTTGTTAAGTATTCAAGCGGTCCATGACTTAACCCTATCATGTGGCATTGATTAATTTAATGCACCCAACCTCTCACATTAGACCTTGTTGTGGTTACTAGTTAAGCCGGGCGGGTCCGGGTAGCTTTACACCACAACTTAGTCTAACCTCGGGTTTCAAGTGCGACATGACCAACTACTCACATTGGGTCCTATTGCTTGTAGCCACTAGTTAAGTCGGTCGGTTCCGGGTAGATTTATGCTACAAACTCAACCCAACCTCGAGTTGGCCATTCTCATGTTTTCTAGAAGTCATGTCCAAGTTCATGTTCCAAGCATAATCACATGCCATATTTCGTGTCATTTTTCAAGTCATGATTTTATGTCATTTTAGTTTACCCATAACGTAACCCCATCGCATGTAAGTTCGCATAAACGCAAATAGGTCTCAAAGAGGGAACTTTAGAAGCATGACATAATTAATAAGGTTTGGCCACAAGTTAAACATGGTGGCATATGAGGCAAATGTGTTCATAAACTTGCATATTACATTATAAGCCTCAAAACATGCATGATATCAAACTTTAGCAAAATAGTTGAAACATGGTCATAAATGACATAGGATGATAGCTAGTGATTCGCATATAACATCATATGCAAGATAACATAAGGGTTATGAGAGTTTCTATGTTGCTTTATGCAACATTTCAAATCAAAGCTCATAGCTTTCTATGCACAAAGTCAAGGTGATAGCTTTACAAACATGCATAGAATAAATCTATGCATAACATGATAGAATCAAAGCACAAATCATACTTAGGCCCAAACTCAAACTTGCAACATGTCATATTTAACTTCATAGTTAGAATCTAAGAGTAGAATAGGGCTTACAATGCTATGAAGACCTATAAAATAAAATAAGATTGAGACGAAGCCACTAGCAACTCTAAAAACCCCCAAATGAATACAAGCTCCAAGTTGTCTTGAGAAACAAGAGGCTCCTTTGATTTGTATGAAGAAAGATCCTTGTTTTAATGACGAAAGATTGAACTTTGGCCTTGAATCAAACTTAGAAACTCTCAAACAAGCTTAGAAACTCTCATATGAATGAAGATGGAGGCTATGACAAGAGGGTGGAGGCCATGATTAAACATTTTGGCATAATCTAGTTGTAGGATTGATTTATGATGGTTTAGGCTAGGTATTAGGGTCCTTTTATAGAAGTTTAGGTTAGTTTAGGCCATAGGATTAACCCTAATTCAGATCTGAGCCTTTAAAATCCGTCACAAGCCTCCAAACATGTCTTGAGGAACAAGTCAGGTGCACCCAGACCAAACTGGCCGACCACCCAAGTCGACAGGGGTGTCGACTGGGCAGTCGACACCACCTGGGGTGTGTCGACTCCCAAGTCGACTCCCCAGTCGACTTGGGGGTGGCGGGAATTTTTCCCGCCTGTTCTGCTTGGCTGAATTTGAATTCTGAATTCAAATTTGAACTGTTTTTGAACTTGAAATTTTCTGAAAACTTCGACGGGCCATAACTTGGTCATACGGACTCCGATTTTCGAAAACTCGGACTCTATTTCGCGTATTTTTCCGAGACGAACGCAATGGCACAGCCCGTTTCCCTTGATTCAGATTTTATCATTTAATTCTGCCTTGGTTTATGTTATAACATGTTATTTAAAAATACGGGTTGTTACAATTAGGAATACTAGAATTCATTCCCAGGTTATAGTCAACTACATCACTTAATATCAGACTAGGTTTATACCATGGACAATGCGATAAAGGCATTTTTTTTCTATAATCCTATAATTACACTGATTAAAAGGCAAAAAAATACCTCTAAGATTTAAAATACTTCTCCAACTTCAACCTGAGTTTTGAGGAATAGGCATTGTCCAAAAATTCTTCTTACCAATTAAATTATGATGAATCCATTGTGACCATAAACATCTATCAGTAGAGAAAAGCTTATCAAGATAAACCGATATTGCTGCCTTATTCCACATTGATAGATTTGTAATACCTAAACCACCATTCCTCTTATCATTATATAGTTTGTGGAAAAGATATAGGTACATTTTTCTTAAGAAAGGATCTCCATGCCATATAAATTTGTTAATTGCACTAGTAACCATGTTAATAAGTTTAACAAACATGATAAAATGTCTAGTCCAGTAAGTAGTCATGGCAACTGCAACTGATTGTACACAGTTAATCTACCAGCTTGAGAAAGCTTACAAGTAGGTCATTGTTGCAATTTGTTTATAATCTTCTCAAATAGAGGTACACACTTGTCTTTAGTAATTTTAGAACAAATAAGGGGCAGCCCTAAGTAAAAATGCATTAATAGGCAATTCCAACAAACCTGAACATCTAAAATCTCATCTTTTTATAAAATGGTAGACTAGCAATCATGATATGAGACTTATTCACATTTATTTGAAGGCCAGTAATAGTGTAGAACTGATTGAGGGTTGATGAAATGCATTAGGTATTATGTAGAGTAGGCTTTGTAAAAAGTATTAGATCATCAACAAATGACAAATGTGTTATCATAGGAACCTAGGATGCAAATCCAAGTTTCCTTGCTCAACTTATTCGATTAGCTGATAGTTTAAAAGCTCCGTAACAATAATAAAGAGATAGGCTGAAATAGGATCACATTGCCTAACAGCTTGAGCACCCTTAAGTAACCATGAGGACTACCACTTCTTGATATAGAGTAGAAAGGTCATGATATACATGTATAAATCCATGCTAAAAAAGGTTTTGGGAAGTTCATGCTTGATAATACTGCTAATTTTGAATCCAAGATATAGTATAAAAAGTCTTTATTATATCCAACTTTAACATACATCTGGGAGAAATATTCTTCCTGTTATAACCATGTAACAATTCTTGTGTAATCAGAATATTATCACTGATTGATCAACCATTGACATAAGCTGATTGATTTGCATATATAATTGAAGGTAAAACTAATTGCAATATATTAGCCAAAATCTTAGAGATCACCTTGTACATAATATTATAATAGGAAATTGGTCTAAATTCAGAGACAGAACCGGGGTTATTTACTTTTGGAATCAGTGAAATTACTATACCTAATAGACTTGGTGGCAAGTGATTATGCAGGAAAAAAATATTGAATAGCATTAATAATATCATCACCTATAACTAACTAGCATTGTAAAAAGTATGCATTATACCCATCTGGACCCTCCAACTAAAAGCATCCAAATTGAACACTGCTGCTTTGATTTCATCTCTAAAGATAACACTAATAATATTTTGAGACTGTTCAGGTGAAAGTGATGGAAGACTAATATGAAAAGGAGGCCGCATATCAATTTGATAAGTGTTTGAAGTAGCCAAAATGGAAGAAAAGTATTTAACAAAAGCATCATTAATACCGGCTGCACTGGACTAAAGATCACCATTCTTATCCTTGATCATAAAAATAGAATCTCTAGCCTTCTTAATCTTTAGAAAATTGTGGAAATATTAAGTGGTCATCTCAGCTTTAACTTCCTTCCTAAAATAAGAATTCTATCTTAAAGCTTGTAATACCATATCCAGTATATTCTTCAATTTATTCAAGCCAAATTCATCCCTCTATAGATTTATGTCATAAGGATTCCTATTAATTGCCTCTTGCACCTTAACTAACTCATCCCTAACTGAAGAATATTTTTTAGCGCCTTCACCAAAATTGTAAGCAGGCCATGCTCTAAGATGAAACTTAAGTAATATCGTCTTATATAAAAGTGAAAGACACTACAAGAAAAAAGTATATATATATATATATATAGCTTTGTGTCATAGCATTATATTAAAGTGCTATAATAAAATAATTAAATAAAATAACTTTGATTTTGTGCTACATAAATGAAGTAAAAAAATAGCTATTACATTTAGTTATAAATTTACACGTTCCGCTGTATCAACCCACCAATTAAAAACGCGGGACTATAAAGGCGAAGCGGGAGAAAATAATCAATTAGGCCGCCAAAATAAAAATTCCCTCTTTCTCCGTTTTGTCCAAATATTTCCCTAAATCGCTGAAAACCTAACTACACAAATTCCCAAATCTAGACCATCTTCGATCCACCCTAGCATCCTGTAAATCGACCTACTCTGATTCACTCCACTGTTAGCCGATTCCATCTCTGATTCTCTCCGAAGGCGTCCAAACGGGGGATTCAATTGAAGAGGTATGTATATTTTTTAATATAACCTCTAATCCTTCAAGTCATTTGTTAAGCTTACGTTTTCTTTCGCATGCTTGAAGAACGAGTATTTTCACATAGGCAAGTAGTTTTTAGGAGATTCATTTATGGGAAATTACATGTTTATGCATGTTATTCCTACTGTTAAAGGACCACCATAAGTCAATCTTGATTATTGAATCAGTAAGGCCCCAACTCAATCCTGACTATTGAGTTTCATGCGATTGTTTCCTGTTCAATTTTTGATACGCTTCTTCTTTGTTACTACTATTGAATTTTAATATTTTATTGATGAAGATGAAGAACAATGGTACGCATAGTATCCCCAATACTGTTATATGTGCCCACTTCCTATTTTGCTTGGTTCCAATTTGAACCTTTAGTTAGTTGTCGAGCTTCACTTCAGATGGTTTTTCTATAACCGGATCTCCTAAATATTAGATTTTGCACATAAAGTTTTGATTTTTCCTCATTTGAGTTGGTTTGCTGTAACCAGATTTCTAAATCCCACCATTTTGTATGTTCGATTTTTAGTTTTGCAAATCCATTTTATCAAAATTTTCCCTATTGCTGGGTTATTCGGTTTCGATTAGCCACAATCCTGAAATTATGTGTATAAATATTTATTTTAGTGTAATGTTTTAATTTTCAACATGAGCACGCTTTGAAAGGGACTTAATCAAACGTCATTGCCCAAGTGTCGACTCTTAATGTATAATGATTAATTCATATGTTATTGTGACTTCTTTATTGTTTGCACTAATGTGATATTTCACTTTTTCTTCTATTATATAAAATATAACCAATATGTTCATGCATATAAGAGTTCTTGCTTTTAATATTTTATTACCTGTCAAAGCCTCTTTTATTGATATGTCATCTATGATCAACTATTAGCCTTGTCAATTGAGATGATCTTTATAGTGATGTCATGTTAGGTAGAGGAGGTTGTGTTGGCACTACTGGGAATTATATACCTCACATTGGCTTGTGGTACGTGTACTTCAATTCATGGACACCTTTTGTTTTAGGTTTGGATCTAATTTGAACTAAAATGAGTAGCTCAGCATTGTGATATACCAGAATGGAGTTTCTAAAATGTATTTTTGTTTATTATAGTGTTTGACAGGTGAATTGACATGATAATTAGTCTAAAGGTTGGAAAATTAAAAGAACTAATTATCTCTTCAAATGTAAGTTCAAAACCATTTAACTACATTCTTTGTTTATATTGGAGGATATCCTATCAACTTTGCAAAACTATCATTATGCACTCATTAACCATAGTGTATATCTTGCCCACTGACATCTATGTTATAGAGTACTATGTCGTTATGGTTAAATCCATGTTTGGTAACTTATATGTGAAAATTTACTACCTAAATTGGATAAGAAAAAAGAACTATTGAGTATTACACTATGTTTAATATTTGTAGTAGCATGTTATACAATAGATTATACACAAAATCATAAATATAAATGATGAGCCAGTTAATCGTAACCTATAAAGATAATGTTATTTTCATTATTTAATGTAAGAACTATTCCTAGCAAATACTAAATCCAGTATAACAAAAAAGGGTGCAGTTTCTTTCAAATTAACGTTTTATCTTGCTCTAGCTTATCAAAATCCATGAATTTTGCAAGTTAAATAGTCAATAGCTAAAAGGATCAGTAGCCACTCCTTAATGGTTAAACAACTCCCAGATTGGTGTTTAGGGTAATCCTGCTCCTGAATGCATTGGAACAGATCTTAAACATTGGAAAAGAGTTGTTAGGAAATCATATCTAAATTTTAGGTATGGCATTTATACTAGAATTTTTGATAGAGGGGTCAACTTACAAAATAACCAAAGATGTAAACTGCTTTATAGTAAAATCAACCTTCCGTAAAGCCATATTTTTTGTTGAGAAAGGGCTAGCATGTAAATTAAGATAGGGTCAAATGGTAATAATGTATTGTTTATAAATAATTTCAAAATTTTCAGCTAGGGCATGTGCTCCATCTAGCATAAGTGTGGCTCTAGCCCTGGTTGTTTGTAAATGTTTTGATTGATGTCTTTGTATGGCTTTGGTTATGAAGTTCCACTAATATGTATTTTTCAGTTTGTTTGGTTAATATTGGGAATCCAGCTACAAATTCTTTTGCATTGAGTAATACCATTACCTTTTTACTGCATTTCCACGAATAGATCCAACAAACTTTTGAACAGTTAATTTTTTCCCCCTAATCATACAATCATTTGAACATGCTTTAGTCATTGTTTATGACTAGCTCTATGTGGAACCTTTCGTACATGTAATAAGCAACATTGACATTCAGTTTGACTAGGGATCTCTCTTTTCTTGCAACATTGACGTTCATCTTTTGAGCGTGTGGGGGCACTGGCAACATTTTCTTTATGAGGTTGACTAGGGCTCTCTTTTCTTGCATGCTAATAAGCAACATATAACAGCAAAAAGTATAACACCAACTCCAACACAGGAGCATAAGATGATAACTATTTTCTGGCTCATACTGATATTTTTCTTATGCAGACCCATATTGCCTTAATAGTTCAATATAATATTCTTTGCAGAAAGCCCTTATGGCACAGTTCCTGTCAACATATTATTCTACACATACAATTCTCTTAGATTAGGAAAATCTGCCAGAGAGACAGGCAATGCACCAGTCAGATCATTGTTTTCAAGATGAATGTATTGCAAGTTTATGCACCCACTAAAATCACGTATAGGCCCGGAAAGCGAGTTGTTATCGAGTCATAGTGTAACTTAGCCAGTTAACTTATTAAGCTATGATGAAATTACCCTAGTTATGTTTTTCCCATTCTGAGGTAATGTTTTGTTGCAGGTCCGAACTACATTGTACCCTAGACGAAGAAGCAAGCAAACATGGATCGCCACCATCATTTTCCCAATCTACTAATGCATAATTAGAAGTAAAGCTCGCAGTGGCACTAGCATCGATAGTACCATAAATTATCAGCAAGTAGTGGTTTATCTCCAAAGCATTCAAAATGGTCCCCAACAAAGAGTCGCTTGTTTGCTTGAACTCAAAGAAAATACAAATGAAGGGAGATATTATAATATCCAGGTTCAGGCACCCGATATTCCCCATCAACATTCTCCTGAACATTGACGTATGTTTGTTATTTACAATTCACATATTATAATGAGCCTCCTTATAAAATTTAATTATTATCACCTAGCTATTTGCCATAGCAATCTATAGATAAATTCACACTAGATGTTAGTAAAGCTTGTTTTCCAAATAACGTTTTATAAAATTTCCCTTAATTGTCCACATCATCCGTTTAATTATGTATTAGATTGCATGTGGTAGTGTGTTTTACGTGTGTTGTGTGTGTGTGTTCAAATGTCATGTAATTCTTGTGTGCAAGTGTTTATATGGGGTGAGAATATCCTTTGTGATGCCCACTCGTTGCTAGAAGCATTTGTATCCACATATTGTTAAATACTATAATATAGTGAGTGCTGGCCTTCATTTATGTCGACACGTTATTCCATTAATATTTGGTCCTTTTTTCAGTTGTGCCAACATTCTATAATTCTATTGCCACAA
Source organism: Allium sativum (assembly GCA_030737875.1). Classification (NCBI taxonomy): domain Eukaryota; kingdom Viridiplantae; phylum Streptophyta; class Magnoliopsida; order Asparagales; family Amaryllidaceae; genus Allium; species Allium sativum. The sequence goes on along the minus strand of CM060926.1, from coordinate 86,955,858 downwards.
ACTGTGCAAGCCATCTTCCTTTGTTTGCAATCGACTTGTCCATTTATATGCATACTATAATTGTTGTACAACGTACATAACAATATTCAACAATTCAACCAAGCTAAAATCAGATAAAGATTATCGACAACATTTAATGCCTAGCACTCACATTTTTGTTTATAATTGAAAATTTTTAAACAACTGTTTGACTAAGTTTATAGTTTGTATACTAAGGATGAACGTTGAAGTTAATCTGTTACATAAATTAACATTGCCAATGTCAATTGCCTATTCTTATGCAGCTGAGATAAAGCTCAGTTACCAACTAAGCTTTGCTCGGCTGAAAAAGCTGAACTAAAGCTCTTAGTTTAAATAACTGAGATAAAGCTCAGTTCCAAATTGAGCAAGCTTAATTGATAACTAAGCTTAAGTTCAATTGGGTAACTGAGCTATAGCTCGTTGAAAACTAAGTTTTGTAATGGAACTGAAGCTCAGTTCGTTAACTGAGCTTAAGCCCAGCTTGTAACCGAGCAAGCCCAGTTTGGTTTGAAGTCGTTACTGGAAACGTTAAGTGCATGAATACTTGTAGATGGTTGAGGTAAGTTGGCTTCAATGGGACAGTGTCGTGATAGAGAGTTTTGAAGCAAATATTTTATCCCGGATCTAATTCATTGCTAGAGATCAATGGAGTTGAGGGTTACAACTAAATTTTTTGGCCTTATAGTGGAAAAATAGTTTATATGACGGGTAGAATACTTATAAGGTTAGTTTTGCATTTACATGACATGAAGATTAGATATCTGATGAACAAAAGGGAACAGTTTACAGGAGATTAGATAAATTTGTTAAGGTTTTTTTTTTACTTTGATACATATGTAATGAGTACAGAAATAAAATTAGAATTGATAATCTATGATTATATTATATACAAGAGCATCATAATTTGCAAATGCAAGAAACATGGTGTTAATTTATCTCTTACCCGGTTGAAGTAGAAGGGCAACCTGATATTTTAAAAGAATATCCAGTATTTGTTGTCTACTGTTGTATTTAATTCAAGGTACAATTATGTTCACTATTAATAGTTATTTGTTAGTCCTTATTGATTTTGAAAGAGTAGGACATAGAGTTATCGTTTGAGTTATCATATTCAATAAAATCCACTAAAATGTTATTCTGCAATGTATGAAAAAAACCTTAAAATCCAATAATAATTAGATAAAATAGTTATATAGCTAACATGTCTGGAGTACAGAGAATACCCCTTGAACTCAACTTGATTGTTAACGAGTATTCAAAGTCGGCGTCATAACAACCTAAAGCCTGTAGGAGGTTGGTGATTTTATGTAAAATAACAGAAATAATGTGAATTTTATCCCACACTGCAATTTCTCATTCAAACTGTGTTTTTCAGTCTATAACTGAGTATTCTTCTTTATTGTTTAGCTCAGAGATAGGTAAAGTTATATTTCTAGCTACGTCACGGGTGTATGATTTAGTGCTTTAACATACTTCAAACGAAGGAGGTTAAGGCGACAAGCCTTCTGTTGCTATTCAACTGCCTTAACTGCTTGTAGATTCTTCTTCTTAAACAATCAAACGGATTACAGGTACATGCCACACTGCTTGAACCCCCTAAAGTAAAGTTATTAACTATTTTTTCCTTGTTTCTTTTTTTAGTTCTTATAGTACTTTCATTTGTTGCTTGTGAATGTACATTATGACATAAATTTGTTCCATCCACTTGTTAAGGGAAGAATTGGACTTTCTATTGGACACTAGCATATAAATCTCCATTTGAATTTTACTTTTTGGTTGCTAGTGCTTCCACTGAGAAAATATTGTGAACAAAAACATTACATTTGTTACAAGATTCCAGTCTGTGTTTTTAGCCCATTGATACTAAATGTTAAAAACAATACCTTTTGCTACCACTGTTTTACCATTTTCGAACCTGCTATCTACTAAATTAGGAAATGAAATGTAATGTCGATTTCTACTAATACTCTTGCATAGTTCAGCCTGAGTACCTCAGCAGTATCAATATCCATTTAGGAGTGCAATATTTGCTAGTCCATTTGATCTTATTCAATACGATGAAAAACTTTATGTTTTGGTCTAAATATTATTAAAACTGTTGTGCTTCAGTGGAAGCACCACTATGTGCTAATATCCGCTAGCTCACAGGTAAACTCTCTCCACTATAAATTTATGACCATTTGAGTTATCAATTTTTTGTAGTTTCTTATTATTTTTCTAATTTTGAATTCCATGTATGAGTTTCATTGTTTTGCATTTGTCTAATGATTTATTTATTATACTGTCGATTGCATTATTAGGTTGCTTAATTGGATTGGTATTTTTACTAAAAGGAATCCAATGTATTATAGATTTATCTAATAAACTGAATGTATATGCAGAAAGTAAAAAGGTGGACGATGATTAATGAAAAGTTAAGTTTGATGTGGGTAATTTTTACGGAAGGTATGCAATTCTTCGTATTAGGTTTTTCATTATTATGTATAGCTGAAAGTAAATATGCATCTGAGAGTTTTGATCAGATTTGTGATCAAACCGGGATAGAATCTTTGGTTTTAACGGTTTTGGAATATGCACCAAGTAATATAGATTCGATAGATTCTACATATGTAATAGCTATAAACACCAAGTAATCAGATTTGTTTATTAGCTGATATTTTTCAATATTTTTAACATTTGGAATATGCAAAAACTTATACTGTGGGGTTCCTCCTTATTTGACTTCTTATTGACTATTACTTGACTTTAGTCAGACTATTACCTTAACAATTTGTAGCCAAATCCATGCATGGGTTGTAGTGCTAATCGCTTATGAAGGAATGATGTATATTTCTCAATTTTAGGTAACATATACAATAAGTTGGTTTAACTTTGATTTATAAACTTTAATAATTCATGGTTTTAGTGATTACATGTTGCTTTCTATTTGTATCTCAGATTTCTTTCCTACAGCGCTATTTGGGATATATGTCTTCTTAGTCTTACTTTAATTTGGATGTATAAATTTAGCTAATAGTTAGAATAAGTGCATGTTTGGATTTTCCACATACAATGAAACACTTGTTACAATCAAGTGCATTCGTGGAAATTCAGGTTCAGTAAAATATGGCCAACGAATAAGGAATGATATTGAACTTCGCTCAGATAGCATGGAAATGTACCCATATGCCAGCATATTATCGGCTCATACATACACAAAATTCAAGCTTTTCTATAGTAAATATAGAAAGTATGCTCACCTTCATCCCTTGTTTTTTGAAAAGAAAAAACAAATTAAATCATTTTAGAGAGACTACTTATCCTATGCCTCAGTTCTGTTGTGGACAACAAATAACAATTTGGCTTAATGTTTTGTTAAGTAGTATAATGAAATTTTCAGGGTTTTGGAAGTGTGGGATCATGGATAGCACAGCTGCCGCATGAAAAAAGAGGGAATGTGATTCCTATGAGTGATTGATCGTCACTTTTCTATGAACTAGAAAAGTGTGAATTTTTAATTAAATTCTGCAAGCGCACAGGTCGCATAATATATAGGTCGAATCACAGGGAGGTGTTTAAATCTTATTATTTATCAATTCTTAGGCGAGTTAGACAAAATTTGGAGTTGTTTTTGAATTAATGTTATTGAAATTACTACGAATCTGAATCTAATCAGACCGATATCGAATTCAACAACTAAAAGGAAAGGAACCAATTACTAGATAAAGAAAATAACAACTAGAAAAATAACAGAAAATTAAAAGTAGGATGTGCCATTGAATCTAATCAAACGGATGATCGCTAACATGCAGTAATAAGAGAAAATAACAATATGTGTTCTACCAAAACTAATTGAGTAGACACACAAATCGTTATGAAATAAAAAAAAACAATCAACTTAAATGGAAAAAAAAATTGTTATTCATAAACGAGAATACAGAATAATCGAGACAAAAAATGGAATCCCCTTTACAATGATACAATGGTCTTTTTATACAGTATGTAGCCTTCTCTTTCTATTTGAATACAAGGCCCACAAAATAAATATATGAAAATATCCTTTCCAAAGATGAAGGAATATTCCTTTCATGGTGCTTGATTGAAGAATTGTAATCAATGTCCTTCCTTTTGATGCTTTGCACGGTCAGTGAGAAGATAAAGATGTGTTTAATTGAAGATGTGTAATTAAAACCTTCCCCTTCTTTTTGCATGGTAATCAAATGTGATTGATTGGATTTAAATTCTTGAGAGGATCACGCTAAAATTCAAAAATCCTTATTAAGTGCATATTATATATATACAGATGCAATAAATATGACTATATATATATATATATATATGATATATCACTCAATTCATTTATTCTTCAAAATACATGAGGCAAGGTGTGAAACATTTGTGTTCTTTCTCCATAAAAATAGCACTTGCCAAGGATCGAACTCAGGCCACTCTGTACACACTTCAAAGCCTTTACCATTGAGCTACAATTTCTTTTGCAATTGAACTAGCTTTGATATGGGGAAGTAGCTTTTTCTTTGTAGTTGGCCTTTAATTTAAATGGATGAGACATTAACTGACAACCTGTAAAAACACATAAAAATACCCAAAGTATCATTTATTTATTTACAAAAGATAAAATATAAGAGCATAAAATAAACACATTTTTATGTTAATCAAATACCCCACACTTATCTTTTACTCATCCTCGAGTGAAAAGAAAGAAAAAAATAAAAAAGAAAAAAATTTGAAAAGCTAAACTAGATAGGTTACACTTTCGTAGGAAACACGATTGCATTGAGTGTATGCAACAAGCCGTTAAACCTCTAGGTGTCCCTAGTAGGACGAGTGGTGTCTCGTGAGGGTTTTCAGCGGATACTACCCACAAAATCCAAATGCAATATGTTATGATTCTAATGCAACTATATGAATGCAATGTACATATGCAAATAAAAACGAAAAATGAAAACATGACTTATTTCAGGAATGTGGTACAACAAATTAAGTTAACAATTTATAATTAGTTGATTTTATTTTAGATACCTCAATTTGTCACAAATTTTCAATATAATTCAAGTTTTCAAATGTTAAATTCCAGTTTGGCCAGTTGGTTTGGTCGATAACATAGTGCAGCCATGAAATAAATTCTTAGTTTGCTTGTCACAGTTTGTAAAGTGGTATTCTAATTTCCTTGTGTATGGCTAGTCGAATCAATAAGGTCAAAAAATGTTTGGGCATCATCGGTTATTCTCTATCTCTATAAAAGTTAAAATTTATGATTAATTACATATACCTAACTTAAAAGACCAAGATATACCACCCATACACTGCCTTGCGGACTGACGGAGAGTTGGGACAGAGCATGGTGGATTGTGCAGACCGACGCTGACTTTGTCAACAACATGTCGGTAATCCTTAGGTGTCCAATCTCATAAAATGAGACCAAGATATTCCAACGCTGACTTTGTCAACAACATGTCGGATAGAGCTTGGCGGGTTTGCACACCAACGCTAGATATACAAGCAATGTTGGATACCCTTGGATTACTATTATTATTGAAAATATAAGCACAAAAGAGAGTTACGCGAATTCAACTTAACACAACTTAGTTTTAAAGATTCGAAAAGCCAATATAAGTAGTTTAAGTCCTCCACTTATTTAAACAAAGACTACAATATAGAATAGATTTCATGGCCATCACCTAAGAATCTCCCTATGTACCGATTACACTATTATCCCTCAAAATTAAACTTTCCATTATATTTCTTATTCGATCTAAGCCGAGAGAAAAAATACTATCAACTGACTAAAAATTGTAAACTTATTTTGCCCTATCACTCTAAAATGAATCGTGTCTATGTATGTGTATGTTTTTTTTTTTTTGAGATGTGATGCAGACCTGACTCCCCCACACTAGATTGAGACAGTGTCCCAACTGTCTAGGGTATGCAGACCAAAATGGAAGGGAAAAATAAAAATAAAAGAAAAGAAAAGGAACGTGTACCACCTGATTTACGGTGGATGATCATGAAGATCGATAAGGTCATCGTCTTCGTACTGCTCGAATTCCAAAAATGGTTTCAGTCGTTGACCATTAACTTTGAAGATTTTTTCATCCTTAGGATTTTCAATTTCAACTTCTCCATGAGGATATATTGTTTTCACAACATAAGGTCCAGTCCATCGATATCTGAGTTTTCCTGGAAACAAGTGAAGTCTGGAGTTGTACAAAATAACTTTTTGACCTACGTTGAATTCCTTACGAAGTATGTTTTTGTCATGTTGGGCTTTGGTCCTTTCTTTATAGATTTTCGCATTTTCATATGCTTCATTTCTTAATTCCTCTAATTCTGAAATTTGTAACTTCCTATGTGAGCCTACCTTCTCTAAGTCAAAATTCAAAAGTTTAATTGCCCAAAGAGCACGATGCTCTAGTTCAAGAGGTAAGTGACAGGCCTTTCCAAAGACTAACCGATATGGTGACATCCCTAAATTGGTTTTGTAAGCAGTGCGAAATGCCCAAAGTGCATCAATCAGTTTTAAGGACCAATCTTTTCTATTGGAATTCACGGTTTTCTCAAGAATTTGTTTGATTTGTTTATTGGAAACTTCTACTTGTCCACTAGTTTGTGGATGGTAAGGGGTCGACAACTTGTATGTGATTGAGTATTTCTTGAGCAAGGATACAAAAGCACGATTATATAAGTGAGTGCCATTATCGCTAATGATAGCTCGAGGTGTGCCAAAGCGTGAAAAGATGTTTTCTTTGAGGAATTTGATAACAACCTTGTTATCGTTGGTTTTGGTCGGGATGGCTTCAACCCATTTTGAGACATAGTCTACCGCAAGCAAGATGTAAAGATTCCCAAATGAGTTAGGGAATGGTCCCATGAAATCGATGCCCTAAACATCGAATAACTCAATCACTAAAATGGGGTTGAGAGGCATCATGTTTCGCTTAGTGATTCAACCCATTCTTTGACATCGATCGCATTTAGAGAAAAATTCAAAAGCGTCACGGAAGAGTGTGGGCCAATAAAAACTGCTTTGCAATAATTTTGCAGCAGTTTTTCTTGCTCCAAAACGACCGCCACAAGCATGGTCATGTGAGAAAGAGAGAATACTTTGGTGTTCATGATCAGGTACACACCTTCGAATGATTTGGTCTGGACAGTATTTGAAAAGATACGGGTCGTCCCAATAGAAGTTTCGAACTTTAGAGAGAAATTTTTGTTTATCTTTTTTTGACCATTCAACGGGTGTTTGTTGCATGACAAGATAATTCACAATGTCAGCGTACCAAGGGGTGTCAGAGATGGAAAGGATTTGCTCGTCGGGAAAATAGTCATAGACTTGGGTGTCATCAACATTTTCGTGCACAATTCGAGAGAGATGATCAACTACAACATTCTCAGAACCCTTTTTATCTCGTATTTCTATGTCGAATTCTTGAAGAAGAAGGATCCAACAAATCAAGGGGGCCTTGGCATCCTTTTTAGAAAGCAAATATCGTAAGGCAGCATGGTCAGTGTAAACTATGACTTTGGATCCTATGAGATATGGTCTAAATTTCTCAAGAGCGAAAACAACTGCCAAAAATTCCTTTTCAGTAGTTGAGTAATTCAATTGGGCCTCGTTTAAGGTTTTGCTAGCATAATAAATGACTCGAGGGAGTTTATCGATTCGCTGACCTAAGATGACTCCAATAGCAAAATCAGAAGCGTCACACAAAAGTTCGAAGGGTTGAGTCCAATCAGGGGGTTGAATGATGGGAGTTGTGGTCAAGATTGACTTAAGAGTTTCAAAAGATGTTTTGCAATCATTAGAGAATTCAAACTTGACGTCTTTGGCAAGTAAGTTCGACAGAGGTTTTGAAATTTTCGAGAAATCCTTAATGAATCTTCTATAGAATCCCGCATGGCCAAGAAATGAACGAACATCCTTAACAGACTTAGGAGGAGGTAGATTAGCAAACAAATCGATTTTGGATTTATCGACTTCAAGGCCATCTTTTGAGAAGACATGACTTAGAACTATCCCCCTTTTTACCATGAAATGACATTTTTCCCAATTAAGCATGAGTGGTTTTTCCTTACAACGTTTTAGGACGAGTTCTAAATGAGTGAGACACTGAGAAAAAGATGATCCATAGATTGAAAAATCATCCATAAATATTTCCAAGAATTCTTCCACCATATCAGAGAAAATACTCATCATACACCTTTGGACAGTTGCGGGAGCATTACAAAGACCAAAAGGCATGCGACGATAAGCAAAGGTTCTAAAGGGACAAGTAAAAGTGGTCTTATGTTGATCTTCTAAAGCGACAGGGATTTGGTTATAACCAGAATATCCATCAAGAAAATAATAATACTCATGTCCCGCTAAGCGTTCGAGCATTTGGTCAATAAAAGGCAAGGGAAAATGGTCTTTTCGTGTGGCTGAGTTGAGCTTGCGATAGTCAATACACACACGCAATTTTATTTTGATTTTTGTTGGGATGAGCTCATTACTTTCATTTTTGATCACTGTGACTCCAGACTTCTTTGGTACAACTTTTACCGGACTCACCCAAGTACTATCAGAGATGGGATAGATGATGTTATTGTCTAGACATTTGATTATCTCTTCCTTGACCACTTCTCTCATGTTTGGGTTTAATCGCCTTTGAGCCTCACGTGTAGGTTTAGCCTCATCAAATAAATGTATGCGATGTTCTACGATTGATGGGCTAATACCTTTTATATCTCTAATTTCCCACCCCAATGCGTCTTTATTTTCCCATGAAATTTCCAAAAGTTTTTCTTCTTGGTCCTCGGTAAGATCAGAGGACAAGATTACATGAAAAGTTTGTGATGGGTCCAAGTATGCATACTTAAGGTCTTGTGGCAATGGTTTGAGGTCTAACTTAGGATGTTCTTGTGCGTTAACATTGGTTAACATTCCTTGGTTAGATTCAGACGACGAAGGATTGGGGTCAAGAAATTCATTTAGTTCAGAAATGTATTCGAGTTCATCGATATCAGAGTCGAAATGGTCAAGACACATTTTCAAGGCTTCAGAAGTGTCACTAGAGGTTTCATCAACTGTGGTTTGAATCATGTCAATTTCATCGATCTCAAAATCCCTAGGTTGTTTGTTGAGAGTAAAGATGATTAGCTCAATGGTTAGATGCCTGAAGGAAAGTCGAAGTTGACCGTTCCTACAATTAATGATAGCATTTGAGGTTGCTAAGAAGGGGCGTCCTAATATCAACGGGATTTGAACATTGGGATTTGAGACAGGCTCGGTTTCTAGAACTATGAAATCGACAGGGAAGTAAAACTATTCGATCTATATTAAGACGTCTTCGATTATTCCCAATGGCTTTTTGACAGATCGGTCAGCTAGCTGAAGAGTGATGTTTGTTGGTTTAATCTCCCCTAATCCAAGTTGACGATAGACAGTAAAAGGAAGAAGATTGACACTGGCACCAAGATCAAATAAGGCACGAGATATGTGAATGTTTCCTATTTTGCAATCAATTGTAGGGCAGCCAGGGTCTTTGTACTTGACTGGGGCAAGATTCGAAAGAATAGAGCTTGTATTCGCAGTCAGAAAGACGGTTTTTGGGACGTTAGTTACACGATTTTGTGTACACAATTCCTTAAGACATTTAGCTTATTGAGGAATTTGTTCAAAGGTGTCTAAAAGCGGAATGTTCACACGAACTTGCTTGAAAATTTCCAAAATTTTATCGAAATTTGCCGCTTTCTTCTTATTATTGAGTCTATGGGGAAATGGAGCTATGGGTTTTTCGACTCTATGATCAGTTTCATCATTCGACGAGGAAGATTTAGCCATGGAAGAAGAAGGTGGTAAGGGTGTAGAAGATGAAATGTTCGTATTACCAACATCGATTTCAGAAGGTGAGTCGGGTTTGCCGAATTATTAGGATTTGACCAAGAAAAGTTGGGGTGGTTCCTCCAACTAGGGTTGTACGTGGATGAGTAAGGATTATTTTGAGCCATAGCATTAGCTTGGTCTTGAGGGTAATAGTAGGGTAGCCCTTCTCCGGCTTGAGGAGTTTGACTTTCTAAGGAAATTTGACTTGGGTCCACGACATGCACTCCTCTAGTAGAAGTACGAGTGGGAACACGAATTGACTCCCATTGCATGTCCTTTTCAGAATAGTCTTCTAAGAACTGCCAAGCTTCATCGGCCATCTTAGACATAAAGTCTCCTCCACACATTGATTCTAGTTGAGTTCCAGACTGATAGTTTATCCCTTCATATGCAATTTGACATAAGTGATCTTTTAGAATTCCATGATGAGGGCAACTATATAGTAGTCGGTTGAATCTCTCAAAATATTTTGAAAAAGTTTCCCCCTCATTCTGACAAAATTGATTTATCTCGGTTCGAATTTTGAGAGTTTTATGGAAAGGGAAAAACTTTTTCAAGAATATAGTGACAAATTCATCCCAACTTCTTATGGAATGTTTTGGAAAAGAATTTAGCCATCTTTTAGCGCTTTCAAGTAGTGCAAATTGAATTAGCCTTAGCTTGATCGATTCATTAGACAATTGTTGCATTTTTGTTGTGGACGCATACAATTCAAATTCACTTAAAAATTCATAAGCATTTTCAGACCTAGTAAATTTTGGCACCCCTTGAATAAAAGAGTGTTTATGCTCAAAATTGTTTCCTTTAGCTGGTGGGAACACGATGACAGAGGGTTGAAAGGTCCTAGTTGGATAACATCGATCTTGAAGAGACAAGGGTCTATCCATTTCCATATTGAGATTTTGCAAGTTTTGATTTGTTTGATTTTGATCTATCTCGTTTTGAAAGTTTTGGTTTACTTGATAACCTCTAGGAGAATTGTGTTGGCTAACACTTTTTTCACTCATTGATGTTAAATGCAAACAAGGAAAATCCTAGACTTAAGGTTGACACAAGAAGCTCCTAATCAAAATAAATAACGAACTCAAGTGTATTTTATTAATTGAGAATCTCGATTTAAAGGGGGAAGAGGGTCTTATGGCCGTTCACGTATAGTATAAATACTAACGGATATGACCAATGTTTTATGGGTAGTATGCAACCTCTTTTGCTAGAAGTTCAATAAATTGAACTACTATATATCCGCGATCAAATCCTTGAGAAGATCAATTTCACAAAATACACTCTTGCAGTTAAATATTTTGCAAATCAAATTAAATAAATAGATTAAAAAAGTTAATTTGCTAGGATGTCGAAAAATTCCTTATGTAATATGTATCACCGTCCTTTACAAAAGGAATAGAACGAACTCCACACAGCAAAATAAATTTTTAAATCTAAGATATTTAACCCAATTTGTTTGACCTATTGAGCTTGAGTTTTTGCTCCTAAGGCCAATGTCTAATCATTTTTTTTATTTAAGTCTAGGAAGTATGCAAATGACTGAATTTAATTGTTCTGGAGCCAAGGAAAGGTAATGACTTCCTCACCTTATGTTTGTTAGGGCTATGCTGGTAACTAAATTTATTTCAGAATGCAGCCAAAACAAAAATCAAACACAAATAATTGCAGAAATTAAAATTGTACAAGCAAGCCGCTGCCCCTGTAGAATTTTTTACAAGCAATGTCTATATTTATTTATTTTTTTCACAGTAGAGCACCTGTAGAGTTCAGAAAATATTACAGTACTGGGGTATGGCTGTCCTTCAGAGAATTTGAGTAGTGTCAATGATTGAAATCCCACTGTATGCAACTGATTGACCTCTAAATTTCTTGTTCTTTTGTTGCTTGAACACTTTGGTCTTTGATTTGAATTCCTTCTTTATAGCTTGAACTCTGAATTCCCTGTTTGTTGCTTTTACTTCAATCTTTGATTTTTTTTTGAAAAGCAAATAAATGAGGTTGCAAATTAAAACAAAACTAACTTTTGAAAAAAATCAAACAAAACAAAAACAAAAAATAAGCAAAACAAACTAACTAGACTTAACAAAACTAGACTCAACAAGATAAAAAAACAAACTAGTTAGAAACCACAAATAAAAAAATAAAAGAAAGAAAGAAAAGAAAAATAAAGAAAACAAGCAAACCCAACAAGGAAAACAAGCACGCTCAAAATCCAACAGATGGTTTAACCAGAAACAAAGTCGCCCCTCCAGGAGTAAATACGGCAGTTAACCTAATTTCACACGCCCCAAAAAGAAAGAAAAATAAAAACCAGCCACTTTTCTTAATACCACACAAACAAGACCCAAATTGAACCACACGTTTACTCACAAACAAACTATTTCAGGAAACCCAAGACTACTCTTTAAAGTAACAAACCCACTCAAAAATTCACGCCTCCTTTCTTTTTTTCTTTTTCTTAAAAAAAAATGTTTCGATTCAGGCTCTGGATCGGCTAGGGTTGTAAGCGGATTTGGGTAGTGAGTGGTGAAATCTGGACGTGGTGAGGATGAAGTTATTTGCGGTGACGTGATCTGTTGGTGATGGGTTTGAATTTGTATTGATGGGGAAATGGGTTATTTGCGTGGTGATGTCTGTAAGGTAGGATGTGGATGAGCGTGATATGGGCAGTTGCTGTTGGTTTATGACATTGGGTTATGTGGTGTTGATGGCAATGCAGGTGGTTTGTGAAAATGATGAGGGGTTTGACTGATTGTTGAATGGATGTGTGGTATATGTAGATGGCGATCGGTGGTGTTGGAGTAGGACTGAAGATCTGAGGATGGTTGCATTGGAAGTTGGATGATGGCAATAGAAGGATGCTGCTTGTGCCTTAAATGGTTGCATTGGAAGTTGGATAAGGGGAAGGTTTTGGTTTCGGTTTGGAAGATTAAAGGTGGGGAGTGGTGAAAGTTGCTAGTTTGGATTTGGTGCGATTGTTGATGATGGAAAGAGGATTTGAACATTTGTTGTGGCAGAGAATTTCAAGACTCAAGAAAAAATTGCAGAAGGAATTTTTTTTTGATTTTTTTAAAAGGGAAAGAGATTTGTAACAGAAAGAGATTTGTTAGAAGAAAATATAAGAAAATGGAAAGAACTTGTATAATGGAAAGAAATTAATGATAAGATTTTTTTTTTTTGATTTGTAAAAGAAGAAAGAGAACGTAGAAGATTGGGAAAAGAAATGGAAAGATGGAAAGAAATAAAGCAAAAATTGAAAGGTTTTTTTTTCTCTTTTTTTTAGAATTGAAAAGAAGGAAGAATTTATAAAAGAAAAGAAAGAGATTGAGAAATAAAAAGGAAATAAATAAATGAAAGAAAAAAGGAAATAAAGTCAAGAAAATTTGGCAAGTTCGTTTTTTTATTTGTCTAAAGTAGGAATGAATTTGCAAGAGGGAAACAAACAAATGTAAAAATTGGGAAGGAAGGAAATAGATGAGATTAAAGAAAAGAAATTAAGAGACAAAAGTTGTAAGATTTTTTTTTCTCTTCACTTGTTTAGATGATTCTAGCACCAATGTTTGATACAAAATCAACTAATAAAGAGATTTTTTTAAACAAAACAAAAACAAAAATAAAAATAAAAATTAACACGAATCAGAAATTAAAAAAACAATAAAATTTAATTGTTACCTCCCCGGCAACGGCGCCAAAAACTTGATCGTCACTTTTCTATGAACTAGAAAAGTGCGAATTTTTAATTAAATTCTGCAAGCGCACAGGTCGCGTAACATGTAGGTCGAATCACAGGGAGGTGTTTAAATCTTATTATTTATCTATTCTTAGGCGAGTTAGAAAAAATTTGGAGTTGTTTTTGGATTAATGTTATTGAAATTACTACGAATCTGAATCTAATCAGACCGATATCGAATTCAACAACTGAAAGGAAAGGAACCAATTACTAGATAAAGAAAATAACAACTAGAACAATAACATAAAATTAAAAGTAGGATGTGCCGTTGAATCTAATCAAACGGACGACCGCTAACATGCAGTAATAAGATAAAATAACAATATGTGTTCTACCAAAACTAATTGAGTAGACACACAAATCGTTATGAAAGAAAAAAAACAATCAACTTAAATGGAAAAAAAAATTGTTATTCATAAACGAGAATACAGAATAATCGAGACAAAAAATGGAATCCCCTTTACAATGATACAATGGTCTTTTTATACAGTATGTAGCCTTCTCTTTCTATTTGAATACAAGGCCCACAAAATAAATATATGAAAATATCCTTTCCAAAAATGAAGGAATATTCCTTTCATGATGCTTGATTGAAGAACTGTAATCAATGTCCTTCCTTTTGATGCTTTGCACAGTCAGTGAGAAGAAAAGGATGTGTTTAATTGAAGATTTGTAATTAAAACCTTCCCCTTCTTTTTGCATGATAATCAAATGTGTTTGATTGGATTTAAATTCTTGAGAGGATCACGCTAAAATTCAAAAATCCTTATTAAGTGCATATTATATATATACAGATGCAATAAATATGACTATATATATAATATATCACTCAATTCATTTATTCTTCAAAACACATGAGGCACGGTGTGAAACATTCGTGTTCTTTCTCCATAAAAATAGCACTTGCCAAGGATCGAACTCAGGTCCCTCTGTACGCACTTCAAAGCCTTTACCATTGAGCTACAATTTCTTTTGCAATTGAACTAGCTTTGATATGGGGAAGTAGCTTTTTCTTTGTAGTTGGCCTTTAATTTAAATGGATGAGACATTAATTGACAACCTGTAAAAACACATAAAAATACCCAAAGTATCATTTATTTATTTACAAAAGATAAAATATAAGAGCATAAAAGAAACACATTTTTATGTTAATCAGTGATGTATGCATTGATCGAGCACAAGAAGAAAGGTAGATTATTAAAGGAATTTGAAGGAGCACTGGAGATTGATGCATATAAGCTACTTGTGCAAGAATGTAACGTTCTCATAGTCTTATGCGATGTCCTTGATAGGTATTTTCCTACATTTTTTGCATTTCCACTTCTTTTTTGCATACAATGATAGACATGATAGGATCATCTACTCTGGCTTAAATTAAAAAACATCCAAAAACCTTGATTACTATATCAAAGATCTAGTGCTGCACTTTATTAGTGATCAAAATAATGGTTGATTATGTTAGATGCTGAAGATAAATAATGTTTCTTCTCCTGAGTTTCTTTTTATTGAGTAGTTTTAGCATTGTGCATCATCAGCGAGACATTTATGGTGAGCAAATATGTCCTTGCAACACTTTGAATGTTCAAATCATGCTCAGCTGCAAAATCTGAAATCTTGGTTGAAACTGTGCCTTACTTTCACTTATTACCGTGTATTTGTCCAAGTTTAGTTACTTTGTTCCACTTCCTACCATGTTGAATTAAGTAGCAGTTTGGATGACTATTTTAGGTACAATAAACTGTAAAGTATTATTTTTGTATTTAACATTTTTCGGTTCAAGGTTTTCCCATGAATATTTGAGATGACATCTAACAATGTTCATTTTTGCATTTTAATTGTGTTTTTTGCATTTTTCTTTGTTATATGACTGTAACTTGTGCTTGTGAAATGCAGGTTATAGAAGTTGGAAGAGCTTACAACCTGAAGACTAAGTGACTTTTCATGTAAATCTTGTTTTGAAACGATGGTTGAACAACACGTATGTTGACTTATTTCTATATTTATTAGTAGACTTATTAACTATGACTTTGTAATTGAAATCAAATATGCTTTTGGTATTAATTTTTTGCTATTGACAGTTTTGTCTTGTGAATTTACTGCTTAATTTACTGCTTAATTATTTGTACAGTGCACAAATTAAATAAGAGGTTTTCTATATAAAGATCATAGCTAAAGTATGTGCTATATACAAAAATATTAATAACAGTAAATTGCACCTATGAAAATAAAAGATGAAATGCTATGTAAAAAATTAAACAGCGTGCAAAATACTTTCATACCATTGAATGTGCACTATGGAAACACTGAAAATGCTATATATACTACAAATATTCATAGAGGAAAATTCCACTTGTGGAATTAAAATGTGAAATGCTATATAAAATGTAAACTGTGTGGAAAGCTTTTCATATCACTGAATATGAGCTGTGAAAACAGTGATAATGCTATAAATAAAAGTCAGTATTTAACATAGTAAGGTCTGAACGCTATATATCAATGGGGAATTCAATAATAGCGGATTTAAAAAAAAATGGAAAAGATTTTTCATAGCAATGAATATGTGCTATGAAATTATTGATAACGCTATAAAAAGTAAGTTGAGATTTTAGTAAGCTAATATAATTGCAAGGTCTAAACGCTATGTAAAACATTTCATGTTGGTGAACGTGCGCTATAAAATGTACAATACTATAGTGTTTTGATTTAAGCTATAAGATATAACAAGGCTATTATTTCTTGTCGTTATATAGCGTCGTCACTCATCCCTAACTGAAGAATACTTTTTAGCGCCTTCACCAAAATTGTAAGCAGGCCATGCTCTAAGATGAAACTTAAGTAACCTCATCTTATATAAAAGTGAAAGAAAAGGATTATTTTTAGACTGATTTGACCAAACCTGCAACAAAATGTTACAAAAATCAGCATGCTTAATCCAAAAAAAATAAAAAAAATAAAAAGAGGTCTTACCCTTACCAACAACATCATCAATTCCCGATTGAAAAAACAAAGGACAGTGGTCAAACAAAGATGAAGGAAGGATTTCATAAATTTATGCTAGAGGTTTAAAAAATGAGAGTTAGCAAAAGTATGATCAAGTTTGCAAAGAGTAGGATTACCTGATCTACTGCAAATAGACCAGTTAAAATTTAATCCAAAGCTGCTAACAGGAATGAAATTAGCTTTGATAATAGCTTGATTCAATGGGGAAATATCATTAACAAATAGAGGATAACCACCAAATTTCTACTGACTAGCGTACATACAGTTAAAATCTCCACCAATAATCCATGGTTCATTTGCAGGATTAAGTTGATTAATATGATTACGAAAAGGATATCTTAAAGAGATGGAGTTATGAGCATAAACTAAAGTCAAAAGGAATTGAGAGTTTGAAGGAATAGTAATACATGTATAGGTGAATAAATTGATCAGTCATAAAGATTTTGGATATCTTGAAAAATAAGGTTTCATAATGTCAACAGTCTACCAAAACTTGCTTCAGCAAGATTGTGATCATAAAGCCAACATGATGAGATAAAAGAAGCAACACTCTCAGTTGAACTAATATCAAGTTTAGTTTCTGATAAGCATAATAATTGAATGTTATTATCTCTAATCAAAGATTTAATTTCACCTTGCTTAGAGGGCGGATAGCACCTCTAATATTCCAAAACGCAAATGTTGTTCATCATTAAAAATGAAGGGGGTCAAGCAAAGTAGATGGATTTTTCCTGGTATGTCAAGATGAAGATTGGGAGTTCCTATTAGAATTGACTGGCAAAACCTCATCAAGATTAAATTCTTTACCAATATTCAAATCAGAATAGTTAGATTTAGAGTTTTTGGATTTCTTCCTACTACTCTTTGATGGTTTTGCAATTGATTTGGTTGATGAGACAAAAATTGGAGCAGGAAGATTAGTATGAGAGGGAGGAGATAGATGTGAACAGGGTGAAGATGAAGATGGAGTAGAAGAGATCACCAAGTTACTAATTGAAGAAGAAAGAGGTACTTGAAAATTGAATGATGAAGCACATGACATAGTGTTTAATGAAGAGGTAGTGGATGAATAAAGGGTACAAGAAGAAGTGGAAAAAGAAGAATCACAAAGTGAATTTTCCACAGCAAAAAGATCAGCTAAACAAAAAAATAATTATGAACATGAAGATCATCCTCAATAACATCACTTGCCATTATAACTTGCTCATCATTATCATTAAGTAGAGTTACAGTTTCATTATTACCACTAACCACTGTAGTTTGACCACCATTACTCACCACTTTAGCCTGTTCAATATTTTGACCATCCTTATAATTCGAACATCATTTTCCTTATCACCTACTTTATCATCAACGTTACTGTCCTTAGTAACATTGTTGTCCTTACTACCTGCTTTATCACAAATATCATCTACCTTATCATTTAATTATCATCTCATTTACTTCTACGTACCTTCTTCTTTTTTGGCACAATATCATTCCAAACCCTCAGATTTTCATCTGTTTGATCGCTTCTCCAATACTGCTTGAGATTCACTTTATCACTGACATGCCTCTCCTCATAATAGTCATCATTCTACACATCATCATTTATATCAATCTTAGCTTTAAGTTTAAACTTAACCGTTACATTCCCGAAAATCATGCAACGAGTGCAAATTCTTGGTCGTCAGTCATAAGAAAGCTTGACAATTATCACCTAACTCGGCTATCTCAATAGACTATGGCGGTTCAAACTCGGGGAAATTTCTATCAGTTCCTTGGCATATTTTATTCTTTGAATATTTTCCGTGCTTTCATTAAAACATATTAGTTTTCCTACATGACATGACAACCAATTTATTCCAACAAGTGTCCAAAGAATTAAAGGAATTCTATGAAAATGTATCCAAATAGGAACCCTCCTAATTTGAGTCTGAGAACTACCAATTGAAAGATCCTAACGTGTAATAATGAGCATTCTACCCACAATAAAAATTGGGTCAGAATGCAAGATTATGTCTCTTTCTTGATCATTTAAAAAATTGAAGTAAAAATTAATACCATCGAATTTGATACTCACTTCGCCACTCAACTTCCAATACCTATTTAAGAAATTTGCTATAGTAAGTTATAAAAACGTACCATCCAAGAAGAAACCAAATAAATGGTTATTCCAATACTTCATACCCTCATCTTTTACTAGATCTAGAAGTTCTTTAAGCACACCATCCTTAGTAATATCGAAATGGATCGGCTTGAAAACACCAACGTTGCGAGGAAGTGCTTTAAAAAGCGATAAGAAGTCAAATTTAATAGTGTAAGAATTGACATTAGAAGGATTTGCAAAGACATTTGAAGCATTAGAAGGATTGACATTAGCAGGATTCAAATTAGAAGGATTCGCATCGACATTAGAAGCAATAGAAGGATTAATACTTGAAGAGTTGACATTAGGAGGTGGATTTGGTGGAGCTTGGGGAATATGTTGGAACGAAGGAACATAAGATAAAAAAAAAGAGGAGGAAAAGAGGCAAAGTTGAAAGCGAAAGAGGAGGAAGAAGAAGATGGGGATGCGGACGCCATTAGCGCGGGTTCTTCTAATTTTCAATTTCCAAATCTAATTACCCATTTGTATTTATTATTTGTTATAATATTTTTTTTACGAATCACTATAAAAACCGATCGGCTATGCAAAAAGAAATTAATATCAATCATACAAATATGTGTAAAGTGAAAATTCATGGAAATTTTCTTAGGAGAAAATAAGCTTATGAAAATAAGCTTAGCAATGTCTTGCGTTAAATTGGAGGCCAATATGTGTAAT
Organism: Allium sativum; assembly: GCA_030737875.1. Taxonomy (NCBI): domain Eukaryota; kingdom Viridiplantae; phylum Streptophyta; class Magnoliopsida; order Asparagales; family Amaryllidaceae; genus Allium; species Allium sativum. Next base: position 86,936,436 of record CM060926.1, on the reverse strand, counting down.
TTGTGATAAAATAGAGTTAAATGATAATCTGGATTTAAACACCCAATATTGTGTACTTAAGATTTGGAAATAAATAAATATAGTTAAATAAAATTCCGGAAACATAAAAAGTGTAAATGTTACTAACAAATAGGAATTTATGTAATTCCTCGAAGCTAATCGCTTAAAATTTCAATAAATCAATAAAAAGGAAAATTTTGTGAAAACTACGTATCTAAACAAACTTTATATCGAAATAAATCAGAAAAGTGTATAAAAACTAGTTGGAAAATATCTATATGTGTGTTAATGGAAATATTTTATGTTTGGGAATTATCTTGTGTTAAAATAGTGTGTTTCAAACAATTAAAACTTTCAAAATGTTTGTTTTTGCTCAAATTAACTTAAAATCTTCAATTTTTTGTAAATTGTAAATGTGAATAAGAGTGAGTTAAAAACATATTAAAAACATGTTTTAAAGTTTTAGTAATGGCCTAGTACAAAAAATTGTAGGTTTTGAGCTTAAACTTGTGTAAATAAGGCCTTAGAACCGCTACTTACTTCCTTAAACCAAACTTTAGCTTAATCCCTTCATTAAGGCCTAATTAGGTTATTAAAATATATTAGGGAGGATTTTTCAGGAAAAATTACGTAGTTTTCATCCTATTCCTTCTTTCTTTAATAGTTAAAATGGATTTTTGTGCGCACCTCTTGAAAATTGATTTCCTAGCTTTCTAATCCAAATCTAAAGTAAATTAAGCTATTAATCAAGTGCTAATTTCATGTAATCCATCAAGAAACTAGTTTATTCTCGTTTCAATTCAAATCCTTGAATTTGTGTTACTGTGTATTGAAATCATACTGCATGTCTCTATAGCTATTTCTACAGGTGCATAAGATCAAGAAGGATCACCAAAATCTCATTTTTGTCCAAATTAGAGCCTATTTCCATCTAGATTTGCTGCAAAATCAAGGTGAGGTGTCTCCTCACACATTCTAACTTGTTTTTTGTAAGAAATATTGAACTTGTGTTTGATACAGTGAGTTTCGTTCATAGGTTTACTGTAAGTTTATGAGGCAACAAAACATGGTACTGGTCCATGTTTAAGGCAACAAAAACAATTTCATTTCTCAATGAAATGATGCCATTCTTTTTCCTAAGTGTTGTCATATAGTTCTAGTGTGTACCTGTAATGTTTCATCCAATTCTAATTTGCTTTGGTGGCCTGAAAGTTGCAATGTTGTCGTGATTCGGACTTAGGCAAATTTGCATTGCCCAGGTCGACCCCTGTAGAATCTGGGTCGATCAATGGGACGACCCAAGCTTTCGATTGGGTAGACCCAACCTGGGTCAAATGCCCGGGTTGTTTTCTGTGATTTCGAATGAAGTTCTAGTTGCTTTTGTTCTTTCTTATTGCATTATTGAGTTTGTTGTTGATACAATTCAAGTGTTATTTCATGCACTTATAAGCAATTTTACCTTCATGAACTCTTGTGATAGTTTTGTGGTTTCTTCCACCATGAAAATGTCTTGTATACCGTGAATGTCTAAATAGTTTGGTTGATATACATGTGTGCAATTATTGTGACGTTTTTCTTGTGTTTTCCAAGTACACACACATAGATTTTTAAAGTGCTTTTGAAATGTTTGAGTAAAGAAATACAATTTTGAAAAGAATTATTTTATAATACGATTTTGTAAATTTACAAATAAATTTGTTTATACAAAGGTTTTATAATCTTAACGATTTTCAAATATTTTCCAAAAAACATTATTTCAAACCTTTTTTAAAATATGTTTTATAAATAAAATCACACATCTTGCACCCTTCGAGAAGGCACGATGGTGATTAAATGATTTTGTAAACACCATCGTATAGAATGCGACAGTATACGAAATTTATTAATTAATCCCAGACCCGTCTAAGCCATTGTACCTTGAGATCTTATGAATTATAGTGTTTCTTGTGATCACCAGTGTAGTGCTGACTAGAATGTAGTGAACCAGCAGTGGGAACGTATGACATGGGATACACAGTTACACTACTTGGGTTACAATTGTGAGTTTGTGGTACATCCATGTTGCTTAGCCATTACTAGACCTTCGGGTCAATTATGTTATAATTATGGGTAGATCCAAAATCATGATTCTGGGTAGATCCAAAATCATGTTTAAATCTGGGTAGATCCAAAATCATGTTGTAATTCTGGGTAGATCCAATAGTTGTAATTTTAGGTAGATCCAAAAGTCATAATTTTGGGTAGATCTGCTGGCTATGGCCTAGAGCCACCATGTTGTAGCACGTGAAGGCATAGCTTTGGCTTGTCAATTCTGGGTTGGTTCTAAATCATGTTGTTCTGGTGTTTTGTGATGGTCGATAGTTTCATCGCTTGGAGATGATATTAGAGTATATATATAAGTATTTTCAAGTTGTGCAAAGATTTTCATGTATGTATATTTTGATTTCATTTCTATGAACTTAACTCCCTACAAGGTTTTAGTGCTCCAGCGATGCTTAGTGCTTCCTTTATGCATTTCCCGTGATACCTCTTATGTTTCTTGGTGAAGGAATCCTTTTGATAAACATTGTCGTTGCATTCCTTTATGAACTAAAGGAATGTTCCCTTTATTGACTTATTTCCTTATTCTCTCTTTGTACTAATTACCTGATGCAAGTTAGACTGATCCATGTGCGTATTCCTCGGGTAAGACCGAGTCGCAGGTTAGGTACTTTTGGCCGACGCTTAGAAGTTCATCTTTAGATACCATGTGCTACCTTTTAGATCGCATAGTTTTTTGTTGTAGGCTTGTGTAGCTCTTATCAGACAGGATGATGAATATTCTTTTGTGGGGGTTATGAAGTATATATATATATAGTTAGCGGCTTATCTGACCACATATGTTATATTGTGTTTTGTATATGACGTATTTATATGTATGTATATATTTGTTTGTTATTCTATATGTGTATATCATTATATTGAATTTTGTTTCGAATAGATCCTGTATCCACCATAAAAGTGTATTAGATAAGGTTAAGTATGTCGATATGTGTTAAAGAAAAGAAAAGAGTAAAAAAAATCTTGATCTATTTAATACTTATTTGATACAATATTATCGATGGTCGCTCCTAACAAGCTCTATTCTCTGTATTAGCAGAAAAATTACTCGTTAATGCTCTTTGTTAATGTGGGTCTCGGGGTGGGGCATCACATACTAAATCTAATCATGTCAAAAATAACAAATAAATCAATCTAGTCAACAAGTCAAACAAATCAATCAAAACATACAAACAGATCAAAAACTAATATCCTATACTTTTAAAACAATGATACTGACACCCCCCCCAAAAAAAAAAAAAATACACCTTTATGTGAGGAGTAAAAATCAGTATGTAAATACATGTGTGCAATATGTTGTTTGTAATGCAGTATGAAATATATGTCACATGCAAAGCAGAATAAGATGATATACATGATGAAGTGTAACTTGTGATGATTTTAATATGACATGCATTGTAATTTATGGTAATGAAATGTGATATAAAATAACACATACAATAATAATACGACAATGAAGTAAATATAATAATATCTAGAATGATTTGATGATGATATGTTTTACAGTAAGAGATATTCAGAGTATTATCATCAGTGATAAGTAACATCTAATAATCATGCATTTATATAATATATATATATATATATATATATATATATATATATCAGTTTATTATAAATTACTTCAACAAAAAAAGGTAATGCACATTAACTCCTTGATTAGGCTAAGGATACTAATGAAAAGGGTAGTGAAGACAAGAGTATAAAGGTAATTTATTGATATTAAAACTATGATATATTATTGACATGTAGTAATCAAAATAAATATTCAAATCGATTTTCAAAGAAATATGTATTTAAACTATAATTTTGAATTATGAGTTATTTTAGTGGGATGCTTTTTTAATATAGTAAATATTGAAGATCTTTTAAAGAGAAGATTTAAAATTTATCATATAAAGTAAACCATCATAATATAAACATATATTCATAATTATACATATTTCAACTATAATTTTGAATTATGAGTTATTTTAGTGGGATGCTTTTTTAATATAGTAAATATTGAAGATCTTTTAAAGAGAAGATTTAAAATTTATCATATAAAGTAAACCATCATAATATAAACATATATTCATAATTATATATATGACACACACACACACACACACACATATATATATATATATATATATATATATATATGTATGTATGTATGTAAGATACTAAAGTTAATGTTATTAAGAAATAAACAAATTTAAGACATATTATAAAGAGATATCAGAGAAATTTATTTATGCTTCCAAGTTGTGAAATATAAATCAATCATTTAATACAAATTAATTTACAACATAACTTTAAAAACCAAAATATACTAATTTTCTAAGGAAAAATATAGCTAACTTTATTAGGTCAAAACTTGAAATTAAAATAAATATTAAGAGAAACATTTATGATAATACAAACTCTATAATTATAACAAAACTATTTTTGATGAAATACGATAATATAAAGTAGACCATAAAATTGTAACTACGTATAATTTAAACTATATGCTCATTAAGTTAAATATACAAGTTTTATAAATCTAATAGAAATCAGGAATCAAAATTAGTATTAAATTACAAGTAATATTTATGATACTACAACTTAAGAAAGATTTTTTTTTAACAAAATTATATACAAAAAATATATACGTCAAACTATATATTATAGATATATTTAAAAAAATATCAAATGTTCGAATTTTAAAATAATAACATTTCAAGTTCTATATATTATATTAACATATCTATGTACTATATATATAATTATATAAATTCATATACTTACAATATATATACTGAAATAAAATATAAGTGAATAAGTATACAAACTAAATTTATAACTTGAGTTTGAACCAACATTTCTCTATTGAGAAGATGTCCTTTCATTTTTTATAAAAATCAAAGAAAAGTGTGGTGAAATCTAAAATGAGAAAAGACTTTAAAGAAATTTAAATTGGTATATTGACATGTATACTATGGTGTACCGCTACATAGACCAAAACATCTAAAATAATAAAAAAGATAAATTTCTATACCAAACCATATGCATAAACAACCATTCCTAAATGCACTGATAATGATGAAACAATAGTAAAGCATACCACTTTTTTCAATCCTCCATCTTTTTAACTCTTTTTTTTCATTGTCATGAACCACACATTTATATCTTTTTGAATTCAGTGATGAGATATGATATATTGCGACATGTTCATTTTCTGATCGGCATAGTATATTCATTTGCTGAGTTTGAAGGCTATATGAGAAAAATAATGATGATTTAGTACTTTAAACATCTTAGTGCCAAAAACCTTGAATTTGAATTTTGAAGGAATGGATACTTAAACCTTATGTTATGAAAAAAACGATGAAGCGACGCTTAATCTATTTTTGCAAAACTACATCGCTTAATTTATGAAAAGTGGAAGGCATTAAGCGATTAGCGCTTAAGCGCACCTTTTTAGCGTTTAATAGCACATGCTTAAATTTAAGCACTTTTATAGCAATATTAAGCGATGACTTATTTTTATAATAACTAAGCACTGCTTAAGCATTGTTTAAGCGTCGTTTAAGCGTCTTTAGTTATAGTTTGGCTGTGCATGGATCTAGCACTTAAGCACCATTAAGGAAGCAAGCCCTTCATCACTTCGACTCGACTAGCGCTTAATATAACATAACTTCAACCACTATAAATAGGCCCAACAGTTACCATCTTTCATAAAAATTTCTCTTCTTCTTCTTTCCTTTTTTATTTACAATTAAGCTTCCAGAAGACATATCTTCATTGTTTCTTAATGAAATTGGATGAAGCCAACGGCAAATCAAAGAAGGCGGCAAAAGTTATGATCTAGTAATAGTTTGGTGATGAATTTGAATAATACTATGGTGCTGTAATAAGAGAAATGCAGGAAATCCCATATAAAGTTTCCGGTTGCTTAATTTTGATTGAAATTTGATGATCCACCCATCAAAACGATTGTGAAAACAAGAATTACAATCCATTTTATTGTTGCTTGCCAATTACATATCCATTTGTTCTTTTTGATCGATGATTATCATCTGGGGTCTTTTAACCGCTAGTCGTTAGACATAATTCCTCTTTTGTAAAACAATACAACTTTTTAAAGAATCGAGTGACTTTTTGAAATAAAAAATGTAATTTTACACAACAACATCATGATGATTCTGTGATATATCCATATGAAAGCAGTGTCAATAATTTTATCAAAAAATGCTATTTTTTCTTCAAAAATCAGATCATGAAAACATCGAAAACCAATGCTCTAATACCAAATGGCAGGATTGCGGATTATGAATCTGCAGGTTGGATTAACAATAAATGGTGGTATATAGTGTTTAATGAATTATATGAATATTTTTAAAATCTTTCGAAATTAAATGCAAACAGATGTAATTCTCTAACACGGAAACAATCACAGATTCAGACATGGATGCAAAAAATAAATAAAAAGCAGTAAAGGAAAGAACACACTTGAGTTTTATATTAGTTCGAAGTTACCCTACATCTAGTCCCTTACAATTTCTTATGCATATTTCTTTCCAAATATAATGTCGAGATTACAACCCTCGATTCCAAGGTCACGGGATATACCCCTTCTATTTTCCCAATTACGGTGGGACCCAACTGATTTATTGAGCTACAATCACACTCAATTGATTTACCGGCCACAATTACACCCCATTGATTTACCTGCCATAATCCCACTGTTTTAAGTTGCTTTAATGGATAAAGACATTTGATATGATCCGTTGATTGCTAATGATCTTGTAACTCTAAATAGCATTGAGATCTTTGAAAGAGGGTGATAGAGAATCAAACTAGATATAATCGAGTTCGATTAACTTAGGATTTTGAAAGAGTTTTGTTAAGAATAATTAGAAAATAAGTGTGGATAAGGAGTGAATAAAAGAATAGATGTAACACCCCACGTCCATTAATGTCACTCACAAAGGGAATGCATTAACTTCCATGGAGGTTTTAAGTGAATATAGAACAGTAAAATTACAACAAGACAGATATAAAATAGTACTTGGAAATTCAAAAACTTTATTTCATTGTAGCAGAAGTCAAAACATGTTTGATTACATCATAACACCATATTCAATGTCAAGTACAATATCTATCTTGATAAAACAAGTACATGATCCCATTACATGAATAGCCATTAAAAAGAAAGATAACAATCTGGACTTTACTTCAGCAGTCCAAGCTTTCCAGAAGATAAGCGATCCAACTAGACTCCACTAGAACTTGGCCCAACCTGCGGACCTGAAGGGAGAAAAGGATGGAAAAGAGGGGGTCAGACATAAAGTCTGGTGAATATGATAATTCTACAATACTATTACCAAAATAACTGGACTAAGGCATAAGCTGGAAAACAAGAAAATGTCTATGAAGAGCAGATTAAGGACATAGACAATCGCTAAAGGCAACGTTATAGGCGCTCCTAAATACTAAAGGATAAACACTATACTGCACCACACCAGTCACCCTAAAGATTCATCCCACTTAGCTTCACTTAGAAACTTTCCCAATGGCTTTACGTACCCCTAGCTGACTACATAGGTGCCGCCTGCCCCTATCTCCACTAGGTGTACCCTACTTCCCATTATTCGATCGGCTCCCTAACTCGTAGATACCCGTGCTGGCCCCACAGTGGGGTGTATCACTCCCCTAAAGTGGCAACCTGATACAACGGACATGCACGGCTTATACCTACACGATGCAACAACGTCTTACCTACCAGCCCGGGTCCACACACGCATATGAAACCCGTTGGACTTGCGTTGCCACCGCTCCCTGTTTTGGCCTCTTATAGTCAAACCCAGTATGCGTGTCCCGTCCTCGACTTGGGTCGAGCCCACAAAGATACGTTTTGGGATACTGGTTGAAATGGGCCCCCACTATTTACCACAAGCATTCCACCTAAGCTTGTCCCCATTAGTCCATCCCACTTAACCCACTTAGTCATGTTCATTTACATGTGTGTTTGGTTAAGTCTAATCGTATTTCAAATGCCTCTAAAGGCAACCACCAGATTCCTCATGCCACCCAAGGCACCTACTTAACCCCCATGTCCCACCTTACATGATTATCTGGTTAAGTATTTCTTAGTTCATTAAGGCCATAACCTCATAAAGACCTCTCACATTAGACTGGCATTTATGGCAGCTGGATTTGCCGGGCGGGTCCGGGCAGTCTTACACCATAAAAGAGTCTAACCTTGTGTCTTTACAACTGTTATGCTTTAGTTTGGGCCTAGGACCTCTCACATTGGGCCGACATTTGTGACTACTGGATTTGCCGGGCGGGTCCGAGCAGGTTTACATCACAAACGGGTCCAACCTCGTGTCCTAAGCATTGATTATTAATAATAATCCACTTTCCCCTAATTTTAATAATTCCCTACTTGAATTATTAATTACTTCAAATTTTTAACAATGTCCATAATTGACTCAATTATGGACATCCATTCATGGTATGCAAAATCTTACAAAATTGCACCCGATTTATTAATTCCTAATATTAACCCTACCCCACGTTTGAACGTTTATTCGCAAAATATATGTTAGACTCGAATAGCCTAACTCATAGCATAAAAGAGATTATCATAATAACAACATGTATATGTGACCAAATGAATCATAATAAGGGGTGAAACTTGCATATGTCCAACTTGCATAGATTAAACATGTCATGGACCTAAAGGTGTCAACTTGTTCAAAATTCACCTAATATAATCTCAATCAATTTTCATAAACTTACATATGAACATGTGTGAATCAACATCATCTAATTTTTTAACAACATGGTTTTATATGGGTACACCTAACTCAATAGGCAAATTCCCATAATCAAGTTTTATTTAATTATAGTTTCAAGTTTATGGGTACACCTAACCTAATAGGCAAATTCCCATAAACAAGATCCATTTAAATTAAGAAAAAAAAAACATAACTTTAAGCATGATCCAACAACATCATGATTTTTCAACATAATATAGCATGATTTATAACATGGCATAGTATGATAGTATAACATAGCTTGACATGATTCTCAACATAGCACGACATAGCATAAGAGAATTTACAACATAGCATGACATAGCATATATAATTTACATCATACGACAACAATATAACATAATAAGAGATCCACAATATATAGAATTTACAATTACAAATCACATCACTTTCTTGTGATCCATTCATAACTGAGTCAAATTAGTTTGTAATAGTCTTGTGAGAATCATCATACTCACCAACAAAAGAAGAGAATTAGAGAGAGAGTTCTTTGGTTTGATTTGTTTTGTTGAGTAGAATTTAGTTGTAGTAGATTAGGCTTCCTCTTCTTAGTTTGTGACGGCTATGTTGAACTCCATGGCAGCAGCATGACGGTAGCTTCTCTAATTTTACAAGTGATTTAGGTCTAGGGTCTACCCACTTATTTATAGATTTTAGAATTCATTTAGGCCATTAGATTTAACCTAGAAATAACCGCAGTCGTTCAGACAAGATGGGGTTTATCTTGTTGACTCAGCAATGAGTCAGAAGTGACTCAGCAAACACTCAGCATATTAATAAACTTCTATTCATGTCATAAATATATATATATTTTCTACAATGTACATATTAGATACATCCCCCTTTACTTATTATTGTTTTTATATACATATTAGATACATCCCCTCTCTTACACACTTATTAATATTTTTATATTCATATTAGATACATCCCCTCTCTTACATACTTATTAATATCTTTATATTCATATTAGATACATCCCCTCTTCTACACACTTATTATTATTTTAGCAACTTTAGTGTTAATAGAAAATTCGGGGGTGTTACATTCTCCCCTCCTTTTAGGATTTCGTCCCCGAAATCTTCAAGTCTGGAAGAATGTATATCCTACCATCCAAACGTCCATCTACTCATCCATCATACACAGGCATCCATTGTCCTTAAAAGACTTCTAATGCTTTATGATCATATGCAAGTGTGTGTACATGTCCTTACCTAATGCGAAATCAGGCGGTCTACTGATTCAGTTGACCTCCTTAATGCAAATTATGTAAGTGTCATGAATCCATTATGTATGCAAAAGATCCTAATTGCTTACATACTACTTCTATATGCGTGCACACCCATTCAACCGAATGCAGCATCCATATGATGGTACAACCATTATACATCCATTATACTAAATACATCCATATATATGCAATATGCAATATGAAGTGACTGAGCCGATCTAGTGCCTAAAGTGTGTGTGTATATATGCATCCACGAGCAACCACTACCAAACACTTGCATCCATTTTGCATCCATCATACATAACATGTCTCAAACACATGTTTCAACCATAGGATTATCCTAACTAAAGGTCAAAGATACTAATGAGAGGACATACTAAAGATAAGATAAGATAAGCTAAGCGATAAAGGAGAAATTAAAAGACATACCCTCAAAAAGAAAAGGGTACAACGAACGCATCTTCTCTTCTGTCTCCCAAGTTGCGTTGCTCTCATCATATCCCCATTGCACTTTAACCAGTCTGCCCTCTCGATTCCTCAACTTTTTGATCTCCGACCTAAGAATGCATGTAGGAGCTTGTCTAATTGTTGCATCACGCTCTATTTCCACCTCTTTAAGCAAGCTCGGCTCTACCACCTCCGCGGTCTTGTGCAAACACTTCCTCAAATGTGATACATGGAATACGTCGTGTACTCCACTAAGTTTCTCAGGCAACTCCACCCTATATGCCATCTTCCCAATCCTGTCTTTTACAGGAAACGGCCCTACAAACCTTGGTGCTAATTTCCCCACGGACCCAAAGAGAACAACATTCTGTAACGGAGATACTTTGATAAAAACCATGTCCCCAATGTCAAACTCAAGATCTGTCCTCCTCTTATCAGCATACGATTTTTGCCTATCTTGTGCTGCTTTCATCCTCCTTCGAATCAACTCAATCTTCTCCGAGGTTTCCCTAACCATATCGGGCCCAAGTAGGATTTTATCGGTAGATTCCCACCAACATGTAGGCGAACGGCAAGGCATTCCATAAAGAGCTTCGAAAGGTGCCATGCCAATACTAGACTGAAAGCTATTGTTATATGCGAATTCTACTAACGGAAGGTGCTCTTCCCATGTACCCCCAAAGTCTAGGATACAAAGCCTTAAAAGATCCTCTAGAATGCGATTCACCCTCTCGGTCTGGCCGTCTGTCTGAGGATGATATGCGGTGCTCAAACATAGCTGAGTCCCTACCGCCTCTTGTAAACTCTTCCAAAATTCGCTAGTAAAGATGGGGTCACGGTCGCTTACTATACTAGAAGGAATACCGTGCAAACGAACTATCTCCTTAATGTATACAGAAGCCAACCACGGAGCAGTCCTCTTACTTTTCACGGGAATAAAATGGGCGCTTTTAGTAAGTCTATCTACTATAACCCAAATCCCCGTGTTACCCTTCCTTGATCTTGGTAATCCATCCACAAAATCCATTGAGATGCTTTCCCATTTCCATAGTGGAACTTCTAATGGGTGAAGCAACCCACCGGGTTTCTTTTGTTCTGCTTTAACTCGTTGGCACACCAAGCATCTAGCGACGTACTCGGCCACATCCTTTTTCTTACCGGCCCAAAAGAAAACCCGCTTCATATCTTTGTACATCTTATCCCCGCCGGGATGAATGGTCATTTTTGAGCGATGAGCATCATCAAGAATGGCCTTCCTTAAGTCTTCGTCTTGTGGTACACAAAGTCTATTATCCCTTCGTAACTAACCCTTATCGTCTAGGGTATACCTACGAAGATGGCTTGACGACTCCCCCCCCTTTGAGCTTTTCTACTATCTCAACCAACTGTGGGTCGTCTCGCTGTGCCTCACCAACCCGTCCTAGAAGTGTAGGTCTAACCTCCAAGGATGCTAACAGACCGGGTACTAAGTCAACGGAGGGTCTAAAGTCAAACATAGAGATGAATTCTAAGCTTCGCCGCTCAACAAACAATGGACTCAAGGACAACCTTTTCCTACTTAAGGCGTCTGCCACCATGTTACCCTTGCCCGGGGTATATGCTATTTCAAAATCGTAGGAGGCTAAGAATTCCATCCACCGTTGCTGCCTTAAATTCAAATCCTTCTGAGAGAATAAGTATTTTAATGATTTGTGGTCAGTGAACAGTTCGAATTTCTCACCAAGAAGATATTGACGCCAAGACTTAAGCGCGAAAACAATTGCGGCTAGCTCTAAGTCATGCGTGGGGTAATTCTTTTCATGAACCCTCAACTGCCTTCCACCATAGGCTATTACTCTTCCCTCTTGCATGAGGACCGCGCCAAGTCCCGTCCCACAAGCATCAGTATAGATGGTAAACGGTTTATTCCCGTCTGGCAGCACTAAGACTGGGGCTGAAGTTAAGGCTCTCTTTAAACGTTGGAACGCATCATCGCAATCTTTGTCCCACGTAAAAACCAGGTTCTTCTTCGTTAGCCGTGTTAATGGAGCTGATATTTTTGCGAAGTCTTTGATAAACTTCCTATAATAGCCAGCCAACCCCAAGAAACTTCTTACTTCGGTTGCATTTTTAGGGACCTTCCAATCTTGGATGGCCACCACCTTTGCGGGATCCACTGCTATCCCTTCTCTGGAAACCACGTGCCCTAAGAACCGTACTTCCTTCCTCCAGAAGTGACACTTAGAAAATTTTGCCTTAAGGTTATGCGCTCGAAGGGTTTCCAACACTTCCCTAAGATGTAGGGAGTGCTCTTCTTTATTCTTAGAAAAGACTAAGATGTCATCCACAAAGACTACCACGAATTTGTTAAGGTATTCCCTAAACACCCTACTCATCAAATCAACAAAATATGCAGGGACGTTTGTCAAACCAAAGGGCATCACTAGCCATTCATAGAATCCGTCAGGAGTCCTAAAAGCAGTCTTATCTATACTATCCTCAGCCACTCTCAGTTGATGAAAGCCAGTGGCTAAGTCCAACTGCGAAAACACTGAGGCGCCAACTAACTGATCAAAGAGATCGTCAATCCTCGGCAGTGGGTGTCGGTTCTTTTTAGTAAGCTTGTTTAGTTCTCTATAGTCCATACAAAGTCTAAGAGACCCATCCGCCTTTGTGGCAAAAACTACTGGAGCACCCCACTCCGATATACTACGTCTTATGAACCCCTTCTCAAGCAACTCCTTTACTTGCTTATTGAGTTCCCTCCTTTCACGAGGAGCCATGTGGCGCACTGGCAAAGATACGGGTTTAGCATTATCCACAAGATAAATTCGAAAGTCTATCTCCCGCTTTGGAGGTAAGCCCTTCACCTCCTCAAACACATCCGGATATTCCCGGACCACTTCTACCGATCGCAGGTTCTCTACAGACGCGTCAAGCGATTCAAGATAACTTAGCATAACGGAATTTTTGGGATTACAAAAGATGTCGAGAGCATTACCAAGGCGAGTCACAAGCCTAACTACTCTCCTTTCACAATCAAGAATGGCCCTATTTCTAGACAACCAATCCATTCCTAAAATTAGCCCATAGCCCGTGAAGCCCAATACATAAGCATCACATCTAAATTCAACGCTAAGTATAGAGATTTTCAAATCCAAACATATCATGGTCAAATGAGCCGAACCCCCAATTGGATTTGAAACGACCAAGGGATCCTCTACTAAACTGGTGTTCAAGTGCAGTGATTCAACTAATGATGCAGAGATAAACGAATGAGATGCGCCAGAATCGAATAAGGTACGGACAGGATGATCAAACAGAAAAACTAAGCTTTCAACAGAAATTGTTCTACCTCTTTCTTGCAGCGGTGGGGCCGCAATAGCCTGAACTTGCCCCCTTGCCTGCCCTGGTGCCATAAGAGCCTGCACCTGTCCTCCCGAGGTAGACCCTGCCCTCTGCCCCTTCTTTGGACAGTCCTTCACTAAATGTCCCGCATCTCCACAATGAAAACAACCAGTCTTCTTTTTCTTTCTACAATCTTTGCTGAGATGGCCAGGCGTCCCACAATTGAAGCATTTCTTCTTCCCTTTGCCATTATTGTTTTTACCACCCTTCTTATTTTGCTGTTGGGGTTTCTTCTGATCCCCTTTCTTTTCAACTGCCTTATCCTCATGCATAAGTACCATTTCTACTAGCTTTTCAAAGGTGGCTCCCATAGGGATGTGGGTCATAGCCAACCCTTGCAACGGTTCATTCAAGCCTCTAACGAACCTCAAAGCTTTCTTCTCTGGCGTGTTCACCAACTCCAAGCCAAACCTTGCTAACTGATTAAATTTATTGACATATTCCTTTACTGATGAGCTCCCTTGCTTTAGTGCCAGGAATTTTTCCATAGTTAAGTTCTCCTCTGCCCTTGAAAGAAACTTTGCCTCAAACCTTCGTCTGAAATTCGCCCATGAATCAACTGGACGTTCCCCGTTAGTGACCTCCCACCAAAACGAGGCCTCTCCCTTCATTAACCAAGCAGCTAAACGGACTTTCCTCCCATCTTCCACTTCAAAGATATCCAACAATTCCTCAGTCTCCTTAAGCCAATCTCTGGCCTCCACAAACGTCTCAGTCCCTTGAAAAGTTTTTCCTCCCATAGCCTTGAATTCTTTGCACGTCTTTGCAAAAGTGTCAACACGAGGAGGAGGAGGAGGAGGAGGAATGGGTGCAACTAGGGGTGGAGGAGTATCCTCTGGGCCTGCAGTGGTGGCCCTAGCCTCCAAGTATCTCCTAAACCACCCTGGAATCGTCACACCTTCTGGGAGATTAAGATCTTCAGCCATGCTGAAACGAAAAAGGAAAGATTCAAGATAGAGAATTCGAAAGATAAAGATAAGGATGTGGCTATTTGGGATTATGTTTTTCATAAAAACTCTCTTTAAATAACATGTTTTTTTTTTGAAAGCACTTCTTCCAAAAATACTTTAGAAAAAAAATATTTTTCTAAATTTTTTTTTTATCTGTTCTGGTAACCTTATGCTCTGATACCACGTGTAACACCCCACGTCCATTAATGTCACTCACAAAGGGAATGCATTAACTTCCATGGAGGTTTTAAGTGAATATAGAACAGTAAAATTACAACAAGACAGATATAAAATAGTACTTGGAAATTCAAAAACTTTATTTCATTGTAGCAGAAGTCAAAACATGTTTGATTACATCATAACACCATATTCAATGTCAAGTACAATATCTATCTTGATAAAACAAGTACATAATCCCATTACATGAATAGCCATTAAAAAGAAAGATAACAAGCTGGACTTTACTTCAGCAGTCCAAGCTTTCCAGAAGATAAGCGATCCAACTAGACTCCACTAGAACTTGGCCCAACCTGCGGACCTGAAGGGAGAAAAGGATGGAAAAGAGGGGGTCAGACATAAAGTCTGGTGAATATGATAATTCTACAATACTATTACCAAAATAACTGGACTAAGGCATAAGCTGGAAAACAAGAAAATGTCTATGAAGAGCAGATTAAGGACATAGACAATCGCTAAAGGCAACGTTATAGGCGCTCCTAAATACTAAAGGATAAACACTATACTGCACCACACCAGTCACCCTAAAGATTCATCCCACTTAGCTTCACTTAGAAACTTTCCCAATGGCTTTACGTACCCCTAGCTGACTACATAGGTGTCGCCTGCCCCTATCTCCACTAGGTGTACCCTACTTCCCATTATTCGATCGGCTCCCTAACTCGTAGATACCCGTGCTGGCCCCACAGTGGGGTGTATCACTCCCCTAAAGTGGCAACCTGATACAACGGACATGCACGGCTTATACCTACACGATGCAACAACGTCTTACCTACCAGCCCGGGTCCACACACGCATATGAAACCCGTTGGACTTGCGTTGCCACCGCTCCCTGTTTTGGCCTCTTATAGTCAAACCCAGTATGCGTGTCCCATCCTCGACTTGGGTCGAGCCCACAAAGATACGTTTTGGGATACTGGTTGAAATGGGCCCCCACTATTTACCACAAGCATTCCACCTAAGCTTGTCCCCATTAGTCCATCCCACTTAACCCACTTAGTCATGTTCATTTACATGTGTGTTTGGTTAAGTCTAATCGTATTTCAAATGCCTCTAAAGGCAACCACCAGATTCCTCATGCCACCCAAGGCACCTACTTAACCCCCATGTCCCACCTTACATGATTATCTGGTTAAGTATTTCTTAGTTCATTAAGGCCATAACCTCATAAAGACCTCTCACATTAGACTGGCATTTATGGCAGCTGGATTTGCCGGGCGGGTCCGGGCAGTCTTACACCATAAAAGAGTCTAACCTCGTGTCTTTACAACTGTTATGCTTTAGTTTGGGCCTAGGACCTCTCACATTGGGCCGACATTTGTGACTACTGGATTTGCCGGGCGGGTCCGGGCAGGTTTACATCACAAACGGGTCCAACCTCGTGTCCTAAGCATTGACTATTAATAATAATCCACTTTCCCCTAATTTTAATAATTCCCTACTTGAATTATTAATTACTTCAAATTTTTAACAATGTCCATAATTGACTCAATTATGGACATCCATTCATGGTATGCAAAATCTTACAAAATTGCACCCGATTTATTAATTCCTAATATTACCCCTACCCCACGTTTGAACGTTTATTCGCAAAATATATGTTAGACTCGAATAGCCTAACTCATAGCATAAAAGAGATTATCATAATAACAACATGTATATGTGACCAAATGAATCATAATAAGGGGTGAAACTTGCATATGTCCAACTTGCATAGATTATATATGTCATGGACCTAAAGGTGTCAACTTGTTCAAAATTTACCTAATATAATCTCAATCAATTTTCATAAACTTACATATGAACATGTGTGAATCAACATCATCTAATTTTTTAACAACATGGTTTTATATGGGTACACCTAACTCAATAGGCAAATTCCCATAATCAAGTTTTATTTAATTATAGTTTCAAGTTTATGGGTACACCTAACCTAATAGGCAAATTCCCATAAACAAGATCCATTTAAATTAAGAAAAAAAAACATAACTTTAAGCATGATCCAACAACATCATGATTTTTCAACATAATATAGCATGATTTATAACATGGCATAGTATGATAGTATAACATAGCTTGACATGATTCTCAACATAGCACGACATAGCATAAGAGAATTTACAACATAGCATGACATAGCATATATAATTTACATCATACGACAACAATATAACATAATAAGAGATCCACAATATATAGAATTTACAATTACAAATCACATCACTTTCTTGTGATCCATTCATAACTGAGTCAAATTAGTTTGTAATAGTCTTGTGAGAATCATCATACTCACCAACAAAAGAAGAGAATTAGAGAGAGAGTTCTTTGGTTTGATTTGTTTTGTTGAGTAGAATTTAGTTGTAGTAGATTAGGCTTCCTCTTCTTAGTTTGTGACGGCTATGCTGAACTCCATGGCAGCAGCATGACGGTAGCTTCTCTAATTTTACAAGTGATTTAGGTCTAGGGTCTACCCACTTATTTATAGATTTTAGAATTCATTTAGGCCATTAGATTTAACCTAGAAATAACCGCAGCCGTTCAGACAAGATGGGGTTTATCTTGTTGACTCTGCAATGAGTCAGAAGTGACTCAGCAAACACTCAGCATATTAATGAACTTCTATTCATGTCATAAATATATATATATTTTCTACAATGTACATATTAGATACATCCCCCTTTACTTATTATTGTTTTTATATACATATTAGATACATCCCCTCTCTTACACACTTATTAATATTTTTATATTCATATTAGATACATTCCCTCTCTTACATACTTATTAATATCTTTGTATTCATATTAGATACATCCCCTCTTCTACACACTTATTATTATTTTAGCAACTTTAGTGTTAATAGAAAATTCGGGGTGTTACAATAGAGGATGAAAACCGAATAAAAATTCGTTGAAAACATCTTGTATTTATAGTTAAATTAACAGTCATGTCCATTCGCGAAGAGGTATGACAAAAGACACTTCTTTTGAAATTTTATTTTTGGAAACAACTATCATCATATCGACTTGGGGGATAGGGTATATTGACGTGCCTATGTGTATTCTAAAAATTGGTTTTGTTTTTGAAATGTTTTCTATCCTAAACTTATCAAAATAATTCTGTGACTTGTAAATCAATTTTGGATATATTTTAAATGGTAAAACTTGTTAATAAACTTTTAGACATTAAATTTTGAAATATTATAAATATAATAATAATATATAAAGAAATTCATACATTTGTTTTGTTTTTTCACTAAACTTGATTTATGTTATAAAATGAACACAGAACAGAAGAAACAAGGAGAGAGAACATTTCTATTCATTCAGATGTGTATATGATTTCTATTACATTGGCTCCTTTATATATATGCTTTGGAGCTAGTGATTAAACTTATCCCATGATGTGGGACTGAACAGAAAGATACAAAAGCATATTCACTCTTATATATTACAACACTCCCCCTTGAATATGCGTCTTCAAAATCTTGAATGCTCTGCCAACTTGAAGCTGTCCCTTTTAAAACATATATGATGATTGCTCCCCCTTATTATTATCTTGTTTGCATATATCCATCTAGTCGATACAGCTTTTGTTTGTTGCCTTAAAACTCAATAAGGAAACCCAATGGGAAAAACCTTAAACGAGAAAAATAGTGCAACATGTGACATTATTGATATCATATTAAAATGATATTCCTTCTAATAGTTTGATGCTTCAGGATCAACACAATGCCTCATTAAAACCTTACTAAGAAAAACCCTATGGGAAAAATCTTAGTGAAGGAAAAAGAGTACAATTACATATTTTAATCTCATTTCTTATAATGAAGTTTGATACTTTTGGATCTGGATAGTGCCTCGTTAAAAACCTTACTAAGAAAACCCAATGGGAAAAATCTTAGTGAAGGAAAAAGAGTACAATATAAAATGTCATATTTACTATGTCAAAAAGAGTATGATACTTCTGGATCAATGTAATGCCTCGTTAAAACCTTAATAAGAAAAACCCAGTGGGAAAAATCTTAAATAAGGAAAAAGAGTACATTATAACTTATTCTTTTGGGTTGATACTTCTAGATCATGACCCATGCCTCATTAATACCTTACTAAGAAAACCCAGTGGGAAAAAACTTAGTTAAGGAAAAAGAGTGCATTACAACATACTATTGGATGCTCCCCCTTATGTAATAATTTCCTCTGAATTTGTATTCTTCTTTCGATAACTCAAATTACTTACAAATACTTCTTAATGAAGTTTTTCTTTAAAAACTTCATGTGCATTTCCATGCTTCAGGCATGTTTTCTTATTTAAAACGCCTTCTTTTTATGATTCGCAGGCTACTAATATTCATTTATGAAATACACTTCATGTGCTTATAATTTTCTGTTTCAATCAGACTTGCATATTGCAATACATATTTGATGAATAATACAACTTTCATTACAGCAACATTAAGCAGGAAGTAATCTACTCATCTTGAAGTATATCAAGATTTTCACTACAACAATACTTAAAAGAATGAAGTATATCAAGATTTTTATTACAACACTAAGTAGGAAGTAATCTACTCATCTTGAAGTATATCAAGATTTTCATTGCAACAATACTTAGAAGAATGTTGTAATCTATCATCCATGTTCTTGGTATTCTTTATAATAACAAATGTTATTTATATTCTTCAGGAACTCATATATTATAATAAGTTTTGCATATCGTAGCTACCACTTTAATGGATATTAAGAGTTTCATTACAACAATTCTTGAAAGCAGGAAGTGATCTACTCATCATGAATTATTTCAAGATTTTCATCACAACAATACTTAAAAGAATGTTGTAGTCTACATTTCTTGCTCTTTATCACTACCAAAGTTATTTAAATTTTTCTGGAATTTGTATACTTTCATCGTTTATACCTTCAGGGTATTGTAAGCGTTTTAAACACTTTAATCAATTCAATTATCTCTGAAAATACAATGCTCATGGCACTCAACATGTTGTTGACACTCTATGGTGCTTCAGTAACTTCCGTGTGCTTTTGTCATTATATATATTTCCATTTTTATCTTATGAACTACGGGTTCATATCTTATGAACTACATGTTCATATATCTTATTTAGGAGAATTTCATGATGGCCAATTATGTTTCTCTCTAATATGGGATTTTTAATCCATTTATAAATATAAGCGCTTTATTATTTATTAATTTACCAGTTTTACAACCTCTTCCCAAAAAATGGCGATAGCCTTACCTCTTCCCCAATCCGTTGCCTCACTTACATCTCATCAACTGCCTAACCTACCGCTTAAACCGATCCCTCTCTCGCCAGACCCCCGTCCTCCTCCTCACTCCTTAAGCACCATCCCATATCCGTTACCGAAGATTAAGTGGTTAACGTTTTTTGCTTCCAAGCCGAAGAACGCGGAGTCTTACTCCTCTCCATCTTTTGATTTTCAATTTGAAGGTAAGAATTTTATTCCAACGGAGGATATAGTTCAAGCAGGTGTTGAACAATAGCAAGGAAACCTGGTCGGGTTTTTCTTGGATTCTCCATTGTCCTACACTGCCATAGTCAATCACTTGCGGAAGATTTGGAAGCCACAAGGTACGGTTTGTTTCAAATCAAATGGGAGTGTTTTCTTCTTTCAATTCTCGTCCCTGGCTGATAGAGTTGGGATTCTTGAAGCAGACCCAGTCATCATTTGTAGTAAAAATTTTATTGTAAAACCATGGGGTCCTAGCTTAAGCAATGTTCCAAACAGTGTTCAGGCAATTCCTATCTGGATTAAAAAGGTCAATATTCCTCTTTATCTAGTTTAAACGTGGGATCACCTGGTTGGCTACTAGGGTTAGGAAGTGTTTGTGTTTGGATACCAACACTGAATGTTTATATAGGCTTGTTTTCACGAAGTGTATGGTAGAAGTTTCTTCGGATTCCATTCTACCTGGCTCTTTTCCTTTTCGAAATCTAGATGGTTCGGTGCAGTTAATTAAGGTCAACTACCTTTAGAAACCAGATAATGCAACCATTGTAAAATCTTTGGGCACCGAACTGAGAATAGTCATAGGTTAAAAGAAAAAGCACATAATATAGTTGGTAAAGGTGTTGGTTGAAATACTGCAAAACATCATAAGGTAACAAGTGAGGTTGAGACACAGAAGGTTGATCGAGTTAGCAATGTGGTTGTACATACTGCTCGCACGGTTGTTCCCATCAAGAAGACTTACTGGACACAAATTGTGAGGAAGAAAAAAGCTGCAAAATATGTGGTTAGTAGTAAAGTGAAAGGGAAGCAGTTATAGTTGATGTGACTCCAACTGAGAAAAGAGATGATGCATTCATCTGTGTTGATGGTGTAGGTACTTCGAACAAATTTTCTCATCTTCTTTCTGAAATTGAGAGAGTCTCCAACCATGATGATGTGAAGGAGGGAGAAATTGCAATGGGAGAGATGAGTTATAGAGAAGAAGCTGGAAACACAAATGATAGCGAGGAATCACTCTACTGGTGTAAAGGGAAATGAGAAAGTAAGTGAGAGGGACCACGATCAGGATACAAACATGTCGGCTGAGGTTAATGGTGAAGTTGCAAAAGATTGCACATTGATGCAAGAGGTATTAGCTGACGGTTTCGACCCAATGAAACAAATTATTAATGATGTGTTAATTTACGAGAGTGCCTTGCATTCATATGTCGATCTACATGTATCTCTGATCAGTTTTGGTAAGCAACATAAGGTACAAACTACAGTAGGTGGTAAGGAAGACACTAACTTAGTTAGCAAGACACTATGCAATACATCTACTCCTAGCTCTGTTAAGAAAACACCCACTTCAAATGCCATTATCAAACCTGGGTTCCTAAACGATTCTGCATCTATTTCTGGTGAGAGGATTGCAAACCCAGTTATTAATATTGTACACAAAGTTACGTCATCCAGTCCACTCCAGAAGATTTCTAAAGACAAACAAAACCCGTATGCTCACATTCTACTGCCTGCAACTTACAAACCACCTCCACCAATTCTTGTTGTAGAAACTGCTGATGCCTCCCCGCTATCTACCTCCATGCCTGGGTACCAGACTAGGAGCAAGAGACATGTGAATTTGGTTGGGAAGATTTTTGATAACGATTGTTAACCATGATGAGGAATCCACTGTTGGTCTTTCCCATGCAGTAAGAAATTAGAAGACAAATGTCTTAAGCATCTAATAGGGTATTAGTATGCAATTTGGATGTTAGTCGTATGAACATGTAACAGTATGTATACTTTGCCTACTTCCCTGCGTGGAAGTGAGATTTATTGTAGCTACTATGTGTATTGCATACCCACCTGAACACAGTGTATTATTATTTTGTATAATAATAAGTGTTACGGATCACTCTAAAAAACCGGTCAACCTTACTATATATATATATATATATATATATATATATATATATATATATATATATATATATATATATATATATGTGTGTGTGTGTGTGTGTATATATATATATATATATATATGAACTTTAAGCGGCTATAAAAAAGTTTAAAATATGATTTTAAGATTGAGGCTTAAACATTGAAATCATGGGATGATGAATAAATTTTGAAATTGAAAGTGACATATTAAAATCATGAGATGATTTGAAATCAAGGCTAGATTTTGGGGCTAAAATATATGAAGTATGAGAGAATTTAAAAGATAGTTTTAGAGAAATAGTTTAAAATCTGAAATAGGTTATTTTTAAAAGTACGTGGACTTTATTCCACTGGAGAAGGTTGTAAATTTCATCGCGCAATTAAAATCCCGAATAAAGGCTTTAGTGCTAATATGAAGTTATAAATCTAGATTCTATTACTTATCTTGATGTCTTGAAATCTTGAAACTTATGATTCTTCAGTCTTGGTTTCTTCAATCTTGAATTCATTGGTCTTAAATCACTAAACTGTACAATTTACGTTCTTTAGTACTTGCGTACATACACACACTCACACACACTCTCTCTCTTTCTCACACACACATATACATACATATCCTGCATATACATATATACCCAGACAAGAATATTAGAATTTATATTTTATAACAAGTCCCAAGGTTGTTGTCATCAAAACCACCATCTAAGGAACTAACAATCTCTCCCTTTAAGATGATGACAACCTTTTAAAAAAAAAAATACTTCAACAAATTCTGATTCTTCTCTGACTCTCCCTTACTCTAGTAACTCCCACTTAATATGCTAACTCCCCCTTAATCTATGTGCGACTAACCTATATATAATTCTTCTCATTTGTCATTAATAAAAACAATCCTAAAAACTCCCCACTAAACTAATACTAGAAGAATTATATAATGTAATCACATGTGAAAAACATGAACATATTATATTAATCACAATCATGTTTAATCGAGTAAAACATATTCAACACATATTATATCTAATCATGTCAAAAATAACAAATAAGTCATTAAATTAATCAAGTCAATCAAGAGAAACAAGTCAAATAAGTCAGTCAAGCCAACCAAAATATACAAAACAGATCAAAAACTAAGAATCCTATACTTTTAAGACAACTATACAAACTCCCCTTAAATAAAATACACTTGTTATGTAAGGAGTTCAAATCAATATGTAATGCAATAAACATGTGTGTGGCATGTTTTTTGTAATGCAGTGTGAAATATGTGTCATATGGAAAGCAGTGTGAAATGATATACAGAATGAAGTGCAATATGTGATGATTTTAATATGACATTCATTGTAATTTATGGTAATGAAATGCAATATGAAGTAAGATTCATAATGATAATCTAACAACAAAGTAAAAACAATAATATGCAGAATGATTTGATGATGACATGTATTAATTAGGCAAGAGATATTCAGAGTATACTCGTTAGTGATAAGTAATATCTAATAATCATGCATATACATATACATACATATATATATATATATATATATCAACTTATTATAAATTAATTCAACCAAAAAAAGGCAATACACACTAATTCCTAGGCTTAGGTGAAAGATACTAATGAAAAGAGCAGTGAAGACAAGAGTTTGAAGGTAATTTATTGATCTTAAATCTATAATATATACATAATAGGTAGTAATCAAAATAAAGATTCAAATCAATTTCTTAAGAAATATGGATTTAAATTATAATTTTGAATTATAAGTAATTTTTGTAGGATGCCTTTTTAAAAATAATATAGTAAATGTTAGAGATCTTTCAAAGAGAAAAATTAAAATTTATCATATAAAGTAAACCATTATGATAAAAACATATATTCATAATCGTGTATATAAGAGATATATATATATATATATATATATATATATATATATATATATATATATATATATATATATGTATATATACATTCAAAGAGGAGCGTTCCGGGGCACCTATATTTTGTAGCACCTCATATCCATTCGTGAGCTACACCAATCAAATCCAACGAGAATTTATAGAAGTTCAATTCACATACATATTATCATCTGTCCAAAATTTGAGTTCATTTTGACATTCGTAACATTTCAAAATCTTAGCTCAATTATACACCATTCAAACATTTATTTGAACCATTAAATTTAAACATCAAATATATTATTCTACAAATGTCTAAACAAGCTCAAATTTTGGGTAGATTAAACATCTAAAAATTCTTATTGGATTTGGATTACGGTAGCTTACGAATGGGTAGGGGTGCTAAAAGAGTGATGTAAAACAAGGGTGCCCCGTAACGCTCCTCGTATATAAAAGATATATATTTAAGATATATATATATATATATGATATATATAAAAGATATATATATATATATATATACAAAAGATATTAAAACTAATGTTATTAAGGTATATAAAAAAATTAAAACAAGTATTATAAATATATATCAAAGAAATTTATTTATTATTCCAAGTTGTGAAATATAAAAATTAATCACTCAATAAAAATTTAGTTTATATATTTAAACTTTAAAAAGTCAAAATATACTAATTTGCTAAGGAAAAATATAACCAACATTTATTAGGTCAAACTTGAAGTTAAAATAAATACCAAATGAAACATTTATGATAATATAAACTCTATAATTATAACAAAATTATTTTCGGTGAAATATGGCAATTTAAAGTAGACTATAAAATTATAACTTCGTATATTTTAAACTATATACTTAAGGCATGAAAATCATATATCAAACCATAATATTAAGTTAAGTACATAAGTTTTATAAATCTAATTAAAATTAAAAATCAAAATTAGTATTAAATTACAAATAATATTTATGATAATGTAACCTAAGAAAGAATTTTTTAAAATAAAATAGTTAGCTCTAAAGTAAAAAAGAAAATCTGAAAATCAAATCCAGTGTGAAGGAGTTCAGACGCTATAAATTCTTCAAAAGAAAACAAAACCATAAGCTCATTATACACTGTTGGGGCCACTGGAAAAGAGACAAGAAGTTACCACTTCCTCTGGAAACCCGCGATGGCTTAGCCCAAAGTGCAACAACCAGTTGTGTGCTTTCCAAGGATAAAAGGATAAGCTTAGTGTACCTTTCGGATATTCGAAACGGGAATATAGTAAAACTTAAACTCTTACCAACAAGTCATTGAATTGTAAAGGGAAAAGAAGTTGTTGGCATCACCAGCTGACTAAAGCTCCAACAAATCCATCTCTGTAGTGTTTTAATAAGACTTCCGCCTCCGGAAATCTACTTCTAAAAGCTTCTGAAACAACCCTACAATGCCCCCCGTAAAGATTAACGGGAGGTACACCCATAAAGCTTCTGTATATACCTCCGACAAAAAGTGGGGCAGAGCCCATACGCCTGCCGAAAGGGCCAAATTGCGCCTATAAATACAATCCCAAGGGTCTAGAATGGGGGAGTAACTTTTCATTTCTCAATCTTGTAATCTTAAATTTGAATTGCAGACCCTAAATTTTAAATCGGTTTGGGGAAAAAGAGTCTGTAATCATTGTAGTCATTAATAAAGGGTTTTTGTCGGGAAACTAAGGTAATAAAATTGTAGTTATTTAATCGTATGTTACTATTATTATAACTTTGTAGGATTACTATATAATGAGCCTTGAACACATAAGTCCACTTGAAGTCCTTATCCGAGGACTACAAAAGGATCTGTCCATCACATCAGTTCATATCAAATGCAAAAGATATGAAACTTTACAAAGATGTAATGACCCGGATTTTCAAACAGTTTATTTTAAATATTTAATATGATTTTAAATATTGTACTGATAATATAAATGAATTTTTATATTAAGTTATCGATTTAATAATCGATTTCGATTTAATTCGAGTATATTGAATTATCATAAACAATAAATAATTGAAATCGAAGTTAAAAACTGAATCAAAATATTTCAGATGATCAATATTAATTGTATTTGAACATAGATGATAATAAAAATATTTCATTGTCAGAAAATTTGTTTGTTTCTGAATTTAAATTATATATTATCAATTTAATATGGTTATTTTATTTATATTTTCAAATTAAATTTTACATTTTATTCTATTGAGTTCAAAATAGTGTTATAACGTTGAAATATCAGTCGTTACGTTAAAATAGCGGTTCACGGATTCATGTTGCGAACCCCGTAATATTTGATTGATGGATAAGTTCAAGATCAAATCAGAATCTGTTTAAAAGAAATAAAATTCTTTTTATTTCAAATCGTATCAATTACAAATCAAATCGAGATCAATTCGCGGTTAAATCCAAATCAAATCAGTTAAATCAAATCAAATCATAATTAAATTTATATGTACCTTCACCTACCACCTGTTCCTTAACACCAAAGTATCCTTCATCTATATAATCACGTGTACACCTTCCCTCATTTCTCCCTTCTGAAAACCAAAGCCTGCTCCTACTATAGTTCTTCAAAAATTCATTTAGAGTTGGTCGAGAGCTTCAGGGAATCACAACCACCCCTTTTCTCTCGTTTTCCAATCACATAAAAACAAACCGAGCCTCAAAATAAACCAATCGCTCCTCTTCTTACAAATCAAAAATCGAGTTCGATGAAATCAAATCCCTACGCACGATAAACTAGGAATCTCAACTTCAAGCGATGTTAAGTGGGATCGACATTTCGCGATAGTCCCAGGCGGACGATGCGGTTTTAAGAGGGTTTTCGTTTCAACAATCAAACTGGGGTATCGTTCGAGCAACAATGACGTCAAGGAAAGGGTAAATTAGGGTTCTTAATTTTGGGGACGACGAGTTCTGGAAGGTCGTGATGTTGATTGTCGCGCCTGGAGAAGCACTCAAATGTAGCAAAGTAGCAAAGTATGAAGGAGGTTCGAGCTACTCTCTGGTAAAGATCATGTAGGTAGCAACCGGGGGAGATGTTTGTGACGAGAAGGAATTTCGCTCGGTCCGAACCAGTCGCTAAACCGATCCAGGCCGTTAGAAACGCCCTATCGTTCGAGAACAAGACAAAACAGAACGCATACAGAAGAACGTTTCATTGTATATTACAACAATGCATCAGATTACAAGAATATACAGAGTATAAATGAATATTACACAGAAATATCAGAGATTTAAATTACATTTAAATACATCGCAGCGGAAAATAATACAATACACAACTAGAATGAGATATACGGATACAAAGCTTTCCGGATATCGTTCCAGCTGTAAACCAGGATCCTGTGAATATAAATCTACAAAACCAAAACTACTAGCTGCCCATGTCAAAATAAGGGCACCCAGAGTTTAGGTTAAAACAATAAACTCCAGGTCAGTCATGTGACTGGTGTGAGAACTAAAACAGTTAATCTTTATTTTAAAATTAGGTAAATCAAGGGACCACGCCGTATAACACGGAACGGGTTTCCTCCCAAGAATACCAGTGCATAAAACAAACAGCGCAATGCTAAATAAAGAAAGATGAAGCTGTTATAAGACCCAGGTCCTATCACACAATGCAACGCAAGCCGGGGGATAGGGTTTTCCCTTATAACAGCCAAAGAATGCTTGATACGTTTAAAACAAATCATTTGATACTATAATAAGTGCATAGTGTATAAAACAACTTCAAATCATAAGGATCAATCATAGGCGGCATGAGTACCATATATCATGTCGCCATATATAGGTTTACAAATAAAACCGCAAATGTCACGTATTTGGAAATTGGATTTCCATCTATGAACCGAGGCAAAAGATAGTCCTCAACCAATTCGAGACTGCCTAGTCCGAGCCTCAGGAACAGCCGCAACTGCCACATGGATCGTCAGGGCCGGTCCACCGATGTGGATTATTATGCCTGAACACTACGTTTCCCCGCCCTTTGGGGGCGTAAATGAGCCAACTAAATGACTCCATCGGTTCGAGAACGACCGATCAATCCGAGGCGCCTCGCAACAGCAACAACCACATAAGTCAAACTCGTCAGGGCGTGTAAAACCACTGACGCCACTTCTAACTAGGAAGAAACGCATGCCCTCCCTGAGGTCCGTCTCCCGTTTTTGATTCATACCGGGTGTGAAACTCGCGAAGTAAACGTTACACAAAGCTACGCCACAAAGGCCGTGCTTTGATCATCACCACAAGACTTTGCTTTTCAACAGAAGCCTCGATCAATTGCCACTTAGTCATGCCACACAGGCAATTCACTCCATGCGTTTGATATCCATCAATATATAACCCCTGAGCTCGTACGTCTCAGAGAAGGGCGTTAAGCAAGAGAATAAATTCTCCGCCGCCAAACAGATATATATATTTAATAGAGACCAATCACACGGACTGAAATCCAATGTCAGACACACAGTCCATTTACAAGTCCGTTCTGGGTCTGAACGAAACCGGAGGCACCTAGTACCTCGCATATCCATCGATCTCCAAGTACGTCTGGACGATCACCAACTATTTCCATCTTCTTGGGTGTACAGCCCAATCAAGATCATCAGTTATCACCCAAACGACGTGAAGACCTCCGGTCTTCGACCATCGTCTTCATCTTCGACTTATCGTCGTATCAGTTATTCAGAATGGGATAAACCCGGTCTTCCCGAATAACTCGCGTATATTTTAAATAAGTGTTACACAAACACAACATACGCCTCATTCCAATTCATCAGTCACTAACCGTAAATTAATCAAGAGAATAATTCCCCAAATATTAACCCCGAAGGCCGAAACCAACATCAGATCAATATCCAGAAAACCATTCCGCTTAGCTAACCGACAGTTAGTTTCTGAATTTCACATTCATAGGGAAAGGTTCCCATAAATTTTATCAAAGATAAATTCTTGAATTTATTCTTTAATCTATTTATTTTGAATATCAATTCAAACTAGTCGGGATTAGCGATCCTTACCGAAGTAATCGTTCGTTTTAATTTCCCAATCCCAACCTATTCATCCCATGAAGTAAAACTGGTAATACTTCATATCTAACACCACGGTGTTATCGGTAAATTCAATTACCATTTCACGTTCAAATCTAATTAAAGATTTAACTATCGCCTGGAGCAAAACTGGTGGTACTCCATTTTCGATCGTTTCAATCTAATTAAAGATTCATTAAAACTCCACTTGGTTTTAATCTGTGACTGGGTTAAAGAATCAGTGTCATTTAAAACACGGTTCACGATAAACCCAAAATCACATTTCCATTAATTATCGGGTTAAAGAACGAGTGTTATTTAAAACACTGCTCACGATAAACCCAAAAATCAATATCAATTCAATTCCAATTAAATATTATTTAATTGGTAAACTTCATTAAATCTAAATAAAAAGATTTAATCTTTTCTCAACTGGGTTCAAGAACAGTGTTAGTGAAGACACCATTCACGACAAACCCAAATCACATTCGATATTCAATACAAGGCTCTGAATAGAAAATATATCGGCTTATATTCAATATCGAATTCTACGACTAACAAATGTCGTATTGGAAATAACGATATAAATATATATCTTTCAAATTTCCATAACAACACCTGTATAATCCCGAATTCCAACATCGAAATATTCCGAAGACAATTTCGATTCAAATCCACTCCAATGCAATCATTGGAATTTTGGTTACTTTTAAAACCCTTTTCGAATTCAATTTATTTATTTAAAAATAAATAGAATTATAATTCTAGTTCAAAACTAGTTCATTTCGATAAAAATCTATTTTTATCTTTTCAAATATGGAGTTTTTCATCCCAAACTTTCACAAATCATTTCTTATGATTTTACACAAATTATTACTATTTTTAATAATTTTATCAAGGCCCGTACAGTCGATTTCCATTAACGGCCATCGAACTGCACTTACAGCGACCTTTTTCGAATTTGATTTGGACGTATCTCCAAATCCAACCGTTAGATTTCAAATTTCTAACATTCATTAGAAAGCTCTTTTCGATACGAACCCAACGGTTCCGGTTTTAGGAGAATCCGACGGTCGGATCTCCCGCAATGTCCGTTTGAAATAAATGGTCGAAATTCACGAACTGCCGCGGCGCGGCGCGTTCTATTCAGGCCATTATATTATATATATAATATATATTTCGTCGATTTCTATTTAAAACGAATTATATAAATAGTTTTAAAATTCGTTTCAAAAGCAATTTCAACTTCCATTTCAATTCAAATCAAAATTGAATTCTTCTCTATAAATTCGTTTTAAAATTCATTTCTTATTCAATTCAAATTTCAATTCAATTTGAATTCGTTTCAATTTGCTTTCAATTCAATTTGAATTCGTTTTCAATTCAATTCATCTCGAAATCGTTTTCAATTCAATTCATTTCGAAATCGTTTTCAATTCAATTCATTTCGAAATCGTTTTCAATTCAATTCATTTCGAAATCGTTTTCAATTCAATTCATTTCGAAATCGTTTTCAATTCAATTCATTTCGAAATCGTTTTCAATTCAATTCATTTCGAAATCGTTTTCAATTCAATTCATTTCGAAATCGTTTTCAATTCAATTCATTTCGAAATCGTTTTCAATTCAATTCATTTCGAAATCGTTTTAAAATCGATTCATTTCGAAATCGTTTTAAAATCGATTCATTTCGAAATCGTTTTCAATTCAATTCATTTCGAAATCGTTTTCAATTCAATTCATTTCGAAATCGTTTTCAATTCAATTCATTTCGAAATCGTTTTCAATTCAATTCATTTCGAAATCGTTTTAAAATCAATTCATTTCGAAATCGTTTTAAAATCGATTCATTTCGAAATCGTTTTCAATTCAATTCATTTCGAAATCGTTTTCAATTCAATTCATTTCGAAATCGTTTTCAATTCAATTCATTTCGAAATCGTTTTCAAATCGATATAATTATCGATTCACGTCAAAATGGCGTTAATCTAATCAACACGGCTTCATAAATTTCTATTTTCAAAATAGTTGTTATTATCAAAATATTTCGTTATTTTCACGATTGGAATGAGGCCCAATCAATTACCATATAAAGTTAATTATATGGATTTTCATACAACACATGTATATAATAGCATTGAAAATAATCAATCATCAACCAAAGTGCACTACACTGTAAAAGCATCAAATATAGATATTCAACGCTTATAACAGCCTGTCAATCAATCGATCGACATATTTAATCAATCAGGATGAGTGAACTTCAAATTTCATCCCAACACCCGTGTGGGGTTTCAAATAATCAAACACATATTTTATTTGTGCTATTGGGCGATGTGTAAAATTTATCGTCCCAATCAATGTCATTCAAATAGGTGTACATAAACAAACCGTCTGGTTTGTAAATGAATATTCTATTTTATTCACTTCACGTTAAAAATTATATTTTTAACGATAAAACATTTTATTTCAACTTATGAATTTCTATTCAATTCATTTATTCAATAAAATGATATTTTTATTTTTCTAACTTATTTTAGAAAATTTCGGCGGCATAACAGCACGATACTAGAAACGGGACAAGGCCTAGCCTAATCCCCGGTCTAGTGAAGGCCCACGCCATTCACACATCAATCAAAATCACCAAACAACCCAATTCAAATCAAATCATATAACTAACCTATGCAACCAAACAAACAAGTCCATGGTCTGTGGACGATTGCGTCGGGTGCTACTAAGCACCGTCTGCATCCTAGTATATATATATAAATAGAAATGAAATTGAAAGGTGAGAAATTCTCACAGATAGCTATCCAATCATCTTGACTCTTCTTTGATAGAAATCTTCATCGTTATCGCATCTTCGTCAGCTTCGTCGCCCGTATCCACTACATATATAAAAATCGAATTTTTACTTCGCTATTCAATATATAAAAATCGAATTTTTATTTCGATGTTCAAATTAAATTTTAAAACAATGTACATTTTTATATTTCTAAACAAGGTATATATATTTTTCTTAGCAAATTTTATATATTTCTTTCTTAGCAAAGTTTATATTTTTCTTTAACAAATTTATATATTTCTTTCTTAGCAAAGTTTATATTTTTCTTTAACAAATTTATATATTTCTTTCTTAGCAAAGTTTATATTTTTCTTTAACAAATTTATATATTTCTTTATCAATGCTATATATAAATTTTAAAAACCAATTCTAATTTTATTTTCAAAAGAGTTCAAATTTTATTTTTAACCTCCTAGCTTTACAACATAAATAAAAACCCAGTTTTTAATATCATTTTCAAATCAGTTTTATAATCTTTTTAAATCAGTTTTAAAATCTTTTTAAATCGAAATTAGTTTTTAGATTAAAATAAAAATAAATTAAAGTAAAAACTTACTGTAACGAAGAAAGGGGGCATCGACTTCGGCGGCTGGTGGTTGCGGTGGTGGGGGCTTCGCTGATGGCGATGGCGGCGGACGAGGTCGCGAACGAGGGGGCTTCGGGGGTTGCGGATCATCGACGAGGTGGTGGCTCTATTTTGGGCAGAGGGTTGACGGTTGGTGAGGTTCACGTGGGTGATGTCATCGCTAGAATGGAGGAGGGGAGCGGTGGAGCTGCCGTCGATGGAGGAGGGGAGGAGGAGCGGTAGAGGGGCGATGGTCGAGACGAGGAAGGAGGGCGTCGGTTTTTTTTTTTTTTTCTGAGATCCAACGATCTGATTTAGGGAAAACAAAGTGGAGGGGGGGCCTATATGTAAAACTATATTTAATTTTTAATTTAATTATTTTATTATTCTCTTTTAAGTTGACTTTTATTTTGAATCCCAATTCGAACCCACCGACTGTCGTCCCTAGCGTTTTACCCCCATTCCAAACACAATGGGATATGTATCGTAAGCCGATTTGACTGTTTCAATCAGTTTTTGTCAAAATCAAAATATAACTCTATATATTGAATTTTAAACGTACATTTCATATTACCGGGGTCACATATCAACTCGAAAAATTCTATAAAAATATTTTCTAGCTTCGTATTGACGATACGGTCCTAACAAAACTAGTTTCGTCGAATTCTGAGATCGTTTGAAAAATGGCCAATTTCCAGTCGATTAAAATCAACTGAAACTGGCCAAACGCGTTTTCCTTCGCCACGCTCACATATTGATTTGAAAAATTATGAAATTTGGAATCTAGCGATAACTTTACATCCCGGAC
Source organism: Allium sativum (assembly GCA_030737875.1). NCBI lineage: Eukaryota > Viridiplantae > Streptophyta > Magnoliopsida > Asparagales > Amaryllidaceae > Allium > Allium sativum. The sequence goes on along the minus strand of CM060926.1, from coordinate 86,902,684 downwards.
CCAACAAAACTGGTTTCGTCGAAATCCGAGGTCGTTTGCAAAATCGCTATTTTTAAGGGCCTTATATATATAAAAATATATATAAATTCCACAGCGACTATTTCTAATTTTAAACTGGACATATCTTATCATTTCTAAGATGAAATCTCAGTTTGTTAACTTCATTATAAAGATATAGTTATACAGATTCAAATATTTCTTGTTTCGTTCAATTCTGACTTATATTGAATTCTGTATATTCATTTGAAATTAGAAATCGAATTTTCGAACTACCGCGCCATTTTCAATTCCTTTTATAATTATATATAAATATTTATAATCTATCGACGACGCGTATAATATATACGTTCGAATTCTATTCAAAATAAATTTTCTCGTCGATATTATTTAAAATAATTCATTTTAAATAATCAAAATTCGCTAAAATGGCCAAAATAAAAATTTCAAACTGGCTCGCATTTTACGGGTTGTTACAATCTCCCCCACTTAAAACTTTTCGTCCCCGAAAAGGAACAAAGTCGAAAGTGGTTTGATTATTCAGCTCTACGATCGATCAGGCTTCCATTCTCCAACTCTTTAGTTTCTGAGAATTTTCAAAATTTCAAAAATTTGGCTAACACCCTAAATTTTCGAAAAATTTCGCCATAACCTCCCCTGCAATGGGAGCATCGGGGAATTTCAAATAGCTTCCCCGGTCCTTCAGATCTCAAAAAGAAAAAGAAAAAGCCAAGCGGCTAGCCAATAGGCTCACAAAATCATCATCACCCAAACGAAACAGGAAATTATGTAGTAAACATGTACCTATTTGTCGGGCAAACAAATTTTATTCTCTGCTCTAGCCTCCTTGCTATGACCTGTTCAATGATATATATGTATATGCAAGTAAACGCAACCAATCTTCGATATAATTCAATATTTGGTTCTGTTAGGCTAAATGGCTAAAAATTAGAAAACAAATAAACAAACAACACAAACATCAATCAATTAGTGAATTAGAGTTTCAAATTCATAATTTTGATACATAGTCAAAAATCAGATTTTTGATGCCAAATCACAACCATAGGCCCTATCTAATTTTGGTTCTCACACCAGTCTATAGGAAATATATAGAAATCACACCTTCGGAGCACGAACATAAATATTGATGATGCCATGGTCATTATCAACACCATCTCCGGGCGACTAGGGTGTGATGCTATATCTATCCAATATATTAAAACTTCGAATACACACTAGCTAGGCGCATACGCAAAAATCTTTATATTTTGGATTGTCCTAATCAATACAAATAAATAATCAAATACGAATAAGTGATTTAGATTTTCAAAACAAAACTTGTTTTTATTCTTTAAAAATATACTCTTCACACTCGTTCTAGGATACTACTGATCCCATCTCTAACGAGTCATTCTCGTCGGATATTACTAATCCAATATCTGATGAATTCTTTCGTACGGTTCTAATGTGTCTTGTTCTCGAGCTCTGTAAACCAAAGCTCTGATACCAACTGTGACGAGAAGGAATTTCGCTCGGTCCGAACCAGTCGCTAAACCGATCCAGGCCGTTCGAAACGCCCTATCGTTCGAGAACAAGACAAAACAGAACGCATACAGAAGAACGTTTCATTGTATATTACAACAATGCATCAGATTACAAGAATATACAGAGTATAAATGAATATTACACAGAAATATCAGAGATTTAAATTACATTTAAATACATCGCAGCGGAAAATAATACAATACACAACTAGAATGAGATATACGGATACAAAGCTTTCCGGATATCGTTCCAGCTGTAAACCAGGATCCTGTGAATATAAATCTGCAAAACCAAAACTACTAGCTGCCCATGTCAAAATAAGGGCACCCAGAGTTTAGGTTAAAACAATAAACTCCAGGTCAGTCATGTGACTGGTGTGAGAACTAAAACAGTTAATCTTTATTTTAAAATTAGGTAAATCAAGGGACCACGCCGTATAACACGGAACGGGTTTCCTCCCAAGAATACCAGTGCATAAAACAAACAGCGCAATGCTAAATAAAGAAAGATGAAGCTGTTATAAGACCCAGGTCCTATCACACAATGCAACGCAAGCCGGGGGATAGGGTTTTCCCTTATAACAGCCAAAGAATGCTTGATACGTTTAAAACAAATCATTTGATACTATAATAAGTGCATAGTGTATAAAACAACTTCAAATCATAAGGATCAATCATAGGCGGCATGAGTACCATATATCATGTCGCCATATATAGGTTTACAAATAAAACCGCAAATGTCACGTATTTGGAAATTGGATTTCCATCTATGAACCGAGGCAAAAGATAGTCCTCAACCGATTCGAGACTGCCTAGTCCGAGCCTCAGGAACAGCCGCAACTGCCCCATGGATCGTCAGGGTCGGTCCACCGATGTGGATTATTATGCCTGAACACTACGTTTCCCCGCCCTTTGGGGCGTAAATGAGCCAACTAAATGACTCCATCAGTTCGAGAACGACCGATCAATCCGAGGCGCCTCGCAACAGCAACAACCACATAAGTCAAACTCGTCAGGGCGTGTAAAACCACTGACGCCACTTCTAACTAGGAAGAAACGCATGCCCTCCCTGAGGTCCGTCTCCCGTTTTTGATTCATACCGGGTGTGAAACTCGCGAAGTAAACGTTACACAAAGCTACGCCACAAAGGCCGTGCTTTGATCATCACCACAAGACTTTGCTTTTCAACAGAGGCCTCGATCAATTGCCACTTAGGCATGCCACACAGGCAATTCACTCCATGCGTTTGATATCCATCAATATATAACCCCTGAGCTCGTACGTCTCAGAGAAGGGCGTTAAGCAAGAGAATAAATTCTCCGCCGCCAAACAGATATATATTTAATAGAGATCAATCACACGGACTGAAATCCAATGTCAGACACACAGTCCATTTACAAGTCCGTTCTGGGTCTGAACGAAACCGGAGGCACCTAGTACCTCGCATATCCATCGATCTCCAAGTACGTCTGGACGATCACCAACTGTTTCCATCTTCTTGGGTGTACAGCCCAATCAAGATCATCAGTTATCACCCAAACGACGTGAAGACCTCCGGTCTTCGACCATCGTCTTCATCGTCGACTTATCGTCGTATCAGTTATTCAGAATGGGATAAACCCGGTCTTCCCGAATAACTCGCGTATATTTTAAATAAGTGTTACACAAACACAACATACACCTCATTCCAATTCATCAGTCACTAACCGTAAATTAATCAAGAGAATAATTCCCCAAATATTAACCCTGAAGGCCGAAACCAACATCAGATCAATATCCAGAAAACCATTCCGCTTAGCTAACCGACAGTTAGTTTCTGAATTTCACATTCATAGGGAAAGGTTCCCATAAATTTTATCAAAGATAAATTCTTGAATTTATTCTTTAATCTATTTTTTTTGAATATCAATTCAAACTAGTCGGGATTAGCGATCCTTACCGAAGTAATCATTCGTTTTAATTTCCCAATCCCAACCTATTCATCCCATGAAGTAAAACTGGTAATACTTCATATCTAACACCACGGTGTTATCGGTAAATTCAATTACCATTTCACGTTCAAATCTAATTAAAGATTTAACTATCGCCTGGAGCAAAACTGGTGGTACTCCATTTTCGATCTTTTCAATCTAATTAAAGATTCATTAAAACTCCACTTAGTTTTAATCTGTGACTGGGTTAAAGAATCAGTGTCATTTAAAACACGGTTCACGATAAACCCAAAATCACATTTCCATTAATTATCGGGTTAAAGAACGAGTGTTATTTAAAACACTGCTCACGATAAACCCAAAAATCAATATCAATTCAATTCCAATTAAATATTATTTAATTGGTAAACTTCATTAAATCTAAATAAAAAGATTTAATCTTTTCTCAACTGGGTTCAAGAACAGTGTTAGTGAAGACACCATTCACGACAAACCCAAATCACATTCGATATTCAATACAAGGCTCTGAATAGAAAATATATCGGCTTATATTCAATATCGAATTCTACGACTAACAAATGTCGTATTGGAAATAACGATATAAATATATATCTTTCAAATTTCCATAACAACACCTGTATAATCCCGAATTCCAACATCGAAATATTCCGAAGACAATTTCGATTCAAATCCACTCCAATGCAATCATTGGAATTTTGGTTACTTTTAAAACCCTTTTCGAATTCAATTTATTTATTTAAAAATAAATAGAATTATAATTCTAGTTCAAAACTAGTTCATTTCGATAAAAATCTATTTTTATCTTTTCAAATATGGAGTTTTTCATCCCAAACTTTCACAAATCATTTCTTATGATTTTACACAAATTATTACTATTTTTAATAATTTTATCAAGGCCCGTACAGTCGATTTCCATTAACGGCCATCGAACTGCACTTACAGCGACCTTTTTCGAATTTGATTTGGACGTATCTCCAAATCCAACCATTAGATTTCAAATTTCTAACATTCATTAGAAAGCTCTTTTCGATACGAACCCAACGGTTCCAGTTTTAGGAGAATCCGACGGTCGGATCTCCCGCAATGTCCGTTTGAAATAAATGGTCGAAATTCACGAACTGCCGCGGCGCGGCGCGTTCTATTCAGGCCATTATATTATATATATATAATATATATTTCGTCGATTTCTATTTAAAACGAATTATATAAATAGTTTTAAAATTCGTTTCAAAAGCAATTTCAACTTCCATTTCAATTCAAATCAAAATTGAATTCTTCTCTATAAATTCGTTTTAAAATTCATTTCTTATTCAATTCAAATTTCAATTCAATTTGAATTCGTTTCAATTTGCTTTCAATTCAATTTGAATTCGTTTTCAATTCAATTCATCTCGAAATCGTTTTCAATTCAATTCATTTCGAAATCGTTTTCAATTCAATTCATTTCGAAATCGTTTTCAATTCAATTCATTTCGAAATCGTTTTCAATTCAATTCATTTCGAAATCGTTTTCAATTCAATTCATTTCGAAATCGTTTTCAATTCAATTCATTTCGAAATCGATTCATTTCGAAATCGTTTTCGATTCAATTCATTTCGAAATCGTTTTCAATTCAATTCATTTCGAAATCGTTTTCAATTCAATTCATTTCGAAATCGTTTTCAATTCAATTCATTTCGAAATCGTTTTCAATTCAATTCATTTCGAAATCGTTTTCAATTCAATTCATTTCGAAATCGTTTTCAATTCAATTCATTTCGAAATCGTTTTCAATTCAATTCATTTCGAAATCGTTTTAAAATCGATTCATTTCGAAATCGTTTTCAATTCAATTCATTTCGAAATTGTTTTCAATTCAATTCATTTCGAAATCGTTTTCAATTCAATTCATTTCGAAATCGTTTTCAAATCGATATAATTATCGATTCACGTCAAAATGGCGTTAATCTAATCAACACGGCTTCATAAATTTCTATTTTCAAAATAGTTGTTATTATCAAAATATTTCGTTATTTTCACGATTGGAATGAGGCCCAATCAATTACCAAATAAAGTTAATTATATGGATTTTCATACAACACATGTATATAATAGCATTGAAAATAATCAATCATCAACCAAAGTGCACTACACTGTAAAAGCATCAAATATAGATATTCAACGCTTATAACAGCCTGTCAATCAATCGATCGACATATTTAATCAATCAGGATGAGCGAACTTCAAATTTCATCCCAACACCCGTGTGGGGTTTCAAACAATCAAACACATATTTTATTTGTGCTGTTGGGCGATGTGTAAAATTTATCGTCCCAATCAATGTCATTCAAATAGGTGTACATAAACAAACCGTCTGGTTTGTAAATGAATATTCTATTTTATTCACTTCACGTTAAAAATTATATTTTTAACAATAAAACATTTTATTTCAACTTATGAATTTCTATTCAATTCATTTATTCAATAAAATGATATTTTTATTTTTCTAACTTATTTTAGAAAATTTCGGCGGCATAACGGCACGATACTAGAAACGGGACAAGGCCTAGCCTAATCCCCGGTCTAGTGAAGGCCCACGCCATTCACACATCAATCAAAATCACCAAACAACCCAATTCAAATCAAATCATATAACTAACCTATGCAACCAAACAAACAAGTCCATGGTCTGTGGACGATTGTGTCGGGTGCTACTAAGCACCGTCTGCATCCTAGTATATATATATAAATAGAAATGAAATTGAAAGGTGAGAAATTCTCACAGATAGCTATCCAATCATCTTGACTCTTCTTTGATAGAAATCTTCATCGTTATCGCATCTTCGTCAGCTTCGTCGCCCGTATCCACTACATATATAAAAATCGAATTTTTACTTCGCTATTCAATATATAAAAATCGAATTTTTATTTCGATGTTCAAATTAAATTTTAAAACAATGTACATTTTTATATTTCTAAACAAGGTATATATATTTTTCTTAGCAAAGTTTATATATTTCTTTCTTAGCAAAGTTTATATTTTTCTTTAACAAATTTATATATTTCTTTCTTAGCAAAGTTTATATTTTTCTTTAACAAATTTATATATTTCTTTCTTAGCAAAGTTTATATTTTTCTTTAACAAATTTATATATTTCTTTATCAATGCTATATATAAATTTTAAAAACCAATTCTAATTTTATTTTCAAAAGAGTTCAAATTTTATTTTCAAAAGAGTTCAAATTTTATTTTTAACCTCCTAGCTTTACAACATAAATAAAAACCCAGTTTTTAATATCATTTTCAAATCAGTTTTATAATCTTTTTAAATCAGTTTTAAAATCTTTTTAAATCGAAATTAGTTTTTAGATTAAAATAAAAATAAATTAAAGTAAAAACTTACTGTAACGAAGAAAGGGGGCATCGACTTCGGCGGCTGGTGGTTGCGGTGGTGGGGGCTTCGCTGATGGCGATGGCGGCGGACGAGGTCGCGAACGAGGGGGCTTCGGGGGTTGCGGATCATCGACGAGGTGGTGGCTCTATTTTGGGCAGAGGGTTGACGGTTGGTGAGGTTCACGTGGGTGATGTCGTCGCTAGAATGGAGGAGGGGAGCGGTGGAGCTGCCGTCGATGGAGGAGGGGAGGAGCGGTAGAGGGGCGATGGTCGAGACGAGGAAGGAGGGCGTCGGTTTTTTTTTTTTTTTTTTCTGAGATCCAACGATCTGATTTAGGGAAAACAAAGTGGAGGGGGAGGCCTATATGTAAAACTATATTTAATTTTTAATTTAATTATTTTATTATTCTCTTTTAAGTTGACTTTTATTTTGAATCCCAATTCGAACCCACCGACTGTCGTCCCTAGCGTTTTACCCCCATTCCGAACACAATGGGATATGTATCGTAAGCCGATTTGACTGTTTCAATCAGTTTTTGTCAAAATCAAAATATAACTCTATATATTGAATTTTAAACGTACATTTCATATTACCGGGGTCACATATCAACTCGAAAAATTCTATAAAAATATTTTCTAGCTTCGTATTGACGATACGGTCCTAACAAAACTAGTTTCGTCGAATTCTGAGATCGTTTGAAAAATGGCCAATTTCCAGTCGATTAAAATCAACTGAAACTGGCCAAACGCGTTTTCCTTCGCCACGCTCACATATTGATTTGAAAAATTATGAAATTTGGAATCTAGCGATAACTTTACATCCCGGACCCAACAAAACTGGTTTCGTCGAAATCCGAGGTCGTTTGCAAAATCGCTATTTTTAAGGGCCTTATATATATAAAAATATATATAAATTCGACAACGACTATTTCTAATTTTAAACTGGACATATCTTATCATTTCTAAGATGAAATCTCAGTTTGTTAACTTCATTACAAAGATATAGTTATACAGATTCAAATATTTCTTGTTTCGTTCAATTCTGACTTATATTGAATTCTGTATATTCATTTGAAATTAGAAATCGAATTTTCGAACTACCGCGCCATTTTCAATTCCTTTTATAATTATATATAAATATTTATATTCTATCGACGACGCGTATAATATATAAAAAATTTCAAACTGGCTCGCATTTTACGGGTTGTTACAATGTTCAAAGTACATCGCGTTTTGCTGAGGGAAGGGTTGAGTTCGTGGTTGCTGTGTGATATTCTAGTGTGGATTTCCAGCGATGGAAAGATGGAGTTTTGAATGCTGTATTACTGAGTGAAAATTACAGTTTGTTTTGGGATTTTGGCTGCACAAGAAAGCAACAGTCAGAAGGAGATTTGAAGGTGATCGAAGTACCTTGGATTGGGATATGGGATAGGCTACAAGGATGGGTCAATGTTTGTCGATATGGCTCCGGGTCAGTCAAGACAAGCGAGGTATACGTTGTTTAAAAGTTTAAAATACATAGAATGATTTGTTTATTATGTTAATAATTAATTTAAATGAATGATCATTCAATCGGTAAATTAATTAAACCATAAGTGCAAAGTAAATTTGTTCGAGACAAATCCATTGCCGCGGTGAGATGGAAATTTAATAGGATATTCGTCAAACAAATGAAATCCCGGTGAGTAAATCTCACTCAAATTTTATTTAGAATTATTTTATTAGTTAAAATAATTGTTCGTTGATTGCTTGCTTGCATTGAAAATTTATTGTGGCTATATTAAATATATATTAGTTATTTAGGATTGGTGTTTATGGCTATTATATTTATACTGGTGGTTGGATTGTTTCCACAATACCATTAGCGGATGCCCGCAGTATCATTAGTGGATGACACTATACGCCCTACGCTATGATAGTGGATGACCTTCATACCACGATATCCTGCCTCGAAGCAGGATGGGTATTATTTCTGTTGGCTAAGGTCTATGGATGCAGGAAACAGGTTGGAGGGATCCAACTGGATTCCTCAAAAATATTATTATTTGTTTGCTTTCAGATATATTATCATATATGATGTGTTGATTAATAATTGAGTGGTTTGATTGTTTAAATATTACAGGGGCCAAAATGTTAATTTATAAAAATATTGTGAAAAGATATTTGGAAATTTAAAAGGAAAATTCTATTTTTTTAAATAGAATTTAGATTTAGAATGTGCTAAAAATATTTACTTGTTTTAAATAAATAAAACAAGTATTGAATTTATAACTATGTTTATAAATTGAATAATGTGGGGAACTGAAATAAATTTATAAACAATGTTTATAAATAAAGTGGAAAATTTATCATTGGATAATTTGAATATTTAAATTCAAATGTGAATTTAAAAATGGAAATGGGAAATTGTTTTAAAGAAGTAAAAGATGAAGTTTATTCTGATGTTCAGAATGTAAACTGAACTGAAATAAATCCGTAAGGATTTATGATGTGAATTTGATCAGTTCGAATTTATTTAACTAAAACATGCCTAGAGAATATTAGGATTTTATTAAATGGAAGTTAAATTTAAATTTGAAAATAGATTCTATATATCTATATTTATATAGATATGTTATAATTTATATAATATTCCAAAATAAGATTTTGGTTTTAAGTAGATTTTGAAATAGACTTGTTTAAAAATAGAACAAGTAAATTTATAAACGATGTTTATAAATATGGTGAATAAATTATCAAGAGATAATTGGTAACTTTAAATTCAAGTAGGAATTTAAAAAGGTGAAATTGGAAAATGTGTTGAAAATGGAATGATCGATAATATTCCGGAGTTTGGGATATAAACTGAAGTGAGAAAAATCAAGCGGATTTATAATTAGAAGTCGATTATAACGGATTTTATAAATAAATTTATTTATAAAAATAATTGGAATTTAATATAGCAAATTGAGTATAATTAAATTTATAACTGAGTAAATGAAAAATCGACTATTATAAATAATCAGAAATATCAAACTGAATTTGGAAATTTGTTTAATATATATTAAAATATATTAGAATAGAATTAGAATTTATATATATATATACGAAGTTCAAAACGTTTATATATTAAATATAATTAAAACGAACTCGCCGTAGCGCGACAGTTCGTAAATTGGCGTTTCGAACTTCAATTGAGTATATAGAACTCAAATTAAGTCGGAATTCTTTGAAACAAGAATCATCAGGACCGGTTGAATAATAGTTTTCTAATGGAAGAGAAAAATCTGGATTTCGTCTGATGGATTTTGAGTTATGTTAAAATCAAATTTTCAGAAAAGCAACGCCAAAGTCATTTAAAAACCATAATGGTTTATATAAATAAATATATGGATTTTTAAGCAAATCTGAATTTCCATTTGAAAAATCTGGACTCGAGTTATAAAATAAATATGAACTCGAGTGGAGTAAATGGATTGATTTTTGAAACAAAATCAGCTATTTATTTTTGAATAGAATTAACTAAGTGGGAGAAAAATTTGTTAATCGAATTTTAGATCAAGATATTACTTTTGATAAGTAGATGAGACTTGTGAATTTCATATTCGAAATCGAATATGAAACCTGAAATGAAATTGGGATTCAATTAATTTATAAGCAAACTAAAATACCTACAAACATGATATGTTAAAATACCAAGTGAAATAGGCGAAGAAGCTAATTAAAGAAATGGGCGAAACTGAATTCAAACGATTGGATTGAGCTGAATTGAATTGAAAACAGGTGAACATGTGCTAAGCAGGTTTGGAAATGAAGTATATGAAGAATATAATTTGTGTGCCCGACAAAAAGGTACATGTTTAAATTTCGTATGAGGTTTTATGTGCTGAATCGGCAAGCCACTTGGCTTTTTGAATGAAAAGGGCCTAGAGAGGCGAGTTGAGGTTTGAACTATCGACCGGTACAAAGGAGGTTATGGCGAATTTTTCCGGAAATTTAAGGATTTAGAATATTTTAAATATAATTTGATAATTAGAAATTTATATATCAATATATATAAAATTCGATAAGGAAACAAACTTAAAATATAGAATATTATAAACAAAAGGGAAATCAAAAATCTGGTAATAGAAAGAAATATATATATATATATATGTTCTAAAAATGAATAAGTGGTTATTATGGTGTTGATGATTTGAGATAAGTGGGCTTGTTTGTTTTGAAGTTAACGATGTTATCCAGTCAAGGTGTGAGAGGTAATTATACCCCAACTTGATTGATTTCATTACTAACTGATAAACAACAAGATTCAGTCTCAAAGAGAGATGTTTAAAGAGTTAGTTGAATGCAGTGTTTAGGGTTGTCGTAACGATGTTTTACACAACATTCGTTTTAACTCAAATAAGTGGAAATTTGGAAATATAATAATAAATATTTCCTGAGTATAGAAGAAATAAATGAATGGTCGTGAAAGAGATAAGTAATTGGAATATTTTCCAACTATAAATAGAATATATTTTCTAAGTATAGAAAATAAAAGAAGGCGATATATGGAAACGTTTTCCAAATAGTGTAAGAGGCCAAGATGATTATCGAAAATATTGTGTTAACGAATATTGATAAGGAAATGGAGAATATTTTAATTAATGAAATATTAATAAAAAGGGGCCTAGTGATTGTTGATGTTTTGAATGGATGTTTGTTTTTCTTCGATAGTTAAATAACCGACTATCGAAGTATTTACCAATATCGTTGTCAATATGGAGAGAACGGTTGGATTATTATCCGAGAACCACTCCGTATTGGCAGTAGCGTTGCGAATCAGATTATATGAAGATAATCGAAGACGGAGTAAAGTGCAAGGACTTTTCTATTAATGGAAATTGTGCCTTCGGTTTCATTCAATCCCAGAACGAACGTATATGGATGAATGTCTAACAGAGTATTTCCAATGATCATATATGTTGGTCTGTGTAAATATATATGGTGGCGGAGAATTTATTCTCTTAGCATAATATCCAGAATATATTTGAGAAAAACAATTAATGTTTTACGGATTTGACAATGTGGCATTCAAAGTGATTGTGCTATCAATGAATGATAAGAAATCGTAGCCTCAAGCCTCAACAACCGAGTAATGACAAAAATCGGGCAGGCAGAATGGCTATGTGGGTCGCTCCCATTAGGATGTATAATCACCTATCTAGAGAAATTTCATTTAATTCTTCATTCTATTCGATGTTGTCCCATTCGGGAAATGGTTGCTGATCCCAACCGTTGGTGATATACATTCAATACATTCAAGCGAAATGAGTGATTGGTCATGTGTGGGCCGGGTTCCAAGATGTTCTTGTTGAACCCAATGTATTCCTCTCTAGAGATACACTATCGGAAGGTGGTTCCATACCTTGTCTTGTTGGAAATCCAATCTCCAATAAGCGCCCTACGGTTTTTGATTTTATATTATATATGGAGCGTGAGATGCAAGCGTTCCCCTAGATTGTTATTTATTTGATTTAGACACTATTATAATATCACTGGATTTTTGTATCAAAGTGTTTTGGGTTATAGTAAGGTAAAAACCCGTCCATGTTTATGTGTGGGATGGTCTTACTATTATCCTTTCTTTCGAAAGGATTTTGAAAGTTAAACAAATGGTTGGAGTTTACTCACACCAGTCCCATGACTGACCCAGAGTTTATTTTTTTTGTTTTCCCTAAACTCTTGGGTGCCCAAATTTGTACGGGCAGTCAAGTAGTCGGGTTTTTCAAATTCACTTGGAAGAGCTGGAAGCAAGAGGCTTCACCAGTTAGCTATACACTATCATATTTGCGTTGTGTACTATGTTGTATATGGAAACAGGTGTTTATAACTGTTCCAGGAATAACTGTTGTGCTCTGATAATGGTATGTATATACAGTTACTGATTGGTATTTCAAAAGTTATGTTATTTAATATATTTATTTGTTCCGATGTGAGATTTGTGTTCTTTGTTTTTCTTCAATTCTAACTTTTCTTTCTATTCCTCATCCTCTAACTTCTTTCTACTAATGATTCGTATTTCTATGTCATTTGGGTTGGATGTGTGGTGTCATTAGTCAACTCAAAGGGTACGGATTTGCGGGCCGTTACAGTTGGTATTAGAGCTTAGGTTTAGAAAATACCTAGGCTTTGGTGGGGTTGTGCTCATTAGAGATAGGGTTAGTAGTATCCTAGAATGAGTTGACTATATACGTACAAGAGCGCATATTTGTTAATTGATATAAAAATTGTTTTACATTGTGTTGGCTAGTCTGTCGAGTTTATGATTTCTGGTCGAATAGTGGGACGCCACGAAGTCGATAGGAATTTATAAACACTTGAACAGAAGATTGAACACGATATTGTTTTTAAGTGGGTAATTGAAATAAATTTACTCAAAAATTCTATTTTGATAGAAAAGAATAATTTTTGAAATTATTATAATATATGGTTGTGTTGGATGTTAATATTATAATCAAATTAGATTATAAAGATTGGAATGGTTATATATAACAAAAATAAAATTTGAATATGGATTAAATATACAAATGAGATGAATTAAAATTGAACTCAAACCAGAATCTGGAATTTAAATCCTAGGAAGTTTGAAAATATTTTCTGAAGTATATTAGAACAATATAGCTTGGTTTTGAAAGGGATTTTAGAATAAAATTATTTTGAATGGATTTTGAAAGTAATAAAGCACTGAACTCACTTCAGTGGCTGGGAAATAATTATGATGATGACTACAGCATCATCAGTGTTCATTTTCGAGTTTCTAAGTGATGAATTGCTACCTTAGAAAAGTTTTGATAGACATTTGTTTGAAAGAAAACAAGTTGGGTGTGAAAATTCAAATGTTTTGAATTTTGAAATGGTTATAAATATATGTATATATTTATGTCGTTTTGAAAGGATTTGAAATAGAAACCCAGGAATTTGAATTCTGGAATTTAAAATTTAACTTAGGCAAGTTAAATGGATCGAAGTGAATAAATTGATCTAGAATCAATTTGAATGAATATGGATTTGATATGAATATATCAATTATAGATCACTCGGACTAAATGAATGTAAACATATACGGGGTGCCATATGTATGAAAAACCAAAAGTTTTGGTGAAATTAAATTTGTTGAAATGTGAAATGTTGAATTTCACGTAAGTGGGTTTTGAAAAGTAATGGGTTTGTACCATTTTTCCTACCTTAGTAATTTCGGGAATGAAATTCTTTTGAGGAGGGAAGAATGTAATGACCCGGATTTTCAAACAGTTTATTTTAAATATTTAATATGATTTTAAATATTGTTTTGATAATATAAATGAATTTTTATATTAAGTTATCAATTTAATAATCGATTTCGATTTAATTCGAGTATATTGAATTATCGTAAAAAATAAATAATTGTAATCGAAGTTAAAAACTGAATCAAAATATTTCAGATGATCAGTATTAATTGTATTTGAATATAGACGATTATAAAAATATTTCATTGTTAGAAAATTTGTTTGTTTCTGAATTTACATTATATATTATCAATTTAATATGGTTTTTTTATTTATACGTTCAAATTAAATTTTACATTCTATTCTGTTGAGTTCAAAATAGTGTTATAACGTTGAAATATCAGTCGTTACGTTAAAATAGCGGTTCACGGTTTCATGTTGTGAACCATGTAATATTTGATTGATGGATAAGTTCAAGATCAAATCAGAATCTGTTTAAAAGAAACAAAAATCTTTTTATTTCAAATCGTATTAATTAGAAATCAAATCGAGATCAAATCGCGGTTAAATCCAAATCAAATCTGTTAAATCAAATCAAATCATAATTTAATTTATATGTACCTTCACCTACTACATGTTCCTTAACACCAAAGTATCCTTCATCTATATAATCATGCGTACACCTTCCCTTATTTCTCCCTTCTGAAAACCAAAGCCTGCTCCTTTTATAGTTCTTCAAAAATTCATTTAGAGTTGGTCGAGAGCTTCAGGGAATCACAACCACCCCTTTTCTCTCGTTTTCCAATCACATAAAAACAAACCGAGCCTCAAAATAAACCAATCGCTCCTCTTCTTACAAATCAAAAATCGAGTTCGATGAAATCAAATCCCTACGCGCGATAAACTAGGAATCTCAATTTCAAGCGATGTTAAGTGGGATCGACATTTCGCGATAGTCCCAGGCGGATGATGCGGTTTTAAGGGGGTTTTCGTTTCAACAATCGAACTGGGGTATCGTTCGAGCAACAGTGACGTCAAGGAAAGGGTAAATTAGGGTTCTTAATTTCGGGGGCGACGAGTTCTGTGGGGTCGCGATGTTGATTATCGCGCCGGAAAAAGCACTCGAAGGTAGCAAAGTAGCAAAGTATGAAGGAGGTTCGAGCTACTCTCTATTCGAGCTACTCTCTGGTAAAGATCGTGTGGGTAGAAACCGGGGGAGATGTTCAAAGTACATCGCGTTTTGCTGAGGGAAGGGTTGAGTTCGTGGTTTCTGTGTGATATTCGAGTGTGGATATCCAGCAATGGAAAGATGGAGTTTTGAATGTTGTATTACTGAGTGCAAATCACAGTTTGTTTTGGTATTTTGGCTGCACGAGAAAGCAACAGTCGGAAGGAGATTTGAAGGTGATCGAAGTACCTTGGACTGGGATAGGCAGCAAGGATAGGTCAATGTTTGTCGATATGGCTCCGGGTCAGTCAAGACAAGCGAGGTATACGTTGTTTAAAAGTTTAAAATACATAGAATGATTTGTTTATTATGCTAATAATTAATTTAAATGAATGATCATTCAATCGGTAAATTAATTAAACCATAGGTGTGAATTAAATTTGTTCGAGACAAATCCATAGCCGCGGTGAGATGGAAATTTAATAGGATATTCGTCAGACAAATGAAATCCCGATGAGTAAATCTCACTCAAATTTTATTTAGAATTATTTTATTAGTTAAAATAATTGTTCGTTGATTGTTTGCTTGCATTGAAAACTTATTGTGGCTATATTAAATATATATTAGTTATTTAGGATTGGTGTTTGTGGCTATTATATATATTGGTGGTTGGATTGTTCCTGCAGTACCATTAGCGGATGCCCGCAGTATCATTAGCGGATGACCCTATATGCCCCACGCTATGATAGTGGATGACCTTCATACCGCGATATCCTGCAACGAAGCAGGATGGGTATTATTTCTGTTGGCGAACGTCTGTGGATGCAGGAAACAGGTTGGAGGGATCCAACTGGATTCCTCAAAAATATTATTATTTGTTTGCTTTCACATATATTATTATATATGATGTGTTGATTGATAATTGAGTGGTTTGATTGTTTAAATATTACTGGGGCCAAAATGTTAATTTATAAAAATATTGTGAAAAGAGATTTGGAGATTTAAAAGGAAAATTCTATTTTTTTAATAGAATTTAGATTTAGAATGTGCTAAAAATATTTACTTGTTTTAAATAAATAAAACAAGTATTGAATTTATAACGATGTTTATAAATTTAATAATGTGGGGAACTAAAATAAATTTATAAACGGTGTTTATAAATAAAGTGAAAAAATTATCATTGGATAATTTGAATATTTAAATTCAAATGTGAATTTAAAAACGGAAATGGGAAATTGTTTTAAAGAAGTAAAAGATGAAGTTTATTCTGATGTTCAGAATATAAACTGAACTGAAATAAATCCGTAAGGATTTATGTTGTGAATTCAATTAGTTCGAATTTATTTAACTAAAACATGTCTAGAAAATATTAGGATTTTATTAAATAGAAGTTAAATTTAAATTTGAAAATAGATTCTATATATCTATATTTAATAGATAAGTTATAATATATAGAATATTCCAAAATAAGATTTTGGTTTTAAGTAGATTTCGAAATGGACTTGTTTAAAATAGAACAAGTAAATTTATAAACGATATTTATAAATATGGTGAATAAATTATCAAGAGATAATTGGTAACTTTAAATTCAAGTAAGAATTTAAAAAGGTGAAATTGGAAAATGTGTTGAAAATGGAATGATCGATTATATTCCGGAGTTTGGGATATAAACTGAAGTGAGAAAAATCAAATGGATTTATAATTAGAATTCGATTATACTGGATTTTATAAATAAATTTATTTATAAAAAGGATTGGAATTTAATATAAAAATCGAGTATAATTATATTTATAACCGAGTAAATGAAAAATCGACGATTATAAATAATCAAAATTATCAAATTGAATTTGGAAAATTTGTTTAATATATATTAAAATATATTAGAATAGAATTGGAATATATATATATATATATACGAAGTTCAAACTGTTTATGTATTAAATATAATTAAAACGAACTCGCCGCAGCGCGACAGTTCGTAAATTGACGTTTCGAACTTCAATTGAGTATATAAAACTCAAATTAAGTCAGAATTCTTTGAAACAAGAATCGTCAGGACCGGTTGAATAATAGTTTTCTAATGGAAGAGAAAAATCTGGATTTCATCTGATAGATTTTGAGTTATGTCAAAATCAAATTTTCAGAAAAGCAGCGCCAAAGTCGTTTAAAAACCATAATGGTTTATATAAATAAATATAAAGATTTTTAAGCAAATCCGAATTTCCATTTGAAAAATCTTGACTTGAGTTATAAAATAAATATGAACTCGTGTGGAGTAAATGGATTGATTTTTGAAACAAAATCAGCTATTTATTTTTGAATAGAATTAACTAAGTGGGAGATTAATTTGTTAATCGAATTTTAGATCGAGATATTTCTTTTGATAAGTATATGAGACTTATGAATTTCATATTCGAAATCGAATATGAAACCTGAAATGAAAATGGGATTCAATTGATTTATCAGCAAACTAAAATACCTACGAACATGATATGTTCAAATAACAAGTGAAATACGCTAAGAAGCTAATTAAAGAAATGGGCGAAACTGAATTCAAACGATTGGATTGAGCTGAATTGAATTGAAAACAGGTGAACATGTACTAAGTAGGTATGGAAATGAAGTATATGAAGATTATAATTTGTGTGCCCAACAAAAAGGTACATGTTTAAGTTCCATATGAGGTTTTATGTGCCAAATCGGCAAGCTACTTGGCTTTTTGGTTTTCTTTTTGAATGGATAGGGCCTAGAGAGGCGAGTTGAGGTTTGCACTATCGACCGGTACAAAGGAGGTTATGGCGAATTTTTCCGGAAATTTAAGGAGTTAGAATATTTTTAAGATAATTTGATAATTAGAAATCTATATATCAATATTTATAGAATTCGATAAGGAAACGAACTTAAAAAATAGAATATTATAAACAAAAGGGAAATCAAAAATCTGGTTATAGAAAGAGAAATATATATATACGTTTTAAAAATGAATAAGTGGTTATTATGGTATTGATGATTTGAGATAAGTGGTCATGTCTGTTTTGAAGTTAATGATGTTATCCAGTCAAGGTCTAAGAGGTAACTATACCCCAACTTGATTGATTTCATTATTAACTAATAAACAACAAGATTCAGTCTCAAAGAGAGATGTTTAAAGAGTTAGTTAAATGCAGTGTTTTGGGTTGTCGTAACGATGTTTTACACAACATTCGTTTTAACCAAAATAAGTGGAAATTTGGAAATAGAATTAAAAATATTTCCTGAGTATAGAAGAAATAAATGAATGGTCGTGAAAGAGATAAGTAATTGGAATATTTTCCAATTATAAGTAGAATATATTTTCTAAGTATAGAAAATAAAAGAAGGCGATATATGGAAACGTTTTCCAAATAGCGTAAGAGGCCAAGATGATTATCGAAAATATTGTGTTAACGGATATTGATAAGGAAATGGAGAAGTATTTTAATTAATGAAATATTAATAAAAAGGGGCCTAGTGATTGTTGATGTTTTGAATGGATGTTTGTTTTTCATCGATAGTTAAATAACCGACTATCGAAGTATTTACCAACATCGTTCTCAATATGGAGAGACCGGTTGAATTATTATCCAAGAACCACTCCGTATTGGCAGTAGCATTGCAAATCAGATTATATGAAGATAATCGAAGACGGAGTAAAGTGCAAGGACTTTTTCTATTAATGGAAATTGTTCCTTCGGTTTCGTTCAATCTCAGAACGAACGTATATGGACGAATGTCTGATAGAGTATTTCCAATGATCATATATGTTGGTCCGTGTAAATATATATGGTGGCGGAGAATTTATTCTCTTAGCATAATATCTAGAATATATTTGTGCAAATCAATTAGTGATTTACGGATCTGACAATGTGGCATTCAAAGTGATTGTGCTATCAATGAATGACAAGAAATCGTAGCCTTAAGCCTCAACAACCGGGAAATGAAAAAAATCGGGTTGGCAGCATGGCTATGTGGGTCGCTCCCATTAGGATGTATAATCACCTATCTAGAGAAATTCCATTTAATTCTTTATTCTATTTGATGTTGTCCCATTCGGGAAATGGTTGCTGATCCCAACCATTGGTGATATACATTCGATACACTTAAGCGAAATGAGTGGTCGGTCATGTGTGGGCCGGGTTGCAAGATGTTCTTGTTGAACCCAGTGTATTCCTCTCTAGAGATACATATCGGAAGGTGGTTCCATACCTTGTTATGTTGGAAATCCAATCTCCAATAAGCACCCTGCGGTTTTTGATTTTATATTATATATGGAGCGTGAGATGCAAGCGTTCCGCTACATTGTTATTTATTTGATTTAGACACTATTATAATATCACTAGATTTTCGTATCAAAGTGTTTTGGGTTATAGTAAGGTAAAAACCTGTCCATGTTTATGTGTGGGCTGGTCTTACTGTTATCCTTTCTTTCGAAAGGATTTTGAAAGTTAAACAAATGGTTGGAGTTTACTCATACCAGTCCCATGACTGACCCAGAGTTTATTTTGTTTTTGTTTTCCCTAAACTCTTGGGTGCCCAAACTTGTACGGGCAGTCTAGTAGTCAGGATTTTTCAGATTCACTTGGAAGAGCTGGAAGCAGGAGGCTTCACCAGTTAGCTATAGACTATCATATTTGCGCTGTGTACTATGTTGTATCTGGAAATAGGTGTTTATAACTATTCCAGGAATAACTGTTGTGCTTTGATAATGGTATGTATATACAGTTACTGGTCTGTATTTCAAAAGTTATGTTATTTAATATATTTATTTGTTCCGCTGTGAGATTTGTGTTCTTCGTTTTTCTTCTATTCAAACTTTTTTTTCTATTCCTCATCCTCTAACTTCTTTCTACTAATGATTCATATTTCTGTGTCATTTGGGTTGGACGTATGGTGTTATTAGTCAACTCAAAGGGTACGGATTTGCGGGCCGTTACGAAAAACCTACACATTGATGGCTTCCTAAGACTATTTAGCATTCTTAAGATCTTAGGTCTCATCCTAACTACCCGACAGAGTCTCAATATCTCGACTGAAGCCATATTCATTCATAATAAATCAATGGTTATTTAAGAACATCCCATTGAATCCAAGCTCAATGTTTTTTAGTGCCATCGGAAGGTGCGACACCTAAGCCATCGAAGGTTCATGCTACTCGATCGAAAGAGTTATATCGAGACTATGTAGGAAGTGTAAGAGTATGAATCAGTATCGTCTTTTAAGTTACCAAAATTTTACTGTTTGAATATTGTTTTCTATAGGAATTCACTTTCGGAAGATCACCAGAAATTTCTACAAGCGTTTGGTTATGGAAATAGGACTCATCCCTTTCGTAAGCAAAGGACTCCACTAGAACACAATGTTTTAGGGTGTTAACCATAAATTTGGCTAACATTTAGCCATAGAAGGAAAGCTTGAACCTCTGAAACCCTTTAACTCCATGTTCAATAAGAGCTTCTTCTAAAGAATAACAAATAGATTCTAAACTATAAAGAATTCAGAATAAGCTAGAAAGGATCATAGACTACATCAACAAACGTTTCGAATCAACTGATAAGCAATAACCTCATATTAGAAAAGAATTCCCTCGAAACAAAAGAATGCCCCTAAAGGGTAAAGAGTGAATCCGAAAGGGAGAGTCAAACACTTCCACTGTCTTCTAAAGAAACAGAGGTGGCTACTTCTTTACTTCGTCAATGGAGTAACACTGAAGGAAGAATAAAAATGGTATCAATTTAAGAAAGATATGTAGTCCCTCTTCCAACAATAAGGTAACCCAGTATGGATCATGGTTTGGTTAAGTATCGGAAAGAATCTTTTATCTCCACGAAGACAAGGGAAAACCGTGGAAGCCTATAGTTCTACATGGACCTTAAAGATGGAAGAATTAAGTATATATCACCAAAAACGGGAGTAAGCCTATGATCCAAAAAATGGAATACAAATCCATTCCATTATGGAAATAATAACTTGCTTTCAAGGATGAAGAATGGAATCCAAAACTACCCCCAATCCCAAAGGATTGGGTTTGAAGGAGGAACAGTTAAAAGGCATCATGCCTTCCTATAAAAAATGGAAATCAAATATTGAAACCCTCTGTATTCCATAAGGAATACCCAAAGGGTAAAGAAATTGTCAAACCTGTCCTCAAAACTTCCAAAAGCTTTAAAAAGAAACAATTGTGTCTTACAACGGAGAGCTTCCAGCAACTTCCAAGAAACACTAAACCATTTCATATGCAGTAAAGTCTACATCAAAAATGTCAAAAGAATTCAACCTAACGGCTTACATGAAAGAAATTCATAAATCTACTAAGGATAAAGGAAAACCTTATTACTTCTGTCACCAAGTTAACGATCACAGAACCAACCGGTATAGGGAATTGGAAAAAATGATTACTTCTTTTGAAAGAAATGGAAAAACCCAATGAGTATGCAAAAGAGAAATAAAAGGATTTAATAGAAATTTCTTTTAAAATAAGACATACTACACGACTTGTGGATGAAAACCCAAAATAAGATATTCTACATAGTTGGGGGCAAAATCGCTTCATGGATCAATTTAAAAATTCCTGGGTATATCCTGGGTCCTCCCCCCAAAAAGGAAAATCCGAAAGCGTTTTCCACCCTTAAAGACCATAAAAAGGAATTCTGAGTGACTTTTAAAGCCAAGAATGGCTTCGTAATTATTAAAAACTAGAAGAATACATTTCGGTGACTACTAAAGTTGAAGATGGCTTCGTAATTATTAAAACCAGGAAATGACATTCTTGATGACTATTAAAGTATGGTTTGTAGCTACTAACCCGGAAGGACATTCCGGGTGTCTATTAAGACCAAAGAAGACTTTGTACATAATACTTCCGGAATTGGGATTTATAGACTTTTAAAATTTATAAATACCCGAATCAAGGTTTCGAGTCTACTGATAAGCCAAAGGAGGCTTCGTATCTATTATTTTCAGAATTGGGAATTCTGGGCTTCTAAAATTTCCAAAAACCCAAATTTGAATTTTAGGCTTTCTAATAAGCCGAAGGACGCTTCATTTCTATTATTTTCAAAATTGGGGTATTTAGGCTTCTAAAATTTCTAAATACCCGAATCTGGGTTTTGAGTCTTCTAATAAGCCAAGGGAAGCTTCACGTCTACTGTTTCCATAATTAGGATTTCTAGGCTTCTAAAATATTTAAATACCTAGATCTGGGTCTTCTAATAAACCGAAGGAGGCTTTATATCTATTATTTCCAAAATTGGGATTTTTGGTCTACTAAATTTCTATTGACCTGAATATGTATTTTCTAACAAGATGAAGGAAGCTTCGTGTATGCAGTTTCCAGGACTAAGTTTTTGAATTTTGAATCTAATTTTTTCTTTTTCTTTTGAAATCCATAAACAATGAGTGGCTTCGTATGATTCTTTGGGTCCTTGTTAATCATTATTCAAATATGAGGATCAAGCTCCTCAGTCGCCGAAATAGGACCATGGGTAAGGTTTCTAAGCAACAATCATTCAACCCCTAAATCTAAGCTTCGAACCTAGTAAAATACAAGAAGGGTCTCCAGTTAACCCATTCGAAAAGGTTATCTCTGAGAATCACCATCAAAATTTAAGGCTTCAGGATTCCCCATGCCATTGGTAACATATCTCTTAAAGCACAATTTGTTTTATCATTTGAAGGAAAACCAATAGGGATTAGATTCTGATACCCCTATGCAAATATCAAACATTTTGAAAACTAAAGATAACAATTTTCTCGTTGTATAACAATCTAAAAAATACATAGATCTGCAAAGGATTCAAGTTTATATTACATGCTAAATATACAAATCATGAGATATTTACAATAATACAAAAGTCAAACCTTTGAGACCATTTCTACAAGAACCTCTGACAAAACTGGATCCGATACATGGTTGAGGATGGTATGCAAGACAGCTTCGAGCTTTCTCTCTTCCTGTCTAATAACATTACCATTATCGATAGATTCAATTAGAGGCTTAGGAGAATGCTCGTAAACTTTGTTAACTTCCTAAAAGTTCTCTTTGGCCCTTTCGTACACTGCCTCACATTTCTTAAGAATAAATCTCGCTTTGAAGAGTTTTTATTTGTGCCATATTACTACTATAAACATGACAGATATCTTCCTTTTTTTTCTTCAAAATAGTCTTTCAATTCAAGTTTAAGTTCAAGCCTTGGTGCATTAACCCAATTCTCTATAAACCTCTTGTCTAAACCTCTCTGAGGGTTTACTAAAAATTGAAACTTACCCGGAGATTGAGATGTTTCGGCAGATGATCAAAAAGTAGGTGTGAAATTCCCCCAATCGTAATGAATTCTAAGGACCTGCACGAAGACTGACTGTCTTCCAATTGAAGCTCTAATTCACAAACTTTATTCTCAAGTTTCAGCATCTCAGTACCAAAATCTATGCTTGGACTCAACTTAACCTATCATTCTGTCTCTTCTAAGACTTTATTCGTTTGGGCAAGCTTTTGCTTCGAACCCTTTAGCTGGAGTTTCAAACCACAAACCAAAGCTTATTCATTTGTTGTTTGCTAAACAAATCGAAGGCTAGTGGATTTCCTACTAATTTAAGAGGGATCACCTTAATTGGAACTTTCATTTGTTCACTTTTGGTATTTTGACCTAAAGGCTCAGTGCGCATTTGCCCTGTCGGAGCCACTGATGGCGACAGAAATCCTAAACAATTGACATGAGAATGCTATTTAAAACAATAAACAAAAATAATTCTTTATTATCACATAAAAGATATCACGTAAGTTTCGCAATACATTCATATTCAAATTAGAAAATTCTAGCTTCTCGAAAAGAAATGGAGGAGGCGCCCTACATAACCATTTTGAAATATTTTAATCGACTTTCTCTTAGTAGCTCTTCTTTATCACTTCTTAGAAAATCGAAATTGAACCTAGGGTGCTCTTTATGAAGTCTATGTAACCCTTCTAGAAAATTTTCTTGGATGGATCCCGATGATTTGATTAAGGAAGATCTTTCTTGAAATTCTCTTCTTAACCTAACAAATTTTGCGAGAAGGTCCCGAGTGATGGGAATACCCGAAATTCAAATTCCCTGTCCTTACACAGTGATAAAGCCACTATCATACAAAAATTCGCACGATAACTTACATTAATGAGAAATGTTGTTATGCAGACTAAACTTCAGTTATAACGTATACAAAATATACACATCAAATTATCCCTTTCGCAATTCAAAAGGTTTCAAGTGACATTCAAAGAAAGGCTTTCATTGAAGTCTCGGCTTTGCTGGGAAAGGCATGTTGTAGGCTTTAAATCACAATTCCTGAAGATCAAGACGTATTTATGGAGGCCCTTCCACCGCAAAATTTTATCCATTAACATGAAGGGATCTTAAAATATATTTTGTAAATGCAGTCAAAAAAGAAGTTTTTCAAATTCATGATACTATTCCATATTCCATAATTTGAGAATATTACTAAATACTTTATTGCAAGTTTGATTAAAAAATAGTTTGAAAGAATAACAAGCCACTAAAAAGTATAGCCAAACGAGTTTAGAAATTTAAAAAGGAAGAGTATAAGAACTGAGATAAAGAAGGGCCAAACATAGCCCCTTTTCATTTTGGGTCCATAGGGTCCTTAGTACTAGCTTCTAAAGGGATGAACCACCACTACTCTCCAAAAAATGTGAGGAAGGAAGCTATCCAGATGTTTTGTCAAAAACCATAAGCCCCATTTCTTCAATCTCACCTTCTTAAATTGAAGGAATCTCAAGTTAGAGAAGAGTTCTTGCATCGATCTCCTTAGTCTCAGAGCATCTTCACGGCGGATGAGTGCCCCCTGGTCTTAAACTGGAACTTTTCTGCCTAAGGGCCGAAAGCATGTCGAAGCTCAAATTTGGACATTCCTCGCGGTTTTCGGCATAGACCATAAGCAATAAGTCACAAAGGAAAATTCAATTACTTCGTCATAATAAGAGTCCAAGAAGTCATTAGCTCTCTTTTTGGCCTCCAACAAGGCGCCATGACCCTCTCCAAACTTCCCTCCTTCATGCTCTGCCGCCCCTTCAAAAATGTACATTCCGCCTCTAAAGCTTTTTTATGTCAATTACTCAAGAGTTTACATCCTTCGGTTCCTCCATTTGAGCCTTCAAAAAAATGCTTAAAGACTTGGCCTCCTCTTTAGCCTTCTTTGCAGCAGCATGGCTTCTCTTTAGATCTTCAATCTCATTCGAGAGGTAGGAGGCCTTATCCTTGGATATAGAGGAACTATGGAGATAGGAAAGCCAACTCTTTGGAAGCCGAAGATAAGAAAAAAGAAGGAAGCAACACTCTATGAAAATAAAAGAAAGTGAAGTAAGGAAATCAGAAAGTGAAAGAGAAGAAAATATCCCCGGAGAACTAGTAGAATAATAGATTGATCTGTTGAGGACGAAGAATTTTTTTCAAAGGAAGAATGAAATGAGGGTCCCAAAGCTAATATAATCTCTTGGTAAAATTAACAGAAGGATCGACGGTATGACCAAGAGGGAGAAGTGGAGGAAACATGGGCTCTTCCTTAATAACACTGGCACAAAAAAATCAAAAAGTTCAAGCATTGATATATTTTCAAAATTGAATCAGAAATAGAATTGTACCTTCAAGAGAAGGGGTAACATCACCTGAGGTGACGATGGTGGTCTTAGGAGATGGCAGAATCTCTTTTCTACCCGCATCACCAACCGAAATTTCAACTAAAGTCTCTAAAGATGTTTTAGCCCTCTTCGAAGTGGGCTCTTTGGAGGATGATTTTTAAACATCTCATGAGACACCTTAAAGATATTGAAAAGCATCTTCATAGAAGAAGAAACCTCCATCTCAAAAGAAAAAGGAGATGAGTATTAATAATAGGAGGGGCACACAAAGGCCTATGGAGAGGCACTAAAAAAAACCAACATATTACGATAAGGGAAAGAATATTTATACAAAAAATTAGTAAAACAAGGACTTGCTTTTGGGAGTGGGAAGGATTGGCGAGGAAGGAGAAAATCCGACCGAATCACCATGAATCAAGTGGAGGCCATGTCTCAAAGAAGAAGTCATCATGGGGGGAGCCCCAATAATTCATTGACGATGAAGGGGAAGGCCAAATTTCGAAGAGTAGCCATAGTTAGAAGCTTAGACCTCATCCCTGTCTTCTTTGAAGCTTCTTTAATTCTATTGATTCTCTGATCCAAAATAGCTTCAGGGGCCTTTAGGATGTCCTCTACAAAAGAAAATGTTAGAAAGAGAATTTCACGAAAGGTTAACTTTAAATATGCACATTGGAATCCTTACCAAGTTTCAAAATTTTCCCGCTAACACTAGGAGGACATCGAAAAAAGAAAAAAATGGTCTAACAATCCTTTGACTTATCGATAGAGTCTTCGATTAAAGTCTTTTCATGGTTGGAGCGGTACGGAATGGTGTTGTCTTTACTGATTTTGGCCAAATGGAGAAGGTTAAGAAGAACACTGGGACTCAATGATTGCTCTCCAGGTTCGAGAGAAATTATCTCCAAACACAACATATAGGTGTAAGTATTTGGTGAAAGTTGGATTGAGGCGAGGTCGGTGTGTTCGAAGAAACGCAAGAGAAAATCTGGGAAGGGGGAAGAACTCGCCATGCCAAATGTGAAAGACAAATTAAGAAAAAGAATCCATACGGAGGATTATCCATGGAAGCATCATCAAAGGGAGGAATGTCCTCCACATCGATAATCAGGAAGTCCTTAAAGATAGCATCTACCTCTTCCTCGGAGCTAATCAGAGATCTCTTCGAGAGGACATCAACCTTTGGGCTTGCTTCTTCAGAGGGGATGAAGTTCCGCTGGTAGAAGCAGCTTCCTTCATTGGAGAGTTCTAAATCCACTCTTCTTGCCCATAGCTCTGCTAGGTGACATTATTTCGTAATTATGACAGTTACTCAGAAATATATTCTATGAGGAATATCATATTTGTTGTTCCTTCCGAAAGCATTACTAAATAATAAACAGAAACTTCCAAATAAAATGCTTTCGGAAAGAACGATAACTAGTATAACCTCCTGCTTAAAAGTGGTTCGTTTTGGAAACACCTAAAAACGAAAACCCTTTTTTTCTGTCTCACAATAGCAATCAGAATCATAATCAAAAGAGAGAAAGAGGGTTAGAAAATCTGGAAGATGTACACTTTAGGCCCAGCAATAGAACACTTAAGTATGTTCCAGTCATCAACTCCAAAATACACATCGTGATCTTATCAAAATTACCCAACTTAAATTTTAATCTGATCCAAACGGATTTTGGCAAAAAGAAAAGTATATTAAATGCAAAACCAAGAAGAAATAAGATTGAAATATGATGGTATCAGGTTATAACCGTGATTCCATAATCAATCTGATCGATTAACTACGTAAATCGAAGAATCAAAACATCAGATAAGCTAAAATTTCTGGGTCGAAGTGGAAATCGTCTTGAATAAAGCATAAACTAGCAGATAATTTTGATAAAATTAAACTTCTTAGATAAGATTTGATGATTGCTGATTTGAAACGATGTTTGCAGGTAAAAGGAAAGTGAAAGAGAACATTGTTTATAAAAGCCGAGCATTAAGAAGAAGAAAGAATACCGTTGATTTAGATTGGACTGTCCAGATAAGAATATCAAGATGTGGAAATGATGTCAAGAGCATTGGAATTTGGACCAACTAACTTGAAAATTCAAGAACACCTCTTCACTAGCGGGGGAAGATGTCAAATGCTAGCACTAAAGTAGACAATGAAAAGCCAAAAATCAAATCCAAGGTTAATGGGTGCAGACACCATCAATTTTTCAAAAGAAAATGAAACCAAAAGCTTATGATACACTTTCAAAACCAAGAGAAGAGAGGCAAGAAGTTACCACTATTATGGAAAGCCCCTGAAGGTAACCCCAAGGGAAACAACCAATTATGCACTTTCCAGGTGTAAAAAGCTAAGGTTAGTATACTTTTTGGGCGAGAATATGGTAAAGATTGAGCTTTTACCAACAAGTCATTGAACCATAAAGCGAAAAGAAGTTTTTGGCATCATCGTTGACATAAGCTCTAGCAAATCCGTCCTTGTAGTATTTTACTAAGACTTCCGCCTCTGGAAATCTCCTTTCGAAGGCTCTTTGCAACAACCCTACAATGGCACTCCTAAAGATTAACAACAGGCATACCCATACAGCTTTCGGATGTACCTTCGACAGAAAGCCGAGAAGGATCCCCTATGCCAGCCGAAGGGCCAACCCACACCTATAAATACAAACCCAAAGGTCTAAAATGAAGGACCAACTTTTCCATTATAAAACTTATTGAAATATTTCTAAGACTTGCATATCATTTTGGATATATTTTAAACAGTGAAACTTGTTAAATTTTTTTAGAGACTAAACTTTGAAATTATATATATGGATATATGTATATATAATTAATTATACAAAGAAATATAAATCAAAATATAAGAGATTATTTTCCAATCTCTTGTAATCTCTGTAATTATTATTTGTTATAATAATAAGCGTTTGTGGATACTTTAAAAATCGGTCAGCCTGGCGCATATATATATATATATATATATATATATGTATATATATATATATATATATGATTATAAAAAAATTAAAATATGATTTTAAGATTGAGGCCAGAACATTGAAATCATAATGTTAACACCAAAATTTGCACTGGCAAAATATAAAGAAGCAGAAGATCCGAAGCAATATGAGCGAAGGGCTTCGGGCAACAAAACCTGAACCATGGAGAAAAGGACCTTGAAGGAGGATAAGGCGCTAGAAGGGGCAAAGTCCGAAAGTCAAAACCGACAACAAAAAGGGTCAAGTTGTGGTCAAGCATCAACATCGAATATTACTGGCAAAGAGATGTCAGGCTCAAATCTGCATCAAAGAGAAGGACCGAGAGTCCCTAGTCTGGTATCCAAACCACAAGGGTGTCAGTCCAACACAGATAACAGAAGAATAGAGGAAGAATCAACAATAAGTTAAAGCGAAGGGTTGGTGCCGGTACGAAGGGAAATACCGGCAGGATTGTACCGTTACCAAGGAAATTAGTAAAGGCACAGCTCCTAAAGCATACTACATAAAATCATAAGAAAACAGAGGTGAGCAACCGAAAGCTTAAGGCCACTAAGGGGAAACGTCACATCGGGCAAGAGAAGGCTGTCGGCGCTACTTAGTACAGTACTGACACTAACATTAGAAGAGATTTCATCTGAAAGGGGTCACGGATAAGGTTATTGCGAGATCAAGACCGGAACCATGGGTTGTCGAAAGAAGAAAGGAGGTAGTCACTATGACATGCTTAGATCTGATACATATACCGACAAGTGAAAGCTACAGAGCAGGAAACCAAGCATGAAAGAAATAAGATGGTAAATCCAGCATCTGGGCATATAATAAAGCTGGGACACCGACACCGAAAGGTATGGATGAGGACCGAGACCAGTGGTCCCGAAACCGAGAGCCACCAAAGTCAAGATTTTCATAATCCAAGACCAAGCTACCGAGAGGCATGTCAGCGGAACCACTCCTTAAAGCCTGAGATTAATATTCCGAAGGCAAAAAGACATCAATCAAGACATTCAATAAGAAGAAAGGCGGCCGAAACCTTTCTTCTGGAACCAAAAGTCACAAGAGTGGCCGAAACCTTGTTAAAACATCTAAAAGAGGCTTCTGCTAGGTTCACAATAGAAGGGGGCCCAATTTGCCTATAAATAAGACCCCAGGGGTCTCATTTTTGGGGACTTTTCCTCATTCAGCAATCTTGCTCTCATTTCCTAGAGAGCAAACCCTAATTTGTAAATCAATTTGCATATTTCCTATGTAACCTCCTCTATGAATAAAATCATCAAAGCTCATAAAGTGGACGTAGGTTCAATCCAAGCTGAACTACTACAGATCGTGTGTTCTTTACTATTTCACATTATTTTATTATTTCTACTATGATTTGGCATGTGTTGTGCAATGCTTCACAAACTAGCCCTTTCGGCGGGTACTCATCTACCTTATGCTTTCCCCTCAACAAAAGCCTTTTCGCACAAACCTTAAATCATTAAGAAACCTTTCCGCAAGCCGTTTAGCTTCCTAACTTGTAATGATCTTACAAAACTCTTATCCTAAGATAACTGTTGGTCCTTAATTCCTATTAGCATGATACTCACAACTTGAGGGAAGGGTAACTAATCCTCGGGTTTGAGACCTTGAAATCTAGGAAACGGTGAACTAACTCAAGCCTGTGGGAACTGAATAATCCTATTTTCCCTTAGGTCCATTTCTTTAGATCTGTCTCCGGTGTTGATGAAACATATCGTTAACACATAAGATGATGAATAAATTTTGAGTTGAATGTAACATATTTAAATGAAGAGTTGATTTGAAATCATGACCAAATAATTTATGAAATAGTTTTGAATCTGAGGTAAAATATTTAAACCATGAGAGATGATTTAAAAGATAGTTTTGGAAAAATAGATTAAAATCTAAATTAGGCTATTTTTAAAAGTTCGTGGATTCTATTTCGCTAGAGAAGGTTGTGGGTTCCATCCCACTTTTAAAATCACAATAAATTTTTTAGTGTTATTATGAAGTTATAAATCTAGATTTTATTACATATCTTGATGCCTTGAAATCTTGAAACTCACCAGTCTTCAGTCTTGATTTCTTTAATCTTGAATTCATTTGTAACAACCCGGAAAATTAGAACCAATTTAAAATTTTATTTTGGCAATTTTAATGAATTCTGAATATTTAAAATGATTTATTTTAAATAATAATGACTAGAAATTTATTTTGAATAGAATTAGAATCCATATATTTATTTAAATCGAAGTTAGAATATAAATATTTATCTTAATAAAAAAAGGAATTGGAATTGGCGCAGTAGTTTGAAAATTCGATTTCAAATTTCAAATGAATGTACAGGATTCAAAATAAACCGGATTTTAGCAAAACCAAAAACATTTGAATCTGTTTAAAAATATCTTTCAATGAATCTGAAGATTTGAAATTTCATAGCGGGAATAAAAAATTATGCCCAGTTGAAAATTCAAAATGGCCGCTATGGAAATATAGCCCTTAAAAATAGCGATTTTGCAAACGACCTCCGTTTTCGACGAGACCACTTTTATTAGATCCGGAATGTCAAATTATTGCTAGATTCCAATTTTCATAATGTTTGGAATCAATATGTGAGCGTGGTGGATTTAAACGCATTTGCTAATTTCAGTTTGAATTTAATCGACTGGAAAATGACCGTTTTTCAAACGGTCTCCAAATTTGACGAAATTAGTTTTGTTATGACCGTATCGTCAAAACATAGCAAGATTTGATTTTCTGGAATTTTTAGAGTCAGATGTGGCCACGGTAAATTGAAATGTACGTTTAAATTAAATATATATTGATTTATAATTTAATTTAAACAAAAACTGATCGTAACAGTCGAATTAGCTTACAGTAAATATCTCATTGTGTTCGGAATGGGGGTAATTAGCTAGTGACGACAGTCGTTGGGTTCAATTTGGGGTTCGGAAGAAAAGTCAACTTTTGGAGAATTAAATTAAATAAATAATACATATAAAACCCCCTTTACCTCCCCCTTCCTTTCCACGATGGACTTCAGAAAATAAAAATAAAAAAAGAAAGAAAAAAACAAACGATGGATCTCGTCGATCTTCCCCCTCCCCCGCCTCCACCGTCGCTCTCATCTGCCGTGCCCCCCACCCTAAGCGGCGCCGCTGTCAATCTCTTTCCCCCCTCCTCAGCCGACGTCGTCATCTTTCCCCCTTCTCCATTGAAAAAAACCCTAGCCCTTGCAGCCTAAAATCGCGCCCAGACCTGAAGAGAACCACCGCCGTCGCCGACCTGAAGGGCCCTTCCCCGCGCTATAGCTGCTCCAGCGAGCCTCCTCTCCCCTTTTCTCAAATCTGAATTTTCTTCCCCCCTCCCCCGCTGTAAGTAAATTTTTAATTTAAAAGCATTGTTTTTTTTTGTTAATTCTTTATATGAGATGGTTTAAAATAAAAATAGAATTTTTAGTATGATGTTAACAAAATAAAAATATGATTTTTATATAAATCACTTCATAGTGAAAAGAATATGATCTTTAGTTTTATAAAGAATTGATTTTTATTTATAATAAAAATATGATTTTTTATTATAGAAACATAGCTATGAAGATTTGATTTTTTTTATAATATGAAGAGCGCTATAAAAAATTTGACTTTTTTATATATAACATTAGCACAAAGATGTGATCTTTATATGTAGCAATATAATAAAAATACGATTTTATTATATGTATAGCGATATAAAAGTAATTTTTATTATATGTATAGCGATATAAAAATAGAATTTTTATATATTGTAGCGAAATAAAAATCTGATTTTTTTATATAATAACGATATAAAAATTAGATCTTTTATATATATACATATATATAGCGATATAAATAAACGATTTTTAAATATATAAACATCATATTAAAAATGTGATTTTTACTATGAACAACGTGAAAAAGAATTACGTTGGAATTTCGGGCGAATCCAAGCTATTCAGAAATTCAAAAATAAAACTGGAGGAGTGGATCCCAAAGGTGAGAACTTCTCACTATAATTTATTTTCTAGTTAAAATATATACTAAGATGCAGACGGTGCTTAGCAGCACCTGACACCGTCGTCCACAGACCATGGACGACTTGTTTGATTATAATGTGTTGTGAAAATTGATTGTGATGTGGAATGGAATAAAATATTCATGTGTTGAATAAAATATTTTATAGTTAAAAATATAATTTTTAACGTGTATATGAATAAAATAAATATTCATAAACAAATCGGACGATTTGTTTATGTACACACATTTGACGGATATTGATTGGGACGATATATTTTACACATCTCCCAACTGCACAAATAATAATCAGTGTTTGTTGTTTGAAAACCCCACACGGGTATTGGGATGATATTGGACATACACTAATCCCAATATTTAGTTGTATGTCAATCGATGGATTGATAAACTGTTGTAAGCGTTAATTATTTATATTTAACGCTTACGCAGTTGTGTAATGCACTCTGGATGATGGTTGTCTGTGTTTGATTATTGTTGTGCACATGTGTGTACGAAATCCGTATAAATAAAATTATATGGTAATTGACTGTGTCTGATTCCAATTCAGAAAGAACGAATATTTTAAAATTGCGAATAATGAATATTTTAAAATAACTAATATTTTAAAATAATATTCGGTAATGGATCAAAATATGATTTTGATGTCCGATTTGGGATGGACACTAAAATATTTAAATATATAAAGCCGTGTTGATTAGAATAACGTCATTTTGATGTGAACGATATTTATATCGATTTTATTCATTTTTATAATGAATATCGAAATTGAAGTGATTTTAAAATCTAATGTTTTGAAAATAGTATAATTTATTATTAATGATATGGAATATTCAATTTTGATTTAAAATTGAATATGAAGTTGAAATCGTTATGAAAACGAATTTAAAATGATTTATAAAATACGTTTTAAATGGAAATCAATGAAATATATATAATGTATATATTATATATATATTTAATGGCCTGAATAGAACGCGCTGCGCCGTGGCAGTTCGCGAATTTCGACCATTAACTTCGAGTTGACATTACGAGAGATCCGACTGTCAAATTCCCCTAAAACCGAAACCGTTGGGTTCGTATGGAAAAGAGCTTTCCAACGAAAATAAGGAATTTGAAATCTAATGGTTGTATTTGGAAGTATGTCCAAATCAAATTTGGAAAAGGTCGTTGTAAGTGCAGTTCGATGACCGTTTATGGAAATCGACTGTACGGGCCTTGATAAAATTATTAAAAATATGAATAATTTGTGTAAAATCATAATAAATGATTTGGAAAGAATTAGGATGAAAATTTCCATATTTGAAAAGATAAAAATATATTTTTATCGAAATGAACTAGTTATGAACTAGAATTATAAATCCAATATTTTTAAATAAATAAATTGGATTTGAAATGGTTTTAAAAATAACCAAAATTTCCAATATACGAATTGAAATGGATTTGAATTGAAATTATCTTCGGAATATTTCGATATTAGATTCCGTGATTATATGGATATTGTGGAGGAATTTGGAAGATATATATATCGTTATTCCCAATACGATATTTGTTGATTTCAGAATTTGATATTGAATATAAGCTGATATAATTTCTGTTCAGAGCCTTGTATTTAATGTTGAATTGGATTTTGGGTTTGTCGTGAACTGTGTTTTAAATGACACTGTTCATAAACCCAGTTGAGAAAAGGTTAAATCTTTTAAATAAGATTTAGAAGAATTTACCAATTAATTAACATTTAATTGGAATTGAAAATGGAATGTGAATTGGGTTTATTGTGAACTGTTTTTAACGACATTCGTTCTTTAACCCAATTTATAGTGAAATGAGATTTGGAATTTATAAATCTTTTTAATAAGATTTAACGGGAATTTTCAAAAGTAAAGTTTTCCAATTTAATATATTAAATTGGAATGAATGGACTTTGATTTGATAATAATCGAAATGAGCTTCTGTGGAGGAAGACTATTAATATATATGGAATTTAAAAGGCTTTGTCGTTATTCCATTTATATTATTAGTCGGATACGTAAATTGATATCGATTATATATATTGATCTGTTTTCCTTGAAGATTCCATAATTAATGGAATGTGATTTGGTTTATTATGAACTGTGTTTTAAATGACATTAGTTCTTTAACCCAGTTAAAGATAGGATTACATGTCTAACATTGTATTTCGAACTGTATGGTTGATCTCTTCTAAACATATATCTATTTGGTGGCGGAGAATTTATTCTCTTGCTTAACACCCTTCTCTAATACGTACGAGCTTAGAGGTTATATATCGGTAGAAATCAATAGTACGTTATAAATTGTCGATGCGACATGTTAATGTTTCCAAAGTTAAATAACCGTTAATATTGATTTTGGGAAGATTAAAACTAAGTGGAGTTTTAATGAATCTTTAATTAGATTGAAATGTGAATTGATAATTTAAATTATCAAATTTGGGAAATGATCGAGAATGGAGTATCACCAATTTTGCTCCTAGCAGTAGTTAAATATTTAAGTAGATTTGAACGGGAAATGGTAATTAAATTTACCGATAACACCGTGGTGTTAGAAATGGGGTATGACCAGTTTTGCTTCATGGGATGAATAGGTTGGGATTGGGAAATTAAACAAATGATTACTTAGGTAAGGTGCGTTAATCCCGACTAGTTTGGAAAACCTTAATATGGTTTGAATGATATCCAAAGGAAGATTAAAGAATAAATTTTAAAGAATTTATCTTTGATAAAATTAATGGGAACATATCCCTAAGGATGTGAATATTTGAATAAAAGAATATTCTAAATTGGAATGAGGCGTATGTTGTGTTTTTATAGCACTTGTTTATTATATACGTGAGTTATTCGGAAAGGCCGGGTTTATACCCATTCTGAATAACTGATTCGACGATATGTCGACGATGAAGACGGCGATTGAAGACTGAAGGTCTTCACATCGTTTGGATGATTACTAATGTCTTGATTGGGCTGTACACCCAAGACAAGGTAATAAGTGGTGATCGTCCAGACGTACTTGGAGATCGACCGAAATATGCGAAGACCTCTCTCCTGTATTGGACATATGGGACGAGGAATAAGGTGTCTCCGGTTTCGTTCAAACCCAGAACGAACTTGTAAATGGACTATGTGTCTGACACTGGATTTTACTCTATGTTGATTGATCTCTATAAAATATATATCTGTATGGCGGTGGAGAATTTATTCTCTTGCTTAACGCCTTTCTTTGAGACGTACGAGCTCAGAGGTTATATATTGATAGACATCAGTCGCGTGGCGTGAATTGCCTGTATGGCATGCCTGAGTGGCAAATGATCAAGGCTTCTGTTGAAAAGCAGAGTCTTGTGGTTGATGATCAAAGCACGGCCTTAAATGGAATAGCTTTGTGTATACGTTAATTCGCGAGCCTCACACCTCGGTATGAGTTAAAAACGGGATAAGGGACCTAAAGAGGACATGAAGTTTCCTTCTAGCTATGGGTGGTGTCGGGGTTTTGCAAGCCCAGACATTTATGTTATTTTTACTTTTGTGGTTGTTGGAATGCGAGGCGCCTCGGATATATCGGTCTCTACGGAGCCGATGGATATAGGTCCTATAGGACCGGGAAACGTGTGTTCAGGAATTGCCAATCCTTAAACGAAAGGGAGGATCGTCCTTGGAGGATCCAGGGTTCTTCTACGGGAGATCCTGAGGCATTTGCTAGAGGGCCTCGAAGCCGGCGAGGAGTACATCCCTTGCCTCGACTCATGACGGAAATCCAATTTCCAATACGTGACATTTCGGTTTTGATTGTAGAGCCTAGTATTGGCGACATAGTAGCATAGGATACTATGCCGTTTAGGATTGATACATTTATATTTGAAGTTGTTTTCATACACTTTACACTATAATAGTGTCAAAATGGTTTGTTTTAAACGTACCAAGCATGTTTGGCTATTATATGGTAAAACTCTATCCTCCGGCTTGCGTTTCATTGTGTGATGGGACCTGAGTCTTATAATAGCTTCATTTTTCCAAAATCTTGTTATATGCACTGGTATTCTTGGGAGGAAACCCGTTCCGTGTTATACGTTGTAACGACCCGGAAAATCTGAACCAATTTAAAAAATTTTAATTGGCTAAAATAGTGGATTTTAAATATTTAAAATGAATATTTTAAATAATAGCAATGAAAAGTGAGTTTGAATTGACGTTTGAAAATAAATATAATTAATTCTAATTATAAACAAGGCCTGAAATGGCGCGGTAGTTTCAAATTTTCTTTTCAAACTTTGACTGACCATACCGCGTGCAAAACAAAACGGATTTGAGTGAAACCAAAAATATTTAAATCTGTTAGTAAATACCTTTCTAACGAATCTGAAAAATCGAAGTTTCATAGTAGGAAGCAAAAGTTATGGCCAAATGAATTTTCAGAAAGGTTGCTACGGAATTTATATAGCCCGTGAAAATGGCCATTTTGCAAACGACCTCGGAATTCGACGAAACCACTTTTGTTGGATCCGGGATATAAAGTTATTGTTAGGTTTCAAATTTCATAATTTTTGAAGCTAGTATGCGAGCGTGGCAAAGGAAAACGTGTTTGGTCGATTATAGTTAAATTGGATCGACCAGAAATGGGCCATTTTATAGACGGTCTCAGAATTCGACGAAACTAGTTTTGTTGGGACCGTATCGTCAAAACATAGCTAGATTTATTTTTCTGGAATTTTTCGAATCAGTTTGTGGCCCTGGCAAATTGAAATGTACGTTCAAATCGAATATTGAATGTTTTATATTTTAATTTGAATGGAAACTGACTGAAACAGTCGAAAGGGCCTACGAAACATATCCCATTGTGTTCAGAATGGGGGTAAAACGCTAGGGACGACAGTCGTTGGGTTTGGATTGGTGTTCGTGGGTGAAAGAGGGTATTTTCGAAATTTAAAAATATATAAATAAATAAATAAAATCTCATTCGTCCATCTCAGCACTCTCTCTCCCCCTCACACACGACGAGCGACGGAAAAGCTTCAAAAGCTTCCCATTCATTTTCTGATCAATCCACGCATCGAAATCAAACACTCCAGTTAGGGAATTTGTAGAGCTTCTCGAGATCTTCAAATCCATATAGGGTTTGAATTTTTTCGTTCAGAATTGGGGGAGAATTCGACTTCGAAAGTTCGGGCCTTCATCTCGCCACCGCCGTCATCTCCGACCACCGGAGTCCACCGCACCACCGTCGTTCGTCGCGCCTCTCTCCCCTCTACAGCGTGGCAGTGGTTGATTGACGCAACACTTCACGGATCGAGCGAAAAGTTAAAACCTTGTTTCGAACATCCGAAGAAAGGTACGGCTGTTATATTAATTAACTATATAAAAGCACTTCTAAGCGCAACCGTTTTTGATTTCACTGTAAAAATCATATCTCTTTCGTTTATTGACGAAATTCAGTGAAACAAGAGACAGTGGACTCGTGTGGATGTCTTCTACATTTTAGAAGAGACCGCATATTTTTTTGAGCCTTCTGCAATTTTTGGTGGAGTGGAACCCAATGTGAGATTTCTAAATTACAAACGATATGAAAAACGACGATGTATAAATTATATAATCGATGTATGAGTTATATAAGCGTTGTACACCTCTTGTATAAGCGTTGTATAAGTTGTACGTTCAATGTATAAGTTGTATATGCGTTGTAAAAATTATATATGTGTTTAAATAGAAGTGAAATGCTATATATAAATATATATATACACGCCCCTCATCCACAAACCATGGACGATATTTATTGGTTGTGATTGGTGTGAAAATTGATTGATAGCGAATGGTTGATTGAAATTGTTTGTGGTTGAAATTGATTGATTGTGGTTGAAAAATACCCGTTTGTGGTTGAGAAATATTTGGTTGAAACCACATAGGATTAGTTTGTGGACATGAAAAAATATACATGCCGCCTGCGTGCGAACTAGATGCATGATTCCCCATTGTCAAAAGCTGCGAGGCTTTAAGGTAGAGCGAGGAGCCGTACTAGGGACGGTCCCAGTTTTAACTACCCTGCCGTTATGCTGCCGAAATTTTGAATAATATTCATGTGTTAGAATTATTTTCATGTGTTGAAACTATATTCATGTGTTGAATGGTAATCGTATTTTGAAATAAATTGTTTTAACAATAAAAATCACCTTTTTATCAATATATATAAACTATAGAAAACCTTCATGTGTTGAATCGAAATTCATTCGTTGAATAGAAATTCATGTGTTGAATGGTAATCGTATTTCGAAATAAATTGTTTTAACAATAAAAATCACCTTTTTATCTATATATACAAACTATAGAAAACCTTCATGTGTTGAATCGAAATTCATTCGTTGAATAGAAATTCATTCGTTGAATTGAAATTCATGTGTTGAATGGTATTCGTGTTATAAATATAAAAATTACCTTTTTATCTATATATACCAACTATAGAAAACCTTCATGTGTTGAATCGAAATTCATTCGTTGAATTGAAATTCATGTGTTGAATGGTATTTGTGTTCTAAATATAAAAATCACCTTTATATCTATATATACCAACTATAGAAAACCTTCATGTGTTGAATCGAAATTCATTCGTTGAATTGAAATTCATGTGTTGAATGGTATTCGTATTTTGAAATAAATTGTTTTATAATAAAAATCATATTTTTATTCCCTATATGAACTATATAAAATAATCTCGTTTTGAAATAAATTGTTTTATAAAAAAAATCCTATTTTTATCATCAATATGAACTATATAAAATAATCGTGTTTTGAAATGAATTGTTTTACAATAAAAATCACATTTTTACTGTACACATGAGTTGTTAAAAATAGTGAAGTGTCGAAGTGAATGGTTGTTGTATAAAAATATATTTTTTATCAAATGTATGAAAAGAATATAGCTTTGAAATCGAAGAATCGATATATATATATATATAGATATATATATAGAATTAAAA
The DNA here is from genome assembly GCA_030737875.1 of Allium sativum. Taxonomy (NCBI): domain Eukaryota; kingdom Viridiplantae; phylum Streptophyta; class Magnoliopsida; order Asparagales; family Amaryllidaceae; genus Allium; species Allium sativum. Next base: position 86,862,769 of record CM060926.1, on the reverse strand, counting down.
TATATCGAATAACGAAGCTGCACTTCGTATTTTCAAACCGTGATTTCAAACGATTAGTGCGGGAGATCCGACCATCGGATTTTCCCGAAACCGCAACCGTTGGGTTCGCTTTGGAAATATCTTTCCAACGGCACCAACTTTGTAAAAATCCAACGGTTGGATTGTCTGGAATGTTTAATTCAAATCTGAAGAAAAACAGCGCCAGAATCAATTATATATATATATATATTTAATCGAATAACGACGCTATAGTTCGTATTTTGGAATCGAAACTTCAAACGATTGTACCGGGAGATCCGACCGTCGGATTTTCCCAAAACTGGAACCGTTGGATTCATTTTGAAAAGATCTTTCTAATGATATAAATTTTGTGAAGATCCAACGGTTAGGTTTTCAGATATGTGTAGATAAAATCTGAAGAAAAACAGCGCCACGGCCGCGTTATGGCCGAAGCGTCGTTTGAATAAATTGGCTATTTTAAAATAAATAAAAATAGCGATAAATCGTTATAAAATATTATAAACGATATGGAAGTGAAATTTAGAAACTAACTGAAGGTTGGCTAAGTCGAATGGTTTCCTGGATTTTGATCTGATGTTGGTTTCGGCCTTCGGGGTTAATATTTGGGAAATCGTTCTCTTACTGATTTACGGTTAGCGACTAATGAATTGAAATGATGTGTATGTGTGTTTATGTAGCACTTTTTTATTATACACGCGAGTTGCTCAGAAAGACCGGGTTTATCCCATTCTGAATAACTAAATTGACGATAAGAAATCGAAGATGAAGACGGTGGTTGAAGACCACAAATCTTCACCTCGTTTGGATGGTAACTGATGTCCTGATTGGGAGGCATCCCGAAATATGGATAATGAGTGGTGATCGTCCAGACGTACGTGGAGATCGATGGGTTTGCGAGGTATATAGTGCCTCCGGTTTCGTTCATACCCAGAACGGATTTGCAAATGGACTGTGTGTCTGACATTGGAATTCATTCTGTATGATTGATAGCCATCGGTTACATGACGTGAATTGTCTGTGTGGCACGCTAAGATGAAGTGATCAGGGCTTCTGTTGAAAAGCAAAGTCTTGTGGTGATGATTAAAGCCCTGCATGTGTGGCGTAGCTTTGTGTATAACGTGAATTCGCGAACCTCATACCCCGGTATGAACCAGAAACGGGAGAGGACCTCAGGGAGGACATGCGTTTGTTTCTAGCTAGAAGTGGCGTCAGTGGTTTTACACGCCCTGACGAGTTTGACTTATGTGGTTGTTACTGTTGCGAGGCGCCTCAGATATATCGGTCGATCCGGGAACGATGGAGTCATTTGTTGGCTCATTTACGCCCCAAAGGGCGGAGAAACGTATTGTTCAGGCACTATAATCCACTTCGTGTGGACCGACCCTGTCGCTCCAAGGGGCAGTTGCGGCTGTTCCGGAGACATGGGCTAGATTGTCTCGAAGTCGGTAAGGACTATCTTTTGCCTTGGTTCATGACGGAAATCTTATTTCCAAATATGTGACTGTGCGGTTTTGATTGTATATACATATGGCGACATGATATATGGTACCCATGCCGTCTATGATTGATAGTTATGATTGAAATAGTTTTCGAAACCTATAAACACTAGTAATAATATCAAATGCTTTTGTTTTATTCATATCAAGCATATTTTGGCCATTATAAGGTTAAACTCTATCCTCCGGTTTGCGTTGCATTGTGTGATGGGAACTGAGTCTTATAATGGCTTCATTTTTATAAAAAGCATTGCGATGTTTAAAAGATTTATTTGTTTTGAAGCACTGGCAATCCGATGGAGTAAACCCGTTCCACGAAAGTGGCGTGGTCCAGTGATTAGCCATATTTTAAATGTGTTGAGTAGATTTCTCATACCAGTCTCATGACTGACTCGTAGTTTGTTTCACTTTCAAACTCGGGTGCCCCTTTTTCTACATGGGCAGCCTTGTATTCAGGTTTTAACTGGCTTTCTCTGGATAGCTGGAGCTGAAGATGGATTCTATCATTTATCTCTTTTTATGATGTTCAGCTCTTATTTTACATATTATGTTTGTTTCCGCTGTAGACATTTATGTATAGCTGAACTGTATTTGTACTAAGTAAGATCCTGTATACTGTGTAACTCTGATGATTACGTTTATCCAGTATATTCTGTTGTGCATTATCTGGTGTATTTATTTAATTCTGTTCTGCTATTATCTGTTTATGTGTTATATTCCAAAGATAACCCTTGCCACCATCCGTACGGGGTTTGGGGTCGTCTCATTTGGTATCGGAGCTTTAGTTAAGCTTAGTTCTGGATTATAACATATCAATGAATTCATCAGAAATAGAACCAGTAGTGTTATAGGACGAGTAACTCATTACAGATAGGATCAGTAATATCCTAATATGAGTAAAGCAGAATGAAATACACCCCAGTAGACACATTTACATTCAAGTATTTGTCTCTATATTTTGAAATATCTTTTCTGTTGACCTGACACTTTGTCTGCTAATTGCAGACGCACTAGAAAATGAGTGACAGGAACAGGAGAAATAATCGTATGGCTCGACAAGCTAATGAGCCAGTTGTGCTCCCGTAGCCAGAATTAGATATAGAAGTTCTATTCAAGAGATTTCGAAATCTGGGTGGATCGCTATTCTTAGGCAAAGAGTCCATTATGGAAACACAAGCTTGGATTCGTTATGCAGAGAAAATCTTTGAAGGTTTAAAGCTGAGAGATGATCAGAAAAGATTACTGGTGTCTTGGGCACTCAAAGAAGAAGCTTTGTTTTGGTGGGATTCGGTTATTAAAGATAATCCAGAAGGTGATATCACTTAGGATAGATTTAAAGTGATTTTCCGAGAAAGATTTACTCCTGCTGAAGCGACTGAGCGATTATGTGATGAATTCTCTTACCTGATACAAGGAGATATGACCATTCCTGAATATCATAAGAAATTCAACGAACTTTCTCACTTTGCTCCTCATCTGATTCAAGATTCAAGATCCAAAGAGGAAGAATCTGAGGTTTATTCATGGCCTGCAAAGGAAATATCAGAATAGTGTAATGAGGAATGCGAAGCTTCCTTTTTCTGAAATGATATACATGGCTTACCAATATGAGGATCTCGACAAGAAAGGTATGTTGCGTTGCGAAGAAGAGGTCAGTTCTAGTAATAAAGGTGAGTCTGAAACTGATCGTCCTGAGGCCAGTATGATGTCTGATGTCAGTAAGAAGCCTAAAGACAATCGGAAAAGGGCTAGATCTGAGAAAGAACCAGCAACGACTTCCATATGCCTTAACTGTAATCAGAAGGGCCATTTGTCCAGAAAATGTAAATCTTTAAAGAAAAAAAAGAAGAATGAATCCAAACCTACTAAGAAAAAGAACCCACATGGTGAAAGGATAAGCCATAAGTGTCATCAAGCAGGTCATATTGCACGGGAGTGCCAACTCTCAAAGGAACCTGAAGCAGTACGTATAAATGAAATAGCAGAAACTTCTAGGCCCTCAGATGTTTTGGAAAAGCCGGATGTTTTAGAAGGCACGCTTAATGTCAAAAACATTCCAATTAAAGTGTTGTTTGATACAGGCGCGTCACGAAGCTTCATTGCCAAGAATGCAGTTAAGAAGTTGGATTTGAATTTGAAGAAGCTCAAAGAACCAATGACTGTCCAAAATCTGGTCGGGGTTCCCTCGATCTCAGTTGGGTTTGTGCAGTACCTATCTCTTTTTCCTGCTATAAATTCCCTACTATCTCTGTCGTCATGAATTTTACTAAATTCGATCTTATTCTGGGATTGGATTGGCTAACCAAATATGAAGCTGAGGTAAGATGCGCCGAGAGAGTTGTTAGGGCAAAGATTAAATCAGGGAATTATATAACCATTCCCTGTGAAGGTCAGAATTCTAATAGAAAAGACTTCTGGGCAGCTTTGGATGTTTCTCCTAAAGTCACAGAGAATATTCCCGACCTCGTAAAAGATATTCCTATCGTCAAGAACTATGCAGATGTGTTCGAAGAAGTTGTTCGCTTACCTCCGCAGAGAGAAATTGATTTCAAAATTGCTTTAATTCCGAACGCAAGGCCAGTAGTGCACGCCATTCGGAGGATGACCCTAAAGGAGAAAGAAGAACTAGACAATCAAACACGATAGCTTGTATGGAAGGGTCTGATCAGGCCTAGTTTCTTTGATTGGGGAGCAACAGTGGTGTTTGTCCCAAAATCTGACGGTACTCGGCGACTATGTGTGGATTATCGTGATTTGAACAAGCAGACAATAAAGAATAAATATCCATTGCCGCGAATTGATGATTTATTCGATCGTCTGAATGGAGCATAGGTATTTTCAAGGATGGACCTAGCTACAGGCTTCCATCAGCTTCGAATTGCCGAAGAGTGTGTTCCAATGACAGCATTCAGTGGTCCAGACTTATTCTACGAGTGGTTAGTAATGTCGTTCGGCTTATGTAACGATCCAGCATACTTCGTCAATTTGATGAATAGAGTGTTCAGAGGAGTCCTGAATAAGTTTGTTCTGGTTTTTATCGACGATATTCTAATCTTCTTTAAATCAAAGGCCAAACATGAAAAGCATTTGGAACAGGTTCTGGAAATCCTCAGAAGGAATGTATTAAAAGCCAAACTATCCAAACGTATATTCTGGCAAGAAGAAGTGAAATTTCTTAGCCACGTTGTATCGAAAGAAGGAATTGCTGTGGATCCAAGTAAAATCACAGCTATTCAAAACTGGAAACAGCCTAGTACTCCTACAGAGGTTCGCAGTTTTCTTGGATTGGTTGGTTATTACCGGAAGTTCGTTAAAAACTTTTCGAAGATATCTGGTCACTTAACGAAGCTTACAAAGAAGCACGCAAAATTCAAGTGGACTCCAAAGTGTGAGGAGGCTTTCGAAGAGCTAAAGCCAAGATTAACGACTGCTCCAATGTTAACCATTATCGACGGCAATCAAGACTTGAAAGTCTGGATAGATGCCTCTAGAGAAGGCCTGGGTGCAGTGTTAATGCAAAGAGGTCAAGTGATCGCTTATGTTAGCCGTCAGCTGAAGCCACATGAAAAGAACTACGTAACTCATGATCTTGAGTTGTTGGCTATAGTATTCTCTTTGAAAATCTGGAGGCACTATCTTCTGGGTGAGAAATTTGAACTGTTTACAGATCACCAATCGTTAAAGTATCTGTTCACCAAGAAAGACTTGAATCTGAGGCAGCAACGTTGGCTAGAGTTCCTTGCAGCATATGATTTTGAGATTCTATACACTCCAGGGAAAGCCAATGTCGTGGCCGATGCGTTAAGCCGAAAGAATGAAATGATCGCCAGTTTTATTATCACGACTTCATTGATAGATTAAATATTTGTTCTTCAGGAGGATGATCACTTCATTCAGAAGATCAGAGAGATAATTCAAAAGGGCGAGCCCTCGAGTTTTCAGGTTGATAATGATGGGATTCTAAGGCTAAAGAGTCGAATCTTTGTTCCTAACATTGCTGAGCTCCGAAAGGAAGTACTGGATGAATGCCACAAGTCAAAACTTAGTATCCATCCGGGAGTAAGCAAAATGTATAATGACATCAAACACACTTTCTGGTCGAGGTCGATTAAGAGGGACATTTCTTTATATGTTAGCCGATGCCCTACTTGCCAGCTAGTCAAAAGCGACCAACAGAAAGTTGCTGGATTGTTGCAACCGCTGGACGTCCTAGGTTGGAAGTAGGAACATATTTCCATGGACTTCATAGACGGTTTGCCCAGAACCAGTAAAGTAAATGAAAGTATTTGGGTGATTGTAGATCGCTTCACGAAGACCGCCCATTTCATACTTGTCAGATCAAACAGAACTGCTCAGAGTCTTGCGCAGATATACTTCAAGGAAATTGTAAGGCTACATGGAGTGCCACTCAGTATAGTCAGTGATAGAGATCCAATATTTACTAGCAAATTCTGGGAGGCATTTCAAGTAGAGCTGGGAACGAAGCTGAACTTGATCACCGCCTATCATCCTCAGACAGATGGTCAAACTGAGCGGGTGAATCGTATTTTAGAAGATTTATTGCGGGCTTGTGTTCTAGATTTCGGTGGATCATGGGAGGACCATCTGCATTTAGCTGAGTTCTCGTATAATAACAGCTACTAGGCGAGCCTGACAATGTCACCATTCGAAGCATTGTATGGTAGACCGTGTCGATCCCCTGCTTGTTGGGTCGAACCTGGTAATAGACTTGTGTTGGGACCTGATATGATCCGTGAAGCTGCCGACAAAGTCGACTTCATTAAGAAACGATTACTCGCCGCTCAAAGCCGACAGAAGAGCTATGCTGATTCGAGAAGAAGGGATTTGGCTTTTTCTGTTGGTGATTATGTGTATGTAAAGGTCTCTCCGATGAGGGGAGTGATTCGATTTGGCAAAACTAGGAAGTTGGCGCCCAGATTTATTGGTCCATTCCCTATTCTTGAACGGATTGGAACTCTGGCCTATAGAAATCAATTGTCTGATTGGTTGCCTGGAGTGCATGATATATTTCACGTATCTCAACTTCGAAAGCACGTCCATGATCCAGACTTGGTTGTGGAAGAGGCCGCACAGCAAGATATTGAAATAACTCCAGAATTAGCTGTGAGAAGAGAGCCGCTAAAGATCATCGGCAAAGAAACCAAAGAGCTGAGGAACAAGAAGGTTCACTTAGTCAAAGTGCAATGGAGTGGAGATCCGCGAGATTGTACTTGGGAAACTGAGGAGAGCATTCAGAAAGCCTATCCTAAATGTCGAGTAGATATCTCTGATTGACTCCGGTGCAAGGTACATTTACCATACTTTGCATTACCAATTAGTTCTCTACTCTGTTGTTATTTTCTTTCCATGGATGTGCACTTTTAATTCTATAGTCTGAATGATTTTAAGATAGTATAGAAATTGATTAGTATATTTTTGAAAAGTTAAAACAATTTGATTGTTGTTTGTGTTGTGTGATAGTAGATTTGATTAATTAAATTATTAAAATGATAGTTAATTTAAACAATAGTAGAATGAATGGTAGAATTTATTTGATTATATCACACATTGAACTGATTTAAAAATAGATAGAAATATATACATGTGCATTACATATGTTTGAACAGGTAAATGGATTAGCTGTTGAGTAAAGATTTTATTTGCGTGCCCGACAAATAGGTAAACCTTAATAAGTTGGATGCGAAATATTATTATATCAACTCCTGTGAATGCCAATGGATGCAGAGTGCTGGTTGTTCTGTGTGTAATCATAAACATCGTCATAGGATAGTAACAATTAATTTTGAACTACATTACATGGCATACTTCGGGAAGATAGGCATACTTCATCATATACCACATAAGCATTTGGAGCTTGTGTGACGAGGTGGAAGATTTACCATACGAGCGAGAGGCTTGTATGGTGATGACTATATTTTTCAGGTTGAACTGATGACTGATATGGACCATATAAAATTGTAACGATAAATTGCCAGATTAATAAAAAACCCACATGGGTCTGGGGTTGACAATAATCACGTCTCTCTAGTTATTAGATACGGCACATGGATTATTTATTTCCCACACGGGACGAGGTGACGAGGATTTATCCTCTAGAGCAATTAAAATACACACTCCCTCAGGCTTTGATAGGGTGACGAGAATTTATTCTCTGGAGTTATTATCTATACACGCTCCCTTGTAAACACTAGAATATATCACTATAAATATGTGTATGCTTTATAGGATTTATTGGGTACCTAATACGGCCCAATAAATTTCCAAACCCCTCCCCGTACAAAGGAGGTTATGGCGAAATTTTTCGAAAATTCCGTGTGTTAGCCAAATTTTTGAAGAATTTGAAAATTCTCAGAAACTGAAAAGTTGGATAATGGAAGCCAGATTGAACGTAGAGTTGATTAATCAAACCACTTTCGACTTTGTTCCTTTTCGGGGACGAAAAGTTTTAAGTGGGGGAGATTGTAACGACCCGGAAAATCTGAACCAATTTAAAAATTTTAAATTGGCTAAAATAGTGGATTTTAAATATTTAAAATGAATATTTTAAATAATAGCAATGAAAAGTGAGTTTGAATCGACGTTTGAAAATAAATATAATTAATTCTAATTATAAACAAGGCCTGAAATGGCGCGGCAGTTTCAAATTTTCATTTCAAACTTTGACAGACCATACCGGGTGCAAAACAAAACGGATTTGAGTGAAACCAAAAATATTTAAATCTGTTAGTGAATACCTTTCTAACGAATCTGAAAAATCGAAGTTTCATAGTAGGAAGCAAAAGTTATGGCCAAATGAATTTTCAGAAAGGTTGCTATGGAATTTATATAGCCCGTGAAAATGGCCATTTTGCAAACGAGCTCGGAATTCGACGAAACCACTTTTGTTGGATCCGGGATGTGAAGTTATTGTTAGGTTTCAAGTTTCATAATTTTTGAAGCTAGTATGTGAGCGTGGCAAAGGAAAACGTGTTTGGTTGATTATAGTTAAATTGGATCGACTAGAAATGGGCCATTTTGCAGACGGTCTCAGAATTAGACAAAACTAGTTTTTTTGGGACTGTATCCTCAAAACAAAGCTAGATTTATTTTTCTGGAATTTTTCAAATCAGTTTGTGGCCCTGGCAAATTGAAATGTACGTTCAAATCAAATATTGAATGTTTTATATTTTAATTTGAATGGAAACTGACTGAAACAGTCGAAAGGGCCTATGAAACATATCCCATTGTGTTCGGAATGGGGGTAAAACACTAGGGACGACAATCGTTGGGTTTGGATTGGTGTTCGTGGGTGAAAGAGGGTATTTTCGAAATTTAAAAATATATAAATAAATAAAAAAATCTCATTCGTCCATATCAGCACTCTCTCTCTCCCTCACCCACGACAAACGACGGAAAAGCTTCGAAAGCTTCCCGTTCATTTTCTGATCAATCCACGCATCGAAATCAAACACTCCAGTTAGGGAATTTGTAGAGCTTCTCGAGATCTTCAAATCCATGTATGGTTTGAATTTTTTCGTTCAGAATTGGGGGAGAATTCGACTTCGAAAGTTCGGGCCTTCATCTCGCCGCCGCCGTCATCTCCGACCACCGGAGTCCACCGCACCACCGTCGTTCGCCACACCTCTCTCCCCTATACAGCGTGGCAGTGGCTGATTGACGCAACACTTCACGGATCTAGCGAAAAGTTAAAACCTAGTTTCAAACATCCGAAGAAAGGTACGACTGTTATACTAAATAAATATATAATAGCACTTCTAAGCGCTACCGTTTTTGATTTCACTGTAAAAATCATATCTCTTTTGTTTATTGATGAAATTCAGTGAAACAAGAAACAGTGGACTTGTGTGGACGTCTTCTACATTTTAGAAGAGACCGCATATTTTTCTGAGCCTTCTGCTATTTTTGGTGAAGAGGAACCCAATGTGAGATTTCTAAATTACAAACGATATGGAAAACGACGATGTATAAATTATATAATTGACGTATGAGTTATATAAGCATTGTACACCTCTTGTATAAGCATTGTATAAGTTGTACGTTCGATGTATAAGTTGTATATGCGTTGTAAAAATTATATATGTGTTGAAATAGAAGTGAAATGCTATATATAAATATATATATATATACGCCCCTCGTCCACAAACCATGGACGATATTTATTGGTTGTGATTGGTGTGAAAATTGATTGATAGCGAATGGTTGATTGAAATTGTTTGTGGTTGAAATTGATTGACTGTGGTTGAAAAATACCCGTTTGTGGTTGAGAAATATTTGGTTGAAACCACATAGGATTAGTTTGTGGAAATGAAAAAATATACATGTCGCCTGCGTGCGAACTAGATGCATGATTCCCCATTGTCAAAAGCTGCGAGGCTTTAAGGTAGAGCGAGGAGCCGTGCTAGGGACGGTCCCGGTTTTAACTACCCTACCGTTATGCTGCCGAAATTTTGAATAACATTCATGTGTTAGAATTATTTTCATGTGTTGAAACTATATTCATGTGTTGAATGGTAATCGTATTTTGAAATAAATTGTTTTAACAATAAAAATCACCTTTTTATCTATATATATAAACTATAGAAAACCTTCATGTGTTGAATCGAAATTCATTCGTTGAATAGAAATTCATGTGTTGAATGGTAATCGTATTTTGAAATAAATTGTTTAAACAATAAAAATCACCTTTTTATCTATATATACAAACTACACAAAACCTTCATGTGTTGAATCGAAATTCATTCGTTGAATTGAAATTCATTCGTTGAATTGAAATTCATGTGTTGAATGGTATTCGTGTTCAAAATATAAAAATCACCTTTTTATCTATATATACCAACTATAGAAAACCTTCATGTGTTGAATCGAAATTCATTCGTTGAATTGAAATTCATGTGTTGAATGGTATTCGTGTTTTAAATATAAAACTCACCTTTTTATCTATATATACCAACTATAGAAAACCTTCATGTGTTGAATCGAAATTCATGTGTTGAATGGTATTCGTATTTTGAAATAAATTGTTTTATAATAAAAATCATATTTTTATTACCTATATGAACTATATAAAATAATCTCGTTTTGAAATAAATTGTTTTATAAAAAAATCCTATTTTTATCATCAATATAAACTATATAAAATAATCTTGTTTTGAAATGAATTGTTTTTCAATAAAAATCACATTTTTACTGTACACATGAGTTGTTAAAAATAGTGAAGTGTCGAAGTGAATGGTTGTTGGATAAAAATATAATTTTTATCAAATGTATGAAAAGAATATAGCTTTGAAATCGAAGAATCGATATATATAAATAGAATTAAAATATATCGAATAACGAAGCTGTAGTTCGTATTTTGAAACCGTGATTTCAAACGATTAGTGCGGGAGATCCGACCATCGGATTTTCCCGAAACCGCAACCGTTGGGTTCGCTTTGGAAATATCTTTCCAACGGCACCAACTTTGTAAAAATCCAACGGTTGGATTGTCTGGGATGTTTAATTCAAATCTGAAGAAAAACAGCGCCAGAATCGATTATATTTATATATATAAATATAATTATATTTAATCGAATAACGACGCTGCAGTTCGTATTTTGGAATCGAAACTTCAAACGATTGTACCGGGAGATCCGACCGTCGGATTTTCCCAAAAATGGAACCTTTGGATTCCTTTTGAAAAGATCTTTCTAATGATATAAATTTTGTCAAGATCCAACGTTAGATTTTCAGATATGTGTAAATCAAATCTGAAGAAAAACAGCGCCACGGCCGCGTTATGGCCGAAGAGTCATTTGAATAAATTGGTTATTTTAAAATAAATAAAAATAGCGATAAATCATTATAAAATATTATGAATGATATGGAAGTGAAATTTAGAAACTAACTAAAGGTTGGCTAAGTCGAATGGTTTCCTAGATTTTGATCTGATGTTGGTTTCGGCCTTCGGGGTTAATATTTGGAAAATCGTTCTCTTACTGATTTACGGTTAGTGACTAATGAATTGAAATGATGCGTATGTGTGTTTGTGGAGCACTTGTTTATTATATACGCCAGTTGCTCAGAAAGTCCGGGTTTATCCCATTCTGAATAACTAAATCGACTACAAGAAATGGAAGATGAAGACGGTGGTCGAAGACCGGAGATCTTCACCTCGTTTGGATGGTAACTGATGTCCTGAATGTGAGGCATCCCGAAATATGGATAATGAGTGGTGATCGTCCAGACGTACGTGGTGATCGATGGGTTTGCGAGGTATATAGTGCCTCTGGTTTCGTTCAGACCTAGAACGGACTTGCAAATGGACTGTGTGTCTGACATTGGAATTCATTCTGTGTGATTGATAGCCATCAGTTACATGACGTGAATTGTCTGTGTGGCATGCTAAGATGCAGTGATCAGGGCTGCTGTTGAAAAGCAAAGTCTTGTGGTGATGATCAAAGCCCCGCCTGTGTGGCGTAGCTTTGTGTATAACGTGAATTCGCGAACCTCACACCCAGGTATGAACCATAAATGGGAGAGGACCTCAGGGAGGACATGCGTTTCTTTCTAGATAGAAGTGGCGTCAGTGGTTTTACACGCCCTGACGAGTTTGACATATGTGGTTATTACTGTTGCGAGGCGCCTCGGATATATCGGTCGATCCGGGACCGATGGAGTCATTTGTTTGCTTATTTACGCCCCAAAGGGTGGAGAAACGTATTGTTCAGGCACTATAATCCACTCCGTGTGGACCGGCCATGTCGCTCCAAGGGGCAGTTGCGGCTGTTCCGGAGACATGGGCTAGATTGTCTCGAAGTCGGTAAGGACTATCTTTTGCCTTGGTTCATGACGGAAATCCAATTTCCAAATACATGACTGTGCGGTTTTGATTGTATATACATATGGCGACATGATATATGGTACCCATGTCGTCTATGATTGAAATAGTTTTCAAAACCTATAAACACTAGTAATAATATCAAATGCTTTTGTTTTATTCGTATCAAGCATATTTTGGCCATTATAAGGTAAAACTCTATCCTCCGGTTTGCGTTGCATTGTGTGATGAGAACTGAGTCTTATAATGGCTTCATTTTTATAAAAAGCATTGCGATGTTTAAAAGATTTATTTGTTTTGAAGCACTGGCAATCCGATGGAGTAAACCCGTTCCACGAAAGTGGCGTGGTCCAGTGATTAGCCATATTTTAAATGTGTTGAGTAGATTTCTCATACCAGTCCCATGACTGACTCGTAGTTTGTTTCACTTTCAAACTCGGGTGCCCCTTTTTCTACACGGGCAGCCTTGTATTCAGGTTTTAGCTGGCTTTCTCTGGATAGCTAGAGCTGAAGATGGATTCTATCATTTATCTCTTTTTATGCTGTTCAGCTCCTATTGTACATATTATGTTTGTTTCCGCTTTAAACATTTATGTATAGCTGAACTGTATTTGTACTAAGTAAGATCCTGTATACTATGTAACTCAGATGATTACGTTTATCCAGTATATTCTATTGTGCATTATCTGGTGTATTTATTTAATTTTGTTCTGCTATTATCTGTATATGTGTTATATTCCAAAGATAACCCTTGCCACCGTCCGTACGGGGTTTGGGGTCGTCTCATACGATGTGGTCCCTTGATATACTTTATTTTTAAAGTAAAGATTTAATACCTGTTTTAGTACTCACACCAGTCACAGGACTGACCTGGAGTTTATTGTTTTAACCTAAACTCTAGGTGCCCCTATTTTCCACATGGGCAGCTAGTAGTTTTGGTTTTTCAGATTTATATTCACAGGATCCTGGTTTACAGCTGGGATGATATTCGGAAAGCTTTATATCCGTTCATCTCTTTCAGTTGTGTCATGTATTATTTTTCCGCTGCATTGTAATTTAAATCTCTGATATTTCTCTGATGTATAATATTTATTCATACTCTGTATATTCTTGTACTCTGATGTAAATTGTTATAATAAGCAATGAAATGTTCTACTATTTATGTTCTGATTCGTCATGTTCTCAACTCAATCCGGGCTTTCCTTTACGGGGAAGTTTAGGTTGTTTCATCATTAGTCTTGAATCTTTAAACTGTGCAATCTTCATTCTTTAGTACCTGCATATATGTATCATGCATGTATATTGTTTGCATCAAAAATGGACCAAACACCAAAGGTATCTTATCGATACTTCACCAAATTAGAATGAAATGAGAAAAAGGGGCCACAATCACAAAATAAGCAGGAAAGAATAGAGAACACAAAGTTTAGAGCGGTTCGGCTAAGGAAAAACCTACATCCACTATGAGAATAGCTTCTATTATCATATAAGAGTTTACAAAGCACGAATTTTCTCTCATAACATTCATTTTCACTCTTATATAATGATCACTTATCTTTCTCTCTCTTTTTAGCTTTAGATCCCACTTGAATTCGTGGAGGAATGGATTAGATCTCGCGAATTGCGATGGTTATCTTATAGATTATTAATCAGTTAGGCCTTCAGATGATCTTCCTTGATTCCATCATGAAATTTGTGTTAGATCCGAGCTTTTGGGAGGAGTGATGGCGGTTGGAGATCGCTCGAGTCAAGTTTGAGAGAGGATTAATAATGTTTATAGTAGATTGGATCACTTTGTTGTTGGAGGAAGATAGATTGTGTTGGAGAAGCCATTAATGGAGTTTGGAATGCTTGAGAGTGGTGGAGAAATGATTTGGGGCAGCCCTTCGGGGTGTAAAAATCGGTCCCTTGAATGGTGGAGAAGTGGGCTATTAATAGGTGTAATTTAGGGGTAGTGGTATTGTTGTAATTATGGTGTGCAGGGTACCATCAGCCATAATAGTATTTACGAAATTGCCATTGGGTACACCTGTGCACAGCTGTCATTAGAGTGTCGACCAGTCCATACCGGTCGACCTATATTGTTAGACCACTGATCGGCTATAAATACAAACCACCAATCGGTCTGTATCATGTCGTACCTATCGCCTTTGATGTTTTAATACCGATCACTTTGTATTACAACCGCCTTTTATGTTTTAATACCGATTACTTTTTATTACATGTGTCGTGTAATGTTTCTACCCCGTTCTACTTTTGTTGTTGCCTTACTGTATTATCACTGTCTCATGATGTCCACATGTGTACCTTTTGTTTGCCCACACAATCAAAGAATATGGGAATGATATTCACGATTGTGCCATTGCACTATGCATGAAAATATATCCTGCACGTTCATTCTAACATAACCAATTCATAGCCACAAGTCTATACCAGTCGGTTCCTTCAGTTAGCAGACCGATCACATGTCTTCCAGTTTGTGGTCCGATCACATATATTGATGAGCCATGCAATAACACTTCTTCATTGTCACGTTAGTATTGAATGTAATTATTATATGGATGAACATATGCCCATTACATTATTCCATGACAACAGATTCATGTATAAGCTTCACATAATACATTCGTTCTAAGGTGAATCAAGTTGAACTATAATGCCACGTCAGCTCTGCTGCTTCGCATATAATAACATGCTCGGTCCGTCCCATGTTGAATCACGTAACTCTTGATGGAACCGTTTTATGCAGTTTTAAAGCAACTATTAGTAGTATATGTCATGCATACAGCTCCATATATTTGTTTAGATACTGACCTGTTAATTACACCATTGCCATTATTGGTATCTAGCGTGATACCGATCAGTTTCATATATGTACTTGTATACCGATCGAATGATGTTGACGTGTCACGACTTGAGTGTTAGCAAGTTAATATTAGTGATCTGGCACATACATGTATATGCCCACTATTTGCTTTATGTACGTGACGCGTTTTCTATGCTTTGCAATGTTCATATATAAGCAGCTTTATATATTGCTTGTCCAGTTCATCTGTATGGTAACAACTCGTGTGTGCAGCTTATGGTGGTGAAGTCATTTGATGCTACATGTAATATGGAACGCGGTAGCCGTCCCACACATTGAGACCAGACCGACTCCTATTGTTTGATATCGCGCCTGACCAACCCTATGCGTATAACATGTCTGGCCGATCCGATTCTCATGACGCATGACTGACCGCTTCACTAGACAATTGCTGTATCAATTTCTAAACTGCGTTAATAATGGAGTTAACATTTTCCCATCGAAGCTTGTATTTTTTTTTTGCTTGTGAAAAATGCGGGCTTCGAAATGAATGTTGTTGTTGATACGTCTTTGCTTGTTTGGTTCACATACGGAACTTGCATTATGATCCAAGCTTTGTCAAACCCCTAAGAGCTTGTTGATGATGACTTGAACTAAAATCCATTTTTGAAATGCTCTGTTGCACAAATCTTGTCGCGCTAACAAATGCTCCAGCTTTGAATTCAATTTGCTTGTCATTAATAACGCCATGAAGAAGTGTGAATGCGCCGATTTTAATTTGGGCTTGAGTGCGTAAAACAAGTAATATTCACGATGAATTGGTTGTGCTCGATTTTTAATGAAACGATCGTGGACAATTCATGCTAAATCACTTTGTTTTTACGAACTCGTGTGGCCATTGAATTTTAACGAAGCAGGGCACACTTTATGAAGCGAAAGACGGTTGTCCCTCTTTACTAATACAACATGTTTTACAACAACAAAAACATTGCACGTTTCTGGGCTAATATTTTGCTAACGACTCCCATATCGATAACATGTTAGTCGGTTAAAAAATTCAATTATAGCGAATTTCTATTCTGAAATGAATGAAGTGTTTACATAGAGTTGTTTTATTCAATGGTTTATAACTCGTTGAATATTATCTGCATAAATACGATATTCTAATTCGAATTCGCGCTAACGCTTAAGGTCAACTAGTCGAAATAATTCGATTGTGGATTTTAAACGCTGCTATTTTAATGACATGTATGATTGTGTATAACATTTCGTACTTTAGGAAATGCATATTTGTGATTCATTTCCTGTTTCTATTTGGGGAAATCATGGATATTTGTGCCCCTATCTAGGAGGTCTTTTTTCTTCACTGTGGGAAGTATTTGAATTTCATGCCCCTACATGGGCTAAAAATCTAACACTTGTCACATCTGAGGTATTCAGACACTATGCAAGTGAACTGGTTAACGTCCAACACTTGTCGCACCTAAGATATTCAGACACTACGCAAGTTAATTAGTTAAGATCCAACACTTATCGCCTCTGAAATATTCAGACGCTACGCAAGTTAATTGGTTATAACCGAACTCCATCTACAATCCAGCTTGGTTAGTTCAGGCATTGGAGACTTTCGTCACTCAATTATATTGATTAGTCCAAGCGTCGGTAAGGAATGCTCTGGAGAGGACTTTGGTTAGAATCCCAATGTTTGTCGTAATCAGATCAGGTAGTCCTTGATACTGACGATCAATTGGGTGCCACTGGAGAGGTCTTTTTTGGTTATACCCCAATGTTTGTCGTAATCGAATCAGGTACTTCCTGATACTGATGATCAATTGAGTGCCTCTGGAGAGGTCTTTGGTTTCTGAGTGTGCTGGTCCTTCCAGCTCGTTTGCCGGTCCTTCCGGCCTGATGTTGGTACTTCCAACATCAGGTTTGTCGGTCCTTCCGACATGGTGCTGGTCCTTCCAACATGTTTTGCCGGTCCTTTCAACCTGATGTTGGTACTTCCATCATTAGGTTTGTCGGTCCTTCCGACACGGTGATGGTCCTTTTAGCATGTTTTCCGGTCCTTTCGGTCTGATATTGGTACTTCCAACATCAGGTTTGTCGGTCCTTACGACACGGTGCTGGTCCTTTCATCCTGATGTTGTTACTTCCATCATCAGGTTTATCGGTCCTTCCAACACGGTGCTAGTCCTTCCAGCTCGGAGTTGGCACCAATTCCTTTGTTGAACGCCTGACTCAACGGACTATCTCAGTTTAGGAACTGGAGCACTACCTTCGACGAAAGTTGCTACCCTCTTGCTTGCTTGTCGTGGTGCTTGCTTGTTTTTTGAATCTTTGCGACTCTTCTCATTCACTTTCCAAGGCGATGATTTTCTCTTTTTGCATTTGTGCATGTTGATAGTTACAGGCTTTAGTGCTTGAACTAGTGTTTTTGGGGTCGCTGTGCTTCGTCAGATTCTAAAGGAACAAGTGCTCGACAGATAGCCTGCAATAAGAAATTATCTTTTAAGCAAATTTTGATTTGACAATTTTTTTGCAAATAGAAGACTTATACGGGCAGATATGCTCTTCGTCATTGAGCTAATGTTCAGCACATTGTTTGTAAAATATTACAGATTGTCTTACAAGAATTCTAAATGTAGCAGTAAGTAAAGCATGAAATTAAGCATAAAAACAAAGCAGTGGTGATGTTGATCGCTTATTCTGAGCCATTGAAATTAGAGCTCCACTAGTTGTCAGTAGATGATTGGTTTAGTTTGAGCAGGAGCTTCGTTGCTTGTTTCACCTTGCCCTTGGGGAGTCGGAGCAGTGTCTGCGGATTGTGGATTTTTCACATATTGTTGGAGACAATTCTTCCTAATCAGCTCTTCGATCAGTGATTGTGAAACCTGCAGAACTTTTCAGAGTTCGCTTATTCATTGCCTACTTTATGAAGTTTTGGTATTGGACAATTTTCGGTGTCTTTATTCGCAGCAAAGATGTTTTCTGGAGTTTCTGTCAAAGGGGTTAATTCGGAATTCTTAAAGAAGCAGAGTTTCTTACTGCTCCAGTCATCCCTTCCGTCATTTCCCCTCTTTTGACCACCCCCGGGATTCTTCTGATTGCATGGAGTAGCAGCATTTTTAGGAGCTTCAAGAAGTTGGCTAGCATCAATAATTTGAAGAGGCACGGGATTGTTGTTCACTCTCATATACTCCTCTGCTTTTTTATAGAATTTTTCAAGCGTTTTTGGTTCTTTCATTTTAATCCATCTACCGAATTCGCTCTTCTCATCTATGGCGCCGATTAGAGACATGAGGATTATACAAGGTTCTGGATTCCTCACCTCAGACAAAGCAACATTGAATCGACTGAGAAAAGCTTTAACGGATTCCCTTGGGTTCTGCTTCATTGCTGAAAATGTTATGGCATCCTTGGCTTTATTAGCATACAGGCGGAACTGTTCCTTGAACTTTTCGATCAAGTCAGAGAATCGATCTT
Source organism: Allium sativum (assembly GCA_030737875.1). Classification (NCBI taxonomy): domain Eukaryota; kingdom Viridiplantae; phylum Streptophyta; class Magnoliopsida; order Asparagales; family Amaryllidaceae; genus Allium; species Allium sativum. The sequence goes on along the minus strand of CM060926.1, from coordinate 86,844,123 downwards.
TGGATTTAGGTGGCAACTTCATGAACCATAGCGACGCAGCACCTTCTAAATAGAGATGAAAGTATGAGCATCTCATCTTGTTTGTTGCTTTTGCTACACTCATATGCCATTCATACTTAAACATAAAGTAGTTGGGAACAACAAGGCTGTTGTACGGAGGCAAAGTTGGAGGAGTGAACTTCTTCGGACACTCTTTTTCTCGGATTCTATCGGTAAATGGAGTTCTCTATCAGGAGAGAAATCCCATTCTCTTTCATTGTCATTGCGAGATTGATTCTTCTTCATTGATTTGCTATATAATATCCGAGATGTACTCTTCAGTGGTATGTCGCTTCGTAGGGTTGATTTCGATCTCTTTACCAAACATTCGCTTAGGCAAGCGATCATGATTAGATAACTTAGGTCCTTTACCTTCCCGACGAGGAGGTGGCCCATGAGCGGGACTAGTTACCCTTCGAGTGTTTCCCTCGGAATGATTTTTAGCTTTTGTCTTCAAGTCTTCAATGTTAGCTTCGTCTTTGTCACTCAACCAGTCATTATCGTCTTCCATGTTGCCGTTCTGGTTATGATCAAAAGCGGACGAATTGTCATTTTCTTCGATATCAACATGGACCTTCTAGGGGTCTGGATTTGGTCGAGCATTAAGGATGTCGTCGAGTTTCTCCATCATAGATTTTGTAGAAGCATCCATTCTTTGGTTCATGTTGGCAATAGCGGCGTTCAACCCATTCCTAGTCACACCGTCTCCATCCACTGAGTTTTCGCCAATTTCAAAGCGGTTAGTAAGTGGAGTAGCTTCATTGTTAGCAATATTGTCAGTTTCTCCAATAGTTTTACTTGCAGTCTTCTTAGATTTAGCCATTATTTCGGATAGGGCTTTGACTATGGAAGAGAGTTTGTCGATTGGTCTAGATCGTATACTTGGAGAATCTATGGTAGAGGTAGGCTTAGAACTTCAATGCAAGGCTCGCAAACTTGATAGAAGGGTGAATGTGGCCTACGGTGGACGCCAATTGTTTGCATCAAAAATGGACCAAACACCAAAGGTATCTTATCGATACTTCACCAAATTAGCATGAAATGAGAAAAAGGGGCCACAATCACAAAATAAGCGGGAAAAAATAGAGAACACAAAGTTTAAAGTGGTTTGGCTAAGGAAAAGCCTACATGCATTATGAGAATAGCTTCCATTATCATATTAGAGTTTACAAAGCACTAATTTTCTCTCATAACATTCATTTTCACTCTCATATAATGATCACTTATCTTTCTCTCTCTTTTTAGCTTTAGATCTCACTTGAATTCGTGGAGGAATGGATTAGATCTCGCGAATTGTGATAGTTATCTTATAGATCATTAATCACTTAGGCCTTTAGATGATCTTCCTTGATTCAATCATAAAATTTGTGTTAGATCCGAGCTTTAGAGAGGAGTAATGGCAGTTGGAGATCACTTGAGTCGAGTCCGAGAGAGGATTAATGATGTTTGGGATAGATTTGATCACTTTGTTGTTGGAGGAAGATAGATTGTGTTGGAGAAGCCATTAATGGAGTTTGGAATGCTTGAGAGTGGTGGATAAATGATTTGGACAGCCCTTCGGGATGAAAAAATCGGTCCCTTAAATGGTGGAGAAGTGGGCTATTTATAGGTGTAATTTGGGGGTAGTGGCATTGTTGTAATTATGATGTGTAGGGTACCAATCGGCCATAATAGTACTTACGAAACTGCCACTAGGTACAGATGTGCACAGCTGTCATTAGAGTACCGATCGGTCTATACCGGTCGGCTCATATTGTTAGACCACCGATTGGCTATAAATATAAACCACCGATCGGTCATGTAGTACCGACAACCTTTGATGTTTTAATACCGATCAGTTTGTATTACAATCGCCTTTGATGTTTTAATACCGATTACTTTGTATTACACGTGTCGTGTAATGTTTCTGTCCCATTCTACTTTTGTTGCTGCCTTATTGTATTTTCACTGTCTTATGATGTCCACGTGTGTACCTTTTGTTTGGCCACACAATCAAAGAATATGAGAATGATATTCACGATTGTGCCATTCCACTATGCATGAAAATATATCTTGCACGTTCGTTCTCACGTAACAAATTCACAACCACATGTCTATACCAGTCAGTTCCTTCAGTTAGCAGACCGATCACGTGTATTCCAGTTTGTGGTCTGATCACATATATTGACGAGCCATGCAATAACACTTCTTCATTGTCACGTTAGTGCTGAATGTAATTATTATATGGACTAACACATGCCCGTTACATTATTCCATGATAACATATTCATGTATATGCTTCACGTAATACATTCGTTCTAAGGTGAACCAAGTTGAAATATAGTACCACGTCAGCTCTGCTGCTTCGCATATAAAAAACGTGCTCGGTCCATTCCATGTTGAATCACGTAGCTCTTGATGGAACCGTTTTATGCAGTTTTAAAACAAGTATGTATAGTATATGTCATGCATGCAGCTTCATATATTTGTTTAGATACTGACCTGTTAATTACACCATTACCATTATTGGATTCTAGCGTGATACCGATCAGTTTCATATATGTATTTGTATACCGATCGAATGAGGTTGACGTGTCACGACTTGAGTGTTAGCAAGTTAAAATTGGCAATCTGGCACATACATGTATACGCCCACTATTTGCTTTATGTACGTGACGCGTTTTCTATGCTTTGCAATGTTCATATATAAGCAGCTTTATATATTGCTTGTCTAGTTCATCTGTATGGTAACAACTCATATGCAGCTTACAGCGGTGAAGTCATTTGATGCTACATGTAATATGGAACGCGGTAGCCGTCCCACACATTGAGACCAGACCGACTCCTATTGTTCGATATCGCGCCCGACCGACCCTGTGCGTATAACATGTCCGACCGATCCGATTCTCATGACGCATGACCGACCACTTCACTAGACAGTTGCCGTATCAATTTCCGAACCGCATTAACAACGGGGTTAACATACATACATATACATATACATATACATATACATATACATATATATATATATATATATATATATATATATATATATATGGACAAAAATGTTAGTATTTATATTTTATAACAACTCCTAAGGATGTTGTCATCAAAATCATCATCTTAGAAACCAACAAAATTGAACTCCTAAAAGGATTAAATACAACAAATGAATCTAAATTAAGGCAAAAGCATGGAAAACCCATAGGTTCAAAAGACTTGTCGTCTAGAAAAAGAAAGTCTAACGAAAAATCATCGAATTGATGAAACCTCTCGAAGAGGTTATATATGATCCAAAATATAACTTAAATGAAAACCCAATTATCCTAACAATGAAAGAACTAATATCCCAGAAGAAATAACGGAAGCTTCCGAAAATAAAATGTATAGAATAATAATGAGATCCCACTATTTTGTATGAACCACGGAGAAATATGAGATCAAAGTAAAATATTAATCGATGACAAATTCCCATTCGCAGTAGCTACTGAAATAACTGAAAGTCATGACTTTAATGGGAACAATGATAGTGAGCCAACTAACATAAATGAATATCGAAAAAGACATGATTAGCCAAAATGAAAAGTTGCTATTCAAGTTGAGCTAGATTCACTATAAAACTATGGTGTATTTGGACCGATAGAGAAAATTCTAGAAGTTGTTAAACTAGTGAGTTATAAATGATTATTCATTAGAAAATACAATGATAAAAATGAAGTCGTTTGATACAATGCACGACCCATTGCATAAGAATTTCTATAGAGATTAGGTTTTAACTTTAAAGAAACATACTCTCCTGTCTTGAATGTTATAATATTGGGATATTTGATAAACCTTGTAGTTTCTGAAAAGCTTAATATAAGATTAACCGATGCTTTGATAACTTATCTTTATAGTGAATTAGATACTGATATTTACATGAAAATCTCAGACAGATATAAGTTGTCTAAAACAAAATCAAGGTTGATATACTCATTAAAACTAAGACGATCACCGTACAAAAGAATCTAGTACAACCATCTTAGTGAATATTTTTTAAAAGCAGGATATAAAGATAAACTATTTTGTCCATGTGTGTTTAATTTATAAAGAAACAGGTAAAGAAATTTTGTTATTTTAGCAGTATGTGTTAATGATATAAATTTGATCGGGACTAAAGAAGAGATAGACAAAACAATTATTTACTTGATGGAAGAATTTGAAATGAAAGATGAGATCTTGAAAAAGCTAAATATTGTCTTGATCTACAAATCGAGCATAGTACATATAGTATACTAATTTGTCAACCAAATTACATTGCGAAAATTCTGAAGCGTTATCTAATGGATAAAACATATTCACCTAGTTCACATATGGTTGTCATATCACTAGATATTCAAAAGGACCCTTACTGTCCAAGAGAAAATGATGAAAATTCAGTTAGTGCATAAGTACCATTTATCAGTGTCATTGATGCATTTTTATATATAGCCTCGATCCCGGAAACTGCATTTCCAGTTAATCTTCTAAAAGATATAGTTTAACACCGACTGAAAGACTCTGGAACAGTATAAAATATGTCATGAGAAATTTTCGAGGAATGACATATTTGGGCTTGCTTTATTCTAACATAGGTAATAATCTGACTCTAGTTGACTATGCAGGTGTTGGTTATTTTCTGATTGACACAAAGTAAAATCACAAACTAAGTATATGTTTGGTAATAATAATGCAACTATTTTATGGCGATCTACGAATCAAATGCAGGTAACAATATCATCTAATCATTCTGAACAATTAACACTACATGAAGCAAACCAAAAATGTTTATAATTAAGATCATTGATTAAGCATATTCAAAGTACATATTGTTTTGCCTCAACTACAAAAAGGTCAACTATTATTTATGAAGATAATGCAATCTGCGTGGCTCAGGTTTAAACGGGTTATATCACATGTGATAGGACGAAACAAATTTCGTTTACGTACTTTTCGCACGTGAACTACAAAAAGACAATAAGATAAAGGTGAAACAAATCAAGTCTCAAAAACATCCGGTAGACTTATTCACAAAACCACTTCTAAAATCAACGTTTCAAAAGACGATATATAAAATTGGTATGTGCGGTTTGCATCAACACACTAATTGAATAAGACGTTATAACTCAGGGGAAGCATCCAAAAATATGTTATAATGTACTCTTTTTCCCCACCGATATTTTCCCATTGGTTTTTGTTAGTAAGATTTTAATGAGACATTATCTTAATCCAGAAGTATCAACCTTCGTAATAACATTATAAACATATTATGTAAAGATGAAATAAAATTGAACTTTTTTCCTTATTTATGATTTTTCCGACTTAGTTTTTCATAAAAAAGATTTTAATGATTCAATTACTCTAAGCATCTTTACATACGCATAACCAAATAGGGAGTGTTGGAAACTTGAAATATATAAAAATAATAAGTGTGAACACGTTAATATCTCAAAGGACATTATTGTAATCATCAGGACATATAAAGGCTAGAAATAAAGAGATTATTTACATTGTACTTGTTATCGAAATCAATAAAAATATCTCTTTCCCTAATATATTCTAAAGGCTGCCAATGAGTGCTTTCAGATACACTTAGCGTATCCGCATCTGAAATCATTTTCTAATATTGGATATCCGCTTTCACGGATACATATGGATATTAAATAATATAATATCCACCCACGGTCGATAAACTGAGAAACATAAATGATTTCTTTTTAATTTACTATAAACAATTTTCAATTCCAGTTATTATTAAAGTGTTAAAAGAGAAACAAATATGATGAAAATAAATAGTTTTGAACAATTTACATGCATTTAATGCGTATAATATGAAACTCAAACTTAATAAAACAACTAGAAATATTTTTCAATGTATTAAAATACGCATAAGTCATGCTATAATGTTGACAAAAACGCGATAGATAATTTCAGATGTGGATGTTTTTGTATTCAATATCTCATCATTTTTTTTGAATATCAGATATTTATCAGCTTTTCAAATGTGGATGGATTTTGAAATTTTTGAGTACTCATTGGCAGTTCTAGGTTATATTATACTACTGGCGGAGGAGGGTTCAAAATTGTTGTGCTGGGAATAAAAACGTCAAATTCAATACAACCATTTTCCATTAAATATTTTTTTTACTAGTACAAACGATCAAACGAAAACTGTCTTACAATTCGTTGTTTCGTTATAAGCACTCCACCTCGTTTCTCTTTAATTTATTTCTCACGTCCCAAAAATCTTTCCTCTCTCCTTTTGCAACTTATCTCGCTTCGCAATTGACAAATTTCTATCTTAATTCCGAATAAAGTTACGAATTCGGTCATTCCAGATATCCATCTACGACCAGTCAATCGAACAACCCTCCGACTGTAAGCTCTTGTTTGTAAATTTAGAAGTTGATTCATATTTCAGGGCTTCTTTTACAATTCGCTGATTTGTTGGATTTATCATTCCATTTTCATAACACTACCCAACGATTGTTTCCAGTTTGTTAGTTCAGTTTAAGTTGGGATTTTGACGATTTGGGAAACTTATGGTTTTCGGTTCAGTATTATTAACATTGGATTAGTTTATTGGTTTAGGTTAATTTTTTGACCATGTATTAAGTTTATGAGCAGTTATGAGATTTTGGGGATGTGTTTTCATTGAACCTTGATGTAGGTGATTTCCTGTAGAAATGTTTGTTTAATTAATAGCTTCACTCAAGGATGTGGGTGAATTATTTTTGATTAACAACTGGTAATAGGGAAAGGTTTTCGCATTCAGTTGCTTAGGGAAACGGGTGTTGTGATTGAAAGATAATGGAAATCACATATGGGTCCTACTAATCCAGGCAGTGACAAATGCCGATATGAAGGTGAGTCTGGCTGATTCACGATCCTGACATGGAAGGTGGGTCTGGCTGATTTACAGTCAGTTATAAGTCTAGTACAATGAGTTGATGGCACTTATGCTTTAGCACTCCTAGTGTTTGGTTGTACCTTGACTTGATATTTCACATGTTCTTTTTGAACAAGAAGTAAATAAATTATATTAGCACGGATTTGCCGTTACGAAGTATGGAAAATTAGGCATTTGAAACACACACAAGTAAATACAAAACAAATATCGCTAACTTACCACATTCGTTACTTTCACTGCTTAATAATAAATCAATGATGTGGTTTGTTCGACAACTTCTTGATTTCCAAAAATGCTTTTGCATTAAATAATGTATCGGTTGCCCAAAATAACATCATATTCTCCTTCTACGTTTTAAGAACAATCAGGAGATAGTAGAATTTTACCTGACTTCTCATACATGCATATTTTCAGATTATTTCAGACCAAGGCTACGATAAAAGCATTGAAGTGAATATAAACTGGTGGAACTCCGAACCAGATTCAAAGCATGTCATTTATAGATTTTACAGTTAAATCTTGATACGATATTTCATTTGAATGGCCTGGAAAGGAGTTATATGTTCATTGCTACTGCTTTTTTCATTGGCTGAGTCAACCAGTCGATCATGGAGGGTATTCTCTCAAGATTTAAGTCTGCAATCAATTAATGTTCCCAGCTGGCCAATTCTTAGCGCTGGTATATTTGTAATGATTGCACTGGTGTTGTCTTTGTTTCTGATCTTTGAACATCTTTCAGTATACAATCAACCTGAGGTATGGTCATCCATCATGTTACATCTTTCAGCAAATAACACTCTCATTTTACTATACCTATAATTTTAATTATTCTCATCATTGGATTTAAACTAAGGTTCCAAAATCATTGTTCTTTGTTCCAACAGGAACAAAAGTTCTTGATTGCTCTCATTCTGATGGTACCTGTATATGCGGTTGAATCGGTAGGTGGAATCAACTGATATTGAAATTTGCTGTTTATTTTTTAACATGAATTCTTCCTAAACAGCCGAAGTATGCTGTTTTTCATTGCTACATGCTTGAAGCTTTTACTAGCGTGGCGCACTTCAGGAAAAATAACAATCTATTGTTTGTTTTCTTTTGATTTGCTTGTCCCTAGATATGTCTGCTATATTCTTAATGTTTTCAATATAATTCTGGCCTGTAATACCTCTGATGCGTTCTTTTCAGGGTTTTCACATGAATATTTTATTTTTATTTTGTTTTTTTTTTAACAAAAAAAAAAAAAAAAAAAAAAATTAGAGAAAAGGGAGAAGATAAAAGTGCAAGTAGCCTATAACTGTACCTTATGTTTTTCAGGGCTTTTATTATATTGCACTAAATATTGGGTTGTCTTGCACTTTCTTATGAGTGTTCCTTGCACTACATAATTATACCATTATTCGTTTGCTTTCTTAAATTTGTTTGGTTTTATAAGTGAAAAAATGATTTGAGTATTTACTGAAAAACTCAACTACTATCTGCTTAGTTAACTTTTCGCACCTTATCTTTTCAGTCTAAACCTTTCACCACTGCAGATTGTAACTTACCAAAGTTGTTGTTTCATGGCAGTTTTTAGCACTGTTGGATTCCAAGGTCACTTTCACCTGTGAAATTATGCGAGATTGTTACGAGGCATTTGCATTGTACTGCTTTGAGAGATACTTGATTGCTTGTATGGGTAAGTTTCTAAACCGTTGGGACTAGTTCTTCTGTATTTCCATGTAAGTAATTGATATTTCAGTTTTAGACATGGCATTCTAAATTACTACACGTAACCGACATCTTTACCGGCAAGCTGTGACATCAGAGTGCATGTGTATATCTATAATCAAGGCCAGGTTCTAATACTGGCTTCATATATTGATCAATTTACGTCCGGTTAATGCTTATCTATACAAATGCAAAACGCGTACACCTATGGACCGACATCGCCGTTCTAGTGGTTAGGCACTTTTAACTTTAGTTTGAAACTTGCGCAGTTTCAAGCCACATATTTTGACATGTACTATGTTGTATACACTAGCGAAGACTTGTAGTACTAGCATGTCCTACCGACTAAGTACTCTTAAGGTTGAGGGTTCATTGATAGTTTGTAAATTTGTAATAATGTTATTACAAACTGTCTATGGATTTTCTTGTAATTATATTATTGATAGTTTGTAATATCAGTTATCATTAGGTTGAGGTTGTTGGACCATTTTTTTTTTTCATCATATTTGTTTACCTGAATGAAATTGCTCCTTGAGGGGCATCTCGTTGGCTGGCGGTAGCGTACTTTCCATAGCGATGTGATCTCTGTTGTTACTAAAGGACACTGTTTAAATATGTTGTGTCCACCATTTCCAACTATCTATTTAAACACGTTGTGTCCACCATTTTCAACTATCTATTTAAACATGTTGTGATTTGAACCGTGTGTTTCGGACCTCATACGCTATTGTATACTACCTCAAGACTTTGTAGTACTAGTTTGAACTACTATCTAAGTATCCAATTTCAAAGGGAAATTACACTTACACCAACGCTTTTTTTTTTTTTTTTTTTTTTTTTTTTTTGTAACAATATTATTGACAGTATTCTAATATCAGTTATCATAATGTTGAGGTTGTTGGACCTCTTTTTAGTTTTTTCCATCATATTTGTTTACCCAAATTAATTTGCTCATTGGCGGCATCTTGTTGGCAGATGATAGCGTTTTTTTTATAGCAATGTGATCTCTGCTAGTATGTTCGAATCATGCTACGTAAGTTTTGAATCTGTGATCTTGCACCAAAATCGAAGTGCCTGACCACCGGGATGGTGATGCCGATCAATCTAACCAATATTTGCTACTTAATACGTATATTGCATGGACAATGTGTACCATTAATTGATACATTGGAACAAAGTTGCACATGAACAGATAGATACATGCTATAAGTACATACACATATACTTGTAAATGTAAATGCCTACAAAGGGTACATCCCTATCCCCACCCCCCCCCCCCCCCCCCAAAAACCTCCCTGTGTGTGCACGCTTGCATGCATGCTTTAGTCATATAAAGGGTTCATACAAACAAAATTCATGCTTTCTGTTGCAGGATTTTAAATTGCATCGTCAATTGTGTATGACACAGCATATAGCCTACATTTCATATATGAAACTAAGATTCATGTTGCTATACAGTGTATCAATCCATGAAACAAAATGTAAAACATCAAAATTTACATGTACGTTGTATAAAAAATCCTCTGCTTACATGAACAATGCGCTTGCATTTTTTACTGGTAATTATTTAACTAGGATGCGTCAAGTAAATTGTATGTAAACAAATACCTTAAGTAGTGAATCATAAGTTGAAAATGCATGTATCATAAAAATCATTGTATAATTTTGTTTCTGCTAGGTGGCGAGGAGAATACAATCAGACTAATGGAGAAGCAGGTTGAGATCAGCTCTAGCACGCCTCTTTTGGAACTTCAGTATGAAGAATATATTGTGAAGCATCCGTTTCCACTAAACTGCTTGCTGAGGCAGTGGTATATTGGTGCTGATTTTTATCAGGCAGTGAAGATTGGCATTGTTCAATATGTATATGACTTAATTGTTTATTTCACTCTATATTTAAAATAAAATAAAAACTTTTAAGGCATGTTTTTCTTCTTGTTTAATCCAGATGATAGTGAAAACAATTTGTGCTTTTCTAGCGATCATTTTTCAAGTGCTAGGGATCTATGGAGAGGGCAAGTTTGAATGGAGATATGGGTAAGTCCAATAGTAGTTATGATATCTATTTGATGTTCATTTTAGGTACTACGGTCTACACTGCTTATCTCTTTACTGCTTGCTGAATAGTTCATTTGGCCATGCCTAGCCGGTTTTAATTGACTACACCGGCTTAATTGCAGATATCCATACCTGGCTGTTGTTTTGAATTTTAGTCAGACATGGGCACTATATTGCCTTATACAATTCTATTCCGTAACAAAGGAGAGGCTGGCTCCTATAAAACCCTTAGCCAAATTCCTCACCTTCAAATCTATTGTATTTCTAACATGGTGGCAAGGTGTCATTGTTGCATTTCTCTTCTCCACTGGATATTTTAAAGGTCATTTGGCAAAAGAATTGAAAACTCGCATACAGGATTACATCATCTGCATAGAGGTAACAATCTACTACAATTCTAGACAAATTTATACAAATCCTAATAACATAATTTTCTATTTAAATGATCAACCTGTGAAAAAGCAGTGTGGCTTATTTCAGTTCAGTCGTCACACACATTGGTGCATGCGTGTTCAATGACACCTCTGTTTTGGAGCTCTCCCATCATATTTCGAGTTACACGATTTTAAATGCTATGGAATTGTGTACATGTTTAATCTACATGATGAGTGCCGTCTTTGCAAAATATAAGATCGTTTTGATATTTTAACGTCGTCAGAACAATTAGTCAACCGTTAAAACATTATTATATTCGGTGGTTTTAAATATCAAGTTTATAATGTTATTTTTTGTTGAATGTGCCCAAATTTTGTGGAGATGATCTTGAGTACAATATGAACATATCCAGGAAATTTTACAACACTTATATTTGTGTAACTTAAAATATGATATACCCATACATCATATTTTATTGTTTGTGTGCACACATGCACAGGTAGACATACACACAAGCGTACATGTATATGTTGACACATCCTATGTATAATTAATTGGCTTGAAACCATAATTTTTTTGTCCGATCATGAAACTCTCTGTATGTCCTTCCATATAAACAATAGGTTAGGAATTCGAATCTCATCATAAACAAAAATTAAAATATACCTAAAAACAGGAAATTTTAAACATAAACAAAAATTAAAATATACCTAAATTTTCAAACATAAACAAGGATACAAGTTCAAACATTATTTTAACAGAAAATAATAATATCTTTTTCTTTCTGTTTTCAGTTATTTGAATTACATAGAAATCATAAATTCAATAAGTTAATAAATGACTTTATATGCACGTGCATCGCAAATGCCAAAAATCTCGTATCATTAACCGTCGTCCTCTGGTTGGTTTGTATGTTATATAAATTACAGATGGGGATTTCGGCTATAATCCACCTGTATGTATTTCCATCTACACCATATCGACATGGAGAAAGATGTGTACCTAACATTGCAGTTATGTCTGATTATGCATCGCTTGGAGCTCCTCTTGATCCAGATGAAGTGAGGGAAAGTGCTCGCCTTGCAAGGATGCATGTCAGTCGGCCCGAAAACAAGCAGACACGTCTTAGTTTCCCTCAAAGTGTTCGGGACGTAGTTCTTGGAAGCAGCGAAATTGTATGTACTATTAACTTTTATTTTCTCAGTATAGTTAAATTCTCCAAACGCCAGTCCAGTTAGATTTAGTATAAAATGCAGTTTTATGAACAAAAGGGGAACCAAATGCAGGGGCCAGTTTAGGAGCAAAAAACGGTTATGACTGTAGAGCACGCCTCATGTATCATGTTAGCTTGCACCTATTGGACACATATCATGGTTTATTGATTACACAGGAGGGCAATTTATCATTGAAAACAAAATATTCATTGCTTAAATGCAAAATTGTTCTTTCTATTAACTTTATTTATTTACATTTAAAAAGTATAATAAAAACAAATTCTTAAAATATGCTCACTATACTGACAAGCGGTGAGACCTTCTGGACTGAGTTTAATAAAAATTGTTTCACTGGAGTTCTTTAATTGTTTTATCGTTATTTTTATATTTCTTTAAATTGGTCTATGAAATTTAATTGAATCAGATGGTGGATGATGTAAAGTTCACTGTCTCACATGTTGTGGAGCCGGTGGAGCGAGGCTTTGCAAAAATGAACAAAACGTTTCATAATATATCAGAAAACGTGAAGAAGATCGAAAGGCTAAAAAGGAAAACGAAGGATGATAGTTATGTCATTCCTATGAAATCATGGTCGAATGAGTTTTCAGATGTACAGGATCAAACTGCAGAAGGAAGTTACAGTGATAGCGGATTGACAAGAAAGAGAAATACTTTGCTGTCGCGAAAATCTGAGTCTTCTGTTATATTCCGCGGAAAGAGATGGTTTTGAGTGAAAGGAACTGCAAAGTTTTTAGTCATTCCAGTTCCAGGGCAAATTTAGGCCTAAATAGTAGATGAAAGGATTAACCATAGCTTAAATGTATATTCGAATTT